>OU611821.1:10899500-11521000 GCA_914767695.1 Ptilodon capucinus
TCAATGGTTTCCTGGATGGTTTGTAAATACAATTGGTCCCGGTCGGTGGCGCATTTTACATTTATTAATTCTATTCTTCTGTACGCGTGCTTGTCACCTAACTCCTGCTTAACGGCTGCCCCAATTTGGATGAAATTTTGTGTGTATATTTCAATGGTTTCCTGGATGGTTTGTAAATACAATTGGACCCGGTCGGTGGCGCATTTAACATTTATTAATTCTAAGGCGGTACGAAGTTCGCCGGGTCAGCTAGTAGGCTATAATTTATAACGATATTGAATACCTAATCGAAGTTTGCGCAGGGGAAGTCGCGGGTGAAAGCCAGTTCGGTATGTAAGTCATGAACAATACAAACATACATAGTATACAAGGGAAGCTACACAAATACGTGAATTTGATACATAATATTACAAAAAAAAACATATATACGGTTGGATTGAGTAACCTCCTCCTTTTTGTCGGTTAAAATAGATTATCAATTTCTCAAACATTTTAAATATAACATTTCAGATTAAGCACCAACAACATTAGCACCGTTGACCAATTAATTAGATGCATAACAAAATAACAATTAACATACAATAACACATGACTAAACGGAAATCGATCGTAACAAATATTTCAGAAAACGATAATATAAATATAACTAATAAATAACGAGAATTCTAATATTTCATTCATCATAACATGAAAATAAGGAAATCACCGTTGCTTATGTGGCAAATGACAACCACATAATTTATTTTAATTGTAGTTACAAATTAATTAAATATTACTTTATAATGAACTAGTTTATATCCGCGACTTCGTCCGCGCACACTTTGAATATTCTATATCATTATACATTTTATGTTATTCTTATGCATAAGCGATCATACTGTAAAGTTTCTTCAAAATACGTTCAGTTTTTGCGTAAAGGACCCGGGTGAGCCAACGGTCTAAACCGTTGGTTCGTCGACTCGCTTTGGTGATCAATTTGCGTACCAAACAGTCTAATCTCATCGTTGGCGAAGTAATGGAGTGCTTCCCAGACGGAGTTTTCGAATTTCGAACAAATTTCAAGCATGCACAAAGAGTCAGGGAGCAAGTCCGCCGGTTTAAAAACCGGCGGACTTGCTCCCTGACTCTTTGACTTAAAAGTCCGCAGACTTTTAAGTGCTCCATTAGCGGATTAGATCTTTGGCTCGCGAGTTCGTTGGCGAGCCGACGGTTTTACTCGCAAATGGATCACCCCCTTAAAAGAGTAACAAAAATTCATCCATCCTCACAAACTTTCACACTTATAATAATAGAAGGACTATGGCGGATGGTCAGATGCAGGTCTTCAAGCATTGGTTGTAGTAATAAGAGCTTCTAAGGGAAGGGTTTTCAAGGTTTCACGTTAAAGTGGAAAACCTTAAGAAAGATGGCCGACGTGGCTATTACGAGGCCTATCCTATACAACAGGGGCCTCAAAATGCCGACGGATGATGACATAAGCATCTATTATTAAAACTAAGGAGATTGACGAGTCAGAAAGGCAAATTCTTCAAGCAATATAAGCATTGAACAAATGCCTCAACCAGAAGCGGGAGAGGTTTGTGCATGTTTGTGGGCATTGTGTTATTAACTGATACTCCAAACCAACATTCATCTGTACGAAAAACCTCTAAAACTATAGAGTGTGTTGTATAGACGTGCTAACCTCTGTACTTACTTTATGGGGACATAAAATAAACCGGTGGGAATGACCCATCAGTGTCCGACTTTACCCGTTCACGGGAAAAACAGACAAATATACATATTCGCATGTGTATAATAGGTATTGGAATAAAAGCACCTCACCTCAGGCGGCATCCACGCATAGGTCCCGGCGGCTGACATCCTGGTGGTCTTGTACACCTCCCTTGCGAGACCGAAGTCCGTGATCTTGAGGGTTTTGTTCTCGAGCGTGTCGTCCGGCAGGATAGCCTCGCTTAGAAGAACTGAAATGAGGAGAAACGTCGTCAGTACGCATTCAGTGGCCACGAAAAGATAATAAGGTCGGCATCTTAAATATAGGGATCATTCGGGACGAAAAGATCGACGACGATAGACGATGTTCCCTAATCCCAATCTAGGTGGTGTCGGCACAACATGATTTCACATGCTGTCGTAAGATTTTGAAATTGCAGTAACTTTCGTGTGCCCGTTTTTTTTTTCTAGGTCGTCTCTGGTGCCCCCCTAGACGGGATGCCCTAAGCAATTGCTTAAATGGCCCTTAGGCTAATCCAGGACTGCACTGCACCCTGTTCACTCCTACAGTCCGATCTGATGAGAGAGAGAGAAAGAGTCTACAGAGATCAGTGCGAGATGTGTTCAAACTGTGTTATTCAATAGTAGAACTATTTAGCGTTTAATCGAGGGCGAACAAGTAAAATTATTTATTATGTGGTGCTAATTATAGCCCCCATTTCAGGTTACCTACCAAAACACCTAGAAATAACCAACCTAATGACATAACAGACTTAGCATAACAGCTACTCGTTACTTTGATTGTTCTCATTCTGGCACAACGAATGGTGTCTACAAACATTGTAAGTAAGAGTCGACGCGAAAGGTTAATAAATCGATCCCTCTATTGAGGTCGCCTAGCCGGGTTTTAAAGATATAACGCCGAACATAGATTCGGGGCACAAATGGAATCGATAAAAGTTCACCACTAGGAGGGGTTTGAAAGGTTAATGGATAATAGGTGGACTGCATTTTCAAGAGTTTCATCGTAGTGGACTATGGCCCAAATCCCCTTCTTATTGAGGGAGAATGTGCCAGGTATAATGGCAATGGACTCGCCCCCTATTGCATTGGGACCAAAAATACATAGGCGAAGTGTGGGCGCACTGCAGTGCACCTCTGCCGACCCCGTCGGGACTACAGGCGTGATGATGTATTATTAATTTATTAACCTTCTGAAACGAATGCAACGTCATTGCTAGCACGTAGTCCGTATTACTTAAAGAGGTGGAACAATAAAGAGTTACCTATCTATCTTGCTATGATTTACTCTTTACGATTCCGGCGTAATGCCTTTCTGATCAAATCAATTCGACATGAAATGTCCTTAAAGGTGTCCCAGAGCTTATCATTTCAGTTCAACGATTGACGGCCTCAATCAATTTAACGTTTCAATTAACTCATCTCGATTAATTCGGATATAATTAAGAGAATACGAGATTTGAAAATGTTAACGAACGAAATTGTCAATTCGATTGCGAAAAGGCATTAATCAGCAGAACTCCTTGAAGGCCTTTCACCGGGGCGACGAGATAAGAATAACAAGCAACGGAAATCAATCAAAATTAACAATAATTGCAACGACGGCGAGTCTTCATCGTCGGCGTCTCTTGGCATTAATGAATATATCGGTTCTTGTTTTATACTGTTCAAAATCTTAAGTCAACGTGACCTCGATACGAGAAGGATGTTGAAGTGTAAGCATTGCTGATCTTACATTGACATTCAATTAATAATTAATCAAATGACATTTGAGGCTGCATGTCCGCGAAATTGAAGACAGCGAGCGTTTTCTGACTGGGAGATGATAAAAATATCACAAGATTTAATTTTGACAATAACTAACAACGGGAACCTATACAGGGTGTATCAGAAGTCCTAAACAATACTTTGGGTACATATAGCTCATATGTGGATGCTTAGTGAAGATAGTTTATACCGAACTATCATAGCTTCCGAGCTGTAGACCTTTGAACATTTGTCATAACTCGTGTCCTGGCTTTTGAGTACATCCATAACCCTATTCAGCAGTGTAAACTACACTTATGAGGGGCAACTACCAATACTCACAAAACAGAACATGCAAATTTTACATAGGACTCTAGATATTAAGAGTTATAGTAGTTGACGACGAAAAAAAAGTTGGAAAAACATGGTCGAATTGCGATCAAATTTTTAACGATTCAGTTTTACTATACCCGATACTGATGAAAACGTCAAAGTATTATTTCGGACTTCTGAAACATCCTATATTCTGTCTAATTTGTGAATTTGCCTTAAAGATAAAACTGCATATCTTTGCTCTTTCAGCCATATCTTTTACCAAGGATGGGGGCTAAAAGAGCAATCGTCCCAATATTACTTAATTATAATAAACTATACTACCGGCTTGCTACCTATCGATTATCTCTGTCAAAAAAATATATTGGTTTCGGCCACTTGCCGCTCACGAAGTCAGGTACCACCAGTGGAAGTAGGCACGACCTTCGACTGAGCCGCAGCGGGTTTCCCACACCGTACGGTACGTTCGGCTGACGTGACCAGCAACATAAACCGCTTTACGAGCGCCTCATTGAAAATTGAGACCTCAGTCTGCGTGGCCGCATTAACATTGTATGTAGCCAGCCACTTTTGTACAAAAAGAAAGAAGGATGTGTTTGAGACAGGTTGTTTATGGATTTACCGTCTTGTTCAAGAAGATATAAACTTATAAAATTGTATTGAGACCAAACTATAGACATAGTAATCAGTTAAATAAAGGCCAACAACGTCCAAGGACTTCATAGTCAATTTAAGTTGATCGGTAACAAACAGACAGTAAACATGAAATTCGTGCCTAAATAGCAGTACTTTAGGTAATATAAACGAAACAGAAATATCCATTACCTACCAATAGAAGAGCAAAACACTTTTGAAAAGTTTTTTGGAATAAAATTCTAAAAACTTTGGCATACGGATTTGTGAGATTACTATTAGATACGTTTGGTTATCCATAGACATTTCCAACTTATAATACCGGTAAACTAACTATAGCTTGAATATTAAAAAAAATGGTCAAGCTAATTACTTGCTAAACAATTGTCAATCAAGCAATCAGTAACATGTCTCCATAAATTATATTTAATGCTACTTAATACAATATACCTCTGAGGCATCTCAACTCGCACATATGCAATGCAATCTTAATCTTACAAGACCAGAAACACGTCTCAATATAAAAAGCAATAAAGCGAACATAACGAAACGAGGCAATTTTTAAATAAAATGTCACCGATCACATCGCGTCGATCGCATGAAATGTAGCTCCTGCTATAGACACGCCCTCTGATCTGTCCAAAGCCATTGGCACACTGCGACAATAAAACACCAATACGAACTCGGTGTCAGTATACATAAAGATTGAATTTCTGTGTTAAAAGCCACGCGATCACACTGAAAAATGCACTCGCAACATCCAAGACATTTCGTTGAAGAATTACCCTTTTCCAGGAGTCAATACGGTTCGTTTTGGTATCGGCGAAACTGTTGCTGTGCACGTTTTGATGACCCTATGGACTTTAATGATCAGTCGATATGAAATATAACCCGTATTTCATAACGTTGCTGCATCGTCAGTTAATTACTGATCGCTCCCTTCTCGTGTACCACAGATTGCGTGATCATTCAATATCCCCTGTATGAAATGAGCAAAAACATTATAATCAATGGTGAAATCATAAGGGACGTTCTGCAGCCCTCTTTTTAAGTTCTTTATCTACTTAGACAAGTAAATAGAATTCAAGTGTCTGTTTGTAGTGTCAAAATAACATCTTCATACTAAATGCATATAAAATAATAAATGGCACTAATAACAAAAAAAAACAAATTATCTTTTTTTGTCTCTGTTGTTGTGTACTCGAGCAAAAGAGAAAGCGTTCGGGTAACAATAGTCGCAAATGTGACTTCAGTCACATTGTTCTGCGTTAAATTAACAGTTTTATTAGAACACAATCTGTAAAATAAAAGAAAACCTGCAGGTCTCTCAAACAGTCTCTACTAATACATTATCGCAGCGGCTACTTAATCGGAACAATGTAACAAAGTAAATTATCATGGTATTTTATACCGGTAAGGGACGAGAACTATGAAGATGAATATCCAAACGAAAACCATAAGGCGATGTCTCGATTCATACGTCCATCAATACTGCACAAAGGGACAGGCATGTCATGCAGCGACTGACGGCCGATTGTGCGGCATAATGAGGATTAACGGCGCCATTTTGATGGGCAATTTGTTGAAATACATCGTCAGTATTACTTTGTAACTTTTGCAAACTTCTTGGAACGCACTTACAGTTTTGCCAATATCAAAACGTACTGTATTAACTCACAGAAACAGCTCACTCTTTAACGAAATGTCATCGAGCGAATTTTGACGCATAGTTGCGTGGCTTTTAAGTATATTATCATAGAGTACATTTTCCATTTTCCATAGCGTGTGGCAAACGGTAGTCTCTGCCTACCCCCATGGGATACAGGCGTGAGTATATGTATGTATGTATGTAGTACATTTTCCAAAAAAAAGCTTATATAGTTCGCTGACGCCAGTCTGGCAGGGGCTTTAAGCTGTTCTCGCGAGTGCGGCTGCGTACGCGCATTGTAAAAGCTGTTCTTGTTGTATGCCTAGAGGCTTAGAGAAACACGTCTGACAAATTTCTAGTTCGTCGGATTTGGTGTTGATGTGTAACTCAGGGTGATTTTCACGTTAAATACACACCAAAATTTTAAGACACTTTATTTACAAACGAACTACGATGGTATTTAAAATTTGAAAAGTGTTCTACAATGAATAATGTATAATACCTTTCTATACTTTCTTTTATAAGTACCTGTAGAAGAGTAGTCAAACGCACGCCTTGCCTTGCAATCAAAGTGTCCAGGTTCAAACCCCGGCTCGCACCTCTGTCGGTTTATGTGCGAATCTCATTTTCATCCGACTATTACTGTATTCACTTGCTATGAAACGGTGAAGGAAAACATCGTGAGGAAACCTGCACGTCTACAGAAAGGCGTGTGAAGTTCACTAGCCCGCATTGGGTCAGCGTGGTGGAGCCTAGCCCAAAAATCTCCCTCGTATTGAGGGAGAATGTGCCCGGTATAATGGCAATAGGCTCACCCCCTATTAGGTAATAGGACCAATATACATCGACGAAGTGTGGGCGCACTGCAGTGCACCTCTGCCTACCCCTTCGGGGAATACAGGCGTGATGATGATGATTATGATTATTTTTAAATAACTTTCCATACATTTGGGGTATTGAAACGTACTTTTGGTAACAGTACATACACACTCCAAGGAAAAATGAACTTTACACATAAAGAAGCCATTTTTTTTGTTTTCAATATCTCATGATTCATGATTGTGTAGGAAAGTAAATTATCCACTTAAATACCTGCGCCTACAAGCGCGTCAAAACACTCGCGACCAAATTTTGGACAATACCAAAACGAACTCATAGAATAAATCACATTTTTAACCGACTTCCAAAAAGGAGGAAGTTCTCATTCAACGCAATATCATCGATGATGAGGGCGTATTTTGACGTGTGGCTTTTACCAGAGTCGATTCGCTTACCCCAGTGGATTCGGGGCGTGAAACTTTCCAATCGATCAACCTTCCCGGACACACCGCACCTCATTCTACAGCCGTAAACCTAGAGCCTAACCCCACTGATGTCATCGGGTCGTTCCCCAGAATCAGTTTCACCGAATCTATGGAGACGAACGCGATTTGTGTGCGCACGCGACCCGTTCGCGTCGCATGAATAATTCAGCCGACTGACGCGCGGGAAGTAAAGACCAACAGGATATAGATCCGGTTCCTCTCTAGCTTTCGATAGGAAGACGGGATTCTGTCATGATGAAATATCTTATGTAAAAAAAAAAACATACGGGTCGAATTGAGAACCTCCTCCTTTTCGAAGTCGGATAAAAATAGCATTTTATTATTTCATAATGAAATTATATACAAGATAATATACAAGAGACTAACAGCAGAAACCTATACTGTATAATCTGTGTATTGGCCCCACTTTTTGCATTTCAATAGTCCTGTGAGTTTACCAAGTATACGGCTGATAGAGTTAGTAGTGGAATAGGCATTTCTATGGAAAATCAATATTATTTTGATGACAATTGACATGTTGTTTTTTTTTTTATTCGACTAAGCCCGCCGCTGTTACTCCTGTAAGCCAGGATCGACAGCGGTGTCCATTGAAGACACCGAGGTTTGACCCTTGGCGAGTCCCGGGAAAAAGCTAAATTGTCTTGGAACCCGCACGAATTTAATCGAAAAAGGTGTTGGAAGAAAAATGACAATGACATGTTGGTTACCATTACAAACTTTTAACTATCTCCTATTATGTCGAAAATATTATTATATTACTGTCAAAAAAATATTGGTTTCAGACGTACCTAAACCAAGTTCCGACAACACAAAGGATTGTAGACGAGAATTCTTTAATTTGTCGGAAACGTGGAGTAACAAGAAACTCTCATATGTGAAAACCTATTTGCAGACAGAGTAGAGGTATGCAATTAGAGGTAGACACATTTAGAAGGAGCCGTCTAGAAACACCTGTGTGTCGTAAATATAACGTTTTGTCTGGCTATTGAGAATGCATGAAGAAGTTTTGCATAACTTAAGTACGGTTTACGCCACTTTCTGTTGGAGGTACATATGGAATATATTTATTTGATAAAGACGAATTTTCCATCTACATAGAAATTCTGTGAACAGGAGGGTACGGTCGCGTCGCTTGTAGCAGTATTGATCCAACATTTTTTTTTTCATCAAGTTTTGTAATAAAAACTATAACGCTGTTAACATAGTAATAAGGGTAGAGCTCGTTTTTAATACAAATAAAATGTCACAAAGTCCAAAATTAAATTTTAAGTCAGTTCAATTAATCATCAAAGTATGAAGAAATCGAGACAAACAGGCTCTCGCACGCTGGGACGTTAAGACTCGCGTCGAAATGTACCCCAATACCAAAACAAACTGTATTGACACACAGTAAAAGTTCATTCTTCAACGAAACGACACTGACGACGGCGCGAGCGAACTCCGACGCGTGGGGGCGGGGATTTTACCACGGAAATTTAAACTTTATGTATTTTAACACAGTGTCCGTTTTGATATTGGCGCCCCTGCGTGTTTAAATAAAAAAAGGAATTAACATATAGAGTACATCCAACCGGTTCCGATAGAACTGGGACATTATTGTCTTTTTTTTCGCCGTCATATTACTTAATTAATACCCCGTACACGTGAAACGCGGCATGGGCTCTATACAAATGGAGTTTGAATACATAATGTGTCGGTTTCGTCCGCCGTGAATACGCAAGTGTTTAACGACAAAAAATGTCGTTACAATCGTTACTAACAAGAAGTGTTAATGAATTTTTCAAATGTTACTTTTTTATGGGAGTAAGCCCGCCTCATACTCCCACCTCTGTTACTCCTGTAAGCCAGGATCGACAGCTGTGTCCATTGTAGACACCGCGGTTTGACCCTCGGTGAGTCCCGTGGAAAAGCTAATATATCTTGGAACCCGCACGAATTTAATCTTAAACAGTGTAGGAGTTGGAAGTAAGGAAATAAGCCAATAGTGACGGAACAGCCAAAAGGAAGAAGAAGAGGGCGCCCTAGAAAAAGGTGGATAGACGATAACAGCCATAGTAGGAAGCGATTGGAGAAATAAAGCCATGGACAGAGAGGTTTGGAAGAAGCTGGAGGAGGCCTTTACCCGAGAAGGGGTTCCGATCAATGGTACTGAAGAAAGTAACGATAGCGAGTAAAAATCAAATACCTAATGTTAATATTTATTAAATCGCATGTAATAACATTTATTATTGTGGTTTGGAAATAAACGGGCTTTATTATTATTATTTATTATTAACGGAATAACAGAATGGTTTTAAACACTAATAGGGGATGTTATAAAGGTCTGAGCGTAGGCCGCTCGGCTCACTGCACCGGGTATTTGCGGGTTCGATTCCCGCCAGTGGCAAATTTCGCAAATGGCCTTTTCAGAATTTGCCCTAGTCTGAGTGTGACTGGGGTTAGCCCCAGTCCATTGTACAAGCTTTGCTTAGTTCGGGATCATACGAAACTAACTAACTCTTCTTAACCCAAACCAAAGTCATACAGTAAATATCATACAAATATGACATTCTTAAGTAATGTGCAAGCAAGCCATACAACATCTTGTTCTACTTGTATCTATTTATAATCCAATAAGTTAAAATAAGTTGAAGATCTTAGGCACGAGCTGAAGCCATGACCTCTATTGAAGATGAGTGAGGGCTACTTGTCAGACGCTCTTCAGCGTCAAGTCGGCCGAGATTTTTAACCTCCCATTCTCTCCACAGTCCACTTCAGCCCAGTACAATACAATTACTGATAATGAAAGCACTAAAATTGCCTTAATTTCTAATTTAAAAGTAACAAAACGAATAAACATACAGCTTCTTTTTGTATCAATTGAAGTTATCCTACAGACTTCGAGGAAAATAACGGAGATTAAAAGTTTTTTTACGCCATTGTCAGTCTTTTGAGCGAACGCAGACAGTTTTCTTTAAAGGTCTTAGTTCTCGAATATATTGGATACATTCACCCCATAATATCAAACCGAAGGCGACAGAATCGAGCGAAAATGTACGTTAACCCTGCCATTTACATAGGGAGTGCGAGGGTGCATTGTTTGTGTATCACCTTATACATGTTGTGGAAATTTTATGTACCGAAAGGGTAGATAATATGGAAATAGGGCCATGTCCAGGATGTTTGAAGTGAAATTGAGCGTAAGATGAAAGGACAAAAAGTGTTTTCAATGCTTTAGCTGTTTGTCGAAGTGGTAGTTAAATAAATTATCTTTAAACATTGAACACTTTTTCACCATCAGAACTACAACTAAAAGCTTTCCTATAAACTCTTAAATTATTACAGCTAGTCATAGAAAAGGGTTATTTTTTTACGTATCGATGGGGCCTTTGATATTATGCTAAAGGTTATTTGGTCAGCTTCGAATAACAGATTGTATGTCTTCAGTTTAGGTTAATATTACGGAAGTTAATTTATAAATTTCAGCAAGCGTAGCCATAGGTACTTTTACTATTATTCTGAAACCGAATAGCTGTGAAGCTTAGACATTGGTGGTCGATGAATGATATTCCCTACTGCTTCTATTTTATACACACATGCACCATAACGTGATTTTATTGAGTCATCTCGGTGGCAATCGATTTCGACCGGATGTATTGTGGGAATTTTTGGACGCCAAATTTCATACACTTGATTTCCTTCAAAACAAAATCATTTATTATCTAACTACTTCAAGAAAAATCGTTAAAAGTTGAGAATAAACTCATAAATAGTCATAGGATAATTCTTATTTTTTGTCATTCAGCCAGAGCATTAGTAAATTGGTTGCTATAGCGTCCACCAACACGTACGAGCAGACAGACTGAAATAACCAAACCCGTCTGGGTTTACCGCAAAACGTTTTTATTGCATACATTACAGCCGCAGACTTTTACGATCGCATTTACTTCTGCCAAATTCATACACGATAGCGAATGCCCTTACTTACTTCTCGACTTGTTCCCGAATGAATATCGAGTTATTTGAATAATATTCAGAGTATAGGCTGTAGTAAGGATATTTGCATCTGTTGTTTGCCATCTATGTTTTAAACTAGGGTGGGTAAGAATACCAAATTGACGCAGTCGCGGCAGTTAGATACTTTTTGAAACTCATGGAGGAATTAAATTCAGAAACGTAAACTAAATCAACCCTAAGTTAGCGTTCTACGCTAGTGAATTGGAGAATGTTTTTTGGAAACTGGAGAATAATTGAATTTTACAACAGCACTGTGTATATGTTATATCTTAAGTTCATCTCGAACGCCTTAGAGATCTACATTTAGTTTTAAATTTAACCAACAGTCTGTAAAAGAAATGGAAAAACACTTTTTTTCCAGGTAGAGAAAAAAAAAAGTATTAGCGCTCCTCCATTAGCGCTAAACCTTGTGTATGTTACGGTACGGTAGTTATATAAAATGCAGAAGATCCGTAATTGAAAAAAAAAGCGGAATATAAAGGACTAAGTCAAAACGGTCTCAAAAATAACTAGATGAGTGGAGGCTACAACATAATCTCCAAAGTTTAAGTTATCGTAGCATAATATGACAGGGTCAGGCAAAGTATCAAGACTGTACACGTATCTAACGATCGTAAGTAATAAGACATCTTGCTTAACCCACATTTTTTGTACCCCTCCAAAACAGTAAATATTACGAGGGTTTTTCCAAATGGCGACATATAAAATAGTCGTTGTTAAGTTATGGTGATGAAAGTGACACGTTCAATACGCAATTTATACATTCACTGAGCTGAGGCCATACCTTTGTGTGGCGTCAGAGGGGTTGTTTTGATGGCGTTGACAAACGACTTCCCGGAATAGAACTTGCTTACGGCAATATTATTGATGGGTGCGATCTAAAACTTTTATTTTCGTGTCCCAGTTTACTGTAGCGATCAAAATGATGTTTTGATCCGATTCGTTTTGATTGTTCCTTCTTGCATGTAGGGTAAAGATTTAGTTTCTTTGTGATTTTGGTAAGATTTGGGCACTTGCTTTAATTATGCTAGTGCCTCTGAAAAGTGAGGTTAGTATGTTTGCGATACCATAAATAGTCCACGACATCAAGGGAGTACTTTATTCTATGTACCTACCACCCACAACATTATCATTGTGTAAATTTTAATAACACTCCTAAAAGCTACGTTAATTATCACTGAGGATGTTAGGCACAATTCAAAACCACGCTAGCTACACAAATACGAGTAGAGGCGAGACAGTTCTTCAATTAACCAGACCGAGTAGGTCCTTGTGGTAACGAGCTGTTGGTACCAGGCTGGCATGGATTCAAGGATGTTGTTTACGAATACAGTTTCGAGAAATTGTGTAACTTTATATTTTGCAATTCAATCATGTACTTTTTAAACGAAATGCGTGATATTGTCAAAATTGAATTAACATAACATTCGATCATTTGGCACGGGAGATAAGAGACGGCTATTGTAACTTATTATAACCGGTTAAAAGCCATGTCATTACTAAATATAGATTTTACTAAGTTGTTTATGCGCTATACGTTGTATAGACAAATAATAATAAAAAAATAGGATTTATTTCGAAGCATTAGCATTCATTATTATTTACATACCAGAGGGAAAAGGCGCACAACATAGTACCGATAACGAAATATAAAATGAAAATCTATCATACCAAAGAGAAACTAGTGCCACAGACTTCACAAAAACACAAGCAGATACCAACAAGACAGTTGCCTCTCTCGGTACCACACGTCAGTCATCTTTTGAAGTTTTTTACAAGGTACCGAGATACTCAAGACTGTTCAAAATCATTAATCACAGACGTGCTTTGCATATTAAAAACCCACAACGTATTAAAAGTACCTGTCCAACGATGTTTCAAAGCACAGACGGGGGACAGGGCAACTTTTCAAATGTAGAGTAATGACAAATGCTTCGGAGAAAATAACGGCATACGTTTTGCGAGCCTTCATTACAAAGGTAATCTTTTAAAGTCATTGCACAATGTAGCTGAGACACTTAATTTCCTACTTATTGGTTAGCCTAAGCATATAGAATATACCTACTTAATTAAGTAGGTATATTAAATTTCAAAGTATCTAGAAGTGACAGTATGATGTTAAATTTTTCATTTTTATGTGGTATCTCGAAGTGAGTTCAATCTAGATAGGGGAAAAAGATCATATACCAATAATTTAAGCGATATATTCTGTGGTGGAATTCGAATGTCGAAAAAGAAAGAAGGTATATGAGGATGAAGACATAACGCATATATTAAGTCGAACAGGCACCAAACCTTGGTCAACCAATGAAATTTATAGAACAGATAGAACGCAGACTATTGTAAATAATACAATAGGTCTGCTGTATGGTTATTGGAGTTAAAAAAAAAAAAGTTTTAATAAAATACCTGTGCAGCATTGATTTAGAATATCAATAAAGATGTCCATATTGAATATTTACTAGTTGCGGTGAAGTCGTAGACAATAAAGACGTGTTGTAAGAATATATTAGCGGCAGTGCATACATTGATATAACTAATATCATTAGCATCTGTCATTTCTGCGATTTGTTCAAAGTGTTGAGGTTGAGCCTTTGATGTCTATACGGTTTCCGTATGAATGTATTTCAGACAGGATATGTTCAGAATTGGTTATACATAGTATTTGTTGGTATTTACAGTCTACGAGATCTGAGACCCGTTTTGATAGCTAGTTACGATGATAGACTGTATATTAGCGTTAAATAAAGAAAAAAAACTTGAGAGGTGTCAAGGGACACTCGGATGGAACGAAGTTCCTTTTGAAATAAGAAAAGCAAAAAAAAAAATACATATACATACACACACACACATCGAAATCGGAATCGTTACATAAATGTATACAATAAAAATCACACACACACATATGTAAAAGTGTCGTACAATAAAAATCACACACAAAATGACGTTACAAAAAGTGTCGTTAGTCTTAATTTTTTCCGTCTAGCCCCCTTTCGCAACGCGCGATAAGAAATTACGTTCCAAAATGAAAAAGATAACTAATAACTTTTGGGATTCATAAAACACTTCTTAGTTTCGTTGCGTTAAATAATATGCGAGAACATAATTTCAAGTATTTTTTTCACGATGATGATGTAATCTGTTAAATGTTATGATTAAATAAAATGGACTTTTTAAATCTCGATGACTGTAGTAATTAGCATTCACATACTATTTGATTAATATTTTGATTGCTACACACTGTGTATTTCTTAGCAAAAACTTTCTTGCTAGAGCTAGGGTAGATCAAATTTTAAATATTGAAATATTATTTTAGAAAACAGATGTTTGCATCACCATCAAAATAGAGGCATAACCTTAATTGCGCTCCCTCTAAGGCTTTGCAGTTTGGTTTGTAGATACTCGCCCCAAATTAATCCCATCGGCACCCAATAACGGTGAATTGTTCAGCATACAATAACAACCGATGGCATTGTTTATCAAAAGTGAAGTAACTGCTTTGCGGTTGCGCCGGGCGCCTCTAACTGTTGGACCACCCACGCAACGAATGGCAATAACACATCTTAAGTGTTGCGTGTGCGTTATTTTTCTTATGATCCTGAACAACAAAAGATAGTCTGCAAACAAAACATTAACTTGTTTAAATTGATCATGTGTGGTGTGATGTGGCTTTAACCACAGAAATTCAATCTTTTTGCATTTTGACACAGAGTTCGTTTTGGTATAGGCAAAAATATTTACGCGTGGCTTTGACACCCCAGTGTGCGTAAGACTTTCATTTACAAAACAGTCGCGGGCCGCTAGGAGAAGAGCTGCGGGCTGCGTGTTGCCTGCCGATCGCTGTTCCAAGGCATCTTAGAGGGGCAAGCAATAAAGGTCCATTTTTAACTTAACGAGTAATGAATTTTGATATACATATTGGACATGTTTAATTCAAAGCTGCAGCTTTTAGTCATTACAGCACAAACGGCGATAATTCACCATAATGATATCCATAATTCAGATCCGAGATAAACGTTGGACATCGAAATAAAAATCTTCACTCCATTAGGCGACCATTTTAAGGCTAAGAGTTGTACAAATCGGTGTTCCTACACATTATAACGGCACATACGCCATACACGGCGGGACCGGGCGTAATAATAAGCTTACTGATAGGTATAACACCCTACAACCACTTAGGCGAGCGAATTAACTTGACTTTCCTTGAAAATGTACTCTGTATCAATATGGATAAAGATTGAATTTATCTATAAGTCGACCGCGAAGCAAAATTTGCTCGCGAAATCCGGTAATTGCAGGTGCAGGCATTCCTCATTTTATTCCATTAGAAACCTAATAATTTTCTTAAGAAATAGTTTGTTGTGGTTTTGGTAAAAAAAGTTTTTGCGCTCTTTGGACGCGTTCGTGAGCTCAGGGCTTGAAGTCGTATTTATATAATCTGGCGCCACTGCTGCGGTGACAGATAAACGATCTACTATCCATAGTTGAATGTGCAGTTGGTAACAGCGACCGGTTTCTTTTATTGTTCAACTCAGTTATCGAACACACAGTACATTTCTATATTGTATCAGACACAAGTTGTAGAAACATAAAGCCTAGGACGTCAACGGTCGCGCGACTTTTTTTACCATAGCAAAACGAACTGTATTGACACATGAAAAAAGTTCATTCTTCAACTAAATGACATTGACAGGGCGAGCGAATTTTGATGCGGGAGGGCGTGGCTTTGGCAGATATTTTACACAAAGTCCGTTAGCGAACATTTTGACGCAAGCGTGTGCGCGGGGTTTATAATCGCATAAAAACTAGATATGATATCCGGTATCCGGCCTATCCGGCCTTCTTTTCACTATAGGTACCGGATAGTAATCACTATCCGGTTACCGGATTGTAAATGAGTATCCGGCCGGATACCGGATAGTAAATCAGTATCCGGCCGGATACCGGATAGTAAATGAGTATCCGGCCGGATACCGAATAGTAAAAAGCAAAATCACAAAGCAAATCATACCACAACAGGTTATGGACATTATTTTTATAATCGCACGTCAAAAATATTTGTTTTATTAATTAGTTTAGTACTCAAAATTAACAATTGGCAAATTGTGGTGAATAAATACCAAATTTTCCGCATTTGTTGGTAAGAGGCGACTCAGCTTGGCTGCGTATATCAGACCAGCTTCTAAAAATAGCCTTTCGCTGTAAACGCTACTGCCAGGTGCTGAAAGATAAATTCTAGCAAACCTTGACAACTGCGGGTACTGATGCAAATTAACTGACCACCATATGTGTCGTGATTGCGATCGATTCGAGATGTCTTTGAGAAGCGTCATGTAAAGCGATAAAGGGCCGAATATCCGGCGCTCCGTCCCGGTAAGGGCCGAATATTCGGTTGCCGGATATCCGGCGCTCCGGCCTGGTAGCTTGCTGAATATCCGGTATCCGGCCAAACCACTATACGTTAAATCTCTAATACTTTACTTTTACGCCACCACGTTGACTTGGCCGTGATTGTAACGTTTACTAAAAATAGTAGTAAATTAGTCTATGCAACGTAAACAAATTGGGACGCAACGGCGCGGCGTGGAGTGTAAATAGTAGGAGTTCTGTTTTCCTTTAACTAAATGTGTTTTTGGTGTACCTGATATTTAGTCTGAGTAGATTAAGTATCTGCTCGATTGGTATCAGTATAAATGGACGTAGCTAAATAAAAGTGATCCAATTAAGTCAGTTTTGAGATTTGGCTAATAAGGGGACATGTAAGATGGTAACCTAAGTAGTTAAAAAATGCTATTTATTTTTAAATGCAATCTTTTTTGTTGATTTCATTATTTTGATGACTAATTTTATAGATTGGATCCTTTTTGCGTAGCTACGTCCAAATAGAGTATGTATAGGGGAGGTTGTTGCCCAATATAGGAATAGAACACTTTGAATTACAAAACAACAACTTTACTGCGTAATCCTCTACCTACCAAATATCATTTGGTCTCAACCGCTGCGCCCCTAACCTGTTTGCAAGTATGTTGTATTGCGCGTTCAAAGAAATAGGATTCGTTTTACGCACGTATACTTAGTAGTGTGCTGCCCATGTGTGCCCTAGCCTCCTTAACCTCCATACCAAAACGAACTATATTAACTTTAAGTAAAAGCTCATTTTTCTACGAAATGTTATCAACGAATTTGGACGCGTGGTCGCGTGGCTTTTACTACTGAAATTCAATCTTTATTTATATTGACACAGATATAGTTTTGTTATTGGCAAAACAATCGTCCGCCCCAGGGTTTTATGTTTGAACAATTAACCATAATTAAATTATATAGATTCTCATTATAAGTGGACTGTACTGTTCTTTATGAGAAATAAATGTCTTTAAACCGAACAACCCTCAGTCCATTATTCGGTGTGGCACCTAACAAGGGTTGTTAAACTCGTTTAAACTATAGCTCCCCATAAAGCAATGATAAACAGGCAATATATTAGAATAAGTACCTACTTCACAAATAAATCTTAAATTAAAGTCAAGACGGCAATATCTCTGTAAGGAGTATAACCTCTTAATGCACTCTTTAACCTTATATGTAAGGTACATAAATACTGTCGCCTTTATACATGGATCCCGCTAATATTCTCGCGAGCACTGTGTGTAGGAGTACTCATATCATCCGATCCGATTCTTGAGAAGAATCAGATATTTTAAATGCAGCCAGTTTTAGTATAATAAAAAGAGTTCCTTTAAGAAATCACCCAAAGTACACAGAATCTGAAGATTTCAATAGGATGCTTTGCTTCCTAAATTGTATTCCAGCCATTACTAAACTTAGAAGTGAAAGCATATCCATGACTTTGAATGGTCCGCAGTTTTGTTACGTAAAAGAAATGGATGACCGCTAAATCAATAGCAAATAAGATCTAAGTCTTATTAAATTTTCACAAAACAGATCTTTGCTGACTTAATGAATCAACGATCGGATTACTCGTCGCGAGATATGCCGTGTATCTGATCGTAAGATGAAAAAGCGCTCTAAAGAGGAATCTAAATAGATTCACGTAGGCACGGAAAAAATGCCGTTTAAGTACACAAAACCAAGATGTTTAGCTCTAAGAGACGAGAATAACGCGTAAGATCAATGTTCTCTGAATGAGACTTGGCTATGTTTATGGTGGATGCGTTTTCTTAACAAAGTTGCATGATAATTTATGTAACGCTGCTGTATAAAGTTGTACAGTCGTGTAATTAATCTGCAATCCATACGATCTAATTAGGATTAATGCTCCTATGTTTCATTCTAAAAGCGATAATCTTAAAATAACTTAGGTAGTTAAAGTTACAGTTTTTTTCAATTTATCGCTATAAAGTTCAATCCACAATGAGGCGTGACCGCTCTTTGTAAACTTGACAATTTGTAAGTGCCCCCATAGGCCTATACAGAATAAATTATTTGACTTTGACTTTCTTACGCCACGGAATCCTTACAAACATCACCGCTAACTCGACGTGAGAACTGAGAACGGGACAAGCGCACACCTTTATAGAATGACCTAACTATAAGGAATTTGAAATGTTCAGTTTTTGAAGAGCATGATGGCCACCAGCTGTAGGATCTAGTCCATGAACAGTTCATTTGTGCCCAATAAAAATGTCCATAATATTTATTGGACATTCAACCGTATACCAATGAGATAATAAAACTGAATTGCCACCGATGTCTACCACATTTCCATCACCTCATTAGACATTCCGTGTATAGCAACGTCCACATCGTAAAACGTTAATGCCGTTTTAATTGGCAAATAATCATTGGTCCGTCCAACGATAATCGCCATAAATAGATGACGGACGAAAGCTTGTCACCAGCACGCAATAAACCAATCACCAATAAATCATACATGCGAGAAACTGTATTTTATTGAATAAACGATAAAACTCAGAATTCTATACCAACATAACATAACTTTAACACATTATTGTGTGTCTAGTTCAGTTAATAGTACTCGGATTTGATAAAGCCTTTTATAGACTGATTTTAATTGCTCTCTTTGTGATTATTAATCTTAAGTCTAATCTGACTTTTACTGGAAAACTACTACAGCGTAATTTCTTGGGAGCTTTTTTTATAAGATTTGAAAATATATGGGAAAGCAGTGGGAGCCGAGTGGTCGAACGCACGCCTTGCAAATTCAATTTCAATTTATTTAATAAATAACTTATGTAATACAATACAATATACGCCGGGTAACTAATAGTCAAAGTTTGCAGGTTCAAACCCCGGCTCGCACCTCTGGGTTTATGTGCGATTCTCATTTTCATCCGAGATTACCACTTGCTTTGAAACGGTGAAGGAAAACATCGTAAGGCCACCTGCACGTCTATAGAAAAGCGTGTGAAGTTCACCAACCCGCACTGGGCCAGTGTGGTGGACTATAGCCCAAAAATCTGAGAATGTGCCCGGTATAATAGCAATAGGCTCGCCCCCTATTACATTGGGACCAAAAATACATCGGCGAAGTGTGGGCGTACTGCAGTGCACCTCTGCCTACCCCTTCGGGGAATACAGGCGTGATGATGTATTATAAGAAACTTGACCCTTCAATTTAACCCTTATAATTTAATGCAGAGTCGATCGCAGAGATTTGATTTTACAAAAATCAAGTTAATTTAGGGTGTAATACCATATCCACAAGTTCTTAAAGCAACGGCCAAGTGTCGCGAACTCTCCCACATACCTTATGGGACACTCCAAACGTTTCGTCAGGTTTACGTGCAACGTAAACAAAGTCCTTAGTAAAGCGAATACAACCTTAACATATCTACATTCATGGCTCAATTTTGTTTAAGGAGTGGTAGTGTGTTGAAATAACACGCATTCCGTATAAGACTCCGTGATGGGATGTAGAGTTATTGTATTTTAGAGAATTGTTTACTAATTAGTTAGTAGGGCAAGGTGGGGTTGCTAAAGTATGAACTAATGAGTGCGGTTAAATGCTATTTAACGATACCATTTCAGGAACGCCACACTGACCATAAAGATTTCAATAAGTAGGTACTCAAATCATCATATGATTTCAATAATCAACAATTTATGAGATAAGGTCAATCAGTGGTTTTTAAAATTTGAGAACGGGTACCTTTCACACAACACATTCATACTAAGATAATATCACCCCGATTTCGAGGAAAATGACAAAGACTTCAGCCAAAATTAATCCGATATGAAATATGCTGAAAGTTTTTAGTCACCGCTGCTGGTAGCTGCATATAGTTTATGAAACCACAGCCGCAATACGCTTTGTACATGCCAACAGACGTTACCGAGAACTGAAGATACTTTTCAGAAATCCTCTTACCTGAAACAATAAATAAAAGAATATTAGTAAAAGTAAACGCTTCAGTAACAGCAAGTAACTTTATCATTTATGACGCAACTTGATTCAATAATACGCATAGTATGGCATGGATTAAAAGATAAGCTATCGTCGAAAAAGGAAGTATTTAAGTATCGCGTCATGTTTTATTTCACGCTGTGATTGTGTGTAATAACGGAAATATAACATAATGTCATCCATTCAATAGCCGGTAGACACTATACAGGGTGTTTCAGAAGTCCGAAATAATAATTTGACGTTTGCATCAGTATCGGGTATACAACTAAATGGTATAAAAATTTTATTGAAATTCGACCATGTTTTTTCAAGTTATTTTTCGTCATCAATTTCTAAAACTCGTAATATCTTGAGTCCTATGTAAAATTTGAATGTTCTGTTTAGTGAATATTGGTAGTCACCCCTCATAAGTGTAGTTTACACTGCTGAATAGGGTTATGGATGTAACCAAAGGCCAGAACACGATACCTGTGACAAATATTCAAAGGTCTGTAACTCAGAAACTATGATAGTTAGGTATAAACTGTCTTCACTAAGCATCCACATATGAGCTACCGTATATGTACCCAAAGTATTATTTCGGACTTCTGAAACACCCTGTATATGCCAGCCACTTCTACTTATATTTCTGCTACTTGCATCTCACGCGTCACTCTGATGCTCGTGATATCATCAATGCACCAATATGCAAAAAGTAGATTAAAAGTGTTTTGATACCAAGTTCATATGAGATGGTTGGATCATAACGATGATCAACGGCAAAGCAAAGCGTGGTTCTAATTTCTGAACATCAAAAGCACACTGGGGCGCCGAGACGCGCGCGTAAAATTATTTGCCTATGCCAACTAACTCTGGCGATCACGCGTTATAATTCATTCGCACTGACAATGATGAGGATTTTCTGCGAGTCAACACATTTCGTCTTAGTATTGGCAAACATTTTTACGCGCCCGTCTGACGCTCTTGTATGCCCCGGGCACAAAACCAAATGGTTACACGCCAAACATGTAAGACAACAGATTTAAAACATCAAGTGCAGTGGAACCTTAAAAACGTGTCGAAAGAAATGCAAAGCATTCGGGTGTCGGGTCCCAGTGACATTTTCGCACGGCAGCGGCGGCGTTGAAGACCGGCCGCGGGTGTACCGGCCAGAGCATGGCACGGCCACCCAAGGTTACTCTATACCGCATAACCACTATTACCTACTCGTCGCAGTATGTCAAGTTTGTGCAAGTCCTACGACTTTTGGCGAGAATTTCGTACAGTAAAAACATAGCAGATTAGCAATTTCATATTTAATAAGTGGTTGGAAAGATTTGAATAGGTAATTAAATCCCAACATTGCAAAGAATATAAAATACTTTATAAAACTAACCTTACACTCAGTATTATAGAAGATTATGGATTTTATTAATGTGAAGATACCTCCTATGTCAGCATTGGTATAGTCTTAAATACTGTCAGTCTACAAGTCGACATTCAGGGACTTTTGCACACCAATGTCAACTTTATGGTGAATAGGAATAGAACCGTGACGGTCAGGGCATAGCACGAGCCAAGGTTACCGTTAAAATAATGTAAGACAATTTAAAAGTATATAATGCTTTTGTAATAGAGTAACCATGTAGTTTATGGCTCATTCTTGTCCATGGGAAATGCATTCCGAATGGGTGGTAGAGTCATATATTATTGTTTTTTGGTTGTAGATTGTAGATGTTCCTGTATTGGTTTAATTGAATAAAAAAAATCTGATTCTAAATGACTAATGCAAATAAAATCTATAGGTACTCAATACCTAAGGTCATTCTCAAAAGGACGTAATCCGTGAAGCTAAATTATAATATTATAAAATTCGCAAAGTGATGTGATATTGGTTTACTGTCGATTAAAATGTATTGTGGTCCCACATCGTGTAGTGTCGTACATGCCAACAGAGTGGCGAGGCGGTTTCTAAGTAATATGTTATGTAAATCAAATATGTAATAATAAAATGGGACTTGTTTTATTAATACAAACAACTGACGATAGTGCTCAATTAAAATTAAAGCCGCATTTTGCAGTAACTATAAAACGTTTGGTATGAGGCCGAAATGCTGTTTGTTATTAATTAATGAAAAAATGGCAACGTTGATCACGAATTAATATCATTTATTTACTTAACTAGCTAAGCCCGTGACTGCGTACACGCGAAACCCTAGTTATTTTCCACACAAGTTACTCCTTATAACATCAAACGCAATCGCTGCAGTGGTTTCGGAGAATATCTCGAACTACAACACAGACAAAAAAAAAATATTTTTTTTTGGTACTACCTTATATACTTTTATAAGCATATAGTAAAAAGTTGTTAGTTTGACGTTACAAAGAGACCGAAAAATCTGATGATATATATATATTTTTTTTATGAGATAGGAAGGCAAACGAGCAGACGTTTCACCTGATGGTGAGTGATCAACGCGGCCCATGGACACCTGCAACACCATAACCATCATTTTTACATAAGCTATCAAAGATCAGTGTTTGCTAGTTGCCGAAACCATAATTATTTTTGACAGAGATAAGCGATAGTTAGCGATCCGGTGGTGATAGTTTATGTTAAAATAATTTATCGATATCAAAAATTTCAGTTGACATAAAGACAACATTGGGACGGCCCTATCCATGGTATGCAAAAATAAAGAAGATAGGCCAATCGACAGATTAGACAGAATATCAGTTTTAGCTGTAAATGTACAGTTTGAGTAATTCGGGCCATTGACCAGGGTCGATGTCGCCAAAACCGAGAGTCACCGTGACAACGTGATATGCGCCTAACGCGCGGAAATAATCAACTGTCATGAGATTTTTTCAACAAATCGTTTAAAGTCCACAATGTTGTAAGGATTTTAAACACAGCAGCGGCGAATCACGTGGTACGTTTGGTAATCGGACTTTGAACTGTTTTGCTAAATATAGCCTCAACGGTATTATTAAGTGCAGCGTTGTGTACATCGAGTAATTTTCAGAAATTAATCAAATATACTAGGAATCTGGGATAATAACAAATATTGACTCATTCAAAGTAGAACAAGACAGTTGTTGTTGTATTCATTTCATCTAACATCCACAAGACGCTAAGGGAAGCAGACTGGAAGATACAATTGTAAGAGATTTTTCTATAGGAGAGATATGAAAGGTCCTTAGTGCAATCCAAGCCCCAAATTGTGGAAGTTACCATGTGCCGACGGCTTGGTTCAGTTGTTTGAGCGCAAGTCGCTCGGCTCACTTCACCAGGTGGTCGCGGGTTCGATTCCAGTCAGTGATAAATGTCAAAAATAAATATTTCGGAACTTGCCCCTGGGGTGTTACTGTGATCACCCCCAGTCCATTGTATGGTACCTGCAAGCTTTGCTTAGTTCGTTGAGTATGTGTTATCTGATAATATTTATTTATATAAAAACCACTAAATTTTGTAAACAATATCATTGTAAACTGATCATAAAACATTCTATAAACATAATAAAAAAAAATAACTCAATACGTAATACGTCTCCCACTCGTCTGCTACAGCCAAGGTCAAAATACTTAAGCGGTGTGATGTTTGCAAGGATAACATTCTTGGAATTCCCAATCGTGCAGTAGTAACAAGTTCCGATCGCCGCTCGTGTCGTGAATAATATGTCAATATTTTAGGGTTACTTGTAGAGAGATTTGTACGGACTCGTGACCTGCAATGAGAGCTAGGTTAATCAATACTGATTTGGTCAGATCAGATTATTTAGTCCTTATGAAGATAATTACCTAAAACGAGTGAGCACAAAATCGTACACGAGAAAACAAAAATAACTAGCCAGGTAGATCCACGTAAGGCATGCTTACGGCGGTTATAACCCATAACATCATGAGATGGTAGTCTGAAGTATCTTGATTTTGTTTTTAAAATGAACTCTGTATTATAATACATTAAGATTGAATTTCTATGGTAAAAGACACGCGACCACATCGATAACATTTAGTTGAAAAATGTGCTTCTTCTCGAAGTTAATAAAGTTCCTTTTAATATTGGCAAAAAAGGTCGCTTAGAACGCATAACATAAATTCAATGAACATGGTTATATTACTCGGATGTTAACGATACACTATAAATAAGCATATAACCAAGACGAAGTGAATAAAAAAATCCACTTAGGTTCGCGTCCGTTCCATTTATTGCGAAATGCTTTTTTACATAGTGGTGTGACGATTAAAAATTCTATACGTCAACGCTACGTGCGAAGATGGCGAGAGCGAGTCGAAAGTGATTCCTTCCGTGATGAATCACAGCTGGCTGGAGATGTAAAAAAAAAACACTTTCTGTGTGACTCACGATAGACGAGATTCGTGTATTATTTGGGCCACTTGACCAGTTGGGAATGACTGGACACTTGATTAAGGAATATTAGTTCCAGGATTGTATGGTGTGTCATGCATGGTCTTATTCTGAGTTCGCACTATATCGATTGGGACGAGTATGAAATATCTAAGAATTATTTCAAGACAAGTTTCAAGAATATGGTCCCAGGCACACTGGGGCGTCAAGACGCTGTATAAGGCGCATTGAAAAAACTATTTTATTCAACGAGATTTCAATGCCAACGCGAGCGAATTTTATCGCGTGGTCGCGCGACTTTTACAACAGATATTCTATCTTTATGTAAATTGACATAAGAGTTAGTTTAGGAATTGGCAAAATTTTGCCGCGCGCGCTTTGACTCCCCACAGCGACTGACTTAATACTGATACGTCACGAACATGATTTCGCATCAAAAGTCATAACTTGCTGTTATTATGTGTGAATCAATTGCAAATAAAAAAATAATGTTAAAAAAACTTTTTAAAAACAAGCTTTTATTTAATTGCTCTTAGTTTTCGTGTTCTCCTCAGCAAGCCCTTTCATTTATATATATACTGTATAGTGCATACTGTGGTAGTGCAGAAATAATAACTATATCTTGGATGATCCGCCATATTGGAATTAGAATGACGTCACATAGCTAAGCATGCATTTTCATCCAAAATAAGCGTGTATACCAAATTTCAGCTCAATCGGTTAAAGATAACTGATTTAAAATTCAGTTGCAAGATTCCACCCGGACATACATTGCAAGTTAATGTAAAGCTTGTAAAATAAAAACCCAATGAGAAATGTTTTGATAACAACAATAATGTCGCAAGGAGGCGTCGCAATCGCAACGAGTCTAAAATTACACATTCTGAGAATTTACTTCAACAAGTTATCAAATTCAATACAGAAATGTCAAAAGTGTAATTACGGACCATTAAGAGATCGTAAAAATCCAATTAGTGTAACCCCGATCCCAGTTGATAACTTCTTGATCACTGCGAATCCTGATTGTGGCCCGCAAATTGCAGAACGGTGCTCGATTCGCGGACAGAGCCCGGTTTTGACAATCTCTTTATTAATCAGTTAGCTGTACGAAACCGAAATTAGCTGAGGATTGTGAAATAACACTATTGTGTGTGACGCATTAAAATATTGTATTAACAGACCTTTTTAGGTTTGAAAATAGTATACAGTAAAGCCTTGCTTTTCTGAGAGTCGGAAGTATTTTTTTTTTTAACTAATTAGATTTGGGTGCAACAGAGACTGTAGGCTTGATATGAAATCTCTGCATGGATGAACTTATTTTAAGAGGTTTACCGTAAGCAGAGTTTTGAGAATTTTCAAGATTTGATCACATAAGTTCATGCACATAAAGAAAATCACGTTTACCGACTACATCGGCTAGTTACGCCGAAAACGAAGGACCCATGTGGCATGGATTTTGAAGTTTTTTAAATTAATTCTCTCCCGAAGAAAACTTCAAGGCCTTGGAGCTTTTTCTGATCAGTTGGTGTAGTCATTTTATCAACAAGGACTTGCTCAGTTTGATAGTAACGTAGCTATAATAATTGTAGATGGACTTGGGAAAGTAAAAGCTGAAAGCCAATAGTGATGATGATGAAGTCAATACTGATTTAGCGATAGTTAGCAAACCGGTAGTATTGGTTAAAAGATTCTATGGATAACCAAAACGTCAATCGTCATGAAAATAATATAAGGACGAGTGCTCCGTCAGCCGTTTCTTTGGTATAAGGTAAGCTCACATGAATGTTTGGACGCAGAAATAGCGAAGATACACAATTTTATCATCAGTAAAGCAAATCCACAGATTATACAGAATAAAGGTTTCCGATGTTACAGTACTTTCAGAACTGCATAGCCGTCTGTAGTAGTTATTCACTTGTCAATGTGACTTGCTGATAAACATCTATTTCGAAATCCGGTGTCACCGGTCGGCGTAATACCGTCTACCAGTCGCTCGCTCAATACTCATACATATTCATACAATCCAAACACAATAATCAGATTTAACGTTGCTATGTTATAAATAATCTATGGTAGTATAAATATATACTAATATAATTTCGTGATTGTGGCATAAAAGTTTGCTGTTATATAGTACAACACTCCTTGCAAACAAGTTTTAAGGAACTTTATATTTTTTAAGCATACAACAAAAAAATAGAAGATACTGTACCAATCCGAATCAGTTTCGCACGGATCAACTCGAGGAAATAGTCAAAAACCAGATGACAACTGCAACGAAATATGTTACGGCATAGAATGCCAGGTAATAATAGATGCTTAGTGTTCTCTAACGGCAGATAGACGTGGTATGGTACTTAAAAACTAAGTAATAAGTAGGTATATTATGGTAGGTATTACATAAAATGTGTGACTACACATAGAAAATATGGAATAAAGATACTAGCATGTAAATATTATACCTTCAATCAAATGTACACCCTTGCGGACAAATAAAGAGCGAGTTAATGACAGAGAAATTTCAACGTAAACCTCTTTATAATTAGAAGTATAGTTTCATAAGCAATCAGCTGGAGTGGGTCAGTCAATCGGCGGTATCGCGTGGGCGTTTAATTTGAAAGCATTATAATTTTAAAATAAAGTTTAAGAGTGCATTGAAAAGTTCTCACAGTTTGCTTTTAAAAGAAGTATGCTTACATTACATCTGCTAGAATGATTTTAGAAGGCGTCATGGAATAATACATCATTGTTTTGGAAAATACCTTTACAGAATATGGCCTAGTGTTATTGGAATTGGGATCGCACCCAGTCCATTGTATGGTAACCCATTTTAGATGTTTTTCTTAGTTTGGAATTAAACAATGGGTATGTCTAGTTTGGCGATACTTATTTATACATCATTCCGAGAGGCATCTAGGTAAGGGAACAGGCGTAGTAGGTATACCTATAACCACAGAACAAAGCAAACCTTTGTACATTACATTAATTAATAGACGTACTTTGTGGGTTTGGGACAGATAATGGTATGGGTTTTACCCATAATCGGCATAGACGGCAGGCCTAACGTGTTTGAGGAAGCACACACAATAAGGCTGCAAGTATAATCCTGTAACTGTTTAAATGGCTATTCCATACAGGTTATTAGACAGATGAAGTCTTCAAAAATAAGTAATTAATCCTTAGCTTAAAGCAGGTACTTCATGAACTTGGCTTGCTTTATGTCGAAAATAACACCTGATTGCGACAGAAAATTCTTTCAGCCTTAAGCCCTGGCTGCAGTGTCGAGTCAGGATGGTTGAATTTCTATGGTGAAAGCAATGCGACCACACTGCAAAATTCGCTCGTTCCATCATTGAAATTTCGTTGAAGAATGAGCTTTTTCATTCAGTCAATACAGTTCGTTTTTAGGGTACCGTACCCAAAGAGTAAAACGGGAACCCTATTACTGACACTTCGCTGTCCATCCGTCCGTCCGTCCGTCTGTCACCAGGCTGTATCTCATGAACCGTGATAGAGAGTTGAAATTTTCACAGATGATGTATTTCTGTTGCCGCTATAACAACAAACTAAAAACAAAATAAAATATTTAAGGGGGCTCCAATACAACAAACGTGATTTTTTTGCCGTTTTTATAGATAATGGTACGGAACCCTTCGTGCGCGAGTCCGACTCGCACTTGGCCGGTTTTGGTATTAGCAAACAAAATTTGAAGAGCGTTTCTTGACACTCCAGTCTGCCAACGTTACATACAAAAAATGGTTCATGGCTGGCCTACAAACCAATACAACATTTTCCAGTTAATACCGTTCGGTTCTAACACGAAACGGTAATTAGCATGACAGTACACTTGAACTCGAACAATTGTCTGCAAGAACGAGGTTGTTTACGGAAAATCGCAAGCATTACGCAATCACCAGGCCCTGCATCACCGTGTAGACATATTTATCTCTTCCAACTGTCAGATTTGTCGAGCAAATGACGTAGTCCAGTGGAAAATGCTCGATGAGACGTCAATTTCTCGACAAACCTGACATTTATAAGAGAATAATTCGTCTGTCTAAGCGGTCATGCCAAGCAGCCTGCAGGATTCAGACCTATCGCAGACATTGCTAAAACACAACGTTATTTTGCAAAAAAATCCCCGCACACAGTTCGTAAGCACATTTTATATAACGAGAAGATACGTTCGTAAAATTTAAAATTTCGTGCGTGACCTTAGAATTTAAATAAGTGAGACGTAATCTAAAACGTTTGCTAGTCGCCTCTTGGTTATATGAGGGCAGTGACATTGAAATCTACATTTTATTTACTACTCTAAGATCAATCAATAGTGACCGTAGACTTGTATTGTGACGTGATTTCTCAGAAAAAAACGGCATAGTACTGAGAATGGATATATTTTCCCACGGCCCTATGCTTGAGCACCTACATCTGTGTTGCTCGATGACGTTGGTAAATTACTTCGATAATTTATTCCAATGACTATTATTTTATTTTTACTTCTATATATATTGGACAGATAAGCTGTGGAAGCCTCAAAAAAAAAGTTGTCTAGTATCCTTGAAGCAAGTTTCCACCGTATAAATGTCGAAATTAAACGCCATTACCAATTCGCAGATGGCATGACTCCTGGGGCCCGATTTTCGTTTTATAGACATCAATCTCTATTAGAGATAATATGTCAAAACAAAACGTCAATTAGGTCGTAGATTTTCCTTTTGTTTCGACATATCTCTAATAGAGATTGATGTCTATCAAACGAAAATCGGGCACCTGGACGTAACCGCGTAGGTCTAATCTTGAATAGCCTACGGTGAATATACGTTTTCAAATCCACCAAGAGATTTGACTTAACATAGTGATGAACTGCGAATTATGTATCCAGGAATCAAATCTTTTATCTCTGTTACAACTTGATTAGATCTACCGGCTACTGTACCACTAAATCCTGTTACAGTATGGATTCAAAAACTATTCTTGATCTCTAAACCCTAATGCATATAACTGTCCGGCCTATTGGTGGAATGCGGCAAGTCTATAACTCAGCCGTAGCTTTCTCCCGGCCATAAAACCATACTGATAACGTTGACAAAGGGCGTTACTGTAACCCGAGCGTTTACGTTACGGGTTGTTCCGCAATTAACATGCTTTTACGGCGCGACTAAGAAACGGTCACTTATCAGCTGCGTATATCGGGTTTCTTAGGAATTTCGTTAGTGGAGTTTTGCTTTGTTCGAAGAGTAAGCAAGTTAGCTTTACATCATTTGTGTTGTAGAAAGTCTTAGATACATCTAAAAAGGGCTTTTGGTCTATAGCAATTGGGCAGTCCCTATTTTTATCGAACCTACTAGAATTTAAAACAGATTTCAACGTGCAATAACCAAATTTAACTCCAGGTTAACGTCATGCTAAACTATCAAGTCAAGAAATAAAATGGCGTCAACCAACACTTGACTGAGATAAATCTTTACCGATAACACTCGTTACTTTAAAAAAACTAATAAACTATCCAAAATGGACTTGTGCAACTTTTAAGTGGTTTTAAATAGACATTTTTAATATATTTTACGAGTTAAAAGGATTGCAACAGTCCACAGGGGCTTTGTCCATGTTTCGAAATTCTAGTGGTGTTTAAACATAATCAGTTAAGTGTCTTGTAATGTGAGAGGTAAGAACTCACCGTCAATACGTTAAACTTTTCTACTATTAGACAGAATTTCTACAAACAGGAGACTACCATTTCGAATAGCAAATTCACAAGCTTGAGAAGATTTCAGATTATCGATCGATCAAGATGATCTACCGAGGACCCACACACATTATACATCCATCTGTGCCTACTGTACCCACTTCAGAACGAGCTTAAGATTACAAAATATAAAAACTTAATTTGTGAGTTCACAACTAGTTAGCGAGTATTTCGGCACCAATTAAAGGACGTACGTACGTACCATTAATTATGATAATACGTTTATCAAGTTATTAAATTTTAATCTGAATCCGCCGCTTAAAATGTATGATTAAGTAAGAAGCAAGAACATTAAGTTCCTAACGACAAGAAATGAAGTAATAATCAGAATCGCAAGAAAGAAGAGACACCTTATAATTTAGCCAAGACAGGCTGATCATGCCGGGTGTTTTGAGATCAGAAACTGGCAGCCAGTAACTTAGGACGAGAAATAACACTTTTAAGCCCTTGATCCTCAAACACGTCTAAACTCGCGTGTATAATTTTTGCCAACACCAAAATGAACTCTAATGTCAATATGCATAAAGTTTAAAGATTCAATTTCTGTGGTAAATAAGCCAGGCGACTACGCGTCAAAATTGCCTCACAGCATCGATGACATTTCGTTGAAGAATTAACTTATTGCAAAAGTTAATATAGTCCATTTTGGTATGCACAAAAAATTGTTCGCGTGAATAGTTGATACACATGTGGGCCCGTGGCTTCACTTTGAAAAGTCTAAAGGCATTTCTAAAATATTTACATAGCGTCCGCGTTGTATATCTGCAACGAGAACAGCTGTCATTACAACTGGTCTCCGTTTCACCCGCTTTTGGAATAACACCGAGGGTGTTACAATAACACGTTTGACGTGGATGTGTCAACAGCGGCGCGTGCACACGACACGAGCGAGGGATCGCATGACCCCAGTGTTTATACGGATCCACAATGAATAGAAAATAATGAGGAGACAGACGTACACGTTTTTTTTTTATGCAAGTTTATTATATTTGGTTATGAAATTGTGTTACAAAGCATTTACGGTAATGTCATTGGCACAGTAGAGAACAGGGGTCTTGAACACCACCTCTTAGGGAGCGTGTAGGTATCGCAAACGAAAAAAAATCTCTACGCGACCGTTCTGAAGGGTTAAAACAATGTTACGTAAAGCGTAGTTCAAACCCCCAAGTAATCTTGAAAATATTGCTGACTTTTAAAAAGTGATGTGAAAACATTGCTGCTAGACAGGTCGGGGTAAGGGGGCAGACCTTGGCTTCATAAATCTCATAACTTTTTATTGCTAGACCCAAAATATGCTTGACTTCTCATTATAAGAATTGGAATTCACTACATAACGCCGGTACTATTACGTATTGGGTACATACGAGCTACGTTCAGATTAACTGCACCGTGCTAAATGTCATGGACAATTTAAGTAATTCCCTTTAAAATTCTACCCCATCCATCAGGGTCACACCGTGAAACGCCGCAATGCGGACCCACAACCTCATCACTCCGAGTCCGAACAGATTATTTAATGTTCTTTATTTATTATGGACAATCAATCATCCATTGACTTAGTTCAGTGAATTGGTCAACTTTACACGTTCGACGCAGTGCGTTACCGTAAGGTAAACGGCATACGCTTTATATACTATGTATTACCTATGTCACCTTAGAATAACCTGTATTCGCAAATAAATTACTTTGACTTTGCGTTAAAAACAAAAGCGTATTGATATTACGGCACATTGATAAGTAATTTTACGCAACGTCAATTTTAAAAAGAGATTTATTCAAAATGTTAAAAACAGTGGTAGGCCTGTTTTTAACGTTGAACGCAAAGTTTGGTAGTACGCCCGTCTTGAACGTAAGGGGTGCAAGTTCAAATCCCGGGCTTGGACCACTCATGTAAATGTCATTTTCAATAATGATCACCGCTTGCTGAACGGTGAAGAAGAAATCTGCACGTCTATAGAAAGGCGTGTGAAGTTCATCAAACCGCATGGAGCCGGCGTGGCTGACTATGGCCCAAAGCTGCCTTGTATTGAGGGGGAATGAGTTTAGTATAATGGAAATTGGCCCGCCCTCTATTACATTGGGACCAAAATACATCGGCCAAGAGTGGGTGGACTGCAGTGCACCTCAGCCTACCCCTCCGAAGAATACAGGCGAGTCGATGTTTTATTATTACAAATTTTAAAAACACAGCAACTAATAAATATTTTGGTCAAATCAATTAATTTACCTTAATAAGGGCTCATAAAACGCTGGTTCGATTTGTAAACGGGCTACTATTGCAAATATTTAATTGAATAACTTGGGGGGACCTTATAGACAGAAATTCTCGCTACCAATTCAAACGTATAAATTAAAAACTTTAATTGGCGTGCCAAAGTACATGGCATTTTAATTAACACCAGAAATGGTTAGAATGTCACAACATTCTCACGGGCGAAACGAAAGTCGATCGGGCGTCCGCTTTTCTTTTGCAGATTACTGCACCGAATAAGGTTATTAAAGGCAGACCAGGCGGATTACCGGCTTCTGAGGTTCAATTAGATCTTAAGATGACCTATAAAATAATGATTTTAAATGTTTTGATAAAATTTTTCCCATTTTCTGGGACCACTTATTTTAGTTAGTAGAGCTCATATTGACAACAAAAGCGGACAGCCAAAACTGTGTAATAAGAATAACTCATAATCCTTTTTGAAAAGAGCAACCATGAAGTTTCTTGCCCATTATTCTCCACAGATGCATTCCGAATGGGTGGTAGAGATTTAAATTATATATTTTTTTTAAATAAAACTATTTTACGGATTTCATCGCGTTTATTTACTATTTTATTTTCCCGACGATTCGGCTGCTTTACAGCAACCATGGGGAAAATCAGGAAAATCACAAATCACGGGGGGACTGAGGTGTTAGACGTCCTGATGTCATCTATACTTATAATTATATAATTATAATCTATACTAATATTATAATCTATACTAATATTATAAAGCTGAAGAGTTTGTTTGTTTGGTTGAACGCGCTAATCTTAGGAACTAGTGGGTCGAATTGAAAAATTCTTTTTGCGTTGAATAGTCCATTTACCGGGGAAGGTTATAGGCTATATCACATCACGCTGCTACTACACAGTAACATTAAGCGCGGGTGAAACCGCGGGCACAGCTAGTATTATATAAAGCTAAAGAGTTTGTTTGTATGTTTGGTTGAACGCGCTAATCTCAGGAACTACTGGTCCGAATTGAATAATTATTTTTGTGTTAAATAGTTCATTTATCGAGGAAGGTTATAAGCTATATATCATCACGCTACAACCAATAGGAGCGGAGCAGCAACGAATAATGTGGCAAAAACGGGAAAATTCCCGAACATGAATCGGGTATTATAGACTTATAATCATAGACTTTATAACATCACTCTACGCCAAAGTAACTATTAGCGTGGGTGAAACCGCGGGCACAGCTAGTAGTTAATAACTGGGTACCCTCATATTTAGTTGTTGTTTGCGGTCCGATCCACGCAGAATCAGATTATTTAGATATATAGATTTTAGATTATTATTTTTTGTTTATTGACGATTCATAAGTACCTGTATTGGTTTATGTGAATAAAAAATCTGATTCTGATTCTTAGAAATACAATTTTCAACGACATACCAATGGCGTAGGAGATTTTGACGTGTTGTCGCAGTGGTTATCACCACGGATTCAATCTTTATGTGTATTAACTTGGAGAACATAAAAAAAATTAAGCTTATTCACTCACTTTGATGAGTGCAGGATGGGTTGCACCTCAGGCGTCGTTCAATCGTCGAAACACAACACCCAACACGGTTTTTCGGTCAGCCAAATACGGTGATGCGAATTAATGTTAATTTAACGAAAATACCACGTGCCGTACTCACGTGTCGTGTGTGTGACGGCTGATTTTGGCATCACGAGAACTACAACAGGACTGAATACCCGTACCATATGTAGATGACAAGTGAAAGCCACGCTTTAACACCGCGAGACAGTGCTAATTTGATTTTAAAGCGACCTTCGTCTTGATAGACAACAATTACATGCATTGAAATTGTGAATACGAGGAATTATTTAAACGGTAACGGACGTTAACGTTAAAAACCTTGCACAAACTATAGTTTTTAAATCAATAGAATGCAATTCATGGGATATTTTGTTACAGAACACCTATACACCCTAACGGTGAAGGAAAACATCGTGAGGAAACCTGCACGTCTATAGAAAGGCGTGTGAAGTTCACCAACCCGCACTGGGCCAGCGTGGTGGTCTATGGCCTAAATCTCCCTCGTATTGAGGGGGAATGTGCCCGGTATAATGGCAATAGGCCCGTCCCCTATTACATTGGGACCAAAATACATCGGCGAAGTGTGGGCGCACTACAGTGCACCTCTGCCTACCCCTTCGGGGAATACAAGCGTGATGATGTATTTTATAACACCTATCTGAACTTTAAAAGACTTACCAACAAATTACATTTTTACTTTTCTGATCAAAGTCGATTTGAAATGTCGCTGTCACTGGATTTAAATTTCTATAGTTAAAAAATGCGGTCTTCTTCATCCCAATCATGATTTCGAGACCAACGTTTAATTAAAAAAAATATATCTAACGTCTCATACGTATAAATCCGGGCTCAACTTATTACAATTTAAACACCTAACGGACAGGCAAAACGCATGGATTAGAAACGCCGTTTGATGCGATCAGAAACCAAATTTACGTTTAATATCGTCCAATTACCGGGGAGATACGTCAGGATGACAGGAAGCTTTCAGCTGATTGGAAGGTGTAAAAGGGTTAGCGTACCGCACTGGCTGGGGTGCCTTTGCACCAGCGAAGGGGAGCGTTTGTGTTTGGAATATTGAGAGATAGGCTTCAACGACGAGACACGACGACGGTTTGATATATCGCAAGACAGCGTGTACCATGGGTACCACACAATCGACTGGGGGCGATCATACTTATACCCAGACCAGTGCAAACTCTGAAAAGGCCATATCCGAAGTTTAGCACTGACAGGTTTCGAACCCGCAACCACCAGGGAGCCGAGGGGCCTACGCTCAAACCACCTGAACAAGCTGTCATCCATAGAACGTTGCGTCGTAATAGAAGGGTGCATTATATTATATGTAGTAAAATCAAGTTGGGTTTTTTATTACCAGACAAAGGAGTATCAAATAGAGGAAACACCTCAATACGGGCACGAATAGACCACAATTGTATTATTATAAAATTATAGAAAGTTTTTAATTAATAGGTAATGTCGTCTACTACCCGCTTTGTAGTAAAAGTACTACGGTCTTGCACAATAAGGCGACGCGACAAGAACTCAGTAAACACCTAGGTAAATATAATTAATAACTTAAACTGCATGTAATGAGGTCAAAGACCTCAGGGCGATTGAAGACACAAAAGATATTGAATGGCTAAGCGCCGGGCAATAAATCAAGGAGTGAACTAGTAAAGGAATTGGCAAGTACACGTAGATGAACTGAGATTTGCTCGAGAGCCGAGACGCGGCGAAATTCGCGGAACTAATTTGTTGCAAACACGAAAACGAACTGTAACTACTCATAGATAGAGTTCATTTTTCAACGAAATATCATCGATGAAGCTAGCGAATTTTGACGCGTGCTCGTGAGGTTTGAACCACGGAACTTCAATCTTTAAGTATAACACTTGCAAGGCTGACATAGTGACGTCAACGACAAATGCATTACCAGTTGGCATAACATAAGGTTAATTTCATAGATTTTTTTTATCATTTGGTTCTAAGTTTTATTACAATAGTCCCGTTAGACCCCACCATTTAAGTTAAGGCCAAGTATGGAATTGAATTCGGAACCTCACGGTTACGAGAGCTAGGCCATCTTACCACTAGGCTATTGCTGCTTGCATATATAGCAGTTACGAGGCACACGGCGACAAAAACAGGTACTATTGTGACAGATTATCATACATGTTATTGTTGCGGTGTTCGTAATATTAAGTAGGTACCTACCACCATGCATTTGACAGCCATGAATGCCAGGTATCACTGGAATTGACAATATTGCCAGTTCAGTGATTACCCTGGTACATGAACACGAATCAGGTTATACCTAGTTATGTTGGTAAGTCAAATTATATTGAACTTATAATGTATTAGGTAGGTACATATACATTGAAATGACTAGGTACATCCTGTTACTTTTGGTGTCAAATCTTTGAATAAGGTAATACATAAATTATTAAACTTGACAATATACAACTTGAGTAGTTTAAGTATTATAATATGCCTTAAGGGTGAACAGAGGTGCAGTATAGTGCACCCACACCTCGCCCATTTCGCCTACCTACTTCTTTTTTTAAAAGGCACCTACCTAATTAACAAACTTAACATAAATAGTGCTAGTTTAGGTTCCATGGTATTTTTTTTTGTAATTAGGTATTTTAAACAATCATAAATATTATTTTATTTATATGAGGATAGAGGAGGAAGGGAATGGAAACCTTTGCCTAGCAGTGGGACGACACAGGCTGATAAAAAATACACATATAGTAACTAACAATAGTAAGATTTTTAAAAAGCTATTCAAATACCTACTAGCAATTAAAATTACACTGACTCTCATTATTTGTCAGTTATGATCGGAACTTACGGCGTGTGGGTAGAATATTACAAAAAGAGAATGTGGGTGGAACAATATGGCACGCATTAGGGTCATATTGTGAATTATAATATAGCACATCAAATAAATAAGCACCTTATGACAGTTCGCGCACATAACTACTTGTTACCAACTCGTTTCAAAGTAAAGCATTGAGATTTGAGCTTTATAACATATAACATATGTATTGTAGGTAATTAAATATTGTTATAAAAACTTTCACTTACATTGAAATTTATACTGTAAACACTACACATATAGAGCACACATTTCAATGCTCTACTTTGAATAAAGATTACGGTATGCAAACTTCTTATACCTAGTGTGAACGAATAGTCTATTCTATACTGTATGGACTAAAAAATCTTACACACTAGGAAATAGGTCTAATTATAATATCCTTAAGAACCAATTTAACAATTCCCGCAGGTATCTATCGCTTGTCCAACAGTCCTTGACGATCTGAACATACAGGTTCGAGTGAATTTACTTGACTTTTTAACGGTCTTCCAAAAAGTCCCCAATAAGACCCGTACTATCTTTTTATTAAAAGTATACTCTATGTAAATATACATAAAGATTTAATTTCTGTGGTAATAGCCATGCGACCACGCAGCTAAATTCGATCGCGTCACCAATGTCACTTCGTTGAAAATTGTGCTTCTTCTAATAGTCAATACAGTTCGTTTTGGTATGCGTAAAAAAACTGGTCGCCCGTAATTTGACGAGCCTATTTGAGCAATGCTTAAACATTCCTGCAGGTAAGGAAGGTGTATGGCACGCCATTGTGATAAGATATCCTACCCGCTCAAGCCCGCTCAATCTTTAAGTCCCGAGCCTACTGGGGCGTCAAAAGACGCACGACAAAAAATTTGCGAATACCAAAACGAACTCTGTTAGAATATAATTAAAGATTGAATTTCTTTGATACAAGCCAGACCCCCACGCGCCAATGTTATTTCGTTGAAGAATGAACTTGGTGTATGAGTAAACTAGCAGACCCGGCGAACTTCGTACCGCCTTAGAATTAGTGACATACGAAAGCAGCGCCGCGCCACCTACAATTATCAGTGTTTCTCATGTATTATACATATAACCCTTCCTCTTAGCCTAAGTAAGCTCGTCATGGACAAGGATAGACGTGATACCCCACTAGGCTATTGCGTGGAGGTGGCGACCAGAGTCATTGATAGAAACAAGACCTGAAGCAGAAAGAGGCCAGCTGTCAACTTATTTGTCAATAAGCGACCAACAGCCGTCTACACTACACTACGCATCAATGGCTCTGGTTGCCGGATCCGCTCAATGGGTAGTAGGGAAACTCTGTTATTTTATTTTTATCATGGTTTATATATTATCCTTATCCATAGCCCTTTGCTATTGTATTGTCTTTTTTTTTTTCAACATGGTATATTTTTAGACGGGTTTACTTTTTTATTGTGTATTAAAAAAAAATGACTTTTTATTTATTTTTAATAAAAATAATCCAGGCTGGAAAAATTTTACACATACTAACCTTATGGCTAATTTTAAGTTCTCTGACCCTCACATCAGAGGTGAGCACGCGGGCCGGACTGATAGAGGTCCGGATAAAAAAAAAAAACCTTCCTCTTGAATGACTATCGAATAAAAAAAACGCATCAAAATCCGTTGCGTAGTTTTAAAGATTTAAGCGTACATAGGGACAGCGGGAAGCGACTTTGTCATATACTATGTATTGATACAGATCGTATTGGTATAGGCGAAAAATTCGACGCGTGCGATTCGACGCCGCAGTGAGTATAAGCCCCATGTTTACTTACGTACTTATCATAGGATAACGAAGACCTTTCACAATTTCGTGTAAGTGGACCACGATAACTTATCAATAGGTCAATATTCAATAGTATTATCACTGTTGGAATGTGTACCGTATCCGTTCTGATTACGCGGCCTTCGGCGAAACAGTTGGGGTCCTCAAGGTCATTCGTTATTTGATAACAGGTTAATAAGGTTGATGACATTGTGTGACAATACAAAAATATATATATACAAGAGTGATAATAAATTTCCTGTTGGCTTTGTTTATTTTTTATTGTAAAACTTTGTTAAAAAGGCAAAACTATAGGTAGTAGGTACGTCCATTATCAAATAGGTATTAAACTGAATAGTAAATATTGTATTTATTTATTTATCAATCAGCATATACATATTTTAATGGTAACTAGTAGACTGCAGGGGTCGAAACAGATTGTATAATCAAAAATACTGATTTTACTGACTAGTGTGAGACTCGAAGATACTGACTTTACTGACCAAAATTTTCAGTAATTTAAGTTAACATCTCCAAATCCCTAACAGATATTTTAATGAAACAGTGTCCTATTGCCACTTTTAAGCCCCGCATACACTGCGGCGTTAAATAGATAGATAGATAACTCTTTATTGTATCACCGCAAAAAGTATTAATATTACACAAAGTTTACACACAGTGTCTCAATGGCACGCGTAACGCAAAATATAATATGAGGCGTCGCGACGCTCACTATAAGGCGTCCAGACGCTAATTATGAGGCGTAGCGACACTCATCATATGGCGTCGCGACACTCTTCATATGGCGTCGCGACACTCATCATAAGGCGTCGCGACGCTCACTGTAAAGCGTAACGACGCTCAATATAAGGCGTCACGACGCTCACTATACGGCGACGCGCCGCTCACCATAAGGCGTTGCGACGCTCATTATAAGGCGTCGCGACGCTTATATAATAGGGCGTCGCGACGCTCATTATGAGGCGTCGCGACGCCTTATTATAAACAAATGAAAGTCTCAATTAATATTCAATTGTATAACCCAGATAGTGGTTTGGTTTGGACTCACTGCACTGGGTGGTTACAGTTCCATAACTGCCAGCAACAGATTTCAGAAAAAACTTATTCGGAATTCGCCCCGGTCTGGGTGTACCTGGGATTGTTCCATCCAGTCCATTGTACAGTATCCATTGTACAGTACCCATTGTACAGTGCCCCAAGCTTTCAATTTACACCAGATCCGAAAAACTATTTCACAAATTCATAACACCTTAATAAAACTAGAAAACAATAAATGCATCATTATTATTATATCATTATTATTTTTCGTCTAACAAGGACGAGACAAGGACCATTCGACGCGGATTTTTTTTCTGGTCAATTTTGAGATACGAATTTTCCACTTTCTGCCGGTGAATGTTGTCTGGTAATTTATTCGTTTAAAATACAATTGCAACTTAAATGATTGACTGAGAAATTAATGTAGGTGTCTAAACAGGGTCACAACCTTTATCTCTAAATGTAAAGGTTACAATAAAGAGTAATAAGATTTTTTTAACATTGGTAGTAGGGATGTTATGTATATTAAATTTTAGATCTGGATACTGGATATAATAATAATATTATACCAGTTTCAGATATGGTTACTGATAAGGAATTATTTCAGATTATCCACTAGTTTCAGATAGTTTGGGTTATGGATATTAGATTTAAAAGAATCATAAAACTAACATACAAATACCAAGATTAAATTATTAGACTTTATTTCTAGATTATCATTTGGTTTTACCATCAGTCATATAAGTTACGATATTAGCTACTTTAAGTGTTATGTAGGTACTTAAATACCAAAACTGAACCTAAATCTCATAACATGTATCATTTACACTCCGCCCCTATTCAAAATTATTCAAAACTATTATATAATTATAACGTTTTAATTATGTTTCTTATTTCAGATGTCTGATAGTACCAGTTATAGTTACAGAGCTCCATAACATACCTGATTGGTACATATTTTATACATTTTTTTGGAAATAGATGGGTAGTATGAATATTGTGATTATTTACCTACCTACAATTATACTTAAGTGTAATCAGATCAACTTGATAACCTACCTACTTCGTTAAATATGCATTTTCAGGTATATGGAATGATACTTACAGACCTCGGAAGGTCTATAGGTACTTATTATCTTTATTATGTAGGTAGTTATTAAGAATATTATTGTTCTAGTGTCTATGTAGCACACAATTCAATAGTTATATTCATTATGAGAATTTGAAACCCTCATGGTTTCAAATTCTCTAGGTATGCAAGCCAAGACATAATAGATTATGTCACACAAAGTCATGCATGCTCATTCCAAAATTCTAGCAATTATTGGATAATCTATCTCACATTTTGTCACATCACAGCCAGCTGTGATAACCTCAGTGTGCTGTCTAGTGATTGTTACCCCTGTTAACATATGAAATGGTTCTCTAAATTAGAAATAGGTACCTACACTACCTACCTACTAATGTTATAATTTTGAAAGCCCAGAATACTATAGAATATGTTAAGTTAGAGAAGATTTCTTTTGAACAAATTCCCCCTCCATGAATTGAATACTTACCTATATTTAAAATGTTTGGTTATTTACGTTTAGACAATATTATGGTAGTCTATTGAATGACATTTGGAAGCTTATTAAAAGTGTGTTTCACTCACCATTAGAACTCTTCAGATCTCTATGTATGAGCGACATGGGCGCCCCCATGTGCAGGTACCCCATGCCAGTAGCCACCTGGATGGCCCAGTCGACCAGGATGTCCGGCCGGATCTTGCGTCCAGACAACACCCGGTTCAGCGGCCCCCCGCGCGCGTACTCCATCACCAAACACAAATTAGGCTCCTCCAAACAAACACCTCTCAACGACACGATATTCTCGTGCTGCAACACCCAGAACAGTCTCGCCTCTTGCAACACACTCTCCTTAATCACATCGATGTCTTCGTTCGCATCCTGTCGCGCCGCCTTGACGGCCACGACTTCGTCGTTCCAGTAACCCCGGTACACTTTCCCGAAGCCGCCCACCCCGATCACCTCCTCCAGCTTCAGCTCCGAGAAGGACACGCGGGGCGGCTCCACGGCCAGAGGATCCTCCTCCGTCACGTAAATTGCCGGGAATATGCCTACGCGATCGCCGATCTTGCCCGTCCACCAGCCTTCGTCGCCCGAGATGTTGGCGTCCTTCGACAGCACCTCGACGATCTCGCCGCGGCGCAGGGAGAGCTCGTCCTCCCCTTGCGCGACATAGTCGTACACCGCCGTGAAGAGAGCGAGCGGCGGGCGTTCGTTCTCGGCCGCCATGGCCGCAGGCCGCGGTGGCATCACCCCGGCCGCGCCCCCATAGCGCCTCTCCTCCTCGCTCACGCGACCCGACACTGCTGTAGCCGCCGCCCACCACAGCACATAACGCTACACACGACAAAACAACGCTTTCGGTTATGATCACCGTATTAATCCGCCATCTTTGTTTCTAACATCGATCATGGCGGTGTTGTCCCGAGTGCGCACTAAAACAAACACTTTTGTGTTGGAACACGAGCGGCGATACGTAACGAGGAGGTTCGAGGAGCGTCTTCGTTGCGATAAAGTTAATTATTTTCCATTCATCTATCACGTTATTTGATAGACGGACGAAATGACAACCATACCGTAACGAAGTCAGTGACAAACTGACATTTGGTGTTGCTAGATGGTAAATAGCAACAGCGTGCTGCCAATGTTAAAAACATGTTTTTAAATTCTACGTTCCTTTTTATTCAACTTTATTCTATGGAAGATCTAAAATAATTAAAAACGCAATGACCGTATTACACATTTATTATTAACTTAGTTTAATTCTAAAAACCCTATTAAATCTCAGTAAGGAAAATAATTATAAAACATCTGATTTGTTGTAGTTACTACATATTCACAGAGATGGCGGTACTTGTGCATAAATATAATCTTGTACGAACATTCGAACATGATGTTCGAAGAGCATTTTTAGGATGGTATCGCCATCTAGTTATACCAAGAGTAACTAAAATTTTGATATCCCTTATTGCTCTGAAATCTAAGCTGTTTTTTAGCATATTTTGAGACAAAGTTTGGCTGTGTTGTTTTTTCATATAGTATAATATGTTTTATAGGTTTTTGAGTAGTCATTACTCTCCATTTAGTGAATCACCATTTCGCCGTAGCTTTCAAGAGGTCCCATGGTGTAATGGTTAGCACTCTGGACTTTGAATCCAGCGATCCGAGTTCAAATCTCGGTGGGACCTTCCCTATATTTTTTTTATTTCACAATACATACACCCTAAAAATATTCTTTTTTGCATTATATAGAACAAGATATTGTGTTGTTTCGTAATACCTATTATAATACGAAAACTTGTTAGATTAGAAATCTGAAAGAGGAAAACAGCGATAGTCTGTGGGAGTCTGACTGGAGGGATGCTGGGTGCGAGCATTATTGATCGCGCGAAAATGGGATAGTCGTATCCATTCGCGGCGAACACGGAGCCCGCGGACGTGCGGCCGGTTTTCAACCTCAAAAACACTGTGTTTATTCGCCTTACACTAGACAATCAACCCAATAATAATTAAAAATAATAAATTCACGCGATAATTACATGTAAAATGCAATGAACAGTTCCAAAGTGTGAATTTCCGACCGCGTTGACTCCCAAACGTGACATGACACAGTAGAAACGAAATAAATCGCCTATACCTCGACAATACGCTTAAAAATCACGTGAAATTATCATGATAGGTAACTGATTGCGTGCAAAAAATGTGATATATATTAATTTTAATGTCCAACCAGTGTTCCGGAGGCGAGTGAGAATCCTAAAATAATAATGGCCGATTTATTATCACCGGGCTAAATCGTTGAAAAATAATGTGGAAACTAATAAAAATGAATAATTGTATGACAAGTGGGCTGTGTCTGAAGTGGTGTTGGCGTAAGCGTTGGCCCGAAATTAAAAAAGGAGGGGGTGTGCGAGGTTTTACGTAGCCATTTCTCATATCTAACATATTCAAGTAATTAATTAATAAACAAGATGAATACCTTCAACGCTCCCACAACACAAATAAACGCGATAGATAAAATGACAACAGTCAAATGCAAATCCGTCGATTTAGAAGGATATGTTATTATAGTGGTTCAAACGAAAGATAATAAAGTCAAATTATACGGTAAGTGATTTAAATACATAGTAATTAGAGTTACGAACGCAATGCAACACGTAACACACCCATTTTTACACATATAAAAAGAAACGATCTACAAAATTGAGCTGTGTCTAAGTAGAGTTCTACACATTTTCCAAGCGTCCAATGAAACAGTTGGAATCTACAACTAAATTAATTATTAAAATAGCAGTTATCTCCACAGCGCCCAAACAAAGACAATCTACTTTATTATTTACTTACAGTAAACAGAGCACTTTGGGAAATTGATTCACCTTCCAGGACGCACCTGAAACACAATGGCTGGCGTTATTAAAAAATATTTAATAGATATGAATTACTAGAATTAACATCGTTACTGCTCAACTTTAAATACCTTACATACGAACATAACTCTGTACATACGTTTGTGTATAAAAATAAAAGTACATCTCTGTCAACCACATGTGTAAATATAGACGTTATATATTGAATAAACATTAAAATAAGGTATTATTTGTGTGGGTACACATATTTAAAAAATGTTAATTAATTAACAAACCACTTATTAGTTTAGCATTTTATGTAGCAAAATGATCTAAAAGTCATTTTAAATTGTTCATAACTTTGAATAAATCTCTAGATCTTAGTGAAATTTTCGCACTACTTTATATTCTAACCGGATTCTAATTCAGGGTCACCATCAGCTGGAAATTGGGACAACCTGGAGCTGGCAGACGAGATTATGGACGTGAACGAGACAAGACTGGAGGACATGTCAAGAACTGAGGTGTTGGGGCATATTCACGAGGTGAGCGTCCATGAAGAATTCCATTGTAGATACAAGGCCCATAGGCTAAGAAATCTAAACACAGGTCTTAAGTCTTGTTAATCTTTTGAGTAAATGGAAATAACAGTAGCTTCCAAAAACAGTCTCTACATAAGATTTTGACTATCCGAAAGGGGGTTCCTAAAGTTGACTATTGTGACTAGGATACCTTAAGGATTCTTGTCTTGTTAACCTTTTGGGTAATGGAATGAATAGTAGAATAGGAGTATCATATATGATTTTGACTATCCTAAAGGAGTGAGGTTTTTATTATTGTGATTAGTATACCTACCTAATATTTGATAACAAAGTTTAAATAATAATCCACAAAACCAAGCAAAATTATGACCTGAACAGAATTAGGTATGCCATCAGAAGCAGGGTTAACACCTAAGCTATTAGATCGTTATCTTTTAATATGAGGCATTAAAGTCACTACGAAAACATGTAATTTTTTAAGCCGGCTACTTACTTCCAATTTTATAAAATTTCTAACAAACCCTTTACATAGGCATTTTTCAGCATAAAGTAGACTCCTTTATTAGATTATGAGACCATAATGAACTCGTAAATGAATCAAACTTTTTCAACTATTTATTGAAATGTTAGATTAAAAAAAACATGGATTGTATTAAATCCTAACTTTGTTTGTGTTTGCAGTGTATATCCTCGTGTGTCATCAAATTGCGAGTGAAGAGACGTAGCGAGACCAAACTATGTAAGTGCCTAGGTACATAAGAAACACAATGTGGCTGTTACATTGAAACTACTAGCACAAACCGCACTCCACTGAGCTAGTCCAGTGCGGGTTTGAAAACCCGTTTGGGAACTTTGTTTTGTGGCACTGATGCCTAACAAACAAACAAGTAGGTATATTAAAAGACATTTAGAAAGAAGACTTCTATAACTAATGCCAATTAATAATATTTAATACTACTGCATAGTACTCAAGCAATTTTTGTATTCAGTTTCTAACTAAGCGACTCTGACACTTGGTAAAAGATCAGTGGGGCGATTTTCGCGAGATCGACATTTATCTACATACATCATCATCATACACATCATCACGCCTGTATTCCCCGAAGGGGTAGGCAGAGGTGCACTGCAGTGCGCCCATACTTCGCCGATGTATTTTGGTCCCAATGTAATAGGGGGCGAGCCTATTGCCATTATACCGGGCACATTCCCCCTCAAAACGAGGGAGATTTGGGTCATAGTCCACCAGTGGCCCAGTGCGGGTCGGTGAACTTCACACGCCTAGACGTGCAGGTTTCCTCACGATGTTTTCCTTCACCGTTCAGCAAGTGGTAATCATTGTTGAAATTGACATTCGCACATGAAAATTATCTCAGGGGTGCGGGCCTGGGATTTGAACTTGCACCCCTTACGTTCAAGGCGGGCGTTCTTGCCCACGAGGCTACCGCTGCATTTATCTCTATTCGAAAATGTCGAAAGAAAACGTAATATTGGTTGTATTTCTTCGACATTTATAATCTCGAATAGAGATGATGACGATCAAACGAAAATTGGGGTCCAAGGGCCCGATTTTCGTTTCATAGACATTAATCTCTATTAGAGATATGTCGAAACGAAACGTCGAATTGGTGGTTTTTTTTTTTGTGTTAATGGCCTCTTTCCACAAATTGGTGGTATTTTTTTCGTTTTGTTTTGACATATATGTCGTATCGTCTCTAATGATGTCGATCTTGTGAAAATTTCCCGCTTGTAAGTAAGATAATTAAACATTTAACTTGGACCCTAAAAATGCTATAAGGACGAATATACCTACTCTTACTACAAGTTTATATGTAAACTAACCCAATCCCATTGTAGATAAATCGATAAAATTAATTTATAAGATTGTTACACAGTACATCATCTTTTTATTCCTTTCCCCAATCGCAAAAGCTGGCATTTGGCACTCACATATATATACATACATCATCATCACGCCTGTATTCCCCGAAGGGGTAGGCAGAGGTGCACTGCAGTGCGCCCACACTTCGCCGATGTATTTTGGTCCCAATGTAATAGGGGGCGAGCCTATTGCAATTATACCGGGCACACAGGTCTCCTCACGATGTTTTCCGTCACCGTTTCTTAGCAAGTGATAATCTCAGATGAAAATGAGATTCGCACATGGAACCCAGAGGTGCGAGCCGGGGATAGAACCTGCGCACTTTGATTGCAAAGCGTGCGTTCGACCACTCGGCTACCACTGCTATGGCACTCACACAAATCAAATTTGTAAAACAATATTTTCCAAAATTAATTTTGCCATCTTTAGTCACTAAAGCACTATCCAGACTTCAGTAAATAACAAACAATTAAGCGCAGTTATCGCTAGTAATTTCTAACGCTAATTGCATCTCTTCAGTCCACCCCTTTGCAAGTCTGAAGCCGGGAGCACTTTTTTCCTATTTTTCTCTGTTTAAGTTTGCTGCGGGATTCATTAATTAGGTTCCACGGCAACATTTATATTGTCAGTGGAGTCTTTTAAACTGAACCTGTTGATTGTATATAAGAGATAGCCCATATACGGACACCCTTATTTATTTATTAGAACTAAACTAATTAGAAACAGAGTGATTTTGAAGTCTTCTTAATCGTTTGATGATCAACCCTTACATCCGTAAAAAGTTATAATAATACATCAACATAAGCATATCTGTATTTTCCGAAAGGGTAGGCTGCAGTGCACCCCAATGTTGCACTATTGCCATTATATCAGGCACACTGTGATAACGATTTGTGCTTCAGTTCACCAGTTTGGATCGGTATGGGTATAAACACTTCTGTTAGCCATATAGGTACACAATGGAATCCTTCGAAAATACCCAGGTTGGACCCTCGTCGTTTCCCGGGGAAAAAAATAATTAAGTACGAACCCGCATCAAATATAAAAAATAATTGGGGGTCAGAAAAAATGTACACTTCCCACTCTTGCAAAGCGGGGACAAAAAAGAACTTCAAGGAAACTGAACAAGGACAACTTTTAAGGGCCAAGTTGTACGGGCACGAAGAATTACGTTGTAGGTATCTATTAAAAATCATTTATGGACCTCATATATATTGACACGTGATTTCGGTTTAAAAAAAATAAAACAAGAAATCCCAGTATCTGCTATGTAAAATTGGAACTTTACAAAAGATATTACTCATTCGACGCAGAAAAATTAGCTAAATATGTATACAGGGTGTATCTAAATTCCGAAATATTATTTTTGGTACATATACGGAAGCTCATATGTTGATGCTTAGTGGAGACAGATTATACCTAACTATCATAGATTCTGAGTTATGGACCTTTGAATATTGGTAACAGGTTCTTTGTTCAATTTGTTCTGGCCTTTGGGTACAGCGATATCCCTATCCACTATCCAGCAGTGTTAACTACACTAACGAGGGGCGGCAAGCAATATTCATAAAACAGAACGTGCAAATTTTACATAGGACTCGAGACATTTCAAGTAACAGAAATTGACGACGATAAAAAAGTTGAAAAAACATGCTTGAATTTCGATCAAATTTTTATACCATTCGGTTGTATACCCGATACTGATGCAAACGCCAAAGTATTACTTCGGACTTCTAATACACCCTGTATAAGTCAATATCACCCAAAAGTGTCGTTTAAGTAAATTAACCTTTCACCCCTCGATATGACCCGATCTTAAAATAAGCATATTTTGTATTATAGGTACACTGATAATCGTATAGGTAGAGCCTGTAGAGCCGGTAGAGCCCATTTCCAAAATTTGCTGTTGACGGGAATCAAACCCGCAACTTTTGCAGTGAGCCGAGCAGCCTACTCTCAAACCACTACACAAATCCGTTGTCAAATTCATAAGTAATAGAACAATAGTCAAATTTCTAAAATTAAAAAAGAATTAGTGTGGCAGAAAAAATTAAAAAAGAAGCAGTGGTAGCCGAGTGGTCGAACGCACGCTTTGCAATCAAAGTGCGCAGGTTCTATCCCCGGCTCGCACCTATGGGTTCCATGTGCGAATCTCATTTTCATCACTTGCTAAGAAACGGTGACGGAAAACATCGTGAGGAAACCTGTGTGCCCGGTATAATGGCAATAGGCTCGCCCCCTATTACATTGGGACCAAAATACATCGGCGAAGTGTGGGCGCACTGCAGTGCACCTCTGCCTACCCCTTCGGGGAATACAGGCGTGATGATGTATTATTAAAAATGAATTAAAATCATGTACTTATTCGAATCGATTATAAACTTACATAAAAATGACTCATAAATGTATAATGCAATTAGGGCTAATGACGTATCAGGAATTCCCCAATCAATATCAAAAATATGTTTAAAAAAATCGTACAGAATAGCAAAATTAGTAACTTCCTAATGCATTTCTTACAAACTCTACATCTCTACCTATACTGTTTCTGCGTCAGTAATACGATTACAGCCAGCCAGGATGGCTTCCCCACCTCTAACAACACATAAATGCCGTTTTCAAACTAATTTAGACACCAAATTCAATAACAATAATGTTCAAATTGGTATGTTATGTCAGCAAAATGATTTTCAGTGCGTCATTCTATAGCCGGGCTTGCGCTTGCAAAACGAGTGTTGGCTTTCTACGACAAGGTTCTAGTTCCTATGAATATTGACTCAGATGGAACCATGTCGCATTAAGCTTTGTAACAGTATTGTACGTTCGTGTTCTTGATCGTACTAGCAGCGTTTTAGTTCGGACATGGCAGCCTTTGAGGTTATATTTTTAGTGTTGCCTACAATTAAAATTGTGCTTTGAGTAGGGCTAATAAGATTCCATTTTGTTCAATTGTATCATACCAAATCCAACTAGATTCTGATTGGCATGCCTGTATTATTATGCAAGGTGTATCATAAGTCCGAAATAATATTCAAGGTATACGATAGCACATGTACCATAATTAGTGGAAGCAGACTATACACCTAACTATCATAGTTATGGAGGTTTGAATATTTATCACACGTATCGCGTTTTGGCCTTTGGGTACATCCAAAACCCTATTTAGCAGTGTCTAATACACTTATGATGGGCGGCTACCAATATTCATAAAACAAAACATGCAAATTTTACATAGGACTCGAGATATTACGAGTTATAGATATTGATGACGAAAAAAAGGTGAAAAACCATGGTCGAATTTTGATTAAATTTTTATACTATTCAGTTGTATACCCAATACTGATGCAAACGTTAATACTTACGGACTTTTTGAAACACCCTCTATAATTACTCATATAAAAACATCATAGAGTCGATAATTTTTTTATGTAGTCCTAAATTACTGCGACTACCAATAACAGCAGTGCGTGAAAAATCAATCAATGCAAGAACATTCATTCATGATCTAATTTTGTATATTTCTTTGGTATTCAAAATATTTGCTATAAGTATTTCTTATTTTCTTCGGTGAATATAAAAAAAATAAAAATTTAAAGGGCCCCATTAAAATAAACCTAAGTAAGCAGTAAAAATTTAAGTACCAACCTAACAAATTTTCAAAATTCCCATTATAATTAACATTTTAAAAAATGTATACCCATGATTCAGACAAGGTAAATTTCAATCGTAAATGTTGGCAACACCGCGCATTAAACCACAGAGCGAGAGAGAGGGAAACAGGTTTGCGCACGACCGCAAGCCTTACGTGTTACATGAACTGTTTGATACATTAAATATTATTTTATCAACAATAATGTGTTTGAAGCGATCTGTAGGGATTGTTTAAACAATATAGTGCGGTTGGTAGTGTCAGTGAGGTAGTGAGTGACGAGTGAGGCAGGCTGGCTGGGGTGAGTGAACTGGCCGCAGCTCCGAGGCTCTTGCCCTTTAAGCCTGACTTCTGGATGTAAACTTTTTTTCATTTTTCAAAGAAGCGTTTCGTACTCGGTAAGTTATTGTGATATATTACCAAAGCCATTAATTTTGGGTTACATTTAATTTGTAATATATTGATGATCAAATTTTGTAATTATCTTCATGCCACGTCATTTTGAGGGTAAGCACAGTTGTTGTAACTAATATTTATTGTATAAATACCCGATTGCTTATCGAAGTGTCCAAATAAAGGTTTGTTTCATTCAATACATTAATTAATTTTAACATATATTTACTTAATTGCTGTATTCATTAAATTATAATTGTTAATAGAAGGGACTAGAAAAACAATTGACTGTCACTGAAAAATAATAAGACTTTAATTTCATATCATTAATATTTTATAACACTCAACTATGCTCTAAATTTGCTTTTTAAATTTGTCACAATTAAAAAAAATCCGCGGGAATTTAGCAAACTCCCAACTTATTGGGTGCTGTCGTCACAACAGGATACTATTGCGAACAATAATCAGGTTTGGTTGGACCTCGGTTGTTTGGTCAGTCAGTATGATAAATCATTCTATAGAAATCTCCATTGCTCAATTTTGTTTGTTGCATTCAAGTTAAGTTAGTTCAATTATATTTTGTCGTACGATAAATTACATTCAAAACAGGCCTGTTGGACTGAAAGTCTCAGTCTCTTGTTCAGAAATATATAAGTAACTACTATTTATCAAACAATTCCTTTATTAGAGCCCTATCTCTGAATCAGTCGATAATATTTAAGGATAATTCTGTCACTTCATATAATACACCATAAAAAGCACATAATGTTACTCAACGCAAATATTATTATTACAGTCTGTCTGTAACTAACAACGGTACTAGTGAGCGATACCGTCAGCACGGGGCTCTGCTTACCTTGTAAGTAAAATGAGCGCAATACATACAAATACCATTCAATTATGACCGTTATTTGCAAATGATACGCGTCATTAATTGTATCCTAGATCATTTATCGGTCGACTTCTATACAGATAGGTGTCGAAGACATTTGTCTAATATCGGGGATGAAAGGCTATTTGGCTTAAGCGACATCTTTGGGCGATATTGACTTCTATAACGAAACACTGGGACGTCTTAACGCAATTGTCTCATTTCCGCGTAAAAGAACATATAGCTGACGTGAAACACCGACGCTCCACGAAGTCTGCAATCTGTGAACATGTACAGGACCGCACCCGCCATTATATCAGATTTGATAAACCGCATATCTTCGCTAAAGAACACCGACTCCGACCAAGGATGATACGTGAGGTCATTGAAATTAAAAAACATCCTAATTTCAATAGGGAAGATGGCTGGGTGCTACCACCAACTTGGGATCCAGTAATCAATATGATTAAATCCAAAACCAAGTGTACCATTGCAAGACCTCAGGACACCGTAAGCACTTTCTGCGTGGATCGGACCGCAAACAACAACTAAATATGAGGGTACCCAGTTATTAACTATGACATCAGGACGTCTAACACCTCAGTCCCCCCGTGACCATGGTTGCTGTAAAGCAGCCGAAACGTCGGGAAAATAAAATAGTAAATAAACGCGATAAAATCCGTAAAATAGTTTTATTTCAATGTATAGTATTCGCGTAAATATAAGAAAACGAAATCAATGTAGTTACTAATGAAATTTATGGAATAAGATGAAGAATGGCCCCACCAACGATTGGTGGGTATTCTAGCCAATGTCAAGTAATTAATAGCCAGAACAAGTTTAATAAACACACAGTATCAATAATTAAAACCAGCCAAGTGCGAGTCGGACTCGCGCACAAAGGGTTCCGTACCATTATCTATAAAAACGGCAAAAAAGTCACGTTTGTTTTTTGGGAGCCCCCTTAAATAATTATTTTATTCTGTTTTTTAGTATTTGTTGTTATAGCGGCAACAGAAATACATCATCTGTGAAAATTTCAACTCTCTAACGTCCGTGTCAGCGAAGTCTAAGTAATAGGGTTCCCGTTTTATCCTTTGGGTACGGAACCCTAAAAATGGTTGACAAAGATGGCGCATGATCAAAAAATTTACCTACTGTATTGACTCATAGAAAAAATCCTCAATGAAATGAAATTGACGCTTGGGGAGCGTGGCTTTTACCACAGAAATTTAATCTTTATGTATATTTCCACTGAGTCCGCTTTGGTATTGGTAAAATATTGACACGCGTCATGACGCCCCAGGGTCCACGGTACGGCACGGTATTTAAAATAAAATAAATAAATAATGCCAGAAACACATACTCATCGTATGATCCCAAACTAAGCATAGCATATTTAATAAAAAATCCTGAACAAAAACATCAGGAAATATAACTCAAATACTTATCTGCCTACTCTAATCTTCCTTGAATTCAATAATAATACAAATGAACTTTAGAAAACTTACAAACTTCACAAAACTCAACAAAATAATATAATTTCATAAAACAAAACTAAAACATACAAGTTAGAAAAAGTCAACAAAGAAAAGGTTTCTGATGTCAGAAGAAAAGTGGCAGACTGTGCATAAAGCAGTCAAAACAAAAAAAAACTAAAACTAATTATAGCTTGAACTATGGGTACCTTACTTACCTTACCTACTTATTGGGACTGGGGGCGATCTCAGTTACAACCAGAGCCGGGCAAATTTCGAAAAGATCATTTCTGAAATTTAACGCTGGCATGAATCGAAGCCAAAACCATCCCCCTTCTGTGAGGCAAGCGTACGTTTGATTCACTAGACCTAGCCGTCATAAAAAATTAGGAGCATGTAATGCGGGCTGTAGGCACACAATACGTTTCCACGCGTGGAACGCAGCCAGGCCGTGAATTAAAAAATATTACCAATGAGCATTGCAAAAAACCGGGTAACCTTGACTGCGAAGGCAAGTCATGATCGCGTCACAACATACCTAGTCGCTATATACGAGTATGTATGTAGTCAGTAAATAAGGAAACATTGCAACTATTTTAGCGATGCTATACTTACCGTCGATATTACTGAAGGTAAATAAAGGCACAAGTATATGTGCAAATTTTTATATAAACTCCGGCATGTACCTATCCAAACTTTATCGTAAGTTTTCTGCGTAAACCCAAAAAAGAATATTATTATCACGCTCGTATTCCCTGAAGGGGTAGACAGTGGTGGACTGCAGTACACACACTCTTTGCAAAACGTGTTTTGGTCCCAATAGAGGGCGAGTTTATTGTCATAATTTTGGGCGCATCCCCCCCTCAATACGAGGACAATTTGGGCCATAGTCTACCACGCTGGCCCATTGCCAGTTGTGACTTCACACGCCTTTCTATAGACGTGCAGCTTTCCTCACGATGTTTGCTTCATCGTTCAGCAAAGGTGAAATGAAATGTTTGAAAATGACATTCGCACAAGAAATTCTAAAATTTGTGCAGTACGAGCCCGGTATTCGAACTTGCACCCCTTACGTTTAGGGAGGACGTTCTAACTAGGATACCGCTACTTATGACGAACAGTGTAAAGTTAACACATACAACGGGTAGCAGTTAGCTGGAAGCAGTTATTTTAAGTACTTACGGCTAACATCTAAACAGTTATGGTAGTTACGAGTATGAAACATTCTAATAACAGTAGTACTAGTATTTGTCGGTGGACGACAGATTTGCGTATAAATAAGAAATCAGAGTTATCTGTAAGATGGAAACCAAACAACATTTTGATAATAATTTAATTAATTGCTTAAAGTCATGCCATAATTACCATCAACATTAAAGGGCTCGGTGGAAAGACTAGACGGCCTTAACTAAATATTAGAAAATATCGAAAGTAAGATGGTACCAGGCGTGCAGGAACAGAAAAGGATTTGTGTAAGGCAGTCATGAACATTAAAATATGATTATGTATGTATTTTATGATGTGAGGGTCATGTACTCGTAAGTACTCTATCTGCCGAAAAATATTGATCCTAATGTAATAAGGGCCAGCCTATTGCCGTTATAGGAGGCACACTCCTCCTCAACACGAGAAGGATTCAGAAATAGTCCACCACACTAGACTAGTGACTAACTATCATTAGGCATCTGGTGAAAACTGGTAAGGTGCTCTAAAAAAGCCGAATTACACCAATAACATTGTACGAAAGATTCCATTAAAACGTTCTTATTTTAGACATATTGTTTTAAAACAATGGCGAGTAACGGTTGCGTGGAGAATTGGTTCTGTTAATGACAGCGCGCCGCACAAATGATCGCACCGTTACGTCATCCGAGCACGCACGCGGATAGTCAAGCGATTATCTCGTGTACCAACATCCATGGCTGGATGCTGGATTCACACAGACTGTTATGTAGGATACTAGTTACATATTTACAGCCTTGAGTTTCCAGAGCTGCCCTTACCAAATATGTCTCCTTCTACATTTTGAGAATGTAATAGATTGGAATAAGAGTTTGTATCTTCGCTTGCAATTAAGAAGTATAGTCCTCGGGGATTTCCAAGTCCTCCTTACCAATTGACAAATTGACTCAATTTAATCAATAATGTTGTTCTACTTTTACCTGACCACACACATTCAAATAACTGTATTTAAAGTATAACTGTTTTTACCAACTGAAGTTATATTATAAATTTACCGACAATAGATAGTCGGATCTCTTTTACAATCTCCTACCAACACTTCGGATTGTGGTATTGCTTGGATTCATATCATTGGTTTCTGCTTCCTAAGAGTCAAATAGCAAGACACAGCCCTTGAAGTGAATAGCAACATGTTTTAAGCTACTCTTGCATCAATGCAATGAGTCAAGCTACGTGCGTCGGCGTCAGCAAGCGCACGTACGTCGCGAATGGATGGTTAAATGGTGGAGATTATCACGTTTCTAACAATAGCCACGATTAGTCTTGTGTAATTGGAATTTAGAATTCGATTGTTAATTGTACGTCTGATTGAGTTGGCTTGAGGCGAATTTTATAATTTAACTATGTTCTAAATTGGGGATTACTAGCTGCAAGATGCAGTGTAGGACTGTCCCATTTAAAACTGGACTGGTAATAGGTTGATGAAGGTATTAATAATCTGATTTGTCCAATTGTTAAGTACCTTAAAAAAGGTTTTGTGATGTATTTTGTGGCCAATTCCTACCTAACACTTGTTAATATAGAGTCTTAATTTGCTTCTTAGGTTAACCCTCACGCTTTTCCTCTGGTGCTCCCAATGGATTTATGATGTTGCAATATTAAGTAACAGCTGTCGGACAGACGTAATAACTTCCCAAGCCAATGATCCCTTGTGGGGTCGTAATAGGTCCGAGAGTTCCTGCCACAGGAGTTTATTAAACCAATCTGGAACTGTTCATTGTGAAGGCGTTTGATTTGATGATAGGTAATGGACTTTGGAATTATTTGTTTTTGTATTGTATTAGAAAAAATATGCACAGTCTGTTTGTTTATTATTTAATCGTGAGTCAACTGTTTTAAGGTTGATTTTGCATTTGATAATTTACTGCGTGATTATCATATTTTATAACATAAGTACTCATTCTATGTGTGCGTCTATCTAGGTAAATACTTATCTATAATCTTTATTTAGGGGGACACGTTGTGCAAGTTCTAAGGTAATCTAAGTTTTAAGAAAGCAAAAAGGTATGTAATAGTGATGGAAAAAAATATATTAAATGAATTAATTGCCTTAGTTCTTAGCAGAATCGTAGCAATTCCAATAATTTTGACGCGTTCACACGATTCATGCGTGGATTCATATTCGGTATTATTCTGGATTTGCTAAAAATTGCGATTTTGAATATGGCTAAATAATCCTATAATAAATTCATCACATTCAGTCTTCGATTTTGGCTAGTTACGTATCTCGTTAAATAGGCTAATATATCATGCTTGATGTAAAGTCAAGCATGTTAGTATTTTAGCCTAGTAGATACTTAAGTACATAATGATGGAAACAGTGGAGCACTCCAGTAATCTAGATTTATGGCAACATTTCAGCACATCGTCAAACAAAACTGACATTTATTTCATAACTAATAAACTCCAAACTTCTTAACATCTAATGATGATGTATCTCCTATCTTTGACATCAGAAAGCGAATACAAAACCATACTAAAACAAACTCACTTACTATATTACAATAGAGTTGAAAATTGAATGAGACGTCAAGTTGGTCACTTACTCTAAGTACGGAACCAGTTCTTAATACACATTCCAGTTCAAACGGATAGAATGAACGGTAGTTATTATACGTAGTTATGGCTTACAGACATCCTTGCTCGTTACACTAGTTTTTTTATATCCAAGTCCATACTAGCCAGGCTCAAGATCAATCAATGGTAGGCTAAGTTTAGTCGTGCCTAAATAAGTATTTGAGGACTGCTTGATCTAGTGGACTAAACGTAATCTGTTCGGACTTCGGCTCACTGTACGGGGTTGCGAGGTTCCATTCCCAACAGCAACAAATTTCCCCAGGTGTGGGTGTAACTGGGATCGCCCCCGGTCCATTATATAGTACAAGCTTTGCTTAGTTTGAGATCATAGATGAATATGTGTTGTCTGGTTATATCTTAATATATATAATTCTTCTGTGCGTGCGTTTGTAACCTTCAACAAACCAACTTCTGCCAAACGGCTGGACCGATTTTGTGATTTCAATGAGTTCCTGGATGGTTTGAAAATACAATTGGATCTGGTAGATGGCGCTGCTTTCGTATGTCACCTATTAACATTTGTATTACACACGGTGCTGCAAGCCACGTTTTTTTATTAGCCTGATGCTCAACCGCGCGTCTAGATTTATTCTAAGGCGGTACGAAGTTCGCCGGGTCTGCTAGTTTATAAGTATATGTGTTACCTTACAAAAAATTGTTCTTATATTATACGCATAGACTAGTCTGATTTATTTAACACTTTCAACTGAGCATCGGGCGGTTTAAATTTCCGGAGTGTGACGCACTACTTTCCCAAACAAATTAAATGACGATTAATGATATATTTTGAAGTAGTTTTTATATGTAACGTATAACGTCTCCTCAGCATAAAGTGTTGTCTGTTTAATCACATTTTTTCCACGTTTGGGAATACGATTCGATGTTACGTAATGGACTTTGGACCTATTTGTTTTTCTATTGTCGTAATGTGCACTGTCTGTTTATTATTGTATCAAGAGTTTACTATTTAAAAGGCCTTCCTCTCACTGGGGCGTCGCCGCGTCGATTATCGAGCTGCAATTTTTTTGCCAAAACCAAAACGAACTGTATTGACACATTGTAAAAGTTCATTCTTCAACGAAATGACACTGATGGCGGGAGCGAATTTTAGCGCGGCTTTTACCACAGAAATTAAATCTTTATTCATATTGACACAGGGTTCGTTTTGGTATTGGCAAAAAATATAACACACGAAATAAGACGCCCCAGCGTGCGGGGAGTTAAATTTGTATTGTGTTAAATTAAAGGGGGTGATCCATTTGCGAGTAAAACCGTCGGCTCGCCAACTAACTCGCGAGCCAAAAGTCTAATCCACCAATAGAGCACTTAAAAGTCTGCGGGCTTGCTCGCTGGCTCTTTGTGCATGCTTGAAATTCGTTCGAAATTCGAAAACTCCGTCTGGGAGCACGCCGTTACTTCGCCAACGATGAGAGTAGACTGTTTGGTACGCAAATGGATCACCAACGCGAGTCGACGAGCCAACGAGCCAACGGCTTAGACCGTTGGCTCGTTGGCTCGCAAATGGATCACCACCTTAATATTTTAGCCTCACCATTATTTATTCTTTTCAACAAAGCGCTACATCCAACTCTGTACATCTTCTGCGCGCCTTTAGAAGAACAGGCTGATAGGTAAAGTGGATGGATGAAGACCGAGGAAGGATGGTCCCCATATGCAGCTGCTTACGGGGATCATCCCCTAGGTCTTCTGCCTATGCACTGCACTCAACTCTGCACGCGAGTGAAGATCCATGGAATGCGAAAATACTTATGAAATCGTAAATAGTTTGAGGGCAGCAAGAGGTCTTCTCCAGGCCTTCTACGTAGTCTTAAGAATGTTTTATCTAAAATATTAATGTACTAATTTACTATAGCCCTTTTAACGTCTCACTGCTGGGCACGGGCCTCCCTCCAATACGAGGGGGAAGAGGCTGACAACCGCTAAATACGCTTCTTTCACACGATTTTAAGCCATACATATCCAGCATATAATCCACCAGTCTACCACGCTGACCCGATACGGGTTGGCAGACTTCACACATCTATCCAGAACTAGTTCCCTCAGACGTGCAGGTTTCCTCATGATGTTCTCCTTAACCGTTTCTTAGCAAGTGATAATCTCGGATGAAAATGAGATTCGCACGTGAAACCCAGAGCGAGCTGCGGTTTGAACCTGCATACTTGATTGTAAAGCGTGAGTTCAACCACTCTGCTACTATTGCTACGGTTCATGTGGATAATATTGTCTAATTTGGAAGTGGTAAGCAGGTGTATTCTCTGAATACCCGCGGTATGTTGAGAGTATTTAAATCTATTCTTCTATTGTGTATTCTAAAGTGTCAGCGCACTGCAGTGCACATCCACTTACCTTTCCGAGGGATTCAGCCGTGATGATCAATTAATGTAATTGGTTCTGCCGTTTTAATCAACTGTAAATAAATAAATTAGCACCTTTGTGTTGTACCATCAGAAGTAGCACGTAGCTAGATTATTTAGTGAGAAAATTACGATCAAGAAATTTGCACTGTAACACGCACGACGGGACTTCAAAAGCTTGTGCTTAAAAAAAAATTCCCAATACCAAAACTGACTTTGTGTCCATATACATAAACTTTGAGTTTCTGTGGTAAAAGCCACGCCCCATGCGTTAAAATTCACTCGCGATGTCAATGTAATTTCATTGAAGAGTGTACTTTTTTACAAGCTTTATATTAACTTGCAGTATAAATCCGGGTGGAATCTTGCAACTGAATTTAAAATCAGTTATCTTTAACGTATTGAACTACTATTTGGTATACACGCTTGTTTTGGATGACAATGCATGCTTAGCTATGTGACGTCTTCTAATTCCAATATGGCGGATCATCCAAGATGGCGGACTAGCAATTTTTTCTGCACTACCAAAGTATCATCAAATGCAAGGGCTTGCTGAGGAGAACACGAAAACTAAGGAAAAATAAATGAAAGCTTGTTTTTAAAAAGTTTTTTAACATTATTCCATGTATGAATGCAGTTCGTTTTTGTATTGACAAAAAATCGACGCGCGAGTTTTGACATTCCATGTTCTGGGAAGCTCAACCTCCGTCTTTTGTTTTTAACAATTTCCTAACAATGTTGGCCAGTGTTCGTTGCCCTAGCAAAGCGTAAGAGCCAATAAAGTCCGCTCTACATAATTCGTGTGTGATTTCACGACGTGTGGGGTTTACGACCAACCGTTATTGAGGATAACCTACTTCCTTGGGAGCGGCGAGTTGCCTCGAACTTGCTTCGTGTTTCTACTGTAACTGCCTCTATATAGAGTTTACTTGTATTTTTGACTCTACAGTATAATAAATCGAAGTATGGTCGCCACCCAAGAACTCACTTTTGTTTTTAACTATTTAACGTAGAAGTTGACTGCTACGTTAAATAGTTATTTTAAGATAATTGATTGATGATCTTGATAATCTTAAGATAATTGCGGTAAATGAAAGTTAAAGCGAGCCTCATTAATATATTATTTAAATATCGTGTTTGATCTATAGGCAAATTACAATTACCTATGTCTGCGATAGAAGGCTGTGTTATGTTTAGACCACAAAGCCTATCCTGTAATGACAATATTTAGTGACAAAAAAAAATAGATGATTATAATAGATCATCCCAAAAATTATACCAACATCAATTCAAATCACGAAATAATATTCAGTAAAAAGGTTTTACGTAAACGAATTACACATTACTATAAATTTAAGTATTACCTAAGACGTTATACAAACTAATTTAGTATAATTCAGAATTGTATATTGTTCGTAACCCCCACAGAAGCCAGTTTACGAAGCTAAATAAATAATAAGTTCACAGATTTCGAAGATTGAATCTGTATAAATAAATGTTGCAAGCATTTTGCGTATTCCTTAAATCAATCAGCGTTCCCGGGAGACGCACATTTCTCATTTTTACGGACCGACCCGCAGTGAAAGCCGCTAGCTCGTAGCGTGGCATAGTAAATAACACTGAGATGTCCCAAGAGATAAGTGCTTCATCTCATATGAAAAGCATCTTCAGGAAATCTGTAAAAATATGTTTATGCTAGCTTCTACCTGCGACTTCGTCCACGCAGACTTAAATATATATTATAGCATTTATGTTATTCTGATGTATATTGTAAAGTTTTATCAAAATCCGTTTAGTTTTTGCGTGCATGAGTAACAACATCGAATCCATTCATCCTCACAAACTTTCACATTAATAATATAAGTAGGAAGTAATATTCTAATATGTTTTCATTATATACATAGGTAGCAGTGGTATCCTCGTCCGTAGAACACCCGCGTTGAACGTAAGGGGTGCAAGTTCAAATCCCGGGCCCGCACCTCTGAGATGATTTTCATGTGCGAATGTCATTTTCAATAATGATTGCCACTTGCTGAACGGTGAAGGAAATCATAGTAAAGAAACCTGCAAGTCTATGGAAAGGCGTGTGAAGTTCACCTAACACGCGGCCACCGTGGTAGACGATGTCTCTAATTTCCCTCGTATTGAGGGGGAATGTGCCCGTATAATGGCAATAGGCTCGCCCCCTATTACATCGGGACCAAAATACAACGGCATAGTGTCCTCTGCCTACCCCTCTGGGAAATACAGGCGTGTTGATGATGTGTGTATTTAACTAGTTAAATTCCACGTGTATACAAATCAAATTGTAACGTAATTTGCGGACACCGTGTTGTTAATGTAGTAATTAATATTCAATCGACAATCCAGTGTTCTGTGTAGGTATGTGATGCGTCACACTTGTGCAACTATGGTTGGTACTATTGCTAGGTACCTTATTCTTAATCAACAAGTACCACGTAGCTTATAGTGGGTACTTCGATTTGTGGTACTTACTATTCAATAGGTTCAAGATTTTTTTTTTTTTAAAAGCCTATTTTGTGTCTAACTCCTGAGCAAAGGCCTCTCCTTTAATCCTCCACACACTGCGTTCTTGTGCTGTTTGTGACCAAGTATTACCCGCAAAGGTGACTAGATCGTCATTGCCATCGTCGTTTTGGTCTGCCCCGGCTGCGGTGGCCGTTGCTTGGGATCCAATATGTAATGATGTTCAAGATATGAGATAAAAATTAAATGACTTGAGGCAATTGAGATAGTATACACGTCATTATCATCACGGCTGTATTCCCCGAAGGGGTAGACAGAGAACACTATGCCGATGTATTTTGGTCCCAATGTAATGGAGGCCGAACCTGATGCCATTATACCGGGCACACACCCCCACAATATGAGGGATATTTCCACCAAGCTGGCCCACTGCGAGTTGATCTTCACACGCCTTTCTATATATTTGCAGGTTTTCTCACGATGATTTCCTTCAGGTGGTAATCATTATTAAAAACCGGCCAAGTGCGAGTCGGACTCGCACACAAAGGGTTCCGTACCATTATCTATAAAAACGGCAAAAAAATTAAAGCCCTCTCATATTTATCTTATTCTGTGTTTTAGTATTTGTTGTTATAGCGGCAACAGAAATACATCATCTGTCAAAATTTCAACTCTCTAGCTATCACGGTTCATGAGATACAGCCTGGTGACAGACGGACGGACGGACAGCGAAGTCTCAGTAATAGGGTTCCCGTTTTACCCTTTGGGTACGGAACCCTAAAAATTACATTCGCACATGAAAATCTTAGTGGTGCGGGCCCGAGATTTGAACCTACACCTCTTATGTTCAAGGCTTACTAGGCTACCACTGATTGGCTACATTTTAACGAGTTTTTTTTTATTATAATTAAGTCTACGGTGGAATGTGTTGAACTGGATAAATTGCCTTTTTATTATAATATAACCAGTCTTATAGTACCTACATTATGTATTAAATTTATACTCGAGGTAAAGTTGTATGTAATTTCGGAAATACATATTGTATTCTTGTAATTATTTCTTTGATCTAGCTTATTTGTTCTGGTAGCCGAGTGGTCGAACGCACGCCTTGCAAAATCAAAGTGTACAGGTTCAAACCCCGGCTCGCACCTCTTGGTTTATGTGCGAATCTCATTTTCATCCGAGATTACCACTTGCTATGAAACGGTAAAGGAAAACATCGTGAGGAAACCTGTACGTCTATAGAAAGGCGTGTGAAGTTCACCAACCCGCACTGGGCCACCGTGGTGGACTATAGCCCAAAATGCTCCCTCGTAATCAGGGAGAATGTGCCCGGTATAATGGCAATAGGTCGCCCCCTATTACACTGGGACCAAAAAATACATCGGCTAAGTGTGGGCGCACTACAGTGCACCTCTGCCTACCCCTTCGGGGAATACAGGCGTGATGATGTATTATTATTATTATTATTCTTTGATCTCTATCAAAGAAATAATATCACTGAGTTTCGTAGGTTATGAATTTTACAGGAGCAAAATCGTGTTCAAACAAAATTCGACGATAAACGATATTTGACTGAATTAAATACATGTATAGCCGCCTTGTTCACACAATATGGCCGTGGAACTGCTTAGTTAAGTTTGTTCCAACATAATCGACAGCAGTGTGAACATTTTAATGGACTGAGTATCTCAGTTTAAAAGTCCATAACATTTTAATTCAGGGAATAGTACTATTTTATTTAAAAATAATTTTATCTCACACCTATAAACATTTTAAGGGTGTCTAGATGCATTTTACTGACCACATTAGATTCGGTACTCATTTTATATGACCACCACAAGCGGATTGCATCACATACTCTGTGGTTTCATTTTATTACCATACCAGCCACGGCCACTTAGATATCACAGGCTCAAAATATATATATATTTTTTTTTTTTTTATTAAAAACATAGCACAAACTGACATTTCTCTCTGCCAAACTGCGCAGCAGTTTGTCGGCAGTTGTTCTCGGTAACAGGGTTATTTATTAAGGTATGCTGTAGGTAATAAAATCATAATTAACAAAGAAAATAAAATATAAAGACAGGGTAAAAAAGAAGCGTGGACTTGTTTTCACTAAAGCTAAATTACATAGAACTACCCAAACTATTTGTCAGGGGCATAATGATAGATAATGTTTTCTTAGAATGATCTTAAGCTCGTTCTTAGATTTTACATTTGTCATCAAATTCGGTGGTAATTCGTTAATGAACCGTGGTACTATGTATTTTCTGGATCGTTTACCATAGTAATTGTTTACTTTGGGAATGTGTAGTTTTTTCTTTTTTTTTATATATTAAGATCCAACTAACTGTGCGAGTGACTTTGCCCGCGACGGATTAAAGTATAAAGTCTAAGTTACTCCTTGTAACAACAGCTATCTGCCAGTGAAAGTCCCATAAAAATCGGTGCAGCCGTTTGGGAGTTTCCCTCAAATAACTCACATAGACATTTTTTTAAATTGCGTTTTCTTTATACTTTAGTATGCATAATTTAGTAAAAAGCACTTATTGTTATATAACAAACAGAGACTTTATTTTTGTTTAGATATATTCGGATTTTGAATATTACCAAGGAATTCGGTGTAGTACTTACCTACTCAAGAATGCTCGGATCAACTCAATCAGTTGTTAACTTGTCCACAGTGTCAGATATTGGGCACAATATCATCCAGGATGCGTTCCTCATCGCTGTGGAGGAGCAGGCGCGACAGCGTTTGCAGAGGCTCTCAGCACTCAAGCGCATCACGCCAGTTGATATGTCAAAGCTATCTGTAGAGGTTAGTATCCAAGTCACGTTACTGTACTAACAATTTAATAGGTTTATGAACGTGAAAGACAAGAAGGAAGAGGCGAGATGATTGAAACACCTTTGCGAGAACAGCATGGCGAGAAATAGTCCAGGAGTCCGATTTTCGTTTCATAGACATCAATATCTATTAGAGATAAGTCGAAGCCAAAAGAAAAAAAAATACGACCAATTTGACGTTTTCTTTCGATATATCTCTAATAGAGATTGATGTCTATCAAACTCTGTTGTTGGCAAAATCATCGACTAAATACGATGGAGGCCATATCTTTTTATAAAGTGAAGTGAAGTGATGTCTATTAAACGAAAGTCGGGCTCCTAGACCGACATGTGTGGAGAAGTAAGGGGGAGGCTTTTGCGCAGGAGTGGGACATCGAAGGACTTTAAAAAAAACACGTGTAAATCAATGAATAAGAAACAGATAAACCTCGTTTTTAGGGTTCCGTATTAATTCTTAGCGTAGTTTATAAGGCCAGTGTGCTAGCAAATTACTGTCGCACCTACAACTACAACAGTCGTAATTACAACTTTGGCGCACCTGTCGTACTTTTGGGACCTTTAGACAGACTTTACTTTGAAGGAGTTACCATAAATGTGGTAATGATATTAGAAGCCTGTAAGTAAAGTATCGCACCTTGTTCACATGGGTAAAAGCACACAGTTTCTTAACACAACGCCGATGAATTTAGATGATCTATACAATCTATACAAATAAATAAAATTGGAGTGTCTGTTTGTAATATCAAAATAACACTTTTTTACCAAATGCGTATGAAAGTATATACGATACCTATAACGAAAACGCAATTTTAAAATTTTTTGTCTGTCTGTCTGTCTGTCTGTTTGTTTGAGGTAAACTTCTAAACGGCTGAACCGATTTCAATGGGACTTTCACTGACAGATAGCTGACGTTCCAAGGCGTAACTTAGGCTACTTTAATTTTAGAAAAAGCATTAGGGTTCCGCGGGAAAAACATAATACCCATATTTCCGGGTAATCTCCCTAAAGTCCACGCGGGCGAAGTCGCGGGCACAGCTAGTACTTTATAAAGATACGGTATAACCTATAACAATGAATCTAATGTGGTCTAGACGCTCCAACTCCCTCCCGGCGCTTATTACTGACAATCATCACAGCTCAGGTATAGCACGTGCACCAAGACAAGACTTATGTCTCAGATTATATCGCTTAAAGTAGGTCTCTCACATTCATACGATAGGAAGACAGAATATTGACATATCCCTGATTATGTCGTATGTAATAGTAACTTTAATATCCTCACCACTATCTACCCTATGTTTAATTTAACTCACATCAGAAGATCCATTGTATAACGGATACATTCGCAATGACAATGGTTGCAAGCCGCGCCCTGCATTCAGTCGGGCCGATGCGAACCCCACTTCACAGGCTTGAGCCACTCCTGCCTGACAATGAGTGGAACTTGCTATGAGCGAAAGCGGGGATGAATTTCCTTGATTTTTTTAGAACGCATAAGATTGAGTGACATGGTTCTAATTGCATAATTTCAAATCATCCGATAACCATCTGCTACGTCATTTTGAGTACAAAAATGTTCCATAATGTAACTCTCTATAAAGTTGCAGATAGTTTATGAAAATAGTTATCTTAAACTGTAAAGCTCTGGGCAAAATTCCAAAACGAACTGTAGTTTTAGCACCATAAAGCCTTACTTGATCAGGAATGCCAGTCTTCATTTTAATTTTATTCTATCCAAGTAGATTCTGTATTATTATTTGTAATTTTATGAAATCTCCTAAATGATTGCGCGTGCTATGTAAATTAATTAATTCGCCTCCAACTTGTCCCATTCGGCCCCCTGTTTGCAGCCTCATCTCCGGACGATTCGTTACTTCCATTCGTAGCTGGAGCACACTTGGTTCACTCAGGCACTTCTGCCGCCTGTGCCGTTTCAAATTTGAATATCATCTCGCTTTAATGCTTGCGAAATGCTTACCTCACTTCGGGTTTTAGATGAGTCCATTTATATTTATGGTGAAATGAAACTGCTGTATATATAAGTATACATAAAGGTATTCGAAGAAGATGACGAGTCGTCTAGGAGTAGTGGTTTGATCGTAGACCACTCGGCTCACTGCATCGTGTAGTTGTGGGTTCGATTCCCGACACAAGACAATTTTGGAAATGGCCTTTTCGGAATAGGACAGTTAGGGTTAGGTAGAGATCTGAACATTCCTAAGCCTCTCTTTCTTTTAAATTATACCATTAAATTCATGATATTTTTAATCCTTGTAGATGGATGGACCCCTTACATTGGCAGTTTTCAGGAGGTACCAACAAAAGTGTTTCTCAATACCACTGTGAATGGGCCAAAAACTTCCCATGAATTTGTAGATCTCTCATAATATATTTTTTTTTAACTTTATGTCCATATTTTTCTTATCTCTAGTTTTTTTATACTTTTGGAATTTGTCATAGTTATACGATTGTAAAAATATGTACATATCTAACTTTTGATAAAACATTGATTTCTTAAAGAAGTTTGGTATTTTTTTACTTTATCTCCTGAAAATATCCTGAAACTGAAGTCGTTTAGACAATTTGATGCACCCTTTTGCTGCTGATTACAAAAAGACCATATAACACTTTCCAACGCTTACATAACGTTTTGAATCATAATTGAGACCAGAATCTGTTCCCACAATATCCTTGCGACACGCAATAATTGACCACTTTAGCAACATGTTAGTCAATCGAAAAAGCTTTCGGAAATTTGAACTTAATGCCGCAATAAACAGAGTTTGGAACCTGATATTGTAAATTAAAGTTTAACGCACTCTAGCTATTTTTTCTTCAAGGGTTCCTTGCACATTTTTGTATTTTGTGTTTATTTTGTAAACAGCTTTGGGGTCGTTTCGGGTTCGAGATCGTATTGTTGTAATCCTGAGATGGTTAAAAAACCATGACCGAGTCATCTGTTGCGCAGATTACGTTAGCTGTTGAGATATTGTTTAGTAATTGCTAGCATATTTGCCATATCGATTGTACCGTTTATACAACTCCACACGTGTAGACACGCTTGCCCAGACCTGTGCCATGGATTATGTCGCAGCAAGTCATTCAGCCGCTGTCTTATTTCACAGGAGAGACAGATACCAAATTGATACTACCCATGATAAAAGTATAGTCTTGGTGCACATTCAATTCGTCCTGACTATATTTGCTTATGATTAGATTGCATGTGGATTCCAAATGTCGAGAAAAAGTTAGCCACTTCTTTATAAACACGTTAAAAACCTTTCTAAACGCTGACGCTTGTTTGTCTAATAAAACTCATTATTTTATCGTGGGCCAATGAAAATAACCTCAATAAGTTGACCAACCTTGAAGCGACGCAAGCACTAACGACAATTACTTTAGTTTTTTGTACAATTGCAGTGTTTTTAGTAACTGCATTCAGTTAAAACTTAAATGCACTCGCTGTGTAGTGCACCTGGTTTCATTATATACTAGTTATTTAAAATGATTGGTTTCATTTCATAGATAATGGGTATTTTTGTTTGTGATATATTCCTTAAAATAAGTGTAATACATTGAGGCTGATTTCTTAATTTATTAGAATTTTAATTCGTCTACAAATCACCTACAATGACAAACTATAGGACACAAAATAGTTCTAAAATGTCACAAAAATGCATTTATAAGTTATAGTTAGTGTATAAATTTAGGGATTACTTTATGATGACCGCGATGTTCCTATGTAGGTTTACGTAAAAAAATAATTATAAAACATATTCCAAAAATTTATAGAAACTTAATGATCCATTTATAATGAGCCAGTTAGTTTGATTTTTTTTATAAAATTAACATTACCTACTGTTTGTATTTTTCAGTTGAACCGACGCAAGCGCACCCAGCCCGAGAACCGCCAAGAGCTGAACGGATACATAGCAAACTCCACCGTTTACGTTACGTCGATAAACGAAAACGGAGCCATCGAGAGCAAACCAACAATATCATCCCCGAAAGCTCAGCCAAAATCGCTGCAAGCCAAACCGGCTCCCGTCATCGCTAACGGTATAGACAAGAAGACTAAAGAAGTTATAAAAGAGGAAAACGTTGAACCAGAAAAACACGAAGTGGATTCTAGTGAGAAAGTTAAAGTGATTTGTGAAAGTGAAGTGAGTGTTGCTAGTGACGCGTACAGTGTTGCCAGGGAGCATCTAAACAACGGCAGGTGTGAGAAGTTGATTGGTGAACAGCCTGATCACAGGATCAGGGCTACAGCTATTGTGGAGAACAATAAATTGGGACCAGGGGAGAATCGGTGAGTTTAGATTTAACGATGTAAGTTTTATCAGTCAAGTTATTTTAATAATGGAACTGGGCCGTCCGTTACAATGGAACTGGGATAGTCACATCTACGCCAAACCACAAATGACAGACGACATCGCGGCAGGCATTAAAAAGAGCGGCCTATGATAGCCCAGAATGAAGAGGAATGTAGAAAGGGAAAGGTGGCTCTTGCCCAGTAGTGAGAAACAATAGATTCACATATGAAAACAATTATTTTATAGTCTCAGAGTCTGAGTCATAAAGTTATATGTGGTAGATTGAATTCTCCTACGCAATACACTAGTCTTGGGAAGGATACACGTCTAGGATCGCCCTAGACAAAGGTATCCCAGAACAAATGGTACACCAGAATTCCTTAAGGTATTTTATCTATATCTGTATAGCGTTTGACCAAGCAAATTAATTGATCAAAAGTAAATTTATAGGAATTTTCTTTATAAATTATTTTATATAACAAAACTTAATTGTAAAATTCTATAAAAAAGAGGGTTTCGGCTTCTGAGAATCTACTGCCATTCTGTAAATGACGGAATTCTACGAAATTGGTTACGTAGTAGCTGCTCCGAATAACGTCATTTATATGTTCCTTAGTGAGTGTATTTAACTGTAAAATACATAAATTAGTTCTAGTAATTAACTGCTCCAATTACTTAATTCTTTATTCTGTGGCAATTTAGCTTTGGGATGGAGGGAAGTGGATAAATATTTCTTCCAACTCCTCCTACACCTTTTTTCGATTAAATTCGTGCGGTTTCTAATTTTTCTTTTTCCCCGGGACTCACCGAGGGTCCAATCTCGTCGTCTTCAATACATACCGCTGTAGATCCTGGCTTACAGGAGTAACAGTAGTGGGAATGTGTGGCGGGCTGAGTCCCAAAAAATGCACTAATTTCTTGGACCTCTACTGCCACCGAAGTAATTAAGGCTCCAGAAAAAAACTTAGAAAGTCAACTAAGAAGCTGTAACATTGACTTGGCGTCCCAAGGTTTAGATTGTCTCATAACTAGGTAGTAACTTGATCATATATCACCAGAGTTAAGTTACGTAACGGTAACATTAACTAAGTTTCGTAATTTACCGGTCTGGTTGTTACCGGTTAAATAAATCAATTTTACGGATTCTATCGCGTTTATTTACTATTTTATTTTCCCGACGTTTCGGCTGCTTTACAGCAACCATGGTCACGGGGGACTGAGGTGTTAGACGTCCTGATGTCATTGTTAATAACTGGGTACCCGCACGCGATAGAATCCGTAAAATAGTTTTATTTCAATGTATAGTATTCGCGTAAATATGAGAAAACAATATGTAAATCAATTTATTTAACGTTTTTCGTCACGTTTGCGGGTGAAACGTGGCAGGACGGGGACAGAGACGGGAGGGGGAGGATTTGCCCAACAGTGGGACATCTAATAGGCAATTTAAAAAAAGGTTTGCTCCCTAGAGGGCGCTATATTCAATTTTATGTGACGTCACGTAACCAATAACTAGCGGACGATTCTGATGGTAAATCATTTATTAAATTATGCACGATGTCAGAAGTTATGTGGGAACGTATTTTTAGCACATTAAGGTACCTATCTATTTCAAACATCATTGGTACTTGGTCCATCATTGGTTTGACGACGGCTTGGTCCAGTGGTTTAAGAGTAGGCCGCTTGACTCACTGAACCGAGTGGTTGCGGGTTCGATTCCCGCCAGCGTCAAATTTCGGAAATGGCCTTTTCGAAATTTGCCCTGGTCTGGGTGTAACTGGGATCGCCCCCAGTCCATTGTATGGTACCCATAGTACAAGCTATGCTTAGTTTGGGATCATACGATGAGTATGTGTTGTCTGGCGATATATATTGGTACTGATCATGGTTTTGGCATGTGATGAGAATAGATGAGAAGCATGTGACTAAAAGAGTGATGAGTATGAATGTTGATGGCGAGCGATGATACAGAGCGAGAGGAAGACCAAAGAAAAGATGGATGGAGAGTGTAAAAAGTGATATGATTGAGATCGGAGTCGATGATGGTATGACGGAAAAGCGAGACGAATGGAAGAAAAGGACATACTGCGCCGACCCCAAATAATGGGATAAGGTAAGGCAAATGATGATGATGATGATAATTGGTACTGATCAACTTTTTGAATTAGCTGTACATTCGTAATGTCTCAATTTAAAAGAAACTACTTGTCTTAACTACTGGGCATTATAAAGTTTAAACTAAATTTAAGATTAACCTTGAAATAGAAGTGTGACTCACATAACTTTTATCGTGTTTATGTAAACTATATAAACATGTCAAATACATTGACATAACTCTGCAATATCGAACTTAATATTTTAAGAATACGGTTTAAAATGGAATAGTCTTATTGTTGAGTTTAACATACTATTGCGTATAAAAGTTATGGATGCAATTTTGTTCGGAACGTTTATTTAATTCTCATGGTTTAATAGGTACTTATTTAACATACTTTTTTCACACTAACTCCTTACCACCACATACTAAGCAGTATTGTTATATAATATTATTTTGTAAATCAAGCAGTGGTAGCCTCGTGGGCAAGAACGCCCTGAACGTAAAGGGTGCAAGTTCAAATCCCGGGCCCTCACCTTTGGGATGATTTTCATGTGCGAATGTCATTTTCAACAATGATGAACGGTGTAGGAAAACATTGTGCGAAAACCAGCACGTCTATAGAAAGGCGTGTGAAGTTCACCAACCCGCATTGGGCCAGCGTGGTGGACTATGGCCCAAATCTCCCTCGTATTGAGGGGGAATGTACCCAGTATAATGGCAATAGGCTCGCCCCCTATTACATTGGGGCCAAAATACATCGGCGAAATGTGGGCGCACTACAGTGCACCTCTACCTACCCCTTCGGGGAACACAGGCGTGAAGAGATGTATTATTTATAAATCAAGTACTTACAAGGAAGTATCGAAATAAATTTGCAAAGATGGTACGTTCGGTGCTGGTACGGCTCGTGATGTAAAGTTTATGTTAACATAAATTGAAAATAGTTTCTAAAGCGGGTTTCAGACTACGCTATAATATATTAGCATATATTATATAGCTCATAGCACAACAATATCGCGCACCATACATTGTTATGGACACGTTCACACTGTACTGTACTATATATTAATGACTACGCTATAAATTGGTGCGATGCGCTGAGTTCATGCTATGCTATGTCGCGCGCCGCCATTTTACTTCTCTCTCCCGTCAACTGAGCTTGCTATATACTAAAAATACTTGCGATAATATCGCGTAATGTGAACGCCATACTATGCTTTACTATATAGCATCCTTCTTTGCTATAGTATATAGCACAATAGTATAGCGTAGTCCGAAACCCGCTTAAATCATCGAACAAAAGATAGTAGGTACACATCAATAGTCGCGCGTATTTTTTTTCCAATACCAAAAAGAGCTCTGTGACAGTATAAATAAATATGAAATTGCTATACCCCGCCGCGTAAAAATTCCCTCGCGCTACCAACGTTATTTCATTGTACTTCAACGGTTTAAGAATTACAAGTTTCCATGGAGTCATACGCACTCTTTATCGACGTCACCATCCATTTTTATTTATTATATTTATCCTTGCAATTAAATACTCTACATTGCTATACTACTACAGCCCTTTTAACGTCCAACTGCTGGGCACGGGCCTCCCCTCAATGCGACGGGGATTCAGGCCATAGTCCACCACGCTGGCCCAGTGCGGGTTGGCAGACTTTACACATCTATCGATAACTAGTCAAGTTCCCTCAGACGTGCAGGTTTCCTCACGATGTTTTCCTTCACCGTTTCATAGCAAGTGATAATCTCGGATGAAAATGAGATTCGCACATAAATCCCAGAGGTGCGAGCCGGGGTTAGAACCTGCACACTTGGATTACAAGGCGTGCGTTCGACCACTCGGCTACCACTTCTATTCCTCGACTATTCCTCATACTATTCCATAAAAATTTCAATTTAAAAAAAAATCTATTATTTCGTAAAAAAACTTTTTCCATGAGTTCGTTTTGGTTAAGGAAAAAAATTACGCGCGCGATTTGACGCCACAGTGTGCGGGGGTTATAACCGGTAAATTTTTCCATCCATCACTACTCACATTATGCTGTGTTTAACCAGGGCCCCAAGGACCCTAACACTATCGATGTAGAGCTGTTGCTATGATTTCATTATTTTAGGCATGAAAACAACATCTTTTATCAATGGTAGCTAGAATATGATTTCATTTTTTTAAGGTGACAATGTCTAATATTTCAATAGTGTTAAGTGTCTTGGGACCCAGATAAACGTCTGTCGAGGCGCGATATCTCCACAATTCTCCGCTAGATGGCACCACCACTGTAAAGCATGCTATATTTTACGAATCAGAGCATGGTGTTATTTAGCTCCTCTTACAGCAGTATTGTTGTAATATTACTTTAGTATTTGACAGGTATTGAATTGAAAAACTGCCAAAAATACCTACCTAAACTAAAGTAATTCAGGTTACACTAACTAAATCTTGAGAAGTAAAAATGTCAACTTTTTTTTTAAATTGCAAAAAAATCGAATTGACATGATGACATTTGTGGTAGTTGCGTTAGTCTACGCCTAAGCTAAATAGAGAGAACTCGGAACCTCTCGGCTACGACGACGATGTGGCTCACCACTACACTTTTGCCAATGACTAAACAAACTCTATGTCAATATAAATAAAGATAGAATTTCTGTGATAAAAGCCACACCCCCACGAATCTAAATACGCTCGCGCTGTCAATGTCATTTTGTTGAGAAATTAACTTTTTGTATAAATCAATACAGGTCATTTTGGTATTAGCAAAAACTTTGACGCGCGTCTTTTGACGTCTCAGTATGCAGGGGGCTATAACGGCGAACAGGGGCTTCATTCAAATTCTAATATTTACATTTTTAGGGTTCCGTACCCAAAGGGTAAAACGGGACCCTATTACTAAGACACCGCTGTCCGTCCGTCTGTCTGCCTGTCTGTCCGTGTATCACCAGACTGTATCTCATGAACCATGATAGTTAGACAATTGTATTTTTCGTGGATGATGTATTTCTGTTGCCGCTATTACAACAACTTTTTTGCTCGATATTCATAACGGCAACAGGTAGGTAGACGCTTGAAATATTCACAGAATGTATACTTTAAAAATAAATTAAGTAAAGTGAATAATTAAGGGGGGCTCCTATACAACAAGCGTAATTTTTGTGTCGTTTTTATAGTGGCACGGAACCCTTCGTGCGCGAGTCCGACTCGCACTTGGCCGGTTTTTTAAATGCCCTGTCTCAGTTTGGTTCCGCCTCGCCGGCGCTTTCCCTCCTCTGCACTGACGACCGGTGCAATAAGCGTGTGTAATGTTACAATGCATTTTAACAAGTGTGTAATGATCTACAATACTATAAGTATTGGGAGCCCGACGTAAGATAGCGAAGGCTATAATGCCCCCTTAGCATGACCGCGTAGACATAAGTTTTATCTTTATCAACTGTCAGATTTGTCGAGAAAATTACGTCACATTCAACTTTTTTACTGAACATGGCTCGGTGTGACGTCATTTTCGCGACGAATCTGACAGTTGGAAGAGATAAAACTTATGTCTACACAGTCATGCTACACGGCCTGGTTTAACTTTTAAATGTTTCTTATTTGGTGACATAAGAAACATTAAAAAGTTAAATAAGTAGGTAGATTAATAAAGTCTTATAGTTTCTACTTGATACGTTTGTAAACTCCAAATTGTACGGAAATTAATTACAATATGACTAAAAAACTATTTAAAACAGCATTTTGTAACATAGAAGTGATCTATAATTTAACTTGCAATGAAAAAGATCATCTTTATCATTGAAACTAAAAATCATTTTAACATTTTTAATAAACATTTCTAGTAAACTGATCCAAAATTTCGATTGCTCTAGCAAGTCTTCGGTAGTATAGTGGTAAGTATCCCCGCCTGTCACGCGGGAGACCGGGGTTCGATTCCCCGCCGGAGAGATTATTTTTTAAGTTTTATTTTTACTTTCTTGGTATACTCGGTTGATATGTGACATTTTTCGTGTAAAAATCATGATAAAATTCATGCTGGAATTGTTTAGCATTCTATTTTAAGATTATTTAGATTCAGTTCTATTGCGATTGGTCTACTAACAACAGTGGCAGCATTATTTTGTTTTCTAATAGACCATAATAGTAGTTTTTTGATAACCCAAATTCCATCTTAAAGTACATACCGTTTGATCGATATTAATTGACACATTTAAGGGATTTGCGTTGTACTTTTTCCAAGATGTCTGAGTACTTTGTGAAATACGGATTCCAGATAACCGAGGCGTATTCTAAGTGACACCTTAGCAGAGATTTATATTTATATTTAGTTTTAAAGATTTAAGCGTACATAGGCACAGCAGGATGCGACTTTGTTTTATGTATTGTTAATTATATTAATATTTTGACGACGCCACCGCATGGTCTATTAGTCTGAGCGTAGGGCCCTTGGCTCACTGTTGCGGGTTCGATTCCCGCAAACGGCAAACTTCGGTAATGGCCAATAGCTTTCTTTCTTTAGGTTTCTTATGATATTAGTGATGTACTTTATAAATGAACTTAGTTTTGTATTGTTTCTCATTTTCCTCCTGGAGTAAGGTTGTATGGATCTATGTTCATCTATTGGCATATTGATTCGTATTCCGCTTTTCATAATTTCGTCATGGTAACATTGAGTTAGAGTAGCATATTATTGTTCATTCATAAACCACAATCAACAACAGACTTGACGTTGCTCATGACAGGAAATTCCATACCAAACAATGGGGAAAAATTTAAAAATTTCATCCGTTACATTGGCCTATAGAGTATGTTCAATACGACCCCGGCCTTACGTGACGCCGACAGGTAGACACGGCAGATGATCAGTCAGTCAGCCGCCGACACTTGTCGGGGGAACGCGTAAAAAACCGTTTTGTCTAGCGCGTACGTCACTTGCCACCCCGTGTACCTGCCTCCCCCTCGCACACCTGCGCGCGCGCACCGTCTCCCATCGCTCCCTCTCCGTCGCCCGTTCCATATTTGAATTCAGAATTTTTTCAATCTACCTGCCGGACAGACGTCATTACGGTTACGCTTCTTAAAAGTGGATATTTGGAATATTTGTGTGTTTGTGTTTTGTGATGTGTGTTAAATGATATTGTGATACCTAGGATGCATTATAAGCAGTTGTTTAAAAGGTAAGGTTTTGCTATAAAATGTTTCGGGGTCTTGACGCGTGTGATTTTCCATTAGCATCGGTAGGCTTCGCTGCGTTCGCTTGAACTTGGATATTTCGTGTTCAAATATTAAACAATCCACCTATTCCTTCAGTTTTTAAGAACAAGACTTTAAATAACGTTGTTTGTTTAAAGCTCAACTTGCGTATTCCATTTGTTGAATCTTTTTATGGTGTTTTATGTCCAAGTCCGAGAGAGTTGATAAACATGTTTTGCTTTCTATAGGTTTATAGACTTTTCTTTTATCGCCTACCATTGGAGACCTAGCTTATTAAATATTAATCTTTGAGTGACGCTCTTAAATAAAGGGATGTAATTCTTATCTACGCAAGCTTTCCCTTCTTAGAATCTCATGTCTTGTTTCTTCCGTAAGCCTAGTAGGGAGGAACACGGGGTATTCTCCAAAATGACACGCCTAGAACCTTCGTGGTCTCAATTTATTTGAGGACTAATGTCGCGTTCCGTAACCGGTCTCAATTTGCACAGCTGGGAATAATGGGCTATGTATACATGTCATATAAAGATATTATTGTAGATATTCAATGCAGTAAGATTCTCAAGTACATAAGACTATGCCAACGAATTGTTATATCAAAGAGAGAGAATTTCTTAACATTTGACATTTTCACACGTCCATTTTTTTGTGTGATTTGACGTTTACTTAAGTCAGATTGTCTGTGTCAAGACGTATAGGACTGGGCAGCTTTTGACATATTTAAGTATGTATCTACACTTTCAAATATCATTGGTATCATTGGACTATAGATAACCGTAAAGAAGATCTCAAATTGATTGATCTAATAATCTCAAATCGGGCTCAGTGGCGCATCTTGGGAGAGGCCTACGTCCAGCAGTGGACTGCCACCGGCTGATGATGATGATGATGAAAGAAGATCTCAAATTGATTGATCCAATATTCTCAAATCACGATTATAGATTTGTCTAGATGTTCAGTAAAATCAGTAGAATCCGGCCTATTCTTTCCTAATTAACATTACCACGCAAATTGCCTACTTTAGCTGCATGAATCATGAATTCACTTTCTGTTTTCTATGCTACTTTCGGTAAGTTTAAAATTATTTTCTAAAAAAAAAAACTAACTACAGCCCTTTTAACGTCCCACTGCTGGGCACGGGCCTCCCCTCAATGCGAGGGGGATTCAGTCCACCACGCTGGCCCAGTGCGGGTTGGCAGACTTCACACATCGAGAACTAGTCAAGTTCCCTCAAACGTGCAGGTTTCCTCACGATGTTTTCCTTCACCGTTTCATAGCAAGTGGTAATCTCGGATGTAAATGAGATTCGCACATGAAACCCAGAGGTGCGAGCCGGGGTTTGAACCTGCACACTTTGATTTGCAAGGCGTGCGTTCGACCACTCGGCTACCACTGCTTTTTTAAAAAAATGCTTTATCTAAAAAATTTTTATAAAAATGTATACCTTATAGTTTGTAAATTATCTACTAAATTACCCTAATTGCATCATTTTACTTAAATTGTGTTTTCCTAAGTAATTTTATTTTAACGATGATTCGCGACTATCTCCGCCCTAGTTATCGTGATGATTGCACGTAGTTATCTCATATCGCAGCTGTGTCGATCGTATTATCTATAATTATTTTACTGTTAAAGCCATCATTTGTAGCATTGTTTAGTTGTTCACGTCTTCTTCTATCAACACGCCCTGATAGACTGGGACAAGTCAATTCGCTTGATTCTTTTCTAAAATATACTCTGTGCCAATATACATAAAGATTGAAGTCGGAAACACGCGTCTAAATTCGCTCGCGTCGTCGATGATACTTCGTTGAAAAATGTACTTCTTCCACGAGTTCATAAGGTTCGTTTTGTTATCGGCAAATATTTGTTTGAACGCCTTTTGACGCGCATATTTACTTGGTATGGTTTGATCCATTGTACTAAAATACTCAGAATAAGCATAAGAACATGGTAATTAATATAAGATTCTAGCTGGTAAGCTTAGTAAGTATCTACCAATAAAAGCTTGAAAATTAATTATAAGGTAATGTCTGCTAAGGAGGACTGCACAAAAAATTAAGATATTTCATATAGAAATTCCCATACGAATCTCAAGTGCCCTCAGGCAGAAATGCATTAACGCAATCTTGAGAAGTTTTTGTTCATAGCTTACACCTACTTTTTTTTTCAATTCTCTGAGAACGCATTAGGGATGGCTACACACGAAGCCCCGGAGCGATACTCGCAATAATAACTTGTAATAAGATGCCTTGCGCTAAAGGTATTTCATATCAAATATGCATTCTGTTGGGGCGTTACCACCATCTCTTAAAGAATTTTTGTTTCAATTGTAAGTATTGTAACTGACAATTTCTGATAGATTTTGTACTGAGGTTACTGTCAAAATCAAAATATCAAAAAATCTAAATGCAATCAAAAAGTCAAAATGCAATCAAAGTGCGCAGGTTCAAACCCCGGCTCGCACCTCTGGGTTTCATGTGCGAATCTCATTTTTCATCCGAGATTATCACTTTCTATGAAACGGTGAAGGAAAACATCGCGAGGAAACCTGCACGTCTGAGGGAACTTGACTAGTTTTCAATAGATGTGTGAAGTCTGCCAACCCGCAGTGAGCCAGCGTGGTGGACTACGGCCCGAATCCCCCTCGCATTGAGGGGAGACCCGTGCCCAGCAGTGGGACGTTAAAAGGGCTGTAGTAGTAACTGTCAAAAACTGGAAAGTAATATTAAAATATTGCTGCAAACAGGTGTCGGTAGAATGATCATCCGCCATCTTTATCACTGTCATCATCCATTTTTATTTATAAAGTGTATTTATTGAATTTGTCCTTGCTTTAATTACTCGACATTGCCATAAATACCGCATAACGCAGGTGCAGGCATTAGAATAGAATATTATAGAAAACTCTTTATTGGACACCAATAGTTACATGGATATTACACCAAATATATTGACAAAACAAGGAACAAATAGTAGTGTACATTGGGCGGTCTTATCGCAAGCTGCGATCTCTTCCAGACAACCTTTGGATGGAGAGGATATTGTCAAAATGACATGATAGCAGACAGTCGTGTACCAATCTATTATATAAATATACCATACTACTACAACTAGTAGTAGACATACCATACCATACCAGACTATACCATACATATACATTAAATATAAACAATAAATACGTAGTATACAATAATATGCTAACGTATACTGAAACATAATAAAATATATACATTCAAAAAACTTAAAATTAGGGCATTCCTCATCTTATTCCATCAAAATATCATCATTTCACTCATTTCGTAAAAAAAGAAGATGAAGAAGGTAAGGAAGTATAAGGGGGTGGTTCACAACATACACGGAAGTCCATCATTGTAAATATTAGCTATATGCTCGTAGATTTAAATAATTTATGAAGTCTGATCCATAGAAAAAAAAATGGTTATTACTGCTTCTTGGTTTATTGGTTCAAGCGTAGGCCACTATGCTCATTGCACAGGTGGTTCGTTTATAAAGTCAGTGGCAAATTTGTTGTCCGGAAATATTTATTTATATGTCATTTGTATTCTTCAACATCGTCCATGATTTCCTGTCGACCCCACCTTCAACTTCACACATCAATAAATCCCCATTACAATTCAGTTTTTATCCCGTAAGTAACGCATCGTTGCGTTTTACCGATCAGTTTTTACTTTTTACCGGAGTTTTTATTTTTACCGGGTAATTTATCGTTGCATGTGGTGATCACTTTACAGCACTGTAGATTATGTTATGGGTATTTTAAAATGATTTCTAGAACGTTCTAGTATTGCGCGCATATCCTATTAGTTTCTTGTAGGTATGCTTATAAAATATGAGCATCTAGGTATACATTTTTTGCTGTGAGTAATTAAATCTTCTTTTTCCTGATCTAGGTTCTTTGTTCAAATGTAATATGATTAGTACGTACTTACAAAATTGTATCAAAAGTCATATTTTAGTGAGTAATTTTATTAGATATCATCGTCACGCCTGTATTCCCCGAAGGGGTAGACAGAAGTGCACTGCAGTGCGCCCACACTTCGCCGATGTATTTTGGTCCCAATGTTATAGAGGGCGAGCCTATTCCTCCGCAATACGAGGGAGATTAGGGCCATAGTCCACCACGCTGGCCCAGTGCGGGTTGGTGAACTTCACACGCCTTTCTACATATCATTCAGAATAGGTTCTACAGACCTATTTTCAGGTACGAAGACAAAAACAGTCGATTAGTCGAATATTTCACAAAAGTAAGTACATGCATCGAAAAGCATGGTCATTAAGCTGTATTGGTTGCTTGTGCCATTAAGCTGTATTATTGTTTAGATTAAGGAGAGTTTAGCAGTAACAGCTGATTTTACAGCCGCATTGTAAATAAAACTTAACACATAAAAAATCTTATTTACAAACGGTCATAAAATAATTCTGACCGCAAATTCGTATAGAATGAGCAGTCAGTTTACCCATTTCAATCACATTGTATATTTATTTGCTTCACTTTAGACGTGAGCAGTGAGGGGTCCTCATTTTTTAAACATCCGTGGTTTAGTGCTGTTTAGTATGTTTCCAAGAAAATCTGCATCAATTATATAAAATTCCAATTCGTAAATTTTTAGGGTTCCGTACCCAAAGGGTAAAACGGGAACCCTATTACTGAGACTTCGCTGTCCGTCCGTCCGTCCGTCTGTCACGAGGCTGTATCTCATGAACCGTGATAGCTAGAGAGGTGAAATTTTCACAGATGATGTATTTCCGTTGCCGCTATGACAACAAATACTAAAAAACAAAATACAATGAATATTTAAGGGGGCTCCCATACAACAAACGTGATTTTTTTGCCGTTGTTATAGATAATGGTACGGAACCCTTTGTGCGCGAGTCCGACTCGCACTTGGCCGGTTTTTTTTTATACATCCGTGGTTTAGTGTGTTTCCAAGAAAATCTGCATCGAATATATGTATAAAATTCCAATTCGTAATTTTTTTACGCTTGCGAAGTTAGGTTTGTTTCCAATTTATTCACTAAACATCACGATTTACCTGAGACTGGTTGCATTAAATTATAGTTTGGTATTGCGTACACAAAAGAATTCCCACGATGGCTAATTAACGAGTCAATGTCGAGTTTCAGTACGATTATCGTCCGTGATTTTGATAATTACACAAAGCCTTTACGAACATTGCTGGGCAGTGAGCACGGCTTCTTCCACAGAAATTTCCTCTTATTTTATACACAGTTTCAGAAGTCTGAAATAATACTTTGACGTTTGCATCAGTATCGGGTATACAACTGAATGGTTTAAATATTATCAAAATTCGACAGCTTTTCCAATTTTATTTTCGTCGTAAATTTTTAAGTCTTAATATCTCGAGTCCTATGTAAAATTAGCATGTCCTGTTTTGTGAATATTGGTAGTCGCCCCTCATAAGTTTAGTTTACACTGCTGAATAGGGTTATGGATGTACCCAAAGGCCAGAACACGATACTGTGACCAATATTCAATAATCAATAATATCAATAATAATATATTTAGGAATAAACTGTCTTCACTAAGCATCCACATATGAGCTACCGTGTATGTACCCAATGTATTATTTCGGACTTCTGATACACTTACAGATACAGAGTATGTTTCCAATGAGTACCAAGTTAATTCGATCGCCTCAGGGCAGGGCGGTCGCGTAACGATCTCACTTCCGAATTCCGTTGAAATAATCCGATGCCCAGTTCGAATATTAACGGCTGTCGCGGGAAACTTGCACCGTATCTGAATACTGAACAACGATTGTCTTAAGCGCCAATTCGATAACAACACAACTCCTACCCATCAATCGGAGTTTGAACTGTAGGTCGGTGAAACAAAATCCAATTTACATTGTCTTCATCATTGTCTTAGACCCTTATTCTGGATACTGATATCTTTCAACAGCACGTTCGATGTTGAGCTTTAAATGAAGTTAGATAGTATTCATTTTTCTTAAATGACAATTGTTTAGTGCGTACGTGAAGTTATGGCGGGTTCTCAAGAAGTGTTGCTTGGAACAATGACAAGTTTTGATACAAATATCCTTTATGGCAACGAGTTTATAGTTGTAAAACGGATATTCACGTGTTTAACTCTTTTGTAAAAGGAAATTGCGTTTTACGGTGGAATTTGTGTTGAAAATACGATTCTTTAACATGTTGTGTGGAGTAAGTAACTGGAGTTAGGACGGTTATAAGCCCAAGTGACTCAAGCGCCATTACATTTGGAGTAAGTGCCAATCTACGTCAGACTCAGGCAAATACACACATGAATTGGCACCGACTCCAAATGTAATTAATTAAATGGTTATATTTAGCTTTTTAGTGCACCTGGGTTTTTGAAGTCGGTTTTAGTTTTTTTTTTTATTTATTATTTTTCACGCTTTTTAGTGTCAATACTCGTTGAACATATGCGAGTATTATCACCTCATAACAGCCCTATTGCCATTATACCGGGCACATTCCCCCTCAATCATCATCACATCACATCATCACGCCTGTATTCCCCGCAGGGGTAGGCAGAGGTGCACTGTAGTGCGCCCACACTTCGCCGATGTATTTAGGTCCCAATGTAATAGGAGGCGAGCCTATTGCCATTATACCGGGCACATTCCCCCTCAATACGAGGGAGATTTGGGCCATAGTCCACCACGATGGCCCAGTGCGGGTTGGTGAACTTCACACGCTATAGAAAGCTATAGACGTGCAGGTTTCCTCACGATGTTTACCTTCACCGTTCAGCAAGTGGTAATTATTGTTGAAAATGACATTCGCACATGAAAAATATCTCAGAGTGCGTGCCCGGGATTTGAACTTGCACCCCTTACGTTTAAGGCGGGCGTTCTTGCCAGGCTACCAGATTTGAGTTGTTAAAATTATTAAACCATTTTATAGAGTCGACACACTAATTCTACAATCTTCTTAACGTCCCACTTAAGTAGATCCTTTTTGTGTAAAGTTATGAGTACCTATTTCAAGTAACGAAGCTTATCGTAGCTTTTAACCGATTAGCGGTAACGGGCTTAAGATATTTTAGATAACATTTTTGTTATGTATCTACCTGATGTACGGGCAGGTAGCGTGAAGAATGTTCTTGGTACGTAGGTATCGGTCGAAATAGTATTAACTATTGTAGTTAAAATCTACAATTTTATACAAAACTATGCGTTTTTGTCCGACCTCAACAAATGTGGAGGTTCTCAGGTCGACCCGTAACCTATGTTTTTTTTAGTAATACTAGTTTTGGAACGTAGTTCCTTATGGCGCGCCTAAAGGGGGCTAGACGGAAAAAAATAAGACTAAAAGTGTCAACCGACACTTTTGTAAATGTGTGTGTGATTTCGATTTCGGCTTCGGTTTCGATTTCGATTTATATATATATGTGTGTGTGTGTGTGTGTGTGTGTGTATGTATATGTACAATTTTTTTTCTTTTTTTATTTCAAAAGGAACTTCGTTCCATCCGGGTGTCCCTTGACACCTCTCAAGTTTTTTTTATAACTAGAATTAGTTATTTTTATTTATACAACCTAAACTAGTATGATAAGTACCTACTTATGAATTGTCAAGCAATAATAAAATTTGACGCTCCCTACAAGGTGCTACAATTACCTGCAACCCAATCAGAATGCATTTCCTACAGAGAAGAATGTTTGAAGAATGATGAATGGACTAATAACTTGACCACCTTAAACAGCCAAATACATTTATTCATTAGTTTGTTATTTGACATCTTGTTTGAAGATCGGCGCTAAAGAAAATAACTTGGTACGGAACCCTGGCGCGCTAGTACGTCTCGTTATTTACCGGTTTTCTAATCTTGTGACATTCTCCCAACAATCGTTTTATAAACGAAAGCATCACTACTCGGTTGGAGTAAAAATTATGCGGTGCACAGACTTGTACGCTTTCAAAGTATATTTATTACATAAAAAAGAATATTGTCACCATGGACGTATAAAAAAGGTCGGATGGAATCTCGATTAAAAATAACTGAAGCACCAATAGTAAGTTGACTCGCTTGTATACGTATATTGCACATACACAACCACAGTAAGACAATCACCGTTGTTACGTGACTAGTTTGTTCGCCTCAAGTTACACTTATATCGATAGGTTGCTTCACTTTCAGTGTGAGCGGCGCTAAGTCCTTTTTTAAACGTCCATGGTCACAACGTTAACATTAAATAAATTATGTACGGTCTTTCGCTGGAGTAAGTCACGAGCATAAAAGTTATGTCATGGAATCTGGGAAAAAACGAGTGTTGTTATTGATACAAGGGTTCTTCATCCTACTTCTTACTAACATTATAATTGTAAAAGTTTGTGAGGATGGATGGATGTTTGTTACTCTTTTAAGCAAAAACTTTATTTTTTTATAATAATATTCTACACATTCATTAAATAATTTAATCTTTATTCAATATAAATTTAATAACGTTCAAAGATTATGTTGGAATTTCGACCTATTTAAATATATTTATTTGTTTAATAAATTTATTCCTTATTTAAATAGTTGTGCTATTTACAAAATCTTAACAATTCGAAGGAAAGAAATATAATAAATAAAACAGATCAAAATAAAAATAACATATTTACAAAAAATATACTTGGGCCAAACTGCTGTCGCTTGGCAATGTACCCAGAATGTACCCTGATTCTCTGTGCGAGATATGAACCAGACCTCAAGTCACCAGTTGCATCGACCAGCCTTTTTGACACATGTTTTAAGATGCGATGAAAATAAAATAGGTCAATTTTGAAATAAAACTATTTTACAGATTCTATCGCTTTTAATGTTCCCGACGTTTCGGCTGCTTTACAGCAACCGTGGTCACGGGGGGACAGGTGTTAGACGTCCTGATGTCATAGTTAATAACTGGGTACCCTCATATTTAGTTGTTGTTTGCGGTCCGGTCCACGCAGAAAGTGCTCACAGTGTCATGAGGTCTTGCAATGGTACGCTTGGTTTTGGATTTAATCATATTAATTACTGGGTAGTTGGTGGGAGCTTCCCTATTGAAATTAGGATGTTATTTAATTTCAATGGCCGCACGTATCATCTTTAGTCGGAATGTGTGTTCTTTTGCGAGGATCTGCGGTTTATCAAATCTGATATAATGGCGGGTGCGGTCCTGTACATGTTCACAGATTGCAGACTTCGTGGAGCGTCGGTGTTTCACGTCAGCTATGTGTTCTTTTATGCGGGTTTTATTGATCTTTTAGTTTGTCCTATGTAGGAGAGCCCACATTCACAATCGAGTTTGTATACCCCTGCATCTTGTAGAGGAATAAGTTTTTAATAGTGTAGCCACTACGGAACTCTAATACGCTTCAGACCTGGAGAATTTAAGTTATTCAATTTAATTCCCATTGATGGCATGATGGCCGCGCCACGAGTGGTACCACGAACCCCATGATCGCCTGGGAAGTCTATGAAATCGTCATTATAATTTTATGGGAATGTAATTTTATGGAAATTATTCGTGCATCGGGTATGATTATGTCGTCACGACGCTTTTATTAATGAGCGTTGATGAGATTCTTCGAATAACATCACGCTTGCAGTAGTAAAGTACGGGTAGAGGTGTGTTAGTATTCATTCAGTATTCGGGATCGGTATTAACTGCTATTGTGATATTATAGAAGTTCAATCAAACTTTTTTTACCTGTTTCGTTTTCGAAATATCAAATTTTACACCAGTCTCGAAAAACTATATCAGTAATTCATATCTCCTTAATAATACTAGAAAACATTCATTGCTGTATCATAATTTTTTGCCGTCGAAGGCAGAGGAGACATGGAGCATTCGACGCGGCTATTTTTCTGATCAATTCTATATCAATGATTAAGTTAGACCAACAGATACGACATATCCGCTTTCTGTCGTCGATATGTTATAACAAGGACAAAAAGGCAAGGGATGCTTGGGGTATGTATGTGTATTTTGATGTGAAACATCTAATGGCGCGCTTGGCGAGTGAGAGCAACTATTGATGCCGCGATGCCGTGATGCGAAAACATCGAGCAGCTCCGTGGCTCCTCGGTTCTTTCCGTCGCTTAGACTCTGCCCACCGGCTGACTCCATTCACTCGCTGCTACGAGGGACGCTTCTCTCTCTCTACTCTAAATAACATCATGTTTCACATTTGCCAGGCGTCTCGCAACGGCAACTTTTTTTTCCTTACCTGTATTCTGTCTAATCTATGGATTTGGATAAATTGTCTAGAGTTTATCTTTTACCAAGGATAGGGCTGACAATATTGCTGTGTTGACAACTGAGATTTTAGATACCATAATAACTCCTAACTGATGTTACCGGTTCGTTCACTATCTCTGTCAAATAAAAATACTTTGCCCATAAGTAGTAATAGGTCGCTGGGCCTACTGCGTTAGTGCGGGTTCAGTTCAAACGCATTATTGAGAACACATTTTACACTTAGTTTTATGGATTTTTTTTTGTTGTTCGGACCTCGTTACAGAAGGCAGACGTAGAAATAAAAATTTGCAAAAACAACACGAGACACCCTTTATCATGGGATTAATTTTTATTCACCATACAATAACCAGTCCGCGGACTCCTACGTCAGTTCCTGGTATCGTTACGTCATTGGAATGTTTACCTGCGTGTTTCGAAGTTCAATTACCGGTATCCTTCAAGGAGTCCCGGACTTCTTTTGTTACAATCCCGATTGTTCCGAATTGTTTCGTGCGAAATTAATTCGTGGGAATTTTTGAAAACTGCACGTGTGTTTTAATTGATTATTCTGTATTAGATCATACAGTGTCTTTCAAAAGTCTGAAATAATACTTTTACGTTTTCACGATTGTCGGTGAGAGCAGTGGTAGCCGAGTGGTCGAACGCACGCCTTGCAAATCAAAGTGTGTAGGTTCAAACCCCGACTCGCACCTCTGGGTTTTTGTGCGAATTTCATTTTCATCCGAGATTACCACTTGCTTTGAAACGGTGAAGGAAAACATCGTGAGGAAACCTGCACGTCTATAGAAAGGCGTGTGAAGTTCACCAATCCGCACTGGGCCAGCGTGGTGGACTATAGGCCAAAAATCTCCCTCGTATTGAGGAAGAATGTGCCCTGTATAATGGCAATAGGCTCGCCCCCTATTACATTGGGACCAAAAATTCATCGGCGAAATGTGGGCGCACTGCAGTGCACCTCTGCCTACCTCTTCGGGGAATACAGGCGTGATGATGATGACGATTGTCGGTTTTAGAACTGGATGGTATAGAAATCGAAATTCGTAGATGATTTTTCGCTAATTTCGAAAACTATCGAAAAGTTATATTTTGCGGATATTATTAGCCACCATTTGCAATGTAGTTTACATTGTACGAGTATAATAGGGTTATGGATGGCCACGACACGACAATTGAATCATATTTTCAAGGGTCTGTATCTCAGAAACTATGATAGTTCTGCTTTCACTATGCAATGTACCTAAAATATTATTTCGGACTTCTGAATCTTGTAGTTTACGCTCAAAAGCTTACAATAGGTCTTACTGCCTTTTAGGGTAATCAGCTATTAGATAGGCTGTGTACAAACAAAGTGACTAATAAGTCAACTATCCCGGCCTCTCGACCGATAAGAGTTGTTGGCTGGGCCCGTGTGAACGCACCCTAATCCGGCTTACAGTAGGGTTGACACCTGTCTTTCTAGTCAAGGTCGTCAACTACGAAAATCGATATATCGACAATTGTCATGTCCAATCCTACTCTCAGTAACATCATTTACACTTTCTTCAACTTTTTTTCGAAATGAATGAAATGATGATATTGAATGGAACAAGATGAGGAATGGCTCCACCTTCGTTTAGCGGGTATTTCAGCCAGTGTCAAGTAATTAATAGCAAGGGCAAATTCAATAAATACACATTTTAAATAAAAATGGATGATGTCAGTCACTTCCAGTTTCATTCCTTCTGACAATGATGATGACATCTTGATTCGACACGACAAATGTCACGATATACCTGACAATAAAATCCCTGACCCTGGGGGTTTCTCGAAAGGGGGGCAATTCTCGAAAGATGACCAATGACCAATTTGACGAAATGTTGTTTGTCATATGTCGAATTAGAGATGATGTCGATCATGCGAGAATTGGGCCCCTGAGCCCGGCGCAAGACACGCTCGTCGAAATTTCTGCCAATACTAAAACGAGCTCTATTGACTCATCCAAGAAGCTCATTCTTAAATGGGTTGTCGTCGACATCGCGATTGAAATTTTACCCATATCTTTTAAGATAGAAATGCAATCTTTATGTGTGTAATAAATTTTATCAAACCCATTCACTTAACTGCTTACGTGCATAATATTCTGTAACAGAGATGTATGAACGCGAATACTATACATTGAAATTAAACTATTTTACGGATTTTATCGCGTTTATTTACTATTTTATTTTCCCGACGTTTCAAAACATCCTAATTTCAATAGGGAAGATGGCTGGGTGCTACCACCAACTTGGGATCCAGTAATCAATATGATTAAATCCAAAACCAAGTGTACCATTGCAAGACCTCAGGACACCGTAAGCACTTTCTGCGTGGATCGGACCGCAAACAACAACTAAATATGAGGGTACCCAGTTATTAACTATGACATCAGGACGTCTAACACCTCAGTCCCCCCGTGACCATGGTTGCTGTAAAGCAGCCGAAACGTCGGGAAAATAAAATAGTAAATAAACGCGATAAAATCCGTAAAATAGTTTAATTTCAATTCAGAGATGTATGAAGTCAAAAAATTTCAAGCTCGCTAACCCTACCGTGAAGTAATGTTAAGAATACTTAAGACGGTCCCTTAATAACAGTTTTCTAAGCGTCTCGTGCGTTATTTATGATCCCCACCTCCCCTCGCTCCCCGTAGCTCCCCGTCACTCCCCGTCCTCGCCGGTATTGGGGAAAGTTTGAGCGCCGCTGTCTCATTACTCTTGGCCGGAGTTTTTATGGTCTTATCCTTTTAATAGTTTGGTATTAGTGATTTTAATGTTTGGCTAAAGGATTAACTTATGAACAGGACAAGAGTTCTTAGGGTTTAAGTATGGTGGAAGACTAATTAGAGACACTAGACTATTAAAGACATTGTTATGTATTACTTTTCATTTTAAATAATTAAAAATGCGAACGTTTCTACTAGGTCTATACAGGATGTTTCAGAAGTCCAAAATAATTCTTTGACGTTTGCATCAGTATCACCCGATACAACTAATTGGTATAAAAGAATATCGAAATTCAAACATGTTTTTCCCTACTTTTTTTCGTGGTCAATTTCTATAACTCGTAATATCTCTCAAGATATTACGCGGACACATAGGACTCGTCCTATGTTAAATTAGCATTTTCTGTTCCGTGAATATTGGTAGTCGCCTATCATAAGTGTAGTTTACACAGCCGGATAGGGTGATGGATGTACAAAGGCCAGTACACGATACCTGTGACAAATATTCAAAGGTCTATAACTCAGTAACTATGACAGTTAGGTATAAACTGTTTTCACTAAGCATCCAGATATGAGCTACTGTATTTGTACCTAAAGTATTATTTCGGACTTCTGATACACCCTTCGTAGAGTCAAATAACTCAGCGTTTAAATGTCCATGCCCTGACAATCTAAGGTTATTTGCATTCCGCTAACTGTAAATCTATCTCTCCAGAGTGTCAGGTTGCACGCGTCTCTCAGTGTCAGTGTCAGGTGTCTGTGTCTCGTGGTATCGGAGTACTCCGTGCAGTGTCTACATGAGATCATTCCCACGGTGTACGTAAAGTCTATTTATTATCACGGCATGCACCTCCTGTGGTGTCAGCACGCATGTCAAGGCAAGACATCTGTCACGGATTGGCTCGGTCACTCTCTGTCTAATTTCATACGAGAAAAAGAGTCAACATCAAGCTATTCTGTGATATATGTCTGGTCTTGGCACTCATGCTACAACTACTGAGGCGAGAAAATTAACAGCCCTTTTACCACCACCTGCCTTGAAGCAAAGTTTTTATAACTTTCAGTTGGTGACTGTTAACTCAGTAGGAAATATGTCTAAAATTGACAGTTACTATTGATTTAACAATACTTTTAGAGGTAAAGATGACGCCCCAGGACCTTTTTTAGAAGATGTACTCAATCCTAATATACATAAAGATTGAATTTCTATGGTAAAATCTACGCGACCACAGAAATTCGCTCATGGGGTCGATGAAATTTCGTCGAAAAATGTGTTTCTTGTGGAGCTAATATAGTTTGTTTTGGTATTGCCACCAAAATTACCAACCACCAAAAGGGTTAACGGTCATTGTTTTACAGGTGTGATGGATTCCTGTTTGGCTAGGTTGCGTAGAGGTTGTAAAATATTGTTACCTCTGTCAGGATTTTAGTTATCTAAAACGTAACACGTGATATTTTTCAACAATTGAGTATGTTCTAACAAAAAGACGAAAGTCAAAACGAGGACCAGAATTTCACGCCCACAACAACTCAAAATGTTGACCTTTGCCTCAAATAAAGACGAAGACCGTGTATCGTAAATAAATTGAATATGATCATCAATCAAACTTGAACATTTCAAAGGCAGTTCAGCTTTGTTAAGATTTTATACAAGACACGGACAAAAAACATAACATTGATCGTCCGCGACGTTTTTACACAAGTTACTGGTACATTATTGCAGTGTTACCTTATAGTAATTTGCAACTAGTATTTAATGCAATTGCTACGGCTTTTTGTTGTACACTTTTTAATCTATTCAGTATTTCCGTTATACCAATAGGTGCATTTTGTTTTTCGAGAAATGTTTGTTAGCAGTGGTAGCCTCGCGGGCAAGAACGCTCGCCTTGAACGTAAGGGGTGCAAGTTCAAATCCCAGGCCCGCACCACTGAGATAATTTTCATGTGCGAATGTAATTTTCAACAATGATTACCACTTGCTGAACGGTGAAGGTAAACATCGTGAGGAAACCTGCACGTCTATAGCGTGTGAAGTTCACCAACCCGCACTGGGCCAGCGTGGTGAACTATGGCCCAAATCTCCCTCGTATTGAGAGGGAATGTGCCCGGTATAATGGCAATAGGCTCGCCCCCTATTACATTGGGACCAAAATACATCGGCGAAGTGTGGGCGCACTACAGTGCACCTCTGCCTACCCCTTCGGGGAATACAGGCGTGATGATGTAGAAATGTTTGTTGGTAAAATTGTTTAGGCAGCTTCTAATGCCCAAAACGAATAGCGATAGTTAGGGAACAGGTAGCGTAATTTAGAAGTTTTCAGTTGTTCTCAAAATAATATGGGGACGATTGCTCTGTCAGCCCTATCCTTGGCAAAAGGTAAAGTCACGTGAATTTTGAACCCAAAAATTGAGAAGATATGCAATTTTATTCTTAGCAAGGCAAATCCACAGAGTAGACAGAATATAAGGAAGTTACCACTGTATTTTGACGCTCAGCTACTATAGGTAGGTATATTGCGGTATTTAATGTATTACTCATTTTGTTGAATGGCAATTTGAACAGTGAACACCTAACTAGAGGGGGCGACGGATACCAAAACTTGTTACTGTAATTACAAACCAGACATATGATGAACTTTAAAATAGTTATACGGTTGGTTTGTTCAAAACCCCCGCTCTCGGGGCACTGTTTTCGCCGGTCTGTTACAATTCCGAAACAATAGCTAATATGTAACAGCCACAAATGAAAAATGTAGAAAGTGTTCAAATTATTCAGGCCGCTCACTTTTATAATCTCACTCAGTATCTCGTAATGTGTAAACGGTGTGTATGTGTTTTATAACGACTTTTAAATCATTAAAAAGTTGAATAATAGATTTAGCCGCGTACATCCTAAATAGTCTGCCATAATAGTCAGATTCTACCATCGATTCGGAATAGAACTTCTACTAATGACAATTGTAATACTGTTTTATGGCACAAATAGCAAGCAATGGGTTATGGTTGACAATAAAATAACTTTATTTATGTGCAGAGCAGCCATAGAACTTTATTTGTTAATCAAAATATTGTCTGGCATTGAAAAATGGACCCTTACTCTGACATTTTCGTTTCAGACGCAACTGTTCAATATTCGGTAGAGTAGTCCAAAATTGTTATCTATTCTAGTCAGACGACCTTTTCAGAAATCTAGAATGTCTATAAATATTTCGATTCAAATGTTGCCTACCTAATGACCTAAATAACGATGAGTGAATCCAAAATAAAACTGATACCGTCTTTTGCTGTAATATTTAGAGCGATTTTCATATGGAGCGTCAATCCCTTTTAAGTCTTTCGCAATGGCAAATTTCGCTGTCCGTCCGTCCGTCCGTCCATCCGTCACCAGGCTGTATCTCATGAGCCGTGATAGAGAGTTGAAATCTTCACAGATGATGTATTTCTGTTGCCGCTATAACAACAAATACTAAAAATCTGAATAAAATAAATATTAAAGGGGCTCCCATACAACAAACGTGATTTTTATGCCATTTTTATAGATAATGGTACGGAACCCTTTGTGCGCGAGTCCGACTCGAACTTGGCCGGTTTTTTTAATGTATATTTATACAGAGTACATTATCAAAAAAGACAAGGGTATTCTCTCGCTATCTAAAAAGGCGCCCCAGTCCTATTAAAAAATTGCAGTGCAAAAGTTGGACAGTCTATCCAACGCGAGTAGTAGTGTTAACGCTCTGTAGAAGTGTAAGTGAGTTAAAAACTGCGGCGGGGTTGAATCTTTCCATTCGATTAGTCAGATTGTGAAACCACACAATGGGAGCTACTGAGCGTCTACTGTATCAGAAGTCCGAAATAATAATAACTATTCCGCCATCTTGGACGATCCGCCATATTGGAATTAGAATGACGTCACATAGCTAAGCATGCATTGTCATAAAAAGTAAGCGGGTATACCAAATTTCAGCTCAATCGGTTAAAAATAACTGACTTAAAATTCAGTTGCAAGATTCCACCCGGACATATATTGCAAGTTAATATAAAGCTTGTAAAAAACAGGAAAATTTCAGAAATAACTTTTTCGTAATTCATGATACAGTTTGGAATTCAGACAACTATTATATACTATTCACATTGGGTACAGCGGGTATTAGAACGCCGCGCCTTGAACGTAAAGGGTGCCAGTTCAAATCGTGGGCCCACAACTCTGGGATTTTCGGATTTGTTTGAATGTAATTTTCAATAATGGTTACTTTTGCTGAAGGGAGAAGGCAAATATCGTGAGGAAACCTTCACGTTTATAGAAGGGCGTGTGAAGTTCACCAACCCGCACAGGGCGACAGCCAAATCACCCTCGTATTGAAGAGGAACGTGCCCGGTATAACGGCAATAGGCTCGCCCCTATTAGATTAAGACCAAAAGACATCGACGAAAAGTGGGTGCACTGCAGTGCACCTCTGCCAACCCTTCAGGGAATACACGCGTGATGATGATGTAACGTATTAGAAGTCATATAGGTTGTCATTTGTCATCAATTTCCTTATAAACGAACAAAAAGTAACCCCACCCCATTCATCATACAATAACCCACATTCGATCTAGCTCGATCGATCGACGATTCATTCACATTTCACATCCATCTTGGTAGAGAATAAAAACACAAATCAGATGCTCCGATCATTCCACAATGTTTCTGAGGCCATTGTGATCGGTGGGCTTCCCACGCCCCGTCTGCTGTGGGGGAGTGCCGCATGATGTGCTGCTATTGAAATAAAGCCCCCCCCCCCTCCCCCCCCGACACTGGGGCCTCAAAAGTCGCGAAGTCAAAATAGTTTGCTAATAGCAAAAAGAACTCTGTATCAATGTACATAAAGATTGAATTTCTCTGGTAAAAGTCAAAACTCGCTTGCGTTGTTAACGTCATTTCATTCAACTTTTTCTATGAGACAATACAGTACAGTACAGTGGTAGCCGAGTGGTCGAACGCACGCTTTGCAATCAAAGTGCGCAGGTTCTATCCCCGGCTCGCACCTCTGGGTTCCATGTGCGAATCTCATTTTCATCTGAGATTATCACTTGCTAAGAAACGGTGACGGAAAACATCGTGAGGAAACCTGTGTGCCCGGTATAATGGCAATAGGCTCGCCCCCTATTACATTGGGACCAAAATACATCGGCGAAGTGTGGGCGCACTGCAGTGCACCTCTGCCTACCCCTTCGGGGAATACAGGCGTGATGATGTATTATTATTATTATTTACAATACAGTACGTTTTTGTATTGGCCTAAACACTGTTTCGCCATGTTTGACTCCCCTGTGTGCGTGAGGCTTAATGATAAAAAAAAAAAATCGTGTAGGCCAAAAAGCACTTACAAATAGTCAGATTCTACCACCGGTTCGGAATGCTGCTTCGACTGAGAAGAGCCGGTAAGAAACTCTATGGTTACTCTTTTCAAAACGATGATTAGCTCACTGTAAGGGCATTTGCAGACGACGGGTTTCCGCGCGCAGACTTTCGATTCATAAATGCGATACCTATCTTGGGTATTAATCGAGTCGGGATATATTTATGTCGTAATAAGTACTTGACTACTTATTATTACGAAACGAATTAAACACCAAGATTGACCATTTCTCGGGAGACGCTGCGCGGGCGCAATGAATTCGTAATAGACTGCTTTCTCACTTTCACCCGACGACGCTCAGTAGACAGAGCGTGAGCAACAATTAGATGTCCCCTGTTAACTAATAGATGCCTACATGTATGGAAAAAAGTATGGAATCATGAAACCATGTACCTATAGGTATATGTCAAACAGTACGCGGCGCGAATTGCTATTACCAAAACGTAACATGTTGGCTCACTGGAGAACACATAGTTATTTTTTTTTTGGAAGCGATTTTGTAATAAATTTATTTTTCAATTGATAAAACCTGTGACGGAAATCTCGGAATCATTTTTCAATTTCGAATGAAATATGCAATGAGTTTAAAAAGTACAGATAACTAAAAGTGCTAAAGAGACGTTAAAAAAAATTGATCTAGATGGGTGAATTGATGTCATGACCATAAGACTATTATACTTCTTCTTCTTTTTTTGAAGAAATGATGAAATTTAATGAAATAAGATGAGGCTCCACCTGCGATTAGCGGGTATTTCAGCCAGTGTCAAGAAATTAATAACAAGGTCAAATTCAATAAATACACATTATAAATAATAATAGCAAGAGCTTTGATTATATCAAAGAGCAAGAGCAAATTCAATGTTTTAAAACCGGCCAAGTGCGAGTCGGACTCGCACACGAAGGGTTCCGTACCATTATCTATAAAAACGGCAAAAAAATCACGTTTGTTGTATGGGAGCCCCCTTAAATATTTATTTTATTCTGTTTTTTAGTATTTGTTGTTAGTAGTTAGTATTTGTTGTTGTCGGCAACAGAAATACATCATCTGTGAAAATTTCAACTCTCTAACTATCACGGTTCATGAGATACAGCCTGGTGACAGACGGACGGACGGACAGACGTACGGACGGTCAGCGAAGTCGCAGTAATAGGGTTCCCGTTTTACCCTTTGGGTACGGAACCCTAAAAATGGATGATGAACGTGATAAAGATGGCGATAGGTTATGGTGAAGGTTATGGCGAAGGCGATAGATTATCGTACGTCAGTCACAGACAAAATTGGATTTGTGGAACTGTCAAATGTTAGGAAAAGCCTCTTTGATTTATCTTTGGATTTTACATTGAAAATTGCTTGTTCTAAAAACTTTTTCAGAGTATTTAGGTGACAATAGGAGCTAGGTGCAACAGAAGTATTACTTTATTATATTAACATTGAATTCTGCTTGATACGCTTCATAAAGCAAGTACACAACTTCATTATCATCCGATGCTCCAATTCAGATGTCGTGCACTGGCGATTCGTGTTTTCTTTTGTCAAGGTCGATAAATAGGCGATTATTCGTATGAATAAATTATCGGTCGATTATTCGTAACTAAAGTAGGCTGTAGAAAAGACAATGTCGATATAACTAAATGAGGTAACTAAGCAACGAACGAACAAAAAGTCATCCGCCATCTTTGTTTTCTTTTCGTTCGTTTTTAATGTGTTTGTACTCGAGACTCGCAGGAGCAGGCGTTGCTCTTCTTTATAACCTACTATTGAATGTCCTACGGTTGGTACCCTCTCCTCCCGTCTGCCATTTTCGAAGAGGGATTTAGACCATAGTTCACCACGTAGGTCCAATATGAGTTGATGAACACTTATCTTGGTGAATTGCCAATCTTATTCCATTATATTTCATTCATTTCGCAAAAGAAGAAGAACGAACGACAACAAAAATCAATAAATAACACATTTTCCAACGATGTAAATCCCAGAAAATCGCATTAACGTGTGACGTCACCGCACTGACAACCTATGGCGTGTTTTGTTTATCAACTTGCGTTATCTGTGCGCCAGCAATTAGTCAGCCCGACACGATACCTGTCGAACGCGTTCTGTGTTCTAAATTCGAAAATTTAAACGCCCACTTTTTTGACTTCATTTTTTCTGTGCACGGACAAGAATTTTGATTTTTATTTTTGGCCATAGCTGTTTATTTTTAATGATACCAATTTATTGAGTGGTTTTGTGTGAAAGTGTTTATTGTCATTATCTAATTACAGTGTTAGCATGGCCAATTTTTAAATCAGTTCATATGTTTCGTAAAGTGTTATTTTGTGATTTCTTCGCGTCCAATGTAGATGCAAGGTACTCGTTGGTCATACTTATAACATTTTTGAAGAGGTCTGCAGACGAAAATAGGATGGACCTGTTCCTGTTATGTATGCTTTACCATTATCACCTTCCAAAGAGCGCGTTATTCATAAAAAATGTCAACTTCCTTATCGTGTTTTGTAAATATCACGTTCCTTTCTCGATTTTTTTTCACGTGAAAAACGTTAGAAAGTTAAGAGGTGTGGAATTGTTCGGATACGCTGTGTTATTTCGAAGCCAATTAGTCACATGTTAACGTTGCAAATTTAAATGATGACATTTTATCTATGCCTAAACTTAAAAAAAAAACTCTTATTGTAGTAGATACTCTATTGCGACACTATAAATAAAATGTAGTTAGGTACAAGTACAGCTTAACTATATTAATTGATTAGGTACCAAATACTAATAGCGTAGTCAGTATAAAAACCACGAATAGTATAATCTTACGTTATAAATTGTGGTATCATTTCATGGTCATAATTTTGATAACTTAATTTTTTAAAGATTAATTTACTAACTAAGGTTAAAGTATTTAAATAGTATAATAAATTCGGCTGTTGAGTATCAGTTGGCAATTTAAACAAGTACTATTATTAAATAAAAGCATATATTAATTATCTAAAACTTATTCACGTACAAACACATATTATTCCAAAATAAAAACCATAGACTCTACTCATATTTTTATAAAACCAGAACGAATTGTCACCAAGAATATTATAAAGAAAACACGGAGTGTTGCTCTTTCACACCTTCTATTATTTTAAAAAACAGAAATAATACAAAACGTTTACAATAGATACATAATTGTTCTAAGGTTATAATCAATTTTATTTATATTCGTGTGGGCGAAAAGCACTTAGAAATAGTTAGATTCTACCACCAGAAATTTCAATAGATCCTTTTCGGTTAGGTAAACTTATCGTAGCACTTTAAAACAGGTGTTATTAAATTGATCAGCTGATAATGCGGGACAGGTACGGCGATATCCTTCGTCTCACTCACACAGGTGTGCAAGGATGGCCGCGTCACGCCTTGCTGCCAGTGTAGGTACCTATTCATTTCCGGTGCTTGTTATTTTGAAACAATTTTGACGTTTGAAGTTAGTACCTATTTGTTTATTATTTTTGGAGCAAAAATCCAAGTTAATCGATTTAGTAGCTATCTACTTTTTTCTAAATTGTTAGATCTATTTTTTACAGAATAAGAAACACAAAAATATTTAACCAAATGAATCTACAAAACCTGGTCGGTCGAACATTGGTATTTAATGGGTTAACGTATTTCTAATTTAAACTAATTAATTTTGTAAATGTTCGACTGTGAATAAAATAAATAAATACATCACCACGCCTGTATTCCCCGAAGGGGTAGGCAGAGGTGCACTGTAGTGCGCCCACACTCGCCGATGTATTTTGGTCCCAATGTAATAGGGGGCGAGCCTATTGCCATTATACCGGGCACATTCCCCCTCAATACGAAGGAGATTTGGGCCATAGTCCACCACTGGCCCAGTGCTGGTTCTTGAAATGCACACGCCTTTCTATAGATGTGCAGGTTTCCTCACGATGTTTTCCTTCACCGTTCAGCAAGTGGTAATCATTGTTGAAAATGACATTCGCACATGAAAATTATCTCAGAGGTGTGGGCCTGGGATTGGAACTTGCACCCCTTACGTTCAAGGCGGGCGTTCTTGCCCGCGAGGCTACCACTGCTTGTAAGGTATCAGAATAATATTAATATGTTTTTTAAAGTGAAAGCTATGTAATGCCAATAGCAGACTGTACACTGATGCGGGTAGTTATATGATTATTGTAGTCACCAGTTTGTCTGATCATCGCATTACATCGAAAATATAGGTACGTACTTTATTGCCTTTTTGTGACAGTATTGTTAGTCATCCCGAAAAAGCTTAAAATAAATTGAATACAAATGTACAGTATCTCGGATGTGAATGAGATTCGCACATAAATCCCAGAGGTGCGAGCCGGGGTTTGAACCTGCACACTTCGATTCGAAGGCGTGCGTTCGACCACTCGGCTGAGTACCTATGCTCTCCTGTAAAGTTAAGAAATGTCGCTTAAGTCTAATAGCCTTTCACCCCCCATATAACAACTCGTTGTCTGGAACTATCTGATTATGAAAAGTTATATCTGTGCGTATATGGTCGTAGATTTAAATATTTTTTATGGGACTTATAGGTACGTCTCGCGTGCGGCCCATCGATCGTATCAAAGTTATCTTTTCTTTTTTTATCGTGAGGAAATTTACCTACCTTAAGTAGATAAAAAAGCAGTGGTAGCCGAGTGGTCGAACGCACGCCTTGCAATCAAAGTGTGCAGGCTCAAACCCCGGCTCGCACCTCTGAGTTTATGTGCGAATCTCATTTTCATCCGAGATTATCACTTGCTATGAAACGGTGAAGGAAACATCGTGAGGAAACCTGCACGTCTGAGGGAACTTGACTAGTTCTCGATAGATGTGTGACGTCTGCCAACCCGCACCGGGCCAGCGTGGTGGACTATGGCCTAAATCCTCCTCGCATTGAGGGGATGCCCGTGCCCAGCAGTGGGACGTTAAAAGGGCTGTAGTTAGTTTTTAAGTAGATATTATTTAAAAATATGTCTTACATTCTACTTACAGTATCTGAACTTGAACACGCAATAAATAAATATAATGTTTATCTTTCTTAAACATAATATAGGTACTTAAAATAAGTACCCATCACTCAGCTAATCTCTAAATAATATTAACGATATTGGAAAGTTTGTACTCACTCCGAGGCGTGGGCGTTTTAATAAATGGTGGAAATGTGAGCTGTCCCTACGTGACGGGAATAACTACCCCCGGGTTGGCACGAATTGAATACTATTATTGGAGGGGTCTATGCGATAGAGGCTGGCAACACTTTGTCACCCTTTTTCTATGTATATAGATTTTGACATATTGGCACAGTGTTTGCACGTAAAATTCGCACTAATTGCAGGACCGAAATATTTAACAATTTATGAAAAACTAAAACTATAACTTCTTTAGAAATATATTTTATTAAATTATTATAAAAATATTTCCTAAATATTAATAAATTTTAATAAAAAAATAAAATATTAATTACCCTAACAATGCTGTATGGGGTCAAAAAACAAAATTAATATTATTATTTTTTATTCGTGTAGGCCAAAAAGCACTTAAAAATAGTCAGATTCAACCACCGGTTTGGAATGCTGCTTTCACTGAGAAGAGCCTTTTCAAAATAGTTTGGAGGTAACGCCCCCCTATAGGGGAATATTTTTAGTCGCTTTGATATAATATTAATATTATATTCTGAACGCGTACTACTCAAAGTTACGTTATTAATAATAGCTGTGGTTATCGATATCAATCTTTAACACTCTGATACTTACCAGGAGAACAACAATGGTAGAGTCTTTATTTGATTTTGCAAGGTGAATGATGTGTCTCTGTTTTGGCAACGGAATATAACCTCGTTTAAAAGCGTTAAAAATATAAACTAAAGGTGGTCTATGACTGAAAAAAATTGTCTTTGGGGCAAAAGACAAAGAAGAATCTTATCTTTGGGTCATCCATCATTTTTGTCACGTTCATCACCCATTTTTATTTATAATGTAGATTAAAATACATATATTTATGGAATTTGTTTACTTGTCACTGGCTGAAATACTCTCTAACCGAAAGTGGAGTAGTTCCTCTTCTTATTCCAATAAATTTCACAATTTTATTGATTTTGTAAGAAAAGATTCTTCTTGGTCTTCTAGTGTCAAGTTAATATCAAGAGCAACATCAATTGGTAATGAATTTGATAAAGATGGTGGATGAATCCTTGTCAAATTATCGAAAATTAATGAAATGCGACTTGAAATCTACTAGTACTTCCGTTAACTTCTCCAACTAAGCTTTAAACTTGTGCTAGGAATGAGCTGTCATCAATAGTTTAATATCCACTGTGGGGATCGGATCCGGCACCTCTCGGTTAGAAGCTTGTCCCGTCTTACCACCAGACTACTGCCGTCATATCAAAGCCAGACTTATACAATACGCTTCGCATACCATCCACATAGCGTCCGTGAGAATCTCCACAAGCCTCGCACACAATGGGTATTGTGTTACATATCACACCTCTTATGCTTTACTCTTGTTATGTGTAAGGAAGATTTGAGACTGAGGTCTGATATGAAGCGAAGCGAAAATGTGCTTCTTGCGTAAGTTAATACAGCTCGTTTTGGTACAGGCAAACAATTCGTCGTTCGCCTTTTTTGGCGCGTGGTCTCCACAAAAAATCTTTATAGATAAATGATACAGAGTTCATATTTAATGTTCCTTACTTCAAAAGGAACCCTTATAGAATCTTCTATATGCTTCGTTGATTAGTTAGTTTAATTTATTCTCAAAGTGGGCAGTACCTATACAAAATAAGTTTGGGAACCACTGATCTAGCATAATGAAATTTGGCAAGAAGCAATGTCCTAAAGCACAAGTAAATGGGGAAAATCTGAAAATAATCGAGACCCAATTTCCGTATTGGACGAAATATTTACATGCCTACAAGTTTGTATGGAACCCTCGGTGCGTGAGTCTGACTTGCACTTGGTTGCTTATTTTTTTTGAAGTCAAGTTAATTCATTCGCTCCAATGGGGCTCTATAACCTATATTATTTACTATCAGTGTGACATCATCCGGCACAATCTACGCCACACGCCGGACGTGTCACCAGCAACTGACGCTCTCACCACGCGCGGAGTGAGATAAATGACAATTGCCTCTAATATTGTATGAAATAGGGATGCTATGTTCCACCCAGATATACAAAAGTACTTATGGAGGAATGCCCTTTACAGGCATTCCCTCTGTTCTAATGTAATTTGACCAGAAGTGCGATTAGCCTGTATCTTGAGTTCCGTTACATATTGGACTAGCTGTGCCCGCGGTTACTGCTCTAATCTCCTACTTCTAACTTTTTTTAATTGCAATCCTTCTATTTCATTACACTCGCCCGTATTACGTGTGGAGATCAAAATCTATCAGCGAATTATCGGTGCACTACAGTGCACCACCGCCTTTACAGAATACATGCAGGATGATATTATTGGAACGTAGTTCCTTATGGCGCGTTGCGAAAGGGGGCTAGACGGAAAAAATTAAGACTAAAAGTGTCGACCGACACTTTTGTAAATGTGTGTGTGAGAGCAAAAGTTGTAACGACACTTTTGTAAATGTGTGTGTGATTTCGATTTCGGTTTCGGTTTCAGTTACGGTTTCGATTTCGATTTCAATTTTATTGCTTTTTTTATTTCAAAAGGAACTTCGTGCCATCCAGGTGTCTCTTGACACCTCTCAAGTTTTTTTTTCCTATGTCAAACAAGAGATCAGTTAACTATTTCGTTGATGAGAAAATTCCAGCATACATAATAAGGGTCGGTATCCACTGTAGAGGAAGTGTGTGCACTCGCGAAGCATAAAAGCGCCGGTCCCATTGTGTCGGTGACCCATTTCGTGGCGTGCCACTGGGCAGAACAAGTGCCTTACACCTGTACCTTAACTCTAGGTACAATACAGTGTCGGCAGTAGGAACAAAATGAAACTTACGTACCTAGTTCATTTCTGTTATTTTTTTGGTGATCAGCACCCTTAGCATGACCGAGTAGACATAAGTTCTATCTGACTGTCAGATTCGTCGAGAAAATGACGTCACTTCGTGCTTTTTGTACTGGACTTGGCTCTGTGTGACGTAATTATCTTGACGAATCTGTCAGTTGAAAGAGATAAAACTTATGTCTACGCAGTCATGCTACAGGGCCTGATTCAAAATAGATGAAAGATTGAGAGAAATAATTTGTCTTTTTCGTGTTGTCAATGTTATAGTATAGAGGTTTGAGTGTAGACTACTGGTATCGCCTTTTCGGAATTGGCCCTGGTGTAACTGGGATCGCCCCCAGTCCATTGTATGATACCATAGTACCTACAAGCATTATTTATTGTAGTTTGGGATCATTTGATAAGCATGTGTTGTTTAACGTTATATTTTCATTTATTTATTTTTAATTGTTGCTTGTACAAACAAAAAAACTGAAATTACATATTTTATATTCGACAGTTACTGCATTAATAAAATAATAAATAAACTCATGACACACTCTGCGTAGTCTAGTATTTATTGGATTATCAGGTTTTAACTCCTAGAAGCCGTAGTAAAACTATCGGATGTCTCACTGGAGGTGTAAGTACCTATCTAATAACTAATGCGTAGGTATTACCTAAATACAAAACTATGACTCATTATTTAATCATGTATAATTTACTTGCGGTAAAGCAGATAACTCGCCAATTTGGCTTAATAATAATTCCAATTTAATTTTCGTTAGTAAGATATAAAAACGAAATAATTGTTAGTTTCTGATATAAAAGCAAAAAATAATTACTTACAGCTAATAAACAATCATTCGCAAATTGCAAATCTAAACGGCCAATATCCACGAGCGCGTGCGACCGCGAATCGATATAAAATCGATAACTCCATTCGATATATAATCGATAATTCCACTCGATAGTTACGCGTTTATCGATCGTGCGATTATTCGATCCGTTATCTTTCGCCGTGCTGTATAATAATCACCTAGTTCGTAGTTATTGCTGACACACGGTCTTGGGAAGTTTATCTTTTTATATTCGATTATGACAAGGTTAAGAAATAAATTACATGCAAGCGCGATTCATTTAATTACTAGTATAATTTAGCAAATTATACTCACTTACCAGTTTTTTCTACGAGCAATCTTATATGACTTTCATGTCATTTTTAATAATGATTACCACTTGCTGAACGGTGAAGGAAAACATCGTAAGGAAACCTGCACTCTATAGAAAGGCATGTGAACTTCACCAACTCGCACTAAGCTAGGGTGGTGGATGGTGGCTTAAATCTCCCTCGTATTGAAGGAGAATGTGCCCTGTATAATGGCAATCTGCTCGCCCCTATTACATTGTGATCAAAATACATCGACGAAGTGTGGGTGCTTTGCATTGTACCTTTGCCTTCCCCTTCGGCGAATACAGGCGAATGTAATAATTATTTATAAAAGGTTTTTTTCCGCATGGGAAAGTGTCGAGAACGGTGGCTCTATTTCCTCGTTAAATAGCGAGGCTGATTCCTTGAACGAGAAAAGTGCCAGCCCTCTTGTCACCTGTGGTGGCAATTAATTCAAGATTTGTTAGATTTTCGGATTCGGACTTCTACGGTAATATCTAAATTATTTCGGCATATCGTAGGACGCCATAATGACGTGCTGCTACCTATTAGGAAGCCCCTATCATTATATTTGTAACCTAACCTTCTTTTATTGATAACAAGCGATATAGCTGTTTCACTCTGTTTTTCCTCAATATATTTTAAATCTAACTAGTTTGTTTGCGCTTACTACACTGCACTGCATTTAGTCTTAATTCAGTCGTTACTGAATTAAGCCAAGTGTAATCGCATCCAGCAGCTTGCTGAATGCTTACATGCTTGCTAATAAGCGCTTTTGTATCTAAAACATAATACTATCCAAGTCACTTGGTTTTGTATTTGACATTGAGAAGCTAATTCTTCAAATGATGCTTCACTGGATATACAGAATGGTTAAATATTTCAACAATAAATGTTATTTCTAACATTAAACGAGACGGGAAGTTAATTTAAAAATAAAATGCCAGACAACACATACTCATCGCATGATCTCAAACTAAGCATAGCTTGTACTATGGGTACCATAAAATGTCTGAGGGCGATCCCAGTTACACTAAAACCAGTGCAAATTCCGAAGGGATCATTTCTTAGAATTGCCGCGTGCGGGAATCAAACCTGCAATCTCCTGGTGCCGCAACTACCGCTCAAAGCACTAGACCATGCCTTTCAAATCCACAGAAACAATTGTTATATAGGTATATATCGACAGAGCATACGACGCCGTTCAGATAAAATGTGATCTCGGCGAGCGTGCAGGGCTCAAGATAATTGCATTGGATGCTGAGCCCATGATCCGGACGGCGAGACGTCGGGTAGGGTCACCAGTTACACAAGCATTTTAAATACAGACCTGATAGATTCACATATAAATCCTTATGCAACTTCATTAGTTACTGACCTAATTTTATAGTTGGTTGTTTTCGTAGCCTTTTTATGTAATTTTTCTATGTTTTTTTTTTTTGTATACCGGATCTCTTTCGGCCCGGCCCGCGTACTCACCTCTGATGTGGGGGTCAGAGTTCTTAAAATTAGCCTTAAGTTTAATGTGTGTAAAATATTTTTTCCAGCCTGGATTATTTTTATTGAAAATAAATAAAAGCAGTGGTAGCCGAGTGGTCGAACGCACGCTTTGCAATCAAAGTGCGCAGGTTCTATCCCCGGCTCGCACCTCTGGGTTCCATGTGCGAATCTCATTTTCATCTGAGATTATCACTTGCTAAGAAACGGTGACGGAAAACATCGTGAGGAAACCTGTGTGCCCGGTATAATGGCAATAGGCTCGCCCCCTATTACATTGGGACCAAAATACATCGGCGAAGTGTGGGCGCACTGCAGTGCACCTCTGCTTACCCCTTCGGGGAATACAGGCGTGATGATGTATGAAAATAAATAAAAAGTCATCAAAATTTATTAAAAAAGTCAGTTAAAATACATGATAACAAAAAAAAACAAGTAAACTCGTCTTAAAATTAACAATATAATAGCAAAAGGCTATGGACAAGGATAAAAAACAGCATATAAAACATGATAAAAATAAAATAACAGAGTTTCCCTACTACCCATTGCGCGGATCCGGCAACCAGACCCATTGATGCGCAGATGATAAACTTTTCTATGTTACAAATTATGTCAGATTCTGTGTATCCAAAACTAGAGGCCAGTCCCGGCTTCGCACGTGTGGACTTTTTTTTTACATTTTGCCCATGTATGTAGCCTATGTAATTCAGTGTTTGTCTGAAATCTAAAGTTACCAAACTTGGTACAAAAATAAAAGCTTTAAAAAATAACTGGTACAGTCAACCGCTGTAGCGCACTGATAATGTAGCTTTCTAACTGCAAAAGATTTTTTGCAATCAGTCCAGTGGTTTTTAAGTTTATTCATCTATATACAAATAAATAAAATTGGAGTGTCTGTTTGTAATATCAAAATAACACTTTTTTACCAAATGCGTATGAAAGTATATACGATACCTATAACGAAAACGCAATTTTAATTTTTTTCGTCTGTCTGTCTGTTTGTTTGGGGTAAACTTCTAAACGGCTGTACCGATTTCAATGGGACTTTCACTGACAGATAGCTGACGTTCCAAGGCGTAACTTAGGCTACTTTAATTTTATAAAAAGCATTAGGGTTCTGCGGGAAAAACATAATACCCATATTTCCGGGTAATCTCCTTAAAGTCCACGCGGGCGAAGTCGCGGGCACAGCTAGTTACATAAATAAATACAAAATTATAAATCTTTCCTCTTTTTAATATAGAAGAAGATAGAAGTCAAATTTATGTATACGACTACTCATTTCAATTGGCCAATTTAATATACATGGTCCCACTAGCTGCGATCTTATTTTATGGGCTCCGGGTAGCTAGGAATATTGAGCTTGGATATAGTACAATTTGAAGGCTGTGGGGGCACCATGATACACTGGTCGAAATGTAGCTTTATTATTAACCATATACTAGTAACTTTAGTTTTTAAATTGACTCGATCCTGCCTTCGTTATAAATGCAAACTCACTGATTCGTATTTCTAATTGAATTAATAAAACTTTTTAATTTAAATTCGCTAGGACCTAGTGTGCATATTTACTATAGCTGTGCCCGCGGTTTCACCCGCGCTAATAGTTACTTTGGCGTAGAGTGATGTTATAAAGGCTATGACCTTCCTCAATAAGTGCAAACTTTAACCGTTTAGGCAGCGTACGCAACGGAAGCTTTCAAAAGGAATATTTTTTTCCCGTTTTTGCCACATAATTCGTTGCTGCTCCGCTCCTATTGGTCGTAGCGTGATGATATATAGCTTATAACCTTCCTCGATAAATGAACTATTTAACACAAAAAGAATTATTCAATTCGGACCAGTAGTTCCTGAGATTAGCGCGTTCAGCCAAACAAACAAACAAACTCTTTAGCTTTATAATATTATATATAGTATAGATACTTCATTTGTTATAACATTAGAAATAAGAGGCTCGTAGAAGCAGGAGTGATAAACATTTTATTTCAAAAACAAAACAATAACAATAGAAAAACAGTAACAAATAACAACAAAATTACTAAAATTCGGTAATAACAACAAACAAGGCGTAGCATTCAGAAGTATTCACATGTGAATGACAATCACAGAACATTGTTTACGTCAATTTGACTGCCAACATAAACTGGCAAATTATGAAAGATCCTGTTATCACAACGGATGAAGGGATTAGGTAACACTTTAGATTTGGTAGGATTATAGTGAAACGAAAAACGTTCCCGGTATTATTCATCCCTGCTTATTTAAGTTTTTTGTATCGACACTGGTATTGGAAAAAGAATATATCTAAATGAAAGCCATTTAATTTAATAAAATAAATAGTGAAAATGATTACTTACAGTGAGACTGCTGGTTTAAAAATATATTATAATAAATTGGGCGTCAATCGTAACTGTAATATGTTAATTGTCACTTTTGTTACAAAGTGTACATTAAAAAGAACCTTTTTTAACTTCTTTCTAATGCTATATCAAATGGAGTATAGATATGCGTCAATTATTCGTTTAGTATTCGACAAATTTCAAATATTTGTATTCCAAATACATATTTGGAGTGACTACAATACATTATTCACTACGTTAAAATTCACACCAAAAAAGTATTTATTTTGTAACAGCACTATTTTGAGTATTAATAGATAAATAAGATCTTCACTATGCATAATGTAATGTGATTCAGAAGTCTGCACCCTTTAGTCAGGCATAGTTACTTAATTATTGTTTCTCCCACAAAGTTAAAACATCATTTCATCTCTATGCTTTGAATGTATGGCATGGTCAGTGCTCGCTTGTACTTTTCTGTCGTGTTAAATTTATATTAAAGAGAGTTCAAAACTAACAGCTAATTTGAGTGCTGCGAGAATTAATAAGGAAAACTTAACACTTCAAAAATCTTATTAATAATTACAATAAAATATGTCCTATTTCACATGTTTCTAATAAGCTAGAGAACCCATTTTAAGGTTTTGTATACCTATTTTGAATCACATCGTTTATAGAAGTCAATTGAATATTGTTCTAGAAGCTTTATAGCATTATCCCGGCTGTTCCTTGTGCCAAACGTAGTCCTGTGTTTTATACCCAACTCCGCCGTCTGCCAATAAAACTAAGCGCCCTGGCGGGATTAGCTGAAATAATCATTCGCTTTGTTTGACAATATCGTGGCGGGGGATTAGGGTGTGCGCCCATTGGCGATGCGAGAACAATGCAAGTATTCGTCTATACTTTAAAACTTGTCTCGCATTGACTTCCATGACTTTAATACAATAGTAGAGAAAGGGACCCACCACTCACCCTCGGAATTGCTTAGAATCCCAAATTATAAATCAAATAAATTTGATCGATAATAGAGGAAACCAACAAGACCGAACTCCCTGTCAGTCGAAAGTCAGTATGTCATAAGTCATGGGCCCTAACTATGAGCAATCCTCCGTAGCACAATCGAATCTAAATGAGACGGAGATTTTTATAGATTAAATTAATAAATACTAAATAATCATTTTTAACAAGAACCTCGCATTCATAATAGAAAAATCTGAATTAGGAATATTATCTCGCATCTTTATCTCGCATTACTCCAAGAGTGCGCAACGTTAACACCCTTACAACAGTGTACAGACCGCACTTCCATTTCGATAATGGAAGAAAATTGCCTTTTTACGTAATAGCGTTATTATTAATTCCAGTCCACAAAATAGGATCCCGGGGTTAAGTGGTCTAACGGTACCCACTTTTAATTTGATCACAATTGGGGTTAGTCGAGGCACGTTAGGGCACGTTGGGGCATTCTGGGTCAAATTGGGATACGTTGGTTTTGGAGCACGCATAGCTGATGTTAACCCAATTACTACGCAAGGTGGCAATGCTGTGAAAACTGCTTTTCGGTAATAGGATAACTTCTTTTGAAGTTGTGTATGTATGTTAACGCACACAAAGTTATCAATATATAGTTGACTGGCTCCTACCCGCGACTTCGGTTATTCAATATCGTTATAAATTATAGCCTATATGCTATTCTGATGTATAAACAATAATACTGTAAAGTTTCATCAAAATCCGTTCATTACTTTTTGTGTAATGTAATGTAATAGGGGGCGAGCCTATTACTATTATACCGGGCACATTCCCCATCAATACGAAGGAGTTTTAGGCCATACTCCACCACGCTGGTAAACTTCACACGCCTTTCTATAGACGTGCAGGTTTCCTTACGATGTTTTCCTTCACCGTTTCATAGCAAGTGGTAATCTCGGATGAAAATAGATTCGCGCATGAAACCCAGAGGTGCGAGCCGGGGTTTGAAACTGCACACCTTGATTGCAAGGCGTGCGGTGCGTTTCACCACTCGGCTACCACTGATATTGCTTATTTTGGGATCATACGATAAGTATGTTCTGTTTGGCGATATTTATATATGAAAATGTAACACGGACAAAGGTATTTCTTAGATCTGAAGAGGTTGGTAAACGGTATAAAAAACGTAATTATAAACTATTGTCTTCCGTAACAGTTTGCTTTCACTGTCGGATTACAGTGGATAGATAAAACGTGAATTTAGAATTTATAAGACGTTTGTAAAGTTACATAAAGCGCTGTAACTTACGTGTGCGTGACGTTACGCGCCGGCGCGTACGTCCGTGAGTCCGTTCTGAATTTAAGTCATATAAATAATTTAAATACTCGGGATTAATCCGCCGCCATCTTTGTCACATTATTAAACATTATATTACATTTATTAATTTGTCCTTGCCATTAATTAATTGACACTGACAAAATAAATCAGTCGCAGATTCAGCTATTCCTTCCATTTTTATGAAGTGTTTTATAGGTGTCATGTCACATAAGATGACAACTGTATCATTAAGTTAAAATGTGATATACATATTGAGATTCATCCGCCATCTTTATCACTGTCACCATTCATTTTTATTTATTACGTGTATTTATTGAATTTGTCCTTGCTATTAATTACTTGACATTGGCGAAATACCAGCGCTAGTCGCAGGTGAAGCCATTCCTCATCTTATTCCATTAAATATCATCATTTCGCTCATTTCGTAAAAAATAAGTTAAAATGTAAATGATTCATTTTGACATGCAGACATTACAAACTTAAGTTGGTGAGTGTATTGCCGTCCTTCACTTTGCCATATTGTAGAAACAAGACAGCAATATATCAACGAGTCAATGACAATGTAGTATTGGGAATGTCTCAAAGACAATCTTGTATTTTTTTATAGAGTTCGTTCTACTTTCTCGGTGTGTATCCAACCTTACCCCTGTTTCCTCTCACTGTAAATAATTAAGTACAAAGCTTTTTATTGGTACGCAGAATCCATATCGTAGGGTCTAAGGGGATATTATGCGCATAGAATAATTCAGACGAATGAATTATGTATGGGAGGCTCTGGCTGCGACGCAGAGGAAATTGACGCAGTTATGAGGGTGAAGAAGGTGCATTGTCTATGGATAATAATATCTATGTCACATGGGGAATGGTCCATTTAAAAAGGTTTTATCTTACTGAAGTTAAATAGTCCATTAAAATCGAACACGGCTCGGCATCTTTATCATCTATCTTTATTTATAAGATGTATTTACTGAATTTGTTTCTAGAAGAATACATAACATGCACAAATTATTAATTACTAAAAACCTTTCACTGGTTCTATGAGAGTATGGTATGGTATTAAAAATGCGTACACTCACAATAAAATCGAAATTAAAACATTATTAACTGAACAAAAAAGAACATATCACCTAATTCTATTTATAGAGATCGATCACCTATCTATTATAGACTTTGGAGTGAATAGAAAAACTCAATACAAAATTAACAAGAATAAAATGTTTAAATGTAACAAAATGTTAATGTACTTCGTTATCTGTTGATTGACTTAAATTGTACTAGTTTATTGGCGACAGTTTGTTCTAGCAGTGCTTGCGGGTTCGATTCCGGTCAGCGACAAGTTTCAGAATTTGCCTAGTAGGTAATTTTCTCGACAAATCTGACAATTGAAAGAGACACATTTATTTCTACGCGGTCATGCTAAACTTTCTATATTAGTATATTATAGTCTGGGTGTAAGTGGGATTGCCCCCAGTCCATTGTATGTACCCAATCATTGCTTAATTTGGGATCATACGATGAGAATGTGTTGATATATTTATTGATTGTGTGTGTGTTGTGTTCCAGGCCGCGGCGCAGGTCCGGCTCCAGTATAGTGGTGTTGGGCGGCGACGAGGAGAAGCGACGCCCCCCGGATGACGACAAAGACATGCTTACTATGCTATCCATATCTTCTGACACCGGTGAGTTCATACCAAATAGCCCGGGACACACTGGGACGACAAACGTCATGTATATATATTTTGACGTCACTGTGTGGGGAGCTTAAGGAATCGACGCTCAAATTTTTACCCAATACAAAAACGATATGTATGGCCACATAGAAAAAGATCTTCTTTTTTTAAGATGATGAAGATGAGGAATGCCTGCACCTGCGATTAGAGGTATTTATGGCAATGTCGAATAATTAATAGCAAGGACAAATTTAATACATACATATTATAAATAAAAAACTTGAGAGGTGTCAAGGGAGACCCGGATGGAACGAAGTTCCTTTTGAAATAAAAAAAGCAAAAAAAAATTACATATACATACACACACACACATTGAAATCGAAATCGGAATCGCAATCGGAATCGAATTTAATTGTATACATAAATGTATACAATAAAAATCACGCACACATATGTAAAAGTGTCGTTACAAAATTTCGTTACAGTCTTTATTTTTTCCGTTTAGCCCCCTTTCGCAACGCGCGATAAGGAACTACGTTCCAAAATGGATGATGACAGTGATAAAGATGGTGGATGAATGCATTACATCCTCCCGACACGATCACCGCCCTCCTCGACCCGGGCGTTGAGAGGGCCACCAACACACCTACACTAGCCTCAAACAGACACCGATCTCGCCGGCGAGGTCGAGGAACCCCCTTTTCCGCTCGTAGGTGCATCTTTGCACCTAGGAGCGCAGTCACCACCTCTCCCCTCACGGTAACTGCCCAAGCCGAGGTCGTGCCCTCTGTGGCGCCCTTGTGCTAGTTGCCACCCCTTTCCGCCCTTAAGGCCTTGGTTTGAGTGCACTCTGCGCTCGCCACTCCTCCGGTAAGGCTGTAAAGGCCACCTCACGGCCAACAGTGTAAGTCCTTCAAAAAAAAAAAGAATGCATTACACTGAAAGCGCGATCGAACTTTGACACTTGGGTGTGTGGCTTTTACCACAGAAATTCAATCTTTATACATATTGACACACAGTTTATTTTGGTATTGGCAAAGATTTTATAGCGCGCCTTTCGCACGAAACGAGGGATGAAACAATTATTTTTAATTGTAATAGTAAAATCCACATGAATAAATGAGATATTAAGTGTTTGAGATGAAATTCAAAATAGCGCACCATAGCGAATTGCCAACCGCATATGAACCAACATCGTAACATGATCCCGCGCATGCCTGCACTATCTCGTATTGTCATTCTGTTGCAAATAATTAACTTTTTTAGTCCTATAATATGAGATGAAATCTTTGTGTTATTATTTCTACCTACTAGCATAAGCGCTGTATCATACGAGATAGTCAGTACTAATAGAGTGATGTCAATTATAAATGTACCTTCTTGCATCACTAAAATGTTGATTTCCAAGACAATTTAGCCCATTCCTGACACTTGTCGATGGTCACAACTCGGTGTCTTTATTCAATACTGCTGAACATAGAATTAACAATAGTTGTAAAATACGGAAATTATGTTCTAATTGTACCCTATTAACTTCCAGGTCCCCACCGCGAGATGGCGGTGGACGTTCCGGACAGTTTCATCGCGAGGAACAAAACGCCCCCTCGGTACCCGCCTCCCCGCCCACCCCAGGTACGCCTCCGGACCTCCAGGGACGAGGAGCCCCTGCTGTCCTCGGGTGGGTCTGGCACCAGCTTCGGCAGCAAGCAGAGCACCGTGCTCCAGAGCATCGACACATCCGGACCCAGCTCCGACGGATCCGGAAGCTTCAAGAACAACAGCACCATCGAACTACTATCCCTACCACAGAGTTCGGACTCCGGCACCAGTTTCGGCAGCAAGAAAAGCAAAGGATCCTCGGAGACAGCTAAATGTGGAGACTTGAACTCTGAAAGATCAGACTCTATCGCTTCGAACGCAACTCACAGCATGAGCGACCATAAGATTCAACTTCTGATATCGAACGGAGAGGATTCCTTGATAGACTGCAGGGAGGGAGTGACGTATTCGGCGAGGACTGACTCGGTACTCATCAGGGAGGCTGTGTACGCGTCGTATAAGCTGCCTCCTGGCTTCGACACCACGCCCGTGTTGTTGGGCAGGGAGGTGGCGGTGGATGTGCCGGAGACGTTCGTGCAAATTGTGAAAACGACCCCCAAGTACCCGGGTACCGTGGACAGAAAGAGCGTGGCGTTACAGGTAATGGGCACTATGCTGCGCATGGACACATTGGTTGGTTTTGCAGTCGGTCGCTTGGAGGAGTTGGTTGGTTAACTTAGTTTGAACTCATCAGTTTGTATTCAACGTTTTTAAATAATCAACACAGCTGTTCTTAGATTCAAATCGAGTATTGTAGAAGACAGAGGTCATACAAATATCTTATAGTAATATTGTTTTAATATTACTGTAATTTTATGACAGATTTCGTACATTCAAAACTGTAAAAATGTTCTCGATACATTATATTTGACAAAAATTGATCTCGATTCTATTTTACACAAATAAGGACTAAACTATTTTTGACAGATTTAAAATATTGCAGTCTTGATCTTGCATTACAGATGTAAGAGGGACGGCTATACGCTTAGTTCAGTTCAGATTGGTAACAACAAAATCGACTCCATACTACCAAATAAATACGAGAAATTAAGAAATCCTCTTTCTGAATTCGTTTTAATTGCTTGCACATTGATTAATTTGATTTTTTTTACATCTAATTCCTAAAAAATCTACTTCGAGCTCTAAATAATAGAGCCATATCTATTACATATGCTAGAAACAACTAACTGATGAGTTTAGGCTAATAATACGTATGCTGGAGGTAGTATTAACATACATCATTAGGTACTAACAAACATTTAGATAGAAATTACTAAACATTATTCTAAACTGGAAGAGGGTATAAACGCTAAGTAATTTACTGAAGGGGGTGCAAGGGGTCTTAATAACATGTAAAGAAACCTAACCTTAAGAAGCCAACCTCACCTGCTCGCGGTACGCCCTGCTAACTAACGAACGAGGCTCTGGCGAACCGTCCACCAACCCGCATTGGACCAGGGTGGTGGACTATGGTCCAAACCCCCCTACAAACATGACAAGGCCCCTGCCTTTGCCCAGCAGTGGGACATATACTAGGCTATTAATTTTTTTTACTGAAAATGATTATTTTATTGTACTCGTTACACTTAGACTAAGTGCGATGTGATGATAGTTCGTCATTGGGGTCGATTCTGTTGGCTGTAAACTAGGACTAAACTAAATTTGATAGCACTAAAAGTGTTGATTTCTCGCTATCTCACACAGTTCAATGCCAACAGTTTCAGCACCGTAATTTAACTGTAATAACTAATCGTCAAAAGTTACACAATTAATTACAAATGGAACAATTAAATTAAAAAAAAATCTTTATGGGAGACCTCAGATATAAAATTGAGAAAGATATATATCCTGGCTATATGGCTAGTTTTTTAGGGTTTCGTACCTAAAAAGGAACCCTTACGGGATCACTTTCTTGTCCGTATGTCTGTCGGTCAAGACCCTTTTTCACAGAAACGCGTGAAGGTATCAAGTTGACATTCATAACACAGACTTATGTCGGCGGTCCCTCGATGCTCTTAAAAAATCAAACTGCTAGGTTAACGCAATCAAAAGATACGGTGGTTTATGTTGCATTTTCAGTACATTTACCTTTTACGTTGACCTAGAATCATGAAATTTGGCAATGTCCTATAGCACAAGTTTTTTTTTTTTTTTTTTTTTTTTTTTATGTGATAGGGAGGCAAACGAGCAGACGTTTCACCCGATGGCAAAGTAAGGAAAAAATCCGAAAACTGTGTTTTTTTTTGTTAGAAAATGTTTTTTTGCGATTACAAACTTATTTTGTAGTTAGTTTGTATGGGGACACCAGTACATATACTAAAAGTAAAGTTAATTAAATCGGTCAAGTCGTTTTTTCAGTTTTGGCGAGACTAACGAACAGCGATTGATTTTTAGAATGTATAAATCATTAGTTAAAATATATATTTGGGTCTTATAACTTATCCAATAAGTTGACTTAGCGCTACACTTATCTAAACTCATAAATTATCGTTAATAAATAAAAAAATAAATACTTTAAATCACACACCTGATACGTGTATTGTGTAAGTCGTTGAACAAACACAGCACTCTACGTTTGTGCCGCTCCTGAGCAAATGTTTGCTTTCACGGTTTATTTGAGCTGGGTGACCGTTCGCGGTTACACTTAAAACTAATGTTTATCACACTTTTATTTAGATTACTATATTTTAAAATGTAACTTAAAGGCTCCGGGTTCTAAGACCTTTTTAAACGACGGTTATTCTTTATGGATACCCTGTCACTTCGGGGGAAGTAGCATAGGTTTTTTTTGTAAAAACTTTTTGTTTAAAAAATGCCAAATTATAAAATAAAAAGTTGCTTAATAGAAAACAATTTGTACCTACCCTAACTAAGTAAGAAAACTGACGTAAACAGATAAAAATAAAGAAGAACAGTAAAATATATCGCACTAATAATACAATAGTGTTGTAACTCAAAATCGATAATTTTTCAGAATCAACGAAAAACGCATTACTCACATCCTATTATAGATACAAATGAAATAAAAGCTTTATGACATTTTAAAATGAAATGAAATATATTATGTCTTAACTAATATTAGAAAAGTATTCTAATAGTGAAGTTATTTAGGAATTTTGAGTTAAGACAGTATTACTCGAAACACAGTTTTCAAAAGAAAATATTATTTTTATTAATATTATATATTATTTTTAATAGTTACGTCGTTATTGATGAAATATTTTGTGTTACGACAGTCGAATTATATTTTTTTTCTACGATTTTAGGTGATTTTTTTGTACTTACAACAAAATAAATACAACAAAACTGATTCTTGGTATTTCGTCTATAAGTAGGTCCTTTGTTTAAATAAGACCAGATTATTCTTATTAGTGTTTATAATAGAAAATTTACATTTAGACCTTGCCTATTCTTACTACTAAGGAGTTAAACATTTGAAAAATTAATAAAATTAATCCTTCTTTAACAAAAACAGTAATTTCTAATACTGATCACAAAATAAGTGGTAAAGGTACACTTTATATTCTTCAACATTTTGTACTTACTTAATCTACAAAATAAACCTTCCAAAACAAAATACTAATTTATTTTTACATTTATTCTGACAATTGCTTACGTAATTACACAAAAATATTGGCATTGCTCATGAAATTAGACATTTAAACAAAAATATAAATACCAAAACGAATTTAAACATTTCCTCGAAAATAAAACAAATAGTCTAAAACAAAAAAGTCGTTTTTAATACTAGTAGCAATTGTAGTACACTTTCTACTTAACATTTAACAAAATAAAACTTCGAAAACTAAGAAAAAATAGTTTGAAGAAGAGCTACTTGAAGAAGAACTACTTCTAGATTTTATTGTTCGACCTCGGAGCAGACTGGGAGCTTTACTTTGCGAATCGAGAATGAAATGTGGATCATGGTCGGAATCATCAAAGTCACTCTGATCTGAATGAATGGGTGAAATGTAATATTTCATTTGGTTGCATTCAGTTATCGGATTAACATTACTAACCATAACTGAATTGTTTACGTAAATTTCTTAAAGTACTGGATGAATTGTAGATGACAATGGCACCGAAAGTGTCGATTGTTCTGTCGTAACGTCGTTGCCTTCTCTCTGGGTAGTAGATTCATCGATTGTGCGCACCGATGACAATAATGACGATGATGAATTCCTGACAAGTTTATCATTTTCTTTTTCATGGGGACAACTTGTAGTATTTGTTGCCATACCAAGTCTATACCAACGTCCAGGATGCATATTGAACCTACAAAGATAATTATTATCAATTATTTATTTAGTCCAATACATACCCGTACTTGATGCGTCACAAAGCGTCACAAAGACTGTAGTAACTCGAAATTTTTGAAATTATAATACTTAGTACGTATTTTCTGATAACACTGCTAAACATTCGATTGAGTTTTAATAATACTGTAATTCACAAATAGATAATTATGTCTAATTATTTAATAAACCATACAAAAAATTACTTAAAGTTATGATTCAACAAAACTGTATTATATCAAGAATTACTAACTGAATCAATAATAGTGTTATAAGTAAAAATATTATTTTAAATATTGCTTGTGTAAATCAGTAATATTGTAATAACTCGAATAACAATACAGTCATGCAAATTAAATCAAATCATTAAATTAACAATAATGTATTAATTCAAAATATAAATATAAATTTTACATACCTGATTCAGTAATAACGTTGCAACTCGAAATATTGCGCCAAGCGGCGCGTACTTCCTCGATCACTGTTGGTCGCAACTGAAGATGACGCAATATTGCGGGCGGGGGGTAGGCGACCAATCAGTCATTAATAATGTCTTATAGCGCCATCTCTTATTCATTTTTTGCAGTATTTTTACGACAGTTTTAATGACTTGTGAGGAATTAAATTTTACATATGATTATAATGTTATGTCAAGTTCGATGTATTTTGAGTTACAACACTATTGTATTATTAGTGCGATATGTCGAAATCCAACTAGACAGCACCTTTGACACAATACTAGAGAAGAATTATACTAATCTTAATGACATTGTGTACCATTATTTTATTAAGACGCGCGTTGACAGCAGCACTCATTTTTTTAATCTTTCCTTTCCTGCGGTACGGGGCGTTTAAGACCCCGTTTAAAAACTACCATCACGGCGGTATAGAGCTTATTAAAGTAGATACACCACTGCATTATGTTTTAATAGGGCATCTTAGATATATATTCATCTCTTTCATAAACTAAATCAAATTTAAGTTAAGTACGAGCACGCCAGAGAAAGCTATTTTTCTTAGCCGCACGGCTAGGAAGACACATACGAGGCGTATTAAGGTCACAGCACACATATCACCTCGGAAAGGGATCGTCACCGTACCGCCTTTCGCCTCGCCGTCAACCAGGCGTCAACCTTTCAGCGTTTCAGCAGCCCCTGTACGTCAACTCGGCTACGGCTAGGCGACACCGCCCTTACGGCTCGCCGACCGCTGGCGCGGTGGTTCGCGGGAGGGGACATGGGCAAGGGTGGACGTAGAGACGTGAGCTCGTGTACGGAGAGACGTAAGCGCGGGAACTGCAAGTTGACCACGCACCGCATCGCGGTTCGGAGCCTGTTCAGAGGCGAGGCGATTACGTTACGATTCCGATTAGTGTGCGTTGTAGTATGGAGTTTCATACAAATAATACTTAACGGCTCGATGCGATACAGTGACAATCCCCCGACGATTAGACTTAGTCCAACTGAACAAGTTAAGAATATGTTCGTACTAATGATATATTTAATTTCACTATAATAATTATCATTACACCATTCTCAAAATTCATTTTTATCATTTAACTAATTGTCATTTATCATTCACTGCTTATTTGCACAAAACGTTCCTCTGTCTACTGTCCACTGGGACTACAGCCCCGTTACTATCGCTTCTCAAGCAGTATTATTTTAATATTATGATTATAAAGTAGTATTAACATAATACTCTTAAAAGATGTGGGTGGCAAGGCCGCTGCGACGAAAACATGACTATCGGATCTTTGAAACCTCGAAAATTTCTTTCTTTACACTGATGCGTGCTTTGATACTTAATTTCGAAGCCAAGGACTATGCAAGCTTACATATGGCTTCATTGACACGGTATAACCAGAGCTGCTTGATAATTACGAGCTATGGTTGTGCGGTTCCAGTGTACACGCCTTCGTAAATTGAGAGCTGATATTGTGATCGTCGATATATTGTGGCAAATCCGTAGCCCCTAATTATCAAAGAGTTAGCTTTACCGTGTATATAAAGCTTAAGAGCTTATGGGAACACCATAAGATACATAATGCATTATTGTTTTCTTATATTTAAAACTATTTTACGGATTCTATCGCGTTTATTTAGCACTTTCTGCGTGGATCGGACCGCAAACAACAACTAAATATGAGGGTACCCAGTTATTAACTATGACATCAGGACGTCTAACACCTCATTCCCCCCGTGACCATGGTTGCTGTAAAGCAGCAGAAACGTCGGGAACATAAAAAACTCCATAGAATCCGTAAAATAGTTTTATTTCAAAACATAATGCATTATCATTAATTCGATAAATAGCATTTTGATCTCTATTTATATACATCTCGAAGCCAGGTCATCGTGCTTTAAAGCATAATTTCACACATACATATACCTTATTAATGTTGAGGCTTTTAAGTATTTTATGACAAATTGGGTTTAAATTCACGACGATGTTGGCGGCCGAAGGCAAGATCTTGCTTTGTCTTTTATAATATCATTCCTAGAACCGTTTGGTGGAGTGGTTTGACCATAGGCCGCTCAGTTTATAATTCAAGTTCGATCTCCTTTTGTCCTGATACCGATTCTCTTACAGAAAAACACTGTATCATAGTTGTACCGAATTGATTTAACGGAATAAACTTTATATTATAAAACTAGCTGTGCCCGCGACTTCGCCCGCGTGGACTTTAGGGAGATTACCCGGAAATATGGGTATTATGTTTTTCCCGCGGAACCCTAATGCTTTTTCTAAAATTAAAGTAGCCTAAGTTGCGCCTTGGAACGTCAGCTATCTGTCAGTGAAAGTCCCATTGAAATCGGTTCAGCCGTTTAGAAGTTTACCTCAAACAAACAGACAGACAGACAAAAAATTTTAAAATTGCGTTTTCGTTATAGGTATCGTATATACTTTCATACGCATTTGGTAAAAAAGTGTTATTTTGATATTACAAACAGACACTCCAATTTTATTTATTTGTATAGATGTATATATATATAGAATATAGAATTTGTATATAATATAGAATATAGATATAGATAACTCTAATCTTCTAATATTTCTTTTTCAGGCGACTAATAATTATTCTTTAGTTACATTTAAATTATATAACAATATATTATTATACCTTTATATAAATATGTGATGATATTGCATGTTTTATATGGGTTATGTTACAAGTGGTATATTTAACTATAAGTTTATTAATAGGGGCTGTAGTAATTTAAAAACATTATAACTATTTAAACTTAAATGATAATCATTTGGCGATAACTGCTAGTTATTTCTTATGATTTATCATTTATTAATGAATAGTGATGTCATTAGCGCGACAAAGTTCATGTTTTGACTATACCGAGAAATGCGTTCGTTTGCATTTGTAATTGTACATTTTTGACAGATTCAGTACTGAGTTTTACTTTTAAATAATGTTAAAAAAACCTTTTTAAGAACAAGCTTTTATGTAATTGCCCTTAGTTTTCGTGTTCTCCGCCCTTTCATTTGATACCCATACTGTGGTAGTGCAGAAAAAATAACTATTCCGCCATCTTGGATGATCCGCCATATTGGAATTAGAATGACGTCACATAGCTAAGCATGCATTGTCATCCAAAGTAAGCGTGTATACCAAATTTCAGCTCAATCGGTTAAAGGTGAAACTGATTTTAAATTCAGTTGCAAGATTCCACCCGGACATACATTGCAAGTTAATATAAAGCTTGTAATAATAAAAAACTGTTGGTAAGGTGTTGGTAAGGCTATGAATAAGCCTGCGAAAAAGAAAGCATGAATTTGAGATAGCATACTAGAATGTATAAGGGTGCATCAGTTTACATTAAGAGAGCTAAAGTTGTAAGCAGTAAAAATGTTTTGGGAAAATAATTGTCAAAGTATATCTAGATTTCTATAAGAATTATTTTTTTGTAAGAATATTTTGAATCTGGATTTAAATGTATGTATATATTATTATACCAGCTATTTATTAGTGTAATATTTGTAGTGAGTATTTTATAGCTAAGTAATACATCGAGGGGTGAAAAGTTATTTGATTTAAGCGACACTTTTGGGCGATATTGACTTATATACTTATTGTATATACCTATATAATATAATGTATATATAATTGTTCTGCGTCGAATAAGTATGCTCTTCTGCAAAGTTAACAAATTGTCGTTTGAGTCAAATAGCATTTCACCCCTCGATATTTTAATGACTGACTTCATTGTACCTAAGTAATGAATTGATCTATATGTGGTCATCTGGCTATAAATAATCTAAAGCTACGGGTTGTAACATTACGTAGTTTATGTAGATATCGCAATCATAAGCCGTAATAACTGGATATAATTATTGACTAGTAAGATTCATTGGGTCAGAGGTTACTGAGAGGTCCTGGGTTCGATTCCCACTCTGGCCGTTACACTATCTTGTGATCTCACTAATACCATCATTTAAGCTTAGTTGAGAGTGCTAGAGGAATTACTAGAAAAATGGTTTTACGTATAAAGCGTGTAACCTTAATGTTATTTTTATGTTTAATAATGATTACTACTTGGTGAACGGTGAAGGTAAACGTCGTGAGGATATATGCACGTATGCAAAGCCATGTGAAGTTCACCAACGTGATGGACTATGGCCAATATCTCACTCGTATTGAGCTGGAATGGACCCTGTATAAAAGGAACAGGCTCGCTCTCTATAACATTGGGACAAAATACATCTGCAAATTGTAGATGCACCTCTGCCTTGTATATCTAGGGGTGAAAGGCTATTTGGCTGAAGCGACACTTTTGGGCGACACTTTTCGAATCAGCAAATTTGTCTGCGTCGAATGAGTATGCTCTCCTGTTAAGTTTAAAAAATATCTCTTAATACTAATAGCATTTCATCCCTCGATATAATACAGGCATAATTAAGTATTATTATTATAATCTTACTTGTTGTCTATCTTCCAAGCCCTTTTCTGCATTCTCAAATTGAACTTCTTCTAGCGTAATAAGACTTGGTTCCCTATTAGCAGGTGAACGGAACCGCGAAGACGGCCGCCCCAGCGGTCCCGCCCCGGGATACGGCGCAGAACGCGCCCCCGCGCCCGCCCGCCCACGATGTCACGAAAGAACAGATGGAGTCCATCAAGAAGTACCAGGTTAGTGACCTATTTAATACAAAATCAGATTGATTTTAAAATAAATAAAGTACTTTATTTCACATTATAGGATGATTTACAATGTGACCTATGAAGATTTTAAATATGTGTTTAGCTCTATTTTAATAGTAGACAAACACATCGCGGACGAAAAGTCAATTCACCCTCCGTATTAGTCCGTATTGTAAGAGGAATACGGACGTTTTTGTTTTGTCAAAACTTTATTCGATTTTATTCGAGGTTGGTAAATGGAGATTTTTTTTCAAATATTCGAAATTTAAATGTGTATGATGGAACGATTATGCGATGACAGTTGAAGATTATCAGTACTTACGACGAATGAGATGCAGTTTTTAATTATTTTAATTATTTGCGGACGAAATGCCTTTGTCCCATTCACTCGACGGATGCAGCGGATCGAAATGCGTCTATATAATAAAAAAAATAGCCTCAGACGAGCAAGGTTCCAACGTTCCAAATTCTACCTTCCGTGTGTTATTTGACTTAAAATGAATTTGAAGTTTGTTAACTGATTGAGCAGTGCTTAAATCTGGTTTTGAGATGTTATTTATCTTGTCAACATTACGTAACACTCTATTGTTTTTCTTATATGTCAAACCGATTGTGACCAGTATAATAAAAGTTACAACAATTTAATACATACACAAATGAGTACGTAGATATACAAGGAAATGAAATGACATAGTTTCCGGTCAAATTAAATGACACTCTGTATCTGTAACAAAGCAATCCAAACAGTTTATTCCCATTCAGGCGACATTGATGAGTGCATGCGTATTGTTCAGAACCGTTAGCCGATCTGTTGGCTCTTTGTTGTTTTTATTTGTCAAACGATTAGTTAACTCTCTAGATTAGGCAACTTTTGTATTGTGGTGAACCCAATAACTCGCCACTTCCACCAGTCGCTACTAGATGGCGCGGCTGTAGACGCATAGCAATTCTACGCGTTCAAGAAATTATCCGCCATACAAAGTACTATGAAAATCCTGGCTCGCGGTACTGGTGTGTTCGACGATCTGAACTATATATATAAATTCCCCGACAACATCACTGGGGGTGTAGCGGACCCCGCCAGGCATACCACCCGCCTGGCAGGAAGATCTTCCCTTTTCCGCCAAAGTATTATAAATTAGAGAAGGAACCAGCATTTTAAAACTTCGGACACACTACTGAGGCGTCAAACCAAAACGAACTCTGTGTCGTATAGATATAGTACTCTTTATTGTACACCAAACAATGATAGAAAAATATATGAAACAAACAAACAAAAAAAAATAACATAAAATACATCATCATCATCACGTCTGTATCCCCCGAAGGGTTTGGCAGAGGCGCACTACAATACACCCCCACTTCGCCGATGTATTTTTGGTCCCGATTTAATAGTGGGCGAGCCTATTGTAATAGGGGGTAATAGTAGACTATCTGCAGAATTTATACTTCTAAATCACGAGTTACAGGTAGTGCATAAAGCTAAGGATTAAATACTCATATATTTTTAAATTAAGATTTTTACAGATATTTTTATGTAAAGCAATCCAAACCAGTTTGAACGCGATAAAAGATCTCGTCTGGATTAAATGAGACATTTGGTAGTGTTTTTGGATATCTTTATGAAAAAATTAAAGCTTTAAAAGGTACTTAGATGTTTACCGAGAAGCAGAGCCCTGCGTCCACAGGTGCGGCAAAACGCACGCAACATATGTTTTGCCAATCCCAAAACAAACTGTATTTACTTATAGTAAAAGCACGTTTTTCAATGAAATTACATCGCTAATACAAATCAATTTTGGACGCGTTGGTTTTTCTACAGAAATTGAATCTTTATATATATGAACATAGAGCACATTTTCTTAAAAAGCGAGTGCAGGGCGTTATACATACCTACTGATTTTGTTTTGTCGGGTTTGTATATGGTACGTAACTAATACATACTATACCTACCACGTTTATCTAGACTAGAAATAATATGGTTTTATTATACTACTATACCTAATCTACCACTCGGCTCAATGAACAAACGTGTAGACATAAGTTTTATCTCTTTCAACTGTCCGATTTGTGTAGAAAATGATGTAACTTCGTGCTTTTTGTACTGGACATGGCTCGGTGTGACGTCATTTTGTGTGACGTCATTCTCGACCAATTTGACAGTTGAATGAGATAAAACTTATGTCTACGCAGTCATGCTAAGCCTACAGGTCGCGATTTCCGACAGTGGCAAATTTTTAAAATGGCCTTTTCGGAATGGTCTAGATGTAACTGGAATCAACCGCAGTCGGTACGGTCTCCATAGTACAAGCTTTACTGCGCTTATGATCATACGACAATGATATTCTATTAAACAGATATGTTATACACGCACAAAACACACACGCACACACAAACGCACAACCGAAAAAAGTGTTCCGCGTAACAGCGGCAGCACACACTTTTCATTCATTTTACATTTCACAACACGTAGAAATGTGCATAAGAGATGGCATGATAAAACCAACGAGAAAAAAAGACATAGCCAGTGTTGTCACTTGCGCTTCTACTGTGATGTAACATTCATCTGTCAACGAATACGTCCTAATTAGGAAGTATTCGAGTCTTCACTTTTTCATAACATATCTGATTTAATAGAAAATATCATTGTCATACGATTAGTATGTGTGGTGATATTTATTTTGTTCTATATTATGCTTGGAGAAGATACAAACGGAGATGGTAATGCGACCAATCCGCTAACATTATTTATTACCATCTAGATATTATCTCTTGCAGTTTAGTCTATGGTTCTACATAAGCGAAGCCGCAGTAGATAAAACCTTCCTCGTACATCTCACAACGTGTTTCGGCAAATGCAAAAGGCCGCAAAGTGTTGCGGTTCTTTTGACATTCGTCTGAAGCGCGCCGGTAATGCGGAAACGACGCGACGTTGACATAAATTGTATGATTTCCGGGAAGCTTCGTATGTTACGAATGGAGAGTAAACAGTATAAATGTAACCAAATCTATATGCCTTCTCCCATTTTCCGCAGTGTATTGAATGATGAAATTTTAATGGAATAAGATGGGTATTGTGTGCACTTGCGATTAGCGGGTATTTATGCCGATTTCGACTAATAAATAGCAAGGGCAAATTCAATAAATAAGTACACATTATAAATAAAAATCTAAATGGCTGGTTTTTTTCCCTAAAATCCTCGCAAGGACAGAGGGACTCGCGGGACTCGCGGGGACAGCTAAAATCAAAAATGTCCACATGTATGCACATACATATTGTTCGAAGTTCACCAGGAGTAACTTTTATAGCAAACTATATGACATATGGAGGACTTCATACCTATCACCTACAAATTATTTTCAATTTTTAGGGTTCCGTACCCAAAGGGTAAAACGGGAACCCTATTACTGAGACTTCGCTGTCCGTCCGTCCGTCCGTCCGTCTGACACCAGGCTGTATCTCATGAACCGTGATAGCTAGAGAGTTGAAATTTTCACAGATGATGTATTTCTGTGGCCGCTATAACAACAAATACTAAAAAAACAGAATACAATGAATATTTAAGGAGGCTCCCATACAATAGACGTGATTTTTTTTGCCATTTTTATAGATAATGGTACGGAACCCTCCATGCGCGATACCCGGCGTGTGCTACAGCGCTAAAAAAGAAATACATTTCATTTATTTAGACGTCTAAACCGAAATGAATGGAAGGAAATCGGGGAGACCTTTTCTCAACAGTGGGACACAAACGGTTAGGAAAAAAGGGGTCTAAAAGCATCTTCGCATTTAGCCTTCCTAATGCAACGGGTTTGGGGCACATCGGTTGTATGGTCTCATAGTCTATAACAGACATAGATAGAAACCGCCTCAAACAGACACCGATCTCGCCGGCGAGGTCGAGGAACCCCCTCTTCCGCTCGTAGGTGCATCTTTGCACCTAGGAGCGCAGTCACTACCTCTCCCCTCACGGTAACTGCCCAAGCCGAGGTCGTGCCCTCTGTGGCGCCCTTGAGCTAGTTGCCACCCCTTTCCGCCCTTCAGGCCTTGGTTGGAGTGCACTCTGCGCTCGCCACTCCTCCGGTAAAGCTGTAAAGGCCACCTCACGGCCAACAGTGTAAGTCCTTCAAAAAAAAAAAAGATAGAAACAATTTTAGTGTTTTATGTGTATAGATAAGCTGGAGAATCTCTATTAGAAGGGTAAGTCTAACCATTTTGAAATACTTTGTACTAATGTAATAAGGGAAGGAATGTTATATTGATTCTGTCTTTCACTCTGTACAAGCTTAAGTTATAAGGATTCACTATGTAAGCATTATCTATACATACATACAAATAAATAAAATTGGAGTGTCTGTTTGTAATATCAAAATAACACTTTTTTACCAAATGCGTATGAAAGTATATACGATACCTATAACGAAAACGCAATTTTAAAATTTTTTGTCTGTCTGTCTGTCTGTCTGTTTGTTTGAGGTAAACTTCTAAACGGCTGAACCGATTTCAATGGGACTTTCACTGACAGATAGCTGACGTTCCAAGGCGTAACTTAGGCTACTATAATTTTAGAAAAAGCATTAGGGTTCCGCGGGAAAAACATAATACCCATATTTCCGGGTAATCTCCCTAAAGTCCACGCGGGCGAAGTCGCGGGCACAGCTAGTAATACATAATATGCAGGGTGTCTACTAAACTAAAGTCTACTTTCACTAATTAAGGTACAAATGTACCTAAAATATTATACCGGCCTTCTGATACACCCTGTAGACTTGTCCTATATATAGGTATGTCCCATCACAGACACAGTTTATTGCAAATAAGGAAACATCAAAGTTACTATAGCCCAATTTATACCTTTTTCCGAGAATTTTTATCACAAGTTTCACCAAAGAATTAAACGAGTGTTGGTTATATGTTATTACTTATGTAGAGTACGTGCCAAATAAAATAGGTATGTACAATATCCAGAGATTTATGTAAATATGTATATAATATAATATTACGCCTGTGTTACCCGAAGGGATAAGTAGAGGTGCACTGCAATATTAAACTTTCTAAAAAAATATTATTAAATCAAGATCAAACATTTGTTAAACATAATTAAACATAAAATCATACATAAAATCAATCTAAATAAATCCTACTTATATTATAATTAAGAAGGTTTGTGAGGATGGTTGGATGGATGGATGTTTGTTACACTTTAACGCAAAAACTACTGAACGGATTTTGATGAAACTTTACAGTCTTATTTAACATGCTATAATTTATAACGATTGATTAACCGAAGTCTGCGCGGATGAAGTCGCGGGTAGAAGCTAGTAATATCAGTTTGAAAGCCATGAATAACGTTAATTGAGATGCTATTATTTTTATTAACTTTTATGTTATTTAGCCTTAATATAATTAATTAACATTAAAGCAATATTTTAAAATGTATACCTACTATAAAAGTGCAAAAAACTATTACTACTACTACTTTTAACGTCCCACTGCTGGGCACGGGCCTCCCCTCTATGCGAGGAGGATTTCAGGCCATAGTCCACCACGCTGGCCTAGTGCGGGTTGGCAGACTTCACACATCTATCGAGAACTAGACAAGTTCCCTCAGACGTGCAGGTTTCCTCACGATGTTTTCCTTCACCGTTTCATAGCAAGTGATAATCTCGGATGAAAATGAGATTCGCACATAAATCCCAGAGGTGCGAGCCGGGGTTTGAATCTGCACACTTTGATTTGCAAAACTATTAGCTTAATTAAAATAAAATACATTAAAAAGTTACGCAGGTACCATCTAATATATATCTTAAATGCCAGGACCTAGTCCCATTGTCGTAATTTTAATACCACATTTAAACCCCCACACACAGGCTGCAGCGTCAAACACCGCGCGTCAATGTTTTTGCCAGTACCAAAATGAACTCGAACATAAATATCGAATTGTCCAATATACATAAATATCGAATTTCTGTGGTAACGTCACGCCCCTATGTCAAAACTCGCTCGCGCATACAAATTGAGTGAACCTTTTTTGTGAGGCAATTCATTTTGAAATTGACCAAAGAGTATCTAGAGCAGAGGTTCCTAAACTTTAAAGATTACGGAACGCTAACCAAATACTTTTTATTTTATGGAAACCCAAATGATTACAAATCAACACGGATAATTTTTAAGAAATTTGTAATATAATTGAAACACATTATTCTTATCTTAAAGTTTTAATGTGACGAATGAAATTGTTTTAGTGTTTTATGAATAGTTATTTTATAGTTCGGTATTATGTTCGGCAATTGTACGCGTATATAATTTTCCCCTGATGACTATTCTACGGAACCCAGTTTGGGTATCCCTGATCTAGAGTACCCATAACGTCTCCACACTTCGTATAGCTCTGCGGTGATTTTTCCGCCATTGTTGCTATCTCATGTACCTGTAGTATAGGCAACTATATGGGAAAACAACAATGCCGGAGTCAGATAAACCAGAAAAGTTCACCGCAGCGCGAGCTCGAAATGCCATCTCGGTTATAATATCTCCATCGTATTGACAAAATCAAAAATCAATTTTTTTTATTCGTGTAGGCCAAAAAGCACTTACAAATAGTCAGATTCTACCACCGGTTCGGAATGCTGCTTCCACTGAGAAGAGCCGGTAAGAAACTCATTAACTTATCATTTTGAAAAGAGTAACCATTGGGTTACTCTTTTCAAAATGACAATTGCGAGTAATACATTCTCAGGAGCAGCAATGCCATGAGAGCAGATCGCACCTTTGCCACAATACTAGAGAAGAATTATACTCACGGCAGTCTAATATTAAATACAAATATAGTCTTTACGCTTAGGAAGCTAGTACAGTAAGGAACAATTGGACGCGCGGCTTTCGACGCCCCAGTGTGGGGCCGGGGGGACTTTAATGTCCCCGAATGCTAATAACGGGTCTTATAACTAATATTATGGTAATAGTGTTCACAGTTCTAAATACATAAACACGGTCGTTGTATTTCATTGTCTCTACATTTTAATGTTTAAAATATCGTATTGTTGAAGTGTGTGTTTGTTGAACGACAGACTGACGAAGACGGAGAAAAAACCGCTGATTCCAACGATATATTTAAATTAATATCGCTCAACATGGCGTTTGGAACACACTCTAGCTTGACATAATAAATAACATTAACGTCCATTGTGTTCACAGTTCTTAAATACCTACATAAAATCGATCGAAAATCGATCCAGATGTTTGGGAGATTACCCAAAACAAACAAACAGACAGACAGAACTACTTTTTTTTATATTGCCTTTATCTTATAAGTATGTCTATAATTTCATATAAAAGTAAAAAGCTGTTATTTTGACATTACAAGCAGACAGACAGTTTTTTTTGAGTTTGCAATCGTTTTTATAGGTATCTCGAAAAATTTAACAAAATTGACTGAATTAATTGTGTTTAAAGCACTGGTGCGACCTAAAACCACCAATTTAAAACACCTTGGGTGTATTTAGTGAACACCTGTCCCAGCAGTGTGATTACATAATTCCATTGCCAACGAGTTTCAATCACTTTCTATTAGAATGTATTGAAAATCCACCATGTCCTTTGATTTCCAATGAAAATTGGTAGAAATAATAGTAGATACGTAATCGGGTGACAGATACATTTAGTATTCGACGCACGCGCCCATTAATCGTGCAACAACAACCTACTTACCCCGCGTCGTGGCGGGATTGAAGCAACAACAGGTTACACTGCGGCTTATGAAATAAAATTCATTGATGTATAACTGTAATTTCGTGGATGCGGTATATTTACAGCGGAAACATCGACGCAACGCAAAAATGCAGACAGATATTATTTTTTTCTTAGTAAAATCCACATATTAGACAGAATATATTCAGGGGTGCCTTTCACTCCTCGATATATTCTGCGTCCCAACATTCATGTCAATTTACCCTTTAACAACTATAGGACTAACAGAGCAACCGTCCCAATATTCTTCCTTCTTTTTAGAGTTCCGTACCCAAAGGGTAAAACGGGAACCCTATTATTAAGACTTCGCTGTCCGTCCGTCCGTCCGTCCATCCGTCCGTCCGTCTGTCACCAGGCTGTATCTCATGAACCGTGTTAGCTAGAGAGTTGAAATTCTCACAGATGATGTATTTCTGTTGCCGATATAACAACAAATACTAAAAAACAGAATAATATAAATATTTAAGGGGGCTCCCATACAACAAACGTATTTTTTTTTGCCATTTTTATAGATAATGGTACGGAACCTGAATGAGTCCGACTCGCACTTCGCCGGTTTTTTACGAAATTATGATATTTAATGGAGTAAGAAGAGGAATTGCTCCACCTGCATTTAGCGGGTATTTTAAATTCAATAAATACACATTATAAATAAAAATGGATGATAACAGTGATAAAGATGGCGGATGAATCCCGTCCCAATATTATTACATTAATGACACTGACATTTTGGTTATCCATAAACACTTTTCAGTTCTTCTTTCCTTACAAATTTAAGAATTTATGAACTTATGCAATGAGGAATGGAATGAGATGAGAATTGGCTCCATCTACGATTAGCGGGTATTGCAGTTAATTCAAGTAATTAATATCAAGAGTAAAAAAAATGGGTGATGAGTGCGATAAAGATGGTGGATGAATCCCATCTTAAACTACCAGTTCGCTAACTTTCGCTCAAAAAATTATGATTTCAGACATTTTAAGATTGACAGATACGGCTTGTTGCTGTTAGATAATTCTCTCTCAGACCAAATAGTCGAAACTTCTCAGTCTCGACCACCGAACTGACGTCACCACCACTGTATCACATTCCAGATAATATCAACGAAGATATTAATTAGCAACGTAATTGAAGCTTTACATAAGGCCCCGGGCACACGGAGGCGTCAGAACGCGCCCAAATTGATCGCCAATACCAAAATGAACTCTGTGTCAATATACATATAGATTGAATTACTTACGCTACGCAATTCGTTCACACTATCAATGATATTTTTTTGCACATACCGAAATAAACTGTATCAGCTCGTTAAAAGAGCTCATTTTTCAACGAAATGTCAACGACGATGCGACCGAAAATTGACGCGTGATCACATAGCTTGTACCAATGAAATTCAATCTTTACGTATATCGACATAGAGTAAGTTTTCAAATAAAGCAAAGCTAATTTGCTCGCCCCAGTGCAGGGAGTTATACTGTGATGTTATTGGATCTCTTGTCTTGACCCAAATTACGTTGTATCCAATCAATTTAGACAATAATGTCCCTAATGCCATGTATAATAGATTTACGACAATGTTGTCATTCAACAACATGCTGTATACAGTGTTTATCACAAGTCCGAAACAATACTTTAACGTTTAAATGACTATCGTTCGAAATTCGACCATGATTTATGATTCTTTTTTCGCAGCCAATATTAAAACCTTGAATTATATGCTCTGTTCTGTTTAATAGGATTATGGATGAGCACTAAGGCCACAACACGATACTGGTGACAAATATTCAAAGGTAACTCGGAAACTATGATAGTTACGTACAGTCTGCCTTCGCTAAGCATCTACGTATCAGAATTAGTATATGTACTTAAAAATTTATTTCTGACTCCTGATACATCCTGTACGGTACCTATGCTAACAAATTCGACTGTTTAATAACACCCGCTCTACACGACCAGATCTGATCAGAGAAGAAATGAAATATATTTCCGATTCCGTCTCCAGGCTATGCAAATGGAGACTGATATTTTGAAGTCTCTATTCTCCTCCTTGTTTTAAAGCATCTCGGTAATGATCAGATTGTGGTCGAGTCAAAAATATCCTAGTTGAATTACCAACTGAAGATTGAACCAGCCATAGCCTTTAAACGCTAATTTTGGACGCCTTTCTAGTTCCAAAGTCAGTTACACGAAGACTATAAATGCCACCTTCGTGAGCTCACTGACGATAAATGAGCTTTTCGTAGATCTGTGGTACTCTATGGTCGGTCTCCACAACCCCGCGCGCCAGTCAGTTCGAGTCGCGCTTTCGCGTCGACTTGTTGTCCGCTGTGTAAGCGGCGCCGGGATTGCGACCGCGAGTGTCTAATACCGCCTCCAAAATAACAGTGAAGTGTGTGCCTGTGCACGAATGGTTCTTTAATTTGAAAGTTATATTACAAGGTCCCCGTGTCTGGTTTGACAGTTTGAAAATATATATTTATTCGTAAAATTGCGTTCGTGATCGTTGGGTATAATGGAATAATGTTTCGATTGCATAGAATCGTGAGTCGTTTGTTGTATATATATTTTTTCAATTGGTATTATTTTAAAATTACATTTGTGGCGAAAGTTTATTTGTTTTTTTATCTGTGCAGTGAATAATAAACTCAATTCAATTTCACATACCAAATCAGTAGAAATTGCATTTAATTATTATTATCTCCTCTAATTTATAACAGTAATAAAGAAAATCGGGGTAAAATATCTTAAATAACTACATGACATCGTCTATGGATTTTATCTTCTATAAAAAAGGGAGTTAGTAGGTAGGTATGTAATATTTTCATAATTGCGCACGCCACATACAGAAATAATGACTTTTTTTTTTTTTTTTTTTTTTTATCCGGACCTCTATCGGCCCGGCCCGCGTGCTCACCTCTGATGTGGGGGTCAGAGTTCTTAAAATTAGCCTTAAGTTTAATGTGTGTAAAATAATTTCTCCAGCCTGGATTATTTTAAATAATGACTTTGACAGCTGTCAGTTTGTCATTTGTTTTTGAAAAAAAAAACTCTCAGGAACTAGCGTCGTAAAAGTTGATCTAGTAGTCGGAGGAGACTGAAAGTTTCAATTTTCCGACAATTTACTTACCTCAGTGGTAGTAGTTTATCTACTACCTTCTACTAATAGTTACTCCTATGTTTGTTGCGGTTAAATGACTAACTTAAAAAGCATTCTCCGGATGCGAATGGCATTTAATACAAAATAGTCCTTTTATCCGCAAAGTGAGAAGAATGTTGAGCCTCCGGAATTTATAAGGACCGTAACTCAATTACGTTCATCTTTACCGGTGATCAAAGTTATTTACGTTTTTTTATTAAGTTGGTACATAAGTATAGTAAGGTAGGTATTTGTCTATTAATAACCTGTCCGGTTGTTATTTTATCGAATTATGTCAACCCTATTCGGCGTCAGCAGTGGTAGCCTCGTGGGCAAGAACGCCCGCCTTGAACGTAAGGGGTCCAAGTTCAAATCCCGGGCCCGCACCTCTGAGATAATTTTCATGTGCGCATGTCATTTTCAACAATGATTACCATTTGCTGAACGGTGAAGGAAAACATCGTGAGGATACCTGCACGTCTATAAAAAAGCGTGTGAAGTTCATAAACCCGCACTGGGCCAGCGTGGTAGACTATGGCCCAAATCTCCCTCGTATTGAGGGAGAATGTCCCGGTATAATGGCAATAGGCTCGCCGCCTATTACATTGCGACCAAAATACATCGGCGAAGTGTGGGCGAACTACAGTGCACCTCTGCCTACCCCTTCGGGGAATACAGGCGTGATGATGTATTATTATTATTCGGAGAAATCATAAATTTCTCAAACATAAATTATGAAACTAGTATATTTGGAAATATAGGGTAAGTTTGTATTAAAACATAAAAATATAATAAAACACATCATCACACCTGTATTCCGCGAAGGGATAGACAGAGGCGCACTACAGTAAACCCACACTTTGTCGATGTATTTTGAACCCAATGTAATAGGGGGTGAGCCTATTGCCATTATACCGGGCGCCATGCCCCTCAATACGAGGGAGATTTGGGGCATAGTCCACCACGCTGGCCCAACAAACCCGCATTGTGAACTTCACTGGCCCTTCTATAGACGTGCAGGTTTCCTTACGATGTTTTCCTTCACCGTTCAGCAAGTGGTAATAATTTACGAAAAAAGTAAAACATATAAAAAAAATATTAAAGGATTCTTCTTGCTATTTTAAGAGACGATTGTCACTGCTTGACGTCAAACAATCTGTTTTATGAATACAAATATATATTTTTTAGTTCCAGTAGGTGTTGTTCAAACAAAACTTATTAGCCTTGTCAGTAACCATTGTTTTCACTTGTTAGTCATCGGGTGACATCGTGTGTGTATGTGTGTGTGTGTATGTACGTTTGTATTGTGTTAATTACAATGGGTATTTGTTTTGGCGTTGCACTTATTTGCGGCGGGACAAAATCCTTTTGAAGTTTTAATATTTGCATTAATAAAAATTATCTGTGGTAGATGGTCATGTTAGTCGATGTGCTGATTCGACCCTGAAATAAAGACTTCTTACTTAGATTACGCTCGGGCTTTCGAACCGACTTCACAAAGGTTAAGGTTCTCAATTACACACGAAATGTATGTTAAATTAAAAACCTCGATACGATTTTTTTTATGTTTATTCGTTACTCCTTATTAGGTGTGATTGTGATTGTGATCATTCTATTTGTTTGATTGATAGGAAATTTTGCAAAGCTTAAAAATACTTGACTTGCAGGAACCATCCCTAAAGGCGTAGAATGAGCGTTTCGAGTGTAATATGAACTTATATTAATAACTTATTTTATTGAAATTATATTTTACAGCGATGAAATAAGGTGTTAAAATTTGCATTCCTTAAACTGTTGGGTACATTATCCATCTTCCGTTCCGTGCGCATTCGACTAACGAAGCTGGACTTGGGTTAATGAGATAAAGGGTTTAATAATTAATTCCTACGCGGTTAATTCATATCCAGGGCTCCTAATAATTATTCAGCCGCCGCCTCATTACAAACGAGTCTCGCTGGAATTACGTATGAAGGGAGTAGGTACTGGTGTGGAATCGTAAATATGCGACCCCCTTAAACCCACAACCATACTGAAAAGTCGTAACATTTACTAATATTAAATGGAAGCGCTTATGAGTTCAAATGAGAATTTTAATTTTTCAAAAGTTTTTTTATCATCCTAAAAGTCCGCGATATAGTAGAGCTTGGTAATTTTTAATAAAAAAATATTTTACAATATAAAAAATATTTCTTAAACTAAAAGTTGCCAACGAATAGTCATTATGCTGTAAGTGGTCTGTCACTTTAGACAAAGTGTTATGCTTACTTGGTCAATGTGCTGCTAACCACGGACCAATTGTGTGCTGCTCAGCACATTCATCTATTAATTTTTGGGTATCATCAGTTTGCCATATTACTTAATTTTTATTTCCTTAAACTATGATAACTAATTTACTGTTATTCATTGCAAAATAAAATTCTTAAATTATAGTATTATATTGTAGTAGTAATTACAGTTATTCTACGTACTTACTGTTATACTTCGTCCACGAGGAATTTTGGACAATTAAAAAATAATCAGATTATATTGCTCCTTATATCATCAGCTATCTGTAAGTGAAAGTGAAAGTTCGGTAATAAAAAAAACCTTATTAAAAAAAGTAGTTGCCACCCAACATACAATTAATCATAACATCCCCCAATTTTTATCAACCCCCTTCTTATCCACGCGGGATATAATAGGACTATAAATATAGGCAATGTTTGTTTTGAATTTGGTATTGAATATAATATAACAGTACCGCGCTCGGGCTTATTTTGGCCCTAAAACCCTTATCAAAGTTGTCCCACAATAGGATTAATAGCTAACCGGTCTTCGTTAACAGGTTAGGGTGGGATATGGCAATGACATGGTACATGGTACACCAGGGCTACATATTGACCTCAATTATATTACCCTAAGCTCAATTTTATATCACTAAAAATACTGCCATCTTGCTCATATGTTACCATCGTGAAGGGGACAAAACACTTTTACTAAATAAGATTTATTTTACTTACTTTATATATGTTACGGCTAAAACCCGAAGTGCGGCTACACCTAGTTTTAACCGGTTAGAACTAGGTGTAGTCACTTACTCTTGGTTAAATCTAGTACGAGCCGATTGATTTCGGGTAAAACTAGGTCTATCCTTCATCATGCCGGCTACAACTAGGTCCAGCCATTCCCTGTTGGATAAAACTAGGTCTATCCGATATCATTCCGGCTAGAACTAGGTCCAGACAATCCCTGTTGGATAAAACTAAATGCAAACAAGTAACAGGCGCCTGGCTCACAGTCGCGCGCCCCTGCCGCCCGCCACCCGTACACCCGCGTTTGCCTTTGCGCTTTGAGTTTGTGCCGTTTGTGCCGTTGTACAAAACAGAATCAGAATCGAATTCAAAATGGCTGTGAATGAAGACCTACTGACTATGAAGTCATACTACTACTACTGACGATTGTATAAGTGCGCAAAAACAAGAAAGTACGTCTGTTTTGTACAACGGCACAAACTCAAAGTGCAAAGGCAAACGCGGGTGTACGGGTGGCGGGCGGCAGGGGCGCGCGACTGTGAGCCAGGCGCCTGTTACTTGTTTGCATCTAGTTTTATCCAACAGGGATTGTCTGGACCTAGTTCTAGCCGGAATGATATCGGATAGACCTAGTTTTATCCAACAGGGAATGGCTGGACCTAGTTGTAGCCGGCATGATGAAGGATAGACCTAGTTTTACCCGAAATCAATCGGCTCGTACTAGATTTAACCAAGAGTAAGTGACTACACCTAGTTCTAACCGGTTAAAACTAGGTGTAGCCGCACTTCGGGTTTTAGCCGTAACATATATATATTTCTTGCAGCAAGTTTCGAGATTTTATCAGTGTAAGATGTGGGTATAGGGACTACTGTAATTGCGCGAGCGAATTAATTTGACCTTTTTCTAAAATGTACTCTGTGCTAATATACATAGGATTCAATGTGGTTGTCATGCGAGCAGAGAGATAAATTGAATTAACTCTGATGTCCTCATAACTATGCTATAAAATGCCTTTTCGTCTCTAAAATGCTCTTTCAACTCATAAATAAATTATACCATCGGTATGTAACGATATAACTACCTGTAATGATATAACTGGTTATCTATACAGAAAATTAAATATTCTCATAATATTATTCGTTGGAAAAAATATCCGCTTAAGTCGTGTCTTTGTACACATCAACTGCGGCTGAGTAATCTTCCAATATCTTCGGACAAACACAATAAATATTCAATAAGAGATACGTTAACGAATTAGGTTTCCATACGTTCCGCGGTGACGTCAGGGGACCCGTCAAAGATAGCATTGACAATCGATAGTTAATAACCGGTAGTATATGCGATTATAAAGTATCTGAATTTGTCATTATAAAACGAGTCGCCTGTTCCATGTTCAAATTAATGCAAAAAAGAATAAGATTTGAAATAATGATAGCTTAGGATTTCTTAAACTGTGGTTGTTTCCATACTCACTGTCACTTTTTGACAGATTATATATCAAGATTATAGTAAAACTGAAAGTAATATTATAATCATTGCTGCTAGACAGGTGGGGTAGTAAGGGGCAGTAATACGTATAAGTCTCAATGAAACCTCTCAACGGTCGCCGCAGCCTTGACTAGTCACTATAATGCACGCTGCGTTGACATTTCACTCGAAATAACAGACAACAATTGGGTGCATTGAATCGAGTGGTTCCGGGCTTAATCCCTGCTCGGACAATAGTCCGAGTATGTACTAGGAGTGGAGTCATGTTGTTTTTAGCTTAATTTGAAGGTACTAATAGGACTGTTAATAATGTAATAACGTTATACAGCTAGTAACTAAAACACTTTTGTTTTAATTCATTTCTTCCAATTTGAATAATATCGCGGAAATTTGGTTGAATTTAAAACAGCTGACAATCGAGGGGAATGTTCGAATATTTTGTCACCATCATTAGACTAATAAGGTATCCAATCCGTCTATCATAGTTCCGACCAAATACATCGGAGAATACCGTAAAAGTAGCGCTACATAGCATAGTAGAAACATCACTGCATGACTTATCCTACTACTTTTAGCACTAAGACTCCATCTATTTAAAGGACAACCTCAACCTCAGGTGAATAAATTTACCTGAGGTTGAGACAATCTTTAACCTCAAACAGAGCAATAAATTGGTATAAACAGTTATTTATATAAATATATTATGTTGTCTATATCTATATATATTATAATATATTATATCTCTCTCAAATCTCGCAGTGCATTGACACTTGCAAATTTGGCATTTACACACCGAGTCTCATTTCGAACTCTATCTACTGTAGAGATGGCTCTGAATATTAAAGAGATGACCCCTGACATTCGGATGTATTCATCCGCGGATTTATCGTTGCCACCGTACGTGATTTCAGAAATCTGTCTGTAAAGTTTCATTTCGAGGAGATCTTAACATTTTTGTAACATAAACTTCGGAGGTAATGTCGCATGGAGGTGAATTATTGAGTGTGCTATGTCGAAATAGCCTTTAGAAACTGTGTATATATCGATGCTGTAAAACATAAACATCGTAACTGACACATGTGATATATGTCAGTTACGATGTTTATACTTTCCAGCGTCGATGTCTTTAACTCCCTAAGATTTGGTCCAAGCACTCATTCAAGACGGATAGTATTCAAGACATACTCATAGATCACTTGAATCAGCTATTTAATAGTGACGTGATGTGAAGCTATGTGTGGTATGTTTTTAGTTCATTGATTTATATCTTATGTCTCATCTTATAGAAACTCTAGTAGGTACAACATTCGATGGATGGCATGCTTTTTTCAAATAAATTTTCCTGTATGGTTCTCATTTCCATTCACTCTGACTCCTAAGCCCCCTCCGCAAACTGGCGCGTCGAAACTTTATTATTTTTTATGAATCTATTTTTTATCCATATTGTTCAACATCTGAGCAGCGCAGCGGTCTTCCCCAGTACATGCCGTTACGCCCTAAATACACTGGGGCGAGCGAATATACTTTAATGTCTATAGCAAAAGCCACACGACAACAATTCGTTTTGCGTCATTGATGACATTTCGTTGCAAAATTGGTTTTTCTATGCTTTAATAACGTTCGTTTTGATCCGCCATCTTTATCATATTCATCATCAATTTTTATTTATTAAACTTGCCTTGCTATTAATTACTCGACATCGGCACAAATGCTGCTAATCTCAGGTGCAGCCATTCTTCATCTTATGCCATTAAAATTTCATCATTTCATTCACTTCGTAAAAAGAAAAGAAGAAGTTTGGTTTGGTATTCGCACAGAAATGTTTATATACAGATATCTCAATGATAACGTCTTATTACATTAGCTGCAGCGCAAAAACAAGTTTAATTTGAAATTGAATATTATGATTAAAATTACCCTATTTCTGTGGGGAATAAATCAAACGGGAACCGCAGCAGAGTTGGTTTCCTTAACGCTCTTCTGGCCAAACGCCAACGCCTGCTAATTTATTATACAAGAATGTAGTGTTCCAATTTCATGATCACCCAACTGAGAATCGTCCTGCGTATACTTTGACAGTATTCTAAACATCTCACTTTGCTTGAATATTTTAATTTACGTGCGTGCTACTAGCACGTGCGCTAAAATAAGTAATGTGTCACGGAGTATGTCGCACTCAGTCGCTCTCTCATTTTAAATCATCTTATTTTATGAGAAATGCTATGTATCAATTGATGCTAATTATAAACATGATTATTTATGTCGAGATTTCGTCAAAGAAAACTTTGTGTAGAGCATAAACTGTTTTGTGGAGGCAATAGACGACGGGCCCGATGGAGCCTACAATTATGAGAGATAACAATTTATTTTCGGATTGATATAAGTACTGTATTTTTTATGTTTACATAACCTTTACACATTAGATTAAGTACCAAACTAGGCATGATTTCATGACAGACAATCTATTTTATGGCATTGTTTGCATTAATACTATCGTATCGAATCTTAGGTCACATCACATCACATCATCACGCCTGTATTCCCCGAAGGGGTAGGCAGAGGTGCACTGTAGTGCGCCCACACTTCGCCGATGTATTTTTGGTCCCAATGTTTAAGCAATGTCCCAATATGAGCCTATTGCCATCATACCGGGCACATTCCCCCTCAATACGAGGGAGATTTGGGCCATAGTCCACCACGCTGGCCCAGTGCGGGTTGGTGAACTTCACACGCCTTTCTACAGACGTGCAGGTTTCCTCACGATGTTTTCCTTCACCGTTCAGCAAGTGGTAATCATTGTTGAAAATGACATTCGCACATGAAAATTATCTCAGAGGTGCGGGTCTGGGATTGGAACTTGCACCCCTTACGTTCATGCCCGCGAGGCTACCACTGCTATTAATTATTATTAACCTTAGGTCACATTTAACTTAAAGTGCCTTCTACCATTTAAAACAGCCTCTTCACCATCACCTGTGTTGCAGCAATGTTGTTCACTCAGTACAAAATCTGTCAAAAGTTAACAGTTACTATTAAAACAGCAAAACTTTAAGAGGAGGTTGTAAGGACCCAAGTTAAGCTTCCACACGATCTATTACGCGCTGTAAGATCTCACTTGACGACATCAGCGGTATTTCGTAATTCAAGAAATGCTTGAAAGTTCTTAAACATTTAGTTGTAAAGCTACGTTTCTACTGAAATTCCGTAACCATATGGCGTACTAAAGCTATGCACACGCAGAATCGTCGAAATGCACGCGATAAATCTTTACTAATACCAAAACTAACTGTATTTACTCATAATAAAACGTATTTTTCAACGAATGTCATATCGGTGATGCGAATTAATATCAATGCGCGTTCCCCTGGGTATTGCAACAGAAATTCAATTCTTATGTTTATGGACACAAAGTATATTTTCAAATGGTGTAGTCAGATCGCTCGCCCCAGTGAGTACAGGACGTAACAATGCGTTCTCGCGCCAATCCTTCAAACAAATTGTTTAGAGCGTTCCCCGCGCGCTCCACATTTTATGCCTTTGCATAATAACTACAAGAATGACGTCACAGGGTACGTTCACCCTCCATATCGTGGCTATATCCTATGGGTGTATTAATTTTTGTCCCAAATGCAAACTGTACCAGTACCAAAGTAATATTTTACAGGTACACTTGAAACATACTTTTTAGGGTTCCGTACCCAAAGGGTAAACCGGGAACCCTATTACTGAGACTTCGCTGTCCGTCCGTCCGTCTGTCACCAGGCTGTATCGCATGAACCGTGTTAGTTAGAGAGTTGAAATTTTCACAGATGATGTATTTCTGTTGCCGCTATAACAACAAATACTAAAAACAGACTAAAATAAAATATTTAAGGGGGCTCCCATACAACAAACGTGATTTTTTTGCCGTTTTTATCGATAATGGTACCTTCGTGCGCGAGTCCGACTCGCACTTGGCCGGTTTTTTTATAGCCTATGTATGTACCCTTTCACGACCAGATTAACGGTCTTATAGCACCCTCAATCGACGGAAGTGCATAACAAGATGTATGAATATGGATGAAACGAAAGAAGTATATCATGATCGCAGCATGTGGCAAACGGTAGTCTCTGTCTACCCCCGTGGGATACAGGCGTTAACGTACTATTGCTGGGCAAAGGCCACCCACTCCCGTCTCCGCATGTCCCTGTGTTTTGGCTTGTTGTGGCCACGTTTTACCCGCAAAGGTGACCAAATCGTAGCACTATCTTCGCCTTGGTCTGCTTATGATGCCGGCAATCGTCTCCAGGCGTCCAGGACCCTAAGTCCCCTAACACTCTATCGTTGTGAAGTTGCTATGACTGAATTTTTTAAGTCAAGAAAACAACATCTTTTATCAATGGCAGCTAAAATATGACCAGTGTAGACATGAGCCAGTGCCACGTTGAAGCCTTTAGACTATTCATAGCGTTAGGTTAGGTTAGGCTTGAGGCTTTGGTCCGGGGCATCGCAAAGATGGCAAAGGCCGTGAGGCGAGCCAGCCAACGGCTGGCACCGGCGTCGGTGGCGGCTGCGGAGAATGCGCGAGCGGTCCCGCGCCCCCCATCACTAGCCGAGGAAGGCGGAGTATCATGTGGTTTTTAGTCGGTAGTGGCAACTCTTGTTGCTGAGCCCGACATATCCTGTTCGTTCCCCTTAACTAGCGGGGATGCGTAAATGCATTTGCCACATGTAAAAAAAAAAAGGCTTGAGGCTTTGGTGTGGACACGATGAAGTTTTAGACTGAAATAAATCCGAAGACAGATGTAGCATATAATATGCTATGTCTATGCTTAGAGCATTTTAAGTCAGAAAAGGCTGATTAAGGATTAATTAGAGGCAGAAATTATTATGAGTGTAGAGCGTAATGGTTTGTAAAAGAAATGGCGAAGGTTGCTACTACAATGTTCTCATCGTCTACAACAGACCCTTTTCTATTTTACAAATACGTAGTAATAGGTACACGTGTGTGAGCCGTGCACAATGCAATTGTAAACACTAGCAAGAGTGGGTCAGATGCGGAGATCGGAACCGGTCTGGTCCAGTTCACGACGCCCTACCTCGCCCACTTCACCTACCAGCGACACCGTACTAGCCTGTAGTATTTTAATGGTTGAAACTATAGAAATAGCTAGGGATTACTATGCTATGGTCTCTGAATTACATGAATGTAGGTATTGGCGTTTGTGATTCGGGACGGTTCGAGTGGTATTTGTAGATTTTGTATAGTACAAATTATATAAACCATACTTGTCGAATTGAGAACCTTTTCCTGCTTTTTGTTGAACTCCGTTAAAAATAAATAAGTACTGAATGTATAAATACTTTTAACATCTTGAAATAATTTCGTATCATGGAGGAGACTTAAGTTCGCCTTAAGACTCAAAATTCGCCCGCACTGTCAGTGTCAGTTAGTTGAAGAATGAACTTTTTCTATGTGATAAGGTCGTTTTGGTTTTGGCAAAATATTTGACGTGTGATATTAGATGCTCTAGTGTGCCTCCCTTTATAGGATGGAGTCTCCTTATCAACACGCTATGGCCGGCTGTGACCAAATAAAAATAAATTGGCCTTTTCAAATTACCAATCAGGAAATCACAAATTCTCATACGTCCAAGCAAATTCACGATTCGTCTCACCGAATTATAATGGCTGACTTTTCCGGTTTGCGGCAGCCCTTACAGGCGTGATATGCGCCTGAGCATGTGTAGGGTCCCACACTCAACTTTTTGTTTACGCAGTATGTTGATATGTCCGTTGTCATGGTTCATTTGGTAAAACAAATGGTTGGTAGATTCGATAAAAAAACTATGCTAATGTTTATTCATTACATACAATTTGTCTATGGTTGTATTACTGTCATTAGCTGCTATTCGCAACCTATCATTACTATATTAATGCGTTGTTGGTCTGATAGTCTCTGGTAAATGGAAATAAGTATACTAGGAACCATTTTTTTTTGTTCCGATGTATACACAATACCTTGTGTGTGTTCTTTTTGTTACAAGATTTATTTGTAAAAAAATATTTACGCTTATTGAGGATCGCCTCCTTTTTTAAGTCGCTTACAATTCATGCAAAGCAGTGGTAACCGAGTGGTCGAACGCACGCCTTACAAATCAAAGTGTGCAGGTTCAAACCCCGGCTCGCACTTCTGGGATTTATGTGCGAATCTCATTTTCATCCCAGACTATCACTTGCTATGAAACGGTGAAGGAAAAACATCGTGAGGAAACCTGCACGTCTGAGGGAACTTGTCTAATTCTCGATAGATGTGTGAAGTCTGGCAACCCGCACTGGGCCAGCGTGGTGGACTATGGCCTGAATCCCCCTCGCATAGAGGGGAGGCTCGTGCCCAGCCGTGGGACGTTAAAAGGCCTGTAGTAGTAGTAGTAGTTACAATTCATGGAATTCTTCAATAAATCACATCAAATCCGTGATATTTTTCAACATTATTTTGTCGAAGGTCAACACGATGGGCCATGTCCAAGTTGGCTGACTCATCAATGATTATAATTCAATACGTGATATGTGTACAGAGTTCATACGCGACAAAGTCATTGTGTTAAAACTTTAATTGAATAATTTCCTTGTAAATGGAAGGTCCTAAATTGTCGGGATCAAAGTCTTGTTCTGTAAGAGGTTTAGAGTTTGATTATGACCGTCGACTGTTACAATATAAGCGTGACTTCTAAGCCGAGGATTAAATTTAGTTGGAAGGACCTCCTGAAACCTTTGTCTGTCCCAACTACATAATCATTGTGTTCTTATCTGACTATCCTCAGATATCATCGTAGGCACGTAACTTTCGCAAGCAAGCTGTGGTAGCCTATTTGGGCCACCTTGAACGCAAGGGGTGCAAGTTCAAATCCTGGATCCGCCTGGGATTTTAGGATTCATGTGCGTATGTTATTTTCAATAATGAGTACCACATGCTTAACAGTGAATGCAAACATAGTTAGGATATTTGCACGTGTATAAAAGGCATGTAAAGTTTACTAACTCATATTGAGCCAGCGTGATCTCCCTCGTACTGAAGAGGATTGAGCCCGGTATAATGGCTATGTTCAAGGCGTACGCTAGAGTTATTGTCACCTCGGAGTAGTTACAGCGCACGCTGCCGCCACACCATTGTGTCACCTTCCCATGCAAAACTAACCATTCAATAAACTCCGCCATTCACCGGCCGCCGTATCAGTATTCATAAAAACAGGAAGTCAGGAGGAAGTACGTGACTGGGATGTTGCGGCTTTCAAATGGGCGGGGAGATATATACGGACTTTTAAATGTACAATTATTATTGGGCAAGGTTTGAACTAAGTACCGAGATGTGATGACTCGCATGTCTACGCAGACAGACTGAATGAAGCCTTAAATACATTAGCATAAATAATAACTTTCATTACAATTAACATATGATGGGAATTTATTATATTTTATTAATATTTTTATTAGACACTAACGGTAGTGAAAGTATCACATCAATAACTAGATACGCGTTCTTTTCTTAAAAGTTCGAGTACCGCTGGAGATACCCAACCGAACCGTTTATTTTATCTAAAAATAATTTATATTTGTCTTCTACACTCAATGTAAGTTACGAAGTATCGCAAATGAAACCATTAAAACTCTTCAGTAGCTCCCACCCCTGTGGGATACATTTATAACAGATCTTGATTTGGGGAGCATGACAAAGGAATACTTCTCAAGTAATATACTAGTTTGGAAAGTCAACGTTATTTCCGTTCTTTTTAAACACTTCGATAATCTGACTTTTTTCAATAGTCTATAGAAGTCCTGTATCCTTAAACAGATGTTATTGAAATTTGATAATTCTAGATATAGGTACGTCTTTTGAACCGTTACTAGCGCAAATTATTATTTTATTTGGTCACGAATTATTACATTAATTTGGTTGTAACTAAAACTATCTTAGAAGATTCCTACTTATAGTGTTTAGTGTCCCTAAATTCCATCCATTGTAATTTGCTTCAAGAGTTTATATCGCTAAGTCCGCCGCTTATTATATAACCTCGTCACCGCGGCAACGTATTCCAAACTCTACCTAAATCGACTGACTCAATGCACACCCTACTATATCCCCTCTCTTTTGTTCTGACTCATTGTGACAAGGACAAATATCGGACGCATGTGGTAAATGCAATCGAGTGAATATTTGGTATATGTTCATAGTTCCAAATAAAAATCCACTTAGACACATGCGACTATCAAGCGTAAACCACTTAAAACATATGGTAGAGCTCTTGACGGTGTTGATATGAAACATAAACAAATTAGCAATGCCTGTACCCAAACAAATCCGATCACAGATACTTGTCTATCATATGAATTAACCCGAGCGGTTACGGGAACCCTAAGGGTTGGAGCGCAGATCTAGCACATTTCGTTGCGGGTCAATCCTCGTAGCGGGCGATAAAAACACCAATCAGTATTATCTAACTAGCCTCTAGAGACACTCATTACTCTGCAGTAGTGGGCCCCATAAGGCCCAAGACAAATTGAACCGCCTAATGTGGGCGTATAGAACTTTGCAATCGAAGACGGCTTACTCATTCACTTTCACACATAATTCATCAAACCCAGTCTATGATGACATTTAGTTGTAAAATGTCCTTTATCTATGAGGTAATACGGTTGGTTGGTTTTGGTATGGAGATGAAATTGATTGCGCGCGTTTTGTCGTCTACGCGTGTACTAGTGCAGGACTTTAGTTTCGGTAAGTTTGTGAAGTACCGATAAGTGATTTCTGTTAATCTCAGCTAACAAGCTCTATTCAGGGAGCAGCGTCTTGATTGCTCGCAGCTGGAAGTTTTGCCAAATAGATAACATCTCCGTTGATACTTCATCGATCTTCTTCATTAGAGGATAGACAAAACAAATGGATGGGTATCTATTTCTTTGAAATGTAGCTCGATCCACGGACAGCATATGCCATTTAATATTGGTAATCTTCCTGCTCTATTTTACAAAAGATGAAATTTTGATGAGGAATGGCTGCACCGGCAATTAGCTGGTATTCTGCCAATGTCAAGTAATTAGTAATAGCAAGGAAAAAATCTTCAATAAATACACACAAATTTATATACCACTAGCGGCCCGTCCCGGCTTCGCACGGGTGGACATTTTGACATTTTTTTGTTCTATCATCAATATCGCAGCGTTTGCGATGAAAGACATTTTACTGCAAAAATTTTTACACCTTGGGTTAGTTTTAGTAAAGATTTCTAAGGATCTCTATTTTTTTTCTAGTAATAAATATAGCCTATGTTACTCAGTGATAATGTAGCTTTCTAACGGTAAAATAATTTTTGAAATCGGTCCAGTAGTTTTTACGTTTATTCGTTACATACATAAATACAAATCTTTCCTCTTTATAATATTAGTATAGATTGGGTCATTGCAGTTGACGGTAGCTATGTATATCCGTCAGAGTCCGATTTTGTTTTCGTTCCTACAAATTACCTAACAATGTATTACCTTTATTCGAAACATGTAATTTAACTTTCTGAATACGTCGACTGGGTTATGTCCTGCGGGGGACAACAGAATCTATTTAGAAAAATCTTTAATGTTAGCTAGCTTCACTACCTACTAGTTTCATAAGCTATTTTACACGGATACTAATTAATAATACAATATAAAACAATTGCCTTATTATAACGTTACACAAAACTAAAAAAATACGATAGTAATTTCTGATTTGAACAATAGAATTAAATCCTTTTTATTATGTTCAAGCTACCAAAAACGTGATGTCTATCTCATATAAACAGTGTCGTGCTAAAACCGAGTTCTAAAATAATGAAAACACGGATATTTTTAGAATTCGATTGAATGAGTTTTGTTCTGTATTTGTTCTTTCATAAAATGGAAACGGTTGCTTTGTTATTCATGGAGAATATTGTTATGAGAAAGTTTGTTTATGTAGGTCGCAGGCCACCTGGGGCATTTCTATATATCTTGTTATCAGGACTGTAATAATTATGCTAATGTGACAACCTTTTTACTTATCTATCTACTCTGCTATTTAGATATTTCCAAGACTTAATATTTAGCCATGAACTTCTTTTTCATCAATTTCTATAAAAGTCTTTTCAAACTAGCGTATAAGCTTGTTTTTAGGGTTCCGTACCCAAAGGGTCAAACGGGACCTTATTACTAAGACTCCGCTGTCCGTCCGTCTGTCTGTCCGTCTGTCACCAGGCCATATCTCATGAAGCGTGATAGTTAGACAGTTAAAATTTTCACAGATGATGTATTTCTGTTGCTGCTATACGCTAACAACAAATAATCGCGAGTCACGATGATTCAATGGTTTCTTCGTCGGAATCCATAGGTATTGTGCTAATGACACTTGCCACCACCCGTTAGAGCGTAAACGCCGGAATAAGCCCGTGTACGCGCGTTTTGCTTTTTGAAAGGCGAAAGCGTGTAAGCGCGTATGCTCTTGTGTCCTTATTTTTACCAAACCTTAAAAGTAAATGGTGCAGCTCATATATCGACCGATATTCGTGTCCATTATCGCTGCGAAGTCCACTTAACGCCGAGTAATACTTAATGAGCCGCCAATGAATGAATATTTATTATTCACACCCGCACATAAAGAGTTAACGGGATGAGGTCTAGGAAGAATGTCCTTGCTATCTAAATGGAGTCGTTTGATACTGTAATATTCTTCATTAGGTTATTATACTTAGTACTATGTAAAAATTGCATTCATTAATTAATGTAACAGATCATATATTATTCTCGAGCGGTAGGCAGTGTACCGAACAAACACCCAAGTCCTCTAATGCTATCGTTGTTAAAAATATGACCAGTCTAGACATTAGACTGTACCACGTAGAAGCTATTCTAGATACCATTAGTAAACGATGTTTTGTTCATGCCATAAAATATAGTCATAGTTTTTAGGGTTTCGTACCCAAAGGGTGAAACGGGAACCCTATTACTGAGACTTCGCTGTCCGTCCGTCCGTCCGTCCGTCCGCCCGTCTGTCACCAGGCTGTATCTCATGAACCGTGATAGTTAGAGAGTTGAAATTTGATCACAGATGATGTATCTCTGTTGCCGCTATAACAACAAATACTAAAAAACCGAATAAAATCAATATTTAAGGGGGCTCCCCATACAACAAACGTGATTTTTTTGCCGTTTTTATAGATAATGGTACGGAACCCTTTGTGCGCGAGTCCGACTCGCACTTGGCCGGTATTTAAGGCATAAAAACAACATATTTTATCAATGGTAACTCAAATATGACCAGTGTAGACATTAGACTGTGTCACGTAGAAGCTAAAAGACTTGTCATATTCTAGATACCTTTGGTAAACGATGTTGTTTTCATGCCTTAAAAATGAAGTGAAGATGGAGTTACTCCACAACGGTAGTGTAAGTAGACTTGGAGTCACTTTAATGGCCATCATACTAGGCACACTTTCCTACCCTAAAGTTTCCACAAGTCTCTCGATAAACATGCAGGTTTCCTCACCACGAAGAAGAACCACCTTCTCATTTCAGCTCGTAGTTTGCTTATTGCATGCAAGTATTTTAAAACATTTTTATCGGAATCCTTTGTATGTACTGACCTATTTCGCTTCGTACGTCATGCGGATTACATTGTACGGAATGCAGCTATTACGCGATTGTTCAAATCGGAATTGATTCCGGAATCCGCATCCAAGTTGGGAGGAGTTAATGAATATTGCATTTTACCAATACATAGTAATCTGCGCTCTCCATATGAATTTGCCAGAAGTAGGATTTTAGAGGTATTGAAATTAAAAAAAAAAAAAATTCACGGTTTGATGTATAGTAGAGTATATTTATTTATTAAAACTGGAAAGACAACAGCTTTTAAAAAAATAATTATAGTAACGATTCTACAGCCTTCTGTTTTCACAAAAACATAATATATGCAGGCTTTGCTTAGTTTGAGACTCTCTGAATATGAATACTGTACATTTAAACTCTTGTTAATTATAGAAACAATACTTCAACACACCTGTGTTCCCCGAAGGGGTAGGTTAGCAGAGGTGCACTGCAGAGCGCCCACACTTCGCCGATATATTTTGGTCCTAATGTAATAAGAGGTGAACCTGAACCTATACCATTATACCGGGCACTTCGCCCCCCGATACAAGGGTGATTTCGGCCGTAGTCCACCATGCTGGCCCAGTGCGAATGGCTGAACTTCATACGCCTTTCTAAAGACGTGCAGATTTATTCAAGATGTTTTCCTTTACCGTTCAACAAGTGATAATAATTATTGAAAATGACTTTCGTACATGAAAATCAAGGGGGTGGGGGCCCGGGTTTTGTACCGGCTCCCCTTACGTATAAGGGGTGGTACCCCATATAGTGGTAGGCTAAATGATAAATTAGGCTACCCCTGCTTTGTAATTTTTTTTATTTCCAAAAATAAATTGTCAATCGGAATCAAGTTTTTTTTTATTCATGTAAACCAATACAGGCACTTAGGTAATAATAGTATCTCTACCACCCCATTCGGAATGCATTTCCTCTGGAGAAGAATGGGCAAGAAACTCCAATCAATTAGCAGTATTAAATAAGTACCTTTATAAATAATTAAGTACATTAAGAAATTATTTATACTCATATTTAAATCACATTAAGTTTTATTATATACATTGCATGATAGAATATGTATACCTACTGCGCATGGAGTTAGCTGTAAGCAGTATGTTGTATTTAATAAATAAATAAAGAAATAACGTATAAGAACATTAGCCGCCCGTAGATGCTGTACCTTTTCTACGAGTATTATGGTGACTATTTTAGCTACCACAAATGGAATTTCATGCGAAATTTCACAGGATCCAGTCGTAACATAAAACCGCAAGTGATTACACTTACATTAGATGCCGGTGTGATCGATATTTACGAGAGACATAAAGCGCTGCGCACACACAGCTACGCGTCAAAACGCGATCGACAATTTTTTTAAACGATACCAAAACGAACTGTATTAATTCTTACTTTTATCTTATATTAATTTTAAGTTATTATATTATTGTTTATTATGAATTGTAAATATTTTGGGGATAGTAGTCATACTGATATAATAAAGAGGAAAGATTTGTATTTTTGTATGTAAGGAATAAACTGAAATATTACTGACCCGATTTCAAAAAATCTTTTGCTGTTAGAAAGCTACATTATCACTGAGTAACATATATAGGCTGTATTTATTTAAGCCTAAAATGTTAAAAAAAAACCCGTGCGAAGCCGGGACGGACCGCTAGTAATAAATAAATATATAGCAGATCATTCTTAGAAAAGGATAGATTTCTAACAGGATTTCCTCGATGGTGTGAGCGAATTTCGACGCAGGTTAGCGTGGGGCTTAAACTCATAAATTAAATCTTTATGTGCAATGACATAGAGTACATTTTCAAACAGAAGTCAAGCTGTATCGCTCGCCGCAGTGGGTGTACAGCGTTAAGCCATCCAATATTTCGAATTCATGGAATTTTTTGTCGATAACAAAACGAACTGAACTTAGTGCAATTCAACCCCAATAAGACACAAATTTGTGCGCTCACCGCCAAAAAGAAACCTTTTGTCGCATCTCCTCGCTTCGAAGACACTCCCCTTAATGCCAAGCCAAGTATCGGGATCCTTGGAGTCGACATATCGAACGACGTGCAATTCCGCGGTCATCTGGAAAGTAAGGCCAAGTTGGCCTCCAAAAAGCTGGGTGTGCTCGGTAGGGCGAGGCGGTATTTCACTGCGGCTCATCGCCTGCAACTTTACAAGGCGCAAGTCCGTCCGCACATGGAATACTGCTCTCACCTTTGGGCTGGTGCACCACAGTACCAACTTCTTCCTTTTGACCGCCTGGAACGAAGGGCAGTTCGAATTGTCGATGACAAAAAGCTTACTGATCGGCTAGACCCTCTGGCGTTGCGTAGAGATGTAGGCTCTCTCTGCATTTTCTACCGCCTCTATCATGGAGAGTGTTCCGAGGAATTGTTCGGTATTATACCTGCCGCTGAATTCCACCATCGCACGGCTCGCCACAGACTGCATTACCATCCTCACCATCTGGATGAATGGCGTTCCAGTACAGTGCGATTTACCAGGAATTTTCTTCCTCGCACCACCAAATTGTGGAATGAACTTCCTGCAGCGGTGTTCCCGGACCGATACGACAAAGGTACCTTCAAGAAACGAGCATACTCATTCCTTAAAGGCCGGCAACGCACTTGCGATGCCCCTGGTGTTGCACGTGTCCATGGGCGGCGTTGATCACTTACCATCAGGTGAAACGTCTGCTCGTTTGCCTCCCTATCACATAAAAAAAAAAAAAAAAAAAGAACTATTCACTCATACAAAAAGTTCATTCTTCAACGAAATGACATTGACGCGTGGGGGCGGCGCGGTGGCGTGGCTTTTACCACATAAATTAAATCTTTATGTGGCTCAGTCATCCGCCATCTTTATCACTGTCATTATCCATTTTTATTTATAATGTGTATTTATTGAATTTGTCCTTGCTATTAATTACTTGACATTGGCGAAATACTCGCGCTAGTCGCAGGTGATGCCATTCCTCATCTTATTCCATTAAATATCATCATTTCGCTCATTTCGTTAAAAAAAAAAAAAAAAAATCTTTATGTACAGGGTGTATCAGTAGTCCGAAATAATACTTTGGGTACATATACGGTAGCTCATATGTGGATGCTTAGTGAAGACAGATTATATATAACTACTAGCTGTGCCCGCGACTTCGCCCGCGTCGACTTTAGGGAGATTACCCGGAAATATGGGTATTATGTTTTCCCGCGGAACCCTAATGCTTTTTCTAAAATTAAAGTAGCCTAAGTTACGCCTTGGAACGTCAGCTATCTGTCAGTGAAAGTCCCATTGAAATCGGTTCAGCCGTTTAGAAGTTTACCTCAAACAAACAGACAGACAGACAGACAGACAGACAAAAAAATTGCGTTTTCGTTATAGGTATCGTATATACTTTCATACGCATTTTGTAAAAAAGTGTTATTTTGATATTACAAACAGACACTCCAATTTTATTTATTTGTATGTATGTATGTATATGTATAGAGTATAGATGTATAGATCATAGTTTCTTAGTTAAATACCTTTGAATAATTGTCCCAGGTATCGTCCTTTGGGTACATCCACAACGTTATTCAGCAGTGTAAACAACACTATGAGAGGCGAGATATTAGGTAGCTACTAGTTAAAGAAATTGATAACAAAAAAAGTGGAAAAACATGGTCGAATTTCGATCTAATTTTTATACCATTCAGTTGTATACCCGATACTGATGCAAACGTCTAAGTATTATTCCGGTCTTCTGAAACATCCTGTATATTGACAAAGATTTCGATTGGTATTGTAAAAATAATTGACGCGCAGTTTCTGACGGCTCCGTTTGCGGAGGGCTGTACTCTCCTAGCAACGGGGAGGGGTGCTCACGATAAGATCAGTGGCGGACCTTTTATGGCTTAGTTTTTTTCTCGCAATAAAATTTCGTACATTCACAAATAAATTTCGTTTGACTTTGTAAATGAGAATTCAGATGTTTCTTTTTTACTGTAACTGAAATGTTTTCGCGTGTTTGAATTTTAATTTATTGAGCGTTTTGTTTGAATTCCTAACACATTTTGTTTTGTTTGCTGAATCTACATAAGAATATCATCATCATATGCCTTACCTTTTTCTATGATTTATGGTCGGCGCAGTATATATTTTTCTTCCATTCATCTCGCTTTACCGTCATACTGATCCACTACGATCTCACTTTTTACACACTCCATCCATATTTTCTTTGGTCATCCTTTCACTCTTTATCAATCAAAATTCATACTCAATACTATTTAAGTCACATACTTCTCATCTCTTCTCATCACATGCCCAATCCACTCTAATCGCCTACTTTTTACGTTCGCTGTTATGGGCCCTACTTTTATACTACCTCTGTAAAGTTAGAACATATCATATCATATCATATCAAGCCTTGGCTGTCCCACTGCGAGACAAAGGCCTACCCTCCCTTTTTCCACTCGTTGCGGTCCACAGCCAACCCCATTCCAGTAAGTGAGATTCTAGCTCATCCTGCCATCTTGGCCTGCCGCGTTGCCGACATAGTACTACATGATATTCATTAATTATTTGTAGGTACATCTTCTAAAATCGATCTTGAATGAATTATTTGTTGGTACTTAACTCTTCTATAAACCATCTTTTGACACGATATAGCAAACAATTTTTTTTATGAAATAATATTAAAACGTTACTGCTTAACAGGTGGCACTTATGGGTCAAGGTTTAATTAGAGTTTAAACTGTCCATACGCCTCAGCCCCAATATTTTTTAATTACATTTGAAAAATAAGAGCTAAGCTGCAAAGAGACCAGTTGGTAACAAAAACAGTTATTGTATGTCAAGGTGTCTCGCCCAGGGCCGCCTGCGCCGGCGCATCTGCACAGATGACAGCTCGGGACCTACTTGCAACCGGCTTTTGCACTCCATTAGACACGATAGTTTTTATTAGACTCAGTGTGGAAACCTAGAAATATTATATAGGGTTTAGTTACCGTTTAGTTAACGCCATTTTTTGGATAATGTACTTTGTGTTAATGTGCATAAAGATTGAATCTTTGTGGTAAAAGATAAGTGACCACGTGATTAAATTCGCTTGCGTCGTCAATGGCATTTTGTTGAAAGATGTGTTTCATTTATGAATTGATACAGGGGCCCGATTTTCGCTTGATAGCCATCAATCTCTATTAGAGATATGTCGACACAAAAGAAAAAAATACGATCAATTTGACTTTTCGCTTCGACATATCTCTAATAGAGATTGATGTCTATCAAATGAAAATCGGGCAAAAAATTAAATAGATATCACAGATGACTAACAAGTAATAAAAAATAAAGACCCATTCCTCACCCGCTATACCTGTGAGGAAGACCAGTTTCTACGAAATAATTAAAGTGTTTTCCTTGATGGTAAACTCGAAACATATTTCATGTTTTCTCATTTTAAATGGGAGCCTTTCCCAATACGAGGAAACGTTTCTTCTGCAGTAAAATTAGCTAATTAAGAATCATGTTAAAGGGAACGTGAGCTGCTCATAATCCTGATTAAAATTAATGTAGGGTAGGGTAGGTATTCTACTATATTTAAAAACTGATTAGGGATGGGTATAACAAGCCTTGCAACCCGTATGTGAAGTCATTTGATGAAGACAAAATATTGATAACTCATTTTTTTTGCCACAAAGTGAAAACATTTATTTATTTAATACTTTGTCAAGTCTAGACATGGTTAGTAAGGTCACTTGGCCATTTTGCTGTCTTAATCTTTAGATCAAAGAGAGTACAAAAATAACAACTGATCTTTAATACTTGTACATAAATGCAAATTTGTAAATTGTTAATAGAGGTTATGTAATAAAACTAAATTATAGTGTTTTTATATATTACATATAGCAGTGGTAGCCGAGTGGTCGAACGCACGCCTTGCAAATCAAAGTGTGCAGGTTCAAACGTCGGCTCGCACCTCTGGGTTTCATGTGCGAATCTCATTTACATCCGAGATTACCACTTGCTATGAAACGGTGAAGGAAAACATCGTGAGAAAACCTGCACGTCTGAGGGAACTTGACTAGTTCTCGATAGATGTGTGAAGTCTGCCAACCCGCACCGGGCCAGCGTGGTGGACTATGGCCTGAATCCCCCTCGCATTGAGGGGAGGCCCGTGCCCAGCAGTGGGACATTAAAAACGGGCTGTAGTTATTATTATATAGTGTTTTTATTATTGTTATTAAATTGTACATAATTTTTTTTTTTTTTTTTTTTTTATGTGATAGGGAGGCAAACGAGCAGACGTTTCACCTGATGGTAAGTGATCAACGCCGCCCATGGACACGTGCAACACCAGGGGCATCGCAAGTGCGTTGCCGGCCTTTAAGGAATGAGTATGCTCGTTTCTTGAAGGTACCTTTGTCGTATCGGTCCGGGAACACCGCTGCAGGAAGTTCATTCCACAATTTGGTGGTGCGAGGAAGAAAATTCCTGGTAAATCGCACTGTACTGGAACGCCATTCATCCAGATGGTGAGGATGGTAATGCAGTCTGTGGCGAGCCGTGCGATGGTGGAATTCAGCGGCAGGTATAATACCGAACAATTCCTCGGAACACTCTCCATGATAGAGGCGGTAGAAAATGCAGAGAGAGCCTACATCTCTACGCAACGCCAGAGGGTCAACGGCCGTGGCCAGAAAACGGCCACGGCCGGCTTAGTAAATTTTAGAAAGAGTTTGAAGGCAACAATAACAAACACATACCATTCTACAAGACTTAAAAAATGATGTCCTATCTTATTTGTAACTTGCTTGATTTTTATTATGAAAACAATGGTACCTGCCGGCGACCGGTTAGCGGTTAGTCGCGTCGCGGCTCCGGCACCGCCCCTCGCATGCACGCTATCGTCATCACAACACAATATCTGCCGTGACGAACTCGAGATAACCACTCTCTGATAACGGCCAGTGCTCACACAATTTTCCGATCGAACACACCACTATTTAAAAAAAAAAGAAAATTCGAACGTTGTCACATTCAAAAATGGAACACGTCAATTGTGACGTTTAAAAATGTTACCAGTGCGTGACGGTGCTCCCTAAAACATGGCGAAAGTATTGCAAACATTGAACGCGTATTTTTTGGACACGTCAAGATGTTGCATGAGTGTTGACAGATTGAAACACTTCTGTTTGTGTCGTAGGCTTGAAGGCGAGAATGAGGTAATGTTTGTGTTCGTGCGATGCTAAAATTGGACAAGTTGTCATAGAATGTTTACGGTAATATGACACGTACACCTGTGAACTTTACTACTTATTCGTGTATAGTAACATTTAGATACTTTTAGTTTCATGATTGAAAATGTCTAACCTTGACATTTAAAAATATAAAACTGTACTACTTTATCTATATACCTTTATCTATCAACTAATTTAAATTACAAGCCACCAATATCACACACTGATTGATTACTACCTATCTACATTACTTAGATAAAAAAAAATCAAGATAATAACATAATATCTCTACCTAACTTTAGCCGTAGACCAACATCGACTATAGAATTCAGTCCTATGTAAATGAGAACAAAAGCCTATTTAGGTATATACGTACTATATTAATTCTATATAAAGTACATACTATAGAAGTTACCAAACATTATAATCTGTGGTCTAAGCACACATGTCAAGACAAGACCTCTGTCACGGATTGGCTCGCTCGCTCTCTGTTTGACATATTCTATGACATAAGTCTAGTCTTGGCGCTCATGCTACAACTACTGGTGTTGCTTCACTTTAGTCCTTATATTTATATGAAAAGTCTCTTACAATGGCTTTACAAAACCTTTTTCAGAACTATTGTGACGTGTCTTGCCATTTTTAGTGGGACTATTTTTTATATATTTAAATTCGATTGAACAATGCTGAGTAAATTAAAAGTAGGGTAAGAAACCAAATTGCTGACCTTATCGGGGTAAACAATAATTTTATTTCATCGTCAAATTATACGCTATATGTAAATTAATATTGCCGATTAGTATTGAAACTCGTGATTAAATATTATACTTTAGAAATAAACTTTCTAAAATAATAAAACTATTCATCCTTATATTATCGACTGTTACAAAAGTCTTTGTTAACAAGTCCTTGCCCTCGCTCAAGTACGTACTCTAGTCTCGTGACGATTACCTATCTATTCTTTTGTTCGTAAAATTGTTGACAGTTGCGTAACTCCAATAAGTAGCATATGGGAAAATCCCCCCTTTTTTTAAATCTACGATCCTATTTTACCTGATGGTTGTTTTTTGTTTCACAACTTAAAATGATGCCAATCTATTTTACAAGTTAAATATTATCTTGTCTTAATATTAATATTTTTTTTACGAAATGAGTGAAATGATGAAATTTAATGGAATAAGATGAGGAATGGCTTCACCTGCGACTAGCGCGGGTATTTCGCCAATGTCAAGTAATTAATAGCAAGGACAAATTCAATAAATACACATTATAAATAAAAATGGATAATGACAGTGATAAAGATGGCGGATGAATCTTATCTTGTCTTACACATAATTGAAAGCGTTTATGTGACGTTTCGTAGAACCTTAATTTAAAATATGTTTTTCTGATTTTTTTTTCAATTACTCACAACTTTTTTTATCTCATTGTGACGGCGAAAAATGTGTCAAAAATATAAATATTATAAATTTCCAGAGCTCAATTGGTGAATCGATATCAAGATGTCATTCCCTGTTATCATTCGATAAAACGATCCGCATTCTCGATTGTTGTTATCACGCTCTCGTTACTGATAACAATACATATTGCTCTATTAATTCTTTATAAAACTTGGGTTACGCAAATGCATACATTCCAAACATGCCAGTAACTGATATCTTAGGTAGGTAAGTTTTTAATATGTACCTACCTAATGACAACTAACAGAATCGGAAACAGATTTTTTTATTAATATAAACTAATACAGTTCCTTATGAATCGTTAATAATAAAAATTAATTGTATCTCTACCACCCAATCGGAATGCATTTCCTATGGAGAAAATTGGCAAGTCATTAGCATGTAACTAAAACATTATACAAAACTATACCTCCTAGACTATGAAATAAATATATGACATATTACGTGAGGATAAATTAGCGAGAAAATAGTTTGTTTTTACGATAAGTATTAGCCACGGTAACAAAAACGGTAGGTAACTAGTTAATACAAGCCGTTTTAACATTTGGTAAGTAAGTAACTCTTAGGTATAATAATTACAATTGCTATTTAAGTCACTTCAACTTGTCTTCACAATCTGATTTACTGTTGATTACAAGCAAAGTTTTGAGTTATAATGTAGATATAATAGTCCCTTCTCTAAAATAAAGAAAAAGATATTTCTGTCATGCAGACGTAAGATACGAGGGAAGTAAGGAATAAACCGTATCTCGAGCAATTCCGCGGCGTGTGATATATACCTACGGAGAAAGAATGATAAGCGGTACTATCGCATTTTTGAACATAGACCAAAGCTAAAAATAGGAATGGTTACTGCTATTTCGCGAAATTGATGTACTGCACTGATACATAATTTTTCTACAAGAAAAGAAAGTATCAGAGGTCGTACATCGTCTCATAGGACAGTAGTTTTTTTACTACGAAAACTATGCTAAAACAAAGGAATATAAAATCGACACCGCTAATGAAGTAGTAGTAAAGGGGGCAGTGTTGAATTATAATCAGAATTGTATTTCTAAGATGATTAAATATGGTTATAAAGGACCCAACTATTAAGTTTATTGAAGCCTAATTGAAGAGTAATAACAATAAGTTATTTTGTTTTGTTCAAAATTGGGGAAAAAAAGAAACAAATTTGTCATAGCTTTCCTCTTATTTAAACTAATAAAGCCCTGTCAAAAGGCGCGTGACAATTTTGTATTGCCAGTACCAAAAACAGCTGTATAAACTCATAAATATAAAAGCAAATGTTTCAATTACCAGCGTTCAATATGGATCTTCCAATAATGTTAAGATGTGTAGTATATGTCGTTGCACGTATTTACATCAATGATGCGAGTGAATTTGACGCATAGTTTTTTAGCACAGAAAGACAGACTTTATGGATACTAACACAGAGTTCATTTAAAAAGTCAAGTTGACTCGTTCGCCCCGATGAAAGCAGAGCGTAAACGCCTCGACCAACTGGCGGATATTAATTTTCACCACTTTTAATTAGGAATGGTTTAGACATCTACTCCAACCGGGATAAACCGGAAATTGGAGCATGATAAAATGTCCCTGAGCGCGCGTCCCCAAGCGGGTGGAGGTTCTTGAAATATCTTATATTTGTTGACCTAAGAAAACAGTAAGGATAGGGTTTGGTTTAGAAAGTACAATAAGAAACTTTAAATTTAATTTCATAATAGACAAATGGATATAAAGATAAGATAAATAGTGAAAATGATTACAGTTACAGTCAGACAGCTGGCATATTACAAATACATTATAATTCATTGTACTTTTGCTAAAAAAAAGTGTACATTATAAAGAACCTTTTTTTCCTTCTGTCTAATGCTATAACAAATGGAGTATAGATGACCCGGCGAGCTTTGTAAGACCTATATAATTATTTATAGGTCATACCTATAATTAATTTTTCTGTTTTTTTTTCAACTAATCAAAACAAAAAAAAACTGTCAAACCGTTTTTGACTTTTAGCGAGACTAACGAACATCAATTGATTTTTATATAAAATAAATTAATTCAGTACCCACTAACCGGTTCTCGCACCCTACATAAGATGTTAAAATTATATAAAAAAAGTATACCTGTTATTAATTCTGTATGTTTATCAATTACTTATTGTACCGTATATTTAATAACAGAATAACGAGCTCAAAATTCCGAAAACAAATGATCAAGTTTCCAACTTCGAAGAAATAAAAGATTCTGCAGTAAATAAATAATTTTACCTCCGCCGAGGCTTTTGAGATTAATTATACAAAATCTGTTTACAATGTTATCTTTTCTTAAATGATTAAGGTATTATCTTCGCCTAATCTTCTTATTTCAATTTTTGCAAATAATACAGTGAAAAAATCTGAAGTTAGCAAGAATTATTAGAATAGACCGTTCGATGAATAACTCTGTTAGACCGAAAACATTATGCTAGTGTAATAACAAAAAACAAAAACCTAGGTGCACTAAAAAGCTACAAATAACCTTACAATTCATTACATTTGGAGTAGGTGCCAATCTACGTCGTACAAGGCAAATACACACATGAATTGGCACCGACTCCAAATGTAATGAATTGTAAGGTTATTTGTAGCTTTTTAGTGCACCTAGGTTTTTGAAATCGGTTTTTGTTTTTGTTAATTTTTTTTTTCACAATTTTTAGTGTCAATAATCGTTGAAAATTTGCAAATATTATCACCCTATAACAGCCCTAAAAAAATTAAAAATTTACAGCCAAAAAAAACACACCCCCTCACCCCCCCTTTCCCCCCATCCGTATTAAACCAAAAAGATTTTTCGAAATCGGTTCACTAACGCCGGAGATATGCTGTAGTCCGGATTGGACCCCCATTACACCCCCTACATTTTTTTTTTTTCAAAATTCCTGAAAGACGTGTTTCTTTATTTTGTATGTAAAATACATATACAAAGTTTCAAGTCGATCACAAAATATTTCTGAAATTATGTGACCTTCAACCCCCCATTTCACCCCCAAGAGGTTAGATTTCTGATAATAATTTGGAAATGGGACCAACCTCAAAGAATTCCCTAGCAAACCTCAAATTTTTTTTCGAAATCGGTCGACAGACGCCGGCGATATGCGGTAACATACATAAAAAAAAACATACGGGTCGAATTGAGAACCTCCTCCTTTTTGAAGTCGGTTAAAAAAATGAAACAGCGTCGTACATGAAATAGATAAATTAATATTCATAATAACAAGTGTATGAATACCATAATGTATTATATTATAGACACACGCAGTGTATTAACTTGTTGTGTATCATATTGGCCGCCATATTTAAACTACTCATAAATACATAATACATCATCACGCCTGTATTCCCCGAAGGGGTAGGCAGAGGTGCACTGCAGTGCGCCCACACTTCGCCGATGTATTTTGGTCCCAATGTAATAGGGGGCGAGCCTATTGCCATTATACCGGGCACACAGGTTTCCTCACGATGTTTTCCGTCACCGTTTCTTAGCAAGTGATAATCTCAGATGAAAATGAGATTCGCACATGGAACCCAGAGGTGCGAGCCGGGGATAGAACCTGCGCACTTTGATTGCAAAGCGTGCGTTCGACCACTCGGCTACCACTGCTGCAAAACTACTCATAATGTTCGATAAAAGTGTCGGTTCAGTTTCAGTTCAGTTGGTACCTATATATTATATACCTCGTATATTGACAGACGGCATCGTCTGTTTCCTTTATTATTGAAATCGGTGTTATCCACCGAGACGAATCGTTTCATAATCACTGACTGACCTTGGGAGTCTTATCTTAACATTTAACTTAACTTTTACTCCGACTGAATGTTGTCTCGACGAGAAACTAAATGATTTTGCGGCTTAATCGATTACAAATAAGGTCTAGAACCCCGTTTAAACGGCGTTTGCACTTACTTACACTCTAAAGGTGTTACGGTCGTATGAATTGGCATTTTAAGACATCCGATTTTCGACCATCTGTTCATAAGTAGATAATTATTGCACCTATACGCCAAATGTCATTGATTTTAAACGAGCTATTTACGTATTTTTCGAAATCTATGGTGTTAGGTAACATGGGATAGTGGCGCTTACAGTTCACATTATAATATGTAGGTATTCCGTATTCCCCTCCAAGAAGTAAAAACATATATATTTGTACATATCTACTTTACATAATCTCCGTTACGAAACTAATAACTTATAATATTTTTACTGTTTATCTCAAGAATGTTATCAACTGTAATTCAATGATTTTTCATAAAAAATATACCCAACGACACGAAAATAAAACAACTAAAAAATCAATAATAGAACCATTCGTTCATTTTTTTTTCTAGAAATTTAATAGTGTAATTATACATAATAAGTGTTGCCACTTAAAAATCTTTTTTACCCAAATAGTGCAGAATGTGATTATGTTATGGATCCAAACATTCCTATTCGGATGAACCGTTACCCGTGCGTATAGATCGTGATCTATAGATCATGGTGTCGTCATCGCCGCGCGCGCAGGCCCGCTCGGAACACGATGTCGACCCAGAGAGAATAAAGGCCTACTCCGTGAGTATCATGTTTTGTTTTTGAGAATGAATGTTATAAGAAATAAGTAAGAAAATGTTGAATAAAGTGAGTTACTCCGCTCGATGTTGATGCGCTACTAAGTTCTTTATACAAATGTAGTTACTGTAATATATTTCCATAGGTAGGGCTACTTATGTTTGCTTATTAAGACGCGTGTTTATTTGCACCACATTCAATTACATACTTTTTGTTACACAGAACAGACAATGTTGCCATACTAATGACCACAGACTAAAAAGTTGCAATGTTTTTTTTTAACAGCATTTTTTATATTTGTATGATGATGGCTTCATTTTTCTAAACATGAAAACAGCATCCTTTATCAATGGTAGTCTACTGTAATACTTGTCTAATGGCTTCAATGTGACAATGTCTTATGTCTATGCAGGTCACATTCTAGCAATCATTATTAAAAAATGTTTTGTACGCATTATAAAGTAAAGCTATTGTTATACTATAACCATAGTGTCAAGCCCCACGCACACTGGGGCGTCAAAACTATTGCCAATAGCAAAACGTACTCTATGTCAATATATTAAGATTTAATTTCTGCGCCCACGCGTCAAAACTCGCTTACGCTGTCGATAGGGTTGCCAACAATACTTTATAATAAAGTATCCTACTTTATTTTTGGTTACTATATACTTTTGCATACCAATAACGTATGTGAAAATACTTTATTTCCAACCTTTACTGTGATGCGTACAAGGAATCATTGATTATGGGTACTTAACTATTTAACGGTACGCATTCGTGAAAACGATTCATAATTACTAAACGAAATGTTAGATGTCAGTTGTGGCGGTGATTTTGATTGTCAAAGAAGCTTTGAAACATTTTAAGATGGCAAAAATTGTTACTGTGCTAAAAGCATACAAAAATACGTTTTCAAGGCGATAAAAACATAAAATTTGAAAATCACTTTTTTTTCTTCCAAATACTTTATGTTTTTCCTATCCAAACAATTTTATATGTTTTTTTTGTCGAAAAAAGTTGGCAACCCTAGCTGTCAATGTCATTATTGAACTTTTTCTATGAGCCAATACAGCTCGTTTTGGTATTTAACGCGCTCGTTTTGACGTCTCAGCGTGCCTTTAATAAACTGGAGGCGGTGGATATTTAGTTGCATGTACAGAATGCTATGCTGGGAGTTTCACTGCGCGATAGAATCAAAAATGAGGACATCCGCAGAAGAACCAAGGTAACAGACATAGCTCGCAGGGTTGCACGTTTGAAGTGGCAATGGGCCGGACACATTGCCCGGAGAACGGATGGCTGTCGGGGCATCAAAGAGTCATCCTAGAGTGGCGGCCACGAACAGAGAAGCGGAATGTGGGACGACCCCATCAGGGTCGCCGGGAGTCGGTGGGCGTATAAAGCCCAGGAACGTAATTTGAGGCGATCTATGGGGAGGCCTATGTCCAGCAGTGGACGTCCCTGGCTGGTAGATAGACAGAATGCACAGCATCAAGGGGGGCATCATTTACATATGTCGAAACGAAATGCCAAATATTTATGACATACTAGCTGTGCCCGCGACTTCGCCCGCGTGGACTTTAGGGAGGTTACCCGGAAATATGGGTATTATGTTTTTCCCGCGGAACCCTAATGCTTTTTCTAAAATTAAAGTAGCCTAAGTTACGCCGTCAGCTATCTGTCGTTTAGAAGTTTACCTCAAAGAAACAGACAGACAAAAAAAAAAAATTGCGTTTTCGTTATAGGTATCGTATATACTTTCATACGCATTTGGTAAAAAAGTGTTATTTTGATATTACAAACAGACACTCCAATTTTATTTATTTGTATGTTTAGATGTATAGATGAAATTATGTCAAATTATAGAGAATGTCGATTATACGAGAATTGCCCCGCGGCCGTAATTTATAGGGACTATAGTAAAAATTTTACTTATGGTCACCGTGAAAGGAGTGGTTGTGTTTCGTACGTCGAGTTGCGCAAGCGCACTCACGTAACGCGAGAGCCGCTCGGCAAGTAAGTACCGGCTCATATAATACCTGATGTAGGTCGAAAAAAGTATGGCGTCTTTACCGTCTTAATCCTATTAAGAAGATTTTGTATAACCCTTCCAAGAAATTAAATCTTGGTTGTAAATAATAACACCGTCATAGGGTAGTGTCACCAGTAATCGACACTTTCATGAGGTTGTGTATTATTGTTTAAAAATAAACATATTTTATGTAAGTTTAAGTAATTTTAACTAAGGAATCTGAATATTTTTACAAGCACTCAGCTGTGATACATATATTTTAATCAAAATGAAGGATTTAATTGAAGTGTAATTGGATGATACTAGGAAGTATACTGTCTGCGGTCACTTCGACTGCGTCATCGTTTGTATTTCTTGAGAAAAATGATCTAGACAGACCGTCAGACAGACTACAAAGTGTTCCTGTATGTACGAAACCCTAAAAAGGGAATTGGCAGACAGACCCCTAAACCCTACAATAAGGTGCATACTTCAACGCATTTCGTAACAATTTGAAATGACGTCAGTACGCTCGGCCTGAGCGCTAGGGCGCAAAATCATGGTGATGTATCCGGTCCGTTTGGTGCGAAATGCGCCGGATATTCCGGATCACCGGCCCGCTGTCCCTCTGGCCCGGTGCCGGCCCTGTCGCGAGGTCATCGTGATAAAAATAGATATTACGATATCAGCGTGACCTCAAAGTTTAACGCAGTTACGTATTTCAATTTAAGCTGCGTTAAGATAAAAATACTTACATTCTTAATATATTGAGGGGTGACAAGCTTAGAACTTAAGCGGCACTTTTGGGCGATATTGAGTTATATACATATTTGAAATCAGCGATTTTTTCTGCGTCGAATGAACATGCCTGTAAATGTCGCATAAGGGAATCAATGTTTCACCCCTCGATATTATGTTGAATATTTTATTATTTCTACACACAAAAGATAGGGAAGATGGCTGGGTGCTACCACCAACTTGGGATCCAGTAATTAATATGATTAAATCCAAAACCAAGCGTACCATTGCAAGACCACAAGACACTGTGAGCACTTTCTGCGTGGATCGTACCGCAAACAACAACTAAATATGAGGGTACCCAGTTATTAACTATGAAATCAGCGGTCTCAGTACGCCTGCCAAGATAAGACATTTTCTCACGGATCGTGACGTCATTTTTGTGGCAAAATCGTTACGTCTTATTAGCTAGCATGGCGTGCTGGATAAAAATATAAAATTGGTTTGACAGTTAAATAGAACGTGGTTGACGTATGTCTAAGATGTTTTCTCTTATGTGCTAGCATGGGTTACCAAAATGTACCATAGAGACACGAATTTGACAGGTCAACGTAAAGAAATTTGTCACGGTTGAAGGCCGGTGATGAGAAAATAATTAGGCTGTAGGAAGTAGATAAATTCACATAGAGCCATTCCTCATCTTATTCCAATAAATATCATCATTTCATTTATTTCGTAAAAAATAGAAGAAAAGCTAGCAGCGACCTATAAAAATTGAAACTATTCAATAAAAAAATACTATTATTCATGTTGTATAGAATACCGTAGATATTCAAATTAACTGGCGTTTTAACTAATTATTTACCTTGTTTACTTATAGGTTAGGTACTCTGATACTTATGTATTTCCTTTTCAGACCCAATTAAGTTAATTTGGTTCTAAAATGGGCATGCTTCCATTTCATGATTAATTCCCTGAAAACACTGGGACTAACGAAATTACTTAAGTTTTTTGAAAATGTACTCTGTGCTAAAAATAGTAGTAGCCCCCAACACAGAGGTCGAGGAACCCCTTCTTCTGCTCCTAGGTGCATCTTTGCACCTAGGAGCGCAGTCATTACATCTCCCCTCACGGCAACTGCTCAAGCCGAGGTCGTGCCCCATGTGGCGCCCTTGAGCTAGTTGCTCTCCTCTTCCGCCCATAAGGCTTTGGTTGGAGTCACACTCTGCACTCGCCACTCCTCCGGTGAAGCTGTAAAGGCCAACTCACAACCAACAGCGTAGTCCATTAAAAAAAAAAGTAGTATAGATAATGGATATCGAATTTCTGTGAAAAAACTGGGCGTATAGTATTTCCAGCGCGATTATTCCTCAGTCATTGAAAAATAGTCTTCACCCATGAGTTAATATAGTTAGTTTTGATGCTAGAAAACAAATTGTCGCAAGCGTTTTGACGTGCCTATTTGCGCAGGGCTGAAAACCTCCTGTTTCTGACAACTGGCTAATTTAGCGCATACCTATTTATAATTGGTGTCCGCTATAATTCAATCTTATAACGAGAAGTGTTTGTTTGAAATACACTATAATTACTGAAAAAACTGAGCCGTCGCTGGACGCCTGGCAGATGTGAAACATAAAACATAAACGTCGTAGCGGCAAGTGACCGAGTGAGCGGAGTCAGCCGGTGGGCGGAGTCTAAGCGGCGGAAAGAACCGAGGAACCACGAATATAAAAACAACACAACTACCATAAAATATGGTAGTTGTGCATTATGATACTGCATCCCTGAGCAAATAAACGCGTCAAGATGTACACGACCAATTATACAAATAGTTGAATGTCTTGTGAGTTGTCACTGTATAGTAGTCACAATTAATTTCTGAAGAAGTGTAATGTGCGACCAGATTAAAAATATCTAAAACTAATCAGCTACTATCATGGAGGTAGTATAGTAATAAGGATCCGGCATAAGGAGCCCGCGCTGCGGTAAATTATCCGCCATATTAGTTTCGATTGTTTATATTGTTTGACACTAACGTAATTACTTGATCTTAAGACTAAGATGGCGGATCGCATATAAACCATTATTGCCAACCTTAAAAAAATCACCGCAGAGCATTACGAAGAGTGGGGTCTTGATGGGTACTCTATCTATATACTATCTCGATGGCTAGTATAGTTAATTTGCATACAGACTATATTGTGTTCAAATGGCTTATTGGAACACTTATTTCTGAACCTTGGTCGCAATAAGTTGTGCGATATCTCACAGTACATTGCACCATTATTTTAAGCGTACTCTACCTATATGGAGCTGAAATGGTTGAATGAAAGTCTATTTCTGTCTGCGGTCCGCAGAATGTGTTTTATATTGAGTTTCCCGGAGTGATAACGCCGGGGAATGGGGTCGCTTCGGACTGCTGCCCGCTTCGGAAAACTACCATGGACAAGTTCGAGCTGAAATCAGTAAATGTAGAACGCTTTTAATATGCCAGTACTTAATTATATTTTAGTGCTTTTATAAAGATGATCGATGGTGAGGTTAAGTAAAGGATGTCTTACTCAAATATGATAAAAGAGGATAGGACTGAAGGCAGGTAACGATTGGAGAAAAAAAAATATTACTCCGTTTTAGTGTAGTAAGGTTAATTTTTCCATTAAATAAAAAGTAAGTAATAAGCCTTAACTATATGGCTTACATAATATTTATAAACTTTTAGTTTATAATTTCCAAATAACAGCTTTCTACTAAATGGATATGAAAGTATCTACCTATACAGGGTGTTTCAGAAGTCCAAAATAATACTTGGACATTTTCATTGGTATCAGGTATACAACTGAATGGTATAAATTTTTTATTGAAATTCGACCATGTTTTTCCAACTTTTTTTTCGCCGCCGATTTCTATAACTAGTCGCCCCTCATAAGTGTATTCTACACTTTTGCATAGGATTATGGATGTACCCAAAGGCCAGAACACGAAACCTGTGACAAATATTCGAAGGTCGATAACTCAGAAACTATGATAATTAGATATAAACTGTCTTCACTAAGCATCCACATATGAGCTACCGTATATGTACCCAGAGTATTATTTCGGACTTCTGATACATCCTGTATATACGGTACCACCACCTGTGAAGTCTCTCGCAGCAATGTATTTAATATAACTTTCAGTTTTTGTCACTTAACTGATGAAAAATTTACATTTTGTAAAATGATGAAAAATTTACATTTTGTATTAAAACAACAACACACAACAATACTTTAAGTGTCCCCTATACTGTACTTTAAGAGTTGTCAACTGTCTATTAGCAATGTTTTAAATAATACTTTCAGTTTTAGACAAGTATCTTCGGCTTGCTCATTGAGATTATGTATGACAAAATGTCTTTGAAAAAAAAAAGGAAAATATTAATTAACATTTTTATTTTACTCAAGCTGCGCGTGGAATTAAGGAGCCCTAATTAGTTGTCTAGAATAAAATAATAACTTGAGAGGTGTCAAGGGACACCCGGATGGAACGAAGTTCCTTTTGAAATAAAAAAAAAGAAAAAAATTGTACATATACATACACACACACACACACACACATCGAAATCGCAATCTAAATCGAAATTTATTGTATAAATAAAAGTATACATTAAAAATCACACACACATATGTAAAAGTGTCGTTACCAAAAGTGTCTAAAATTTTTCGTCTTAATTTTTTCCGTCTAGCCCCCTTTCGCAACGCGCGATAGTGAACTACGTTCCAAAAATTGCATAAGTTACTCCTTATAACATCGCTATCTGACAGAGAAAGCTCCGTCAAAAGCCAGCCGTTCCGAAACAAATATACAGGGCCCTAACCAAGTATTGTTGTTTCATAAGTAACTGTCCTTTATTTACAAATTGCCCAGCAGTGGGGCATCCAATAGGCTATTTTGAAAAAACCAGCCAAGTGCGAGTCGGACTCGCGCACGAAGGGTTCCGTACCATTATCTATAAAAACGGCAAAAAAATCACAATTGTTGTATGGGAGCCCCCTTAAATAATTATTTTATTCTGTTTTTTAGTGTTTCTTGTTATAGCGGCAAAATAAATACATCACCTGTGAAAATTTCAACTCTCTGACTATCACGGTTCATGAGATACAGCCTGGTGACTGACGGACGGACGGACGGACAGCGAAGTCTCAGCAATAGGGTTCCCATTTTACCCTTTGGGTACGGAACCCTAAAAAAACAAGTGACTATGTTCGACCTTTTAATAACACTGGTTCACACCACAATTAGTTAGGTATGACGTGATGTTTTGGACAAACACTCGAGGACATTATGCCAGCATCGACTCCTCATTGTATGCAAAACCACGGCCATTCAGCAATCAATACCAAACAGCATACCAATTCCATAAATGTATTTATATGACACTGTCTCAATCGTAAAATTTTCACCTCATGCGATATATCCACTCACTTGGGCCAACGAATAAATAAGACTCGTTATTGAAATTGTATTCTATGTCAATATACATAAAGATTGAATTAACCACATGACCATCTCAAATTTCGCTCGCGATGAATGACTTTCGTTGAAGAATGAATGTTTTTTCTATGAGTTCATGCCATGGAGATATTATAACGGAGATGGCATTTCGAGCCCGCGCTGCGGTAATTTTTTCTGGTTTATCTGACTCCGCCATTTTTTGTCCCATATAGTTGCCGTATACCTACTACAGGTACATGAGATAACAACAATGGCGGAAAAATCGCCGCAGAGCTATACGAAGAGTGGAGTCGTTATGGGTATTCTAGATTCTCTATGGTCCATACAGATCTTGACGCATCAGTGTGCCCAGAGCTTTACTGTGGTAAACGGGACCACAAGTCAAATTACGGACTTTGCTTTTAAAAAAAATGTGCTTCTTTTAAGAGTTCGTTGAAAAAGTGGTCGCGTAAGGTATGTCTAGACTTAACTATAAAAAACTATAAAAAAAAGACTATAAAAAACTAGCAGACCCGGCGAACTTCGTACCGCCATAGTATTAATAAATGTTAAATGCGCCACCTACCGGGTTCAATTGTGAATCTAAACCATCCAGGGCGCCACCCAAACGCATACAAAAAAAACATTCAAATCGGTCCAGCCGTTTAGGAGGAGTTCAGTGACATACACACGTACAGAAGAAATATATATATTAAGATTAAGATATTTAATCAAATGAAACTGCAGAAACGGAAAAAATTGTATTTCATGGGTTATTACATATTAACATAATATGATATTGCAAAAATGATAACACAATTTTCCATCAATTTGTAGTAAGTAATTTCGACGTTAAACAATCTCCATTTACCGAATCGAAATGCATCAATCACTTGTAATATTTAGGTAAATTCTGGACATTATTAGTTGGATCAGTCTATTTAAATTCAAACTAGTATACTTCTTTCTTGATTGACAAAAATCTTCTTTTAAATTCTCCTTCTTTCTTCTGCAGGAGCAGTTGCGCCAGCGCAAGGAAGCGGAAGAGAGGATAGCCGCCCAGAATGAGTTCCTCCGGACTTCACTCCGCGGCTCCAACAAGCTGCAGGCCTTGGAGTCGAACCCTCCATCATCGGGGACAGCTTTCGTCAACGACGCGTACGAAGATGATGGTAGCGATGACTCTGCGCAGCTATATACTGTTGTTGGTAAGCAATTACCATATTTTTTTATTTTTTTTTATTTAGGATTTCCAACAACAAGTACACTGTGTGAGATAACAAGGTAACATGCATAGGTTTTAAGCTAAGTGCCCTATCAATTACAGGAAATCACAGCATGCATAACAATAATAACAATAGGTAAACTACTTAAGGCTAAATTATATAAACACAATATTACCTAATCATAAAGGGATACAGTAACCAAGCAAAAGTAACAGTAAGCGGTGTTTTTTTTTTTATCTAAGGACAATACGTTTAAGATTAGCTGTGAAAAACAGGTCACATTCATTTTGGCAGTCTTCATACAATGAGTACATACGAGGTAACGGACAAAATTTCCTTAAATTAGTGCGTGAAACTAGATGAGAGAACAACTTTTTCCTACATGATCTTGGAGTTTTAGTAGGTATATTGAATCCTACCTTGCTGAGCAAATTGGGACAGTTAATTAAGCCTGTACATAGTTTTTTTTAGAAATAGTAAATCCAAATATACCATAATAATAAACTAATCAATGCACCTGCAACTCCTGCAAGCAACCAGTTATTTGCCAATACTAAAACTAACTGTATAAACTCATAAAATAAGCACATTTTACAATAAAATGTCATCGATGATGCGAGCGTGTTGGAACATGTGGTCGCGTTACCTCAGTAATTCAACCTTTATGTAAAGCAATGGTAACCGAGTGGTCGACGAACGCTTTGCAATCAAAGTGCGCAGGTTCAAACCCCGGCTCGCACCTCTGGGTTTCATGTGCGAATCTCATTTTCATCCGAGATTAACACTTGTTAAGAAACGGTGAAGGAAAACATCGTGAGGAAACCTGCACGTCTATAGAAAGGCGTGTGAAGTTCACCAACCCGCACTGGGCCAGCGTGGTGGACTATGGCCTGAATCCCCCTCGCATTGAGGGGAGGCCCGTGCCTTGCAGTGGGACGTTAAAAAGGGCTGTAGTAGTATGTGTATAGACATAAATAACAAGTTAAAAAAAAAATATATTAGCATGACCGTGTAGTTTTATCTCTTTCAACTGTCAGTTTTGTCGATAAAATGACGTCAATTCGAGCTTTTTGTACTGGTCATGGCTCGGTGTATGTCTACAGTAGATGAAGCATGTGCGCCAAGACTAGACGTTTTTCACGGCATATCTTGATGTTGTCTCTTTTTCTCGTATGAAATTAGAGAGAGAGCGAGCGAGCAAATCCGTGACAAAGATCTTATCTTGCCATGCGTGCTAACCTCACAGGGCGTAATAAATTAAGGTCATCTGCTGCCTCCGGTTGTGGCGCAGGTACCTACCTTCCACAACTGAAGCAATGTGAAAATTTTGTACGTTTTTAGAATCAATAGCCTTAAAATCAATTAACAACCTTTGCAGCGTTGACTTTTGCAAATGAGTGGAATACCTTTTTTTAAATTTGAAAGTTAATTATTACTCTCATTTTTCAACAACAAAACCATTTCGCTCGCTTGTGTCGGAATGAGCAGTGCATACGGGGCTTGTGTTACTTCCAGTTCACGGGTCAATTGGCTGGACCCCGCGGGCTGTAATAGGTGTTAACTGGAACGAGACTAGGTCGGTTGATGGATTTATCGATCAAGATATCGTTGCTAGTGTTTCAGCACCCTTAGCATGACCGTGTAGACACAAGTTTTATCTCTTTCAACTGTCAGATTTGTCGATAAAATGACGTCACTTCGAGCTTTTTGTACTGGACATGGCTCAGTGTGATATTATTTTCTCGACGAATTTGACAGTTGGACGAGATAAAACTTATATCTACGCGGTCATGCTACAGGGCCAGGTGTCCGAAATACTTAGAACTACCCTTGCATAGGTAGTTATAGCTCCAAGAACGTTTGAAGTAAGTTTTGGGCGACACTTTTAGGCGATATTGACTTATATACATTTTGGAACCAGCTAATTTTTCTGCGTCAAATAAGTATGATCTTCTGCAAAGTTTAAAAAAATCGCTTAGGTAAGTAAAATAGCATTTCACCCCTCGGTTATACTGTTTAGTGAATATTGATTCTCACATTATCCTGTTTCATAGAGTTATGGATGTATCCTAACGCCACAAGCCGGTACTTGGGACAAATATGTGACTGTGATAGTTAGGTATGGTCTGACTTCACTATACACACATTAGCTACCATATATGTACCTACAATATTATTTGGGACTCCTGATACACCCTGTATAGTCTCGTATTGGCTTGCTGCTTTGATGTAAAAGTGACATCATAGGTGTATTGCTTCAATGAGTTTGATGGGAAATTTGTCCAAATTTAACGGCGTCGTCCCATATTTTGCATCTTTATCACTTTTCATTTATGAACATTTTCATTAAGACTTTAAAAGGAGTTCCGAGTCGAATGAAATTTGAGTTTACTAGTTCCTTTTATAGCAGGTCGTCCATTTCCGGCGTTTCATTCGGTCGCTGACTCGTTCATTCTGTTTATCACCTTCACTGACCCGAGTAATAATTTCTACAAGAGATTCTAAAGATAAGTACCTGCTTATATAAGTACGTACTTTTATATTATATTTCAATACATCTAGAAACCACTAATAATGATAATATTTTTTAGCACAAACCTTGTTCTCCAACCTCATTATACTTATAATAAAGTAATAATTTATTAATCACCATATCAAGTAAGTTTCATTTGGGTACTTAAATTAACTTATTATTAAGTAGGTTTTGTAGCAAATGTGTTGCCAAATCCACACTAAGTTAGACCTGTCTTGTGGATTCCTGTTGCATAATGTTGACCAGTTTTTTTAACTGTGACCGAGATCGTAATAAAGTACCTAAGTAAAAATAATCAAGTAATAACGAAAAAAAAACAAAAAATGAATTCTAAATTAATATAAAATGAAATGAAATTACATGATAAGAGAAACAAAATACTGTATACTGAGAGAAAAACAATATGAAACAAACCAACAAAAATATAACATGCTCAGGTCTAAATACTGGTGGGCAATTCTCGCAAGATCGACAATATCCCTGATTGGTTAGTGAAGGCATCCTTCTCTCTTTGTTTTAGATTACCAAGAGGTATGTGCAGCACTCACACGCGTGCAGAAGGCTCTGGGCGCGAGCGGGGAGTCTGCCCTAGCGGCGCGGGTGGCGGGCGCGGCCGGGGCGCTCCTCTGCCCCGCCCTGAGGACCGCCCTAGCGACCAGATCGGCTGTCCTCACTGCGGTCAGACACAAGAGGCCTGGACTAGCACCGCCGCACACGCATCGTGCTACTGATAGATTGAAAGACGTGAGTATGATTACAATAGTACCTAGGTACAAGTGTTATTGATTCAAGGTCTCAAGAGAAAGTGATAAAAACAAAATATTCCGTGACATAAGTCTAGTCATGGCGCACATGCTACCACTATTGAACTGATATTATAATCTATCACTTTTATGTCATACATAATGAGTAATTAGCAGTCCTGGATTACCCTAAGGGCTATTTAAGCAATTGCTTAGGCCCAAAGCAATGCGGGACGGGATGCCTTAAGCCTTAGGGCATCCCGTCTAGGGGGCACCAGAGACGACCGAGAAAAAAAAAAGGGTAGGTACACGAAAGTTAAAGCAATTTCAAAATCTTACGGACATGTGAAATCATGTTGTGCCGACCCAACCTAGCATTGGATAAGGGCAGAAGGAACAACACATACATTGTACCTACGATACGTATTCACATTTTTGTTTTCAATTAATTCTTTGTAGTTCACTTAAGGATGTGGGGGGGGGGTGTCACAGGGAAAGATTGCTTAGGGCATCAAGTTGCCCTAATCCGGCACTGGTAATTAAGTACTAATTGTTAGATATCTGTACTTTCATTTGATAAAAATTTTATGTTTCAGTGTATGGATGTACTAGGAGCGCATACAGCATCAGGCGGTGAGTCGTCGGCACTGGCGGCGGAGCTGCTGTCGATACTGGGCGGCTTGGAGCTGGAGAGCCTGATCCAGGCGCACGATCAGGCGGCCGCGCTGCTCGACCCGGCCTGCTTCAACAGAGGAAAGAGACATAAGGTATAAATACTATGTATATAGGTACTACATCAGTAGCCCAGACAAATCCACGTTGATAAACATTTGTTGACAGTGGAAATGGTCTTTACGTGTCATCGCATGCTAAGGGCATCGATAGAGTTTAAGTTGTTGATAGGCGTATTGTGAGAAAAGTGTCATGCTACGCGTACCTACTATGCGATTCAAATGAGAATAGGATCGACTTTGCGCCATGTTGTGACGAACTATATTAAAACAATTTACTAATAATTCAAACTTTTTATTTAAATGTGATGTAAGACTATTATTATTGATAATGCAAATAAGTTTTTTGCAAACCATACTTTTCAAGTGACATTTGACAGATGGAGGTTATTGACATTCCTATTCTTATTTGGATCCCATTATACAATCAGTAATTAGTCAGTAACCAAAGTCAGCGTGTTGTCCGTTTGATATTCCCTTTGGTATTTTAATAAAATATGTCTACAAATTTCTTGAATGTAATGCTAGAGATTAATAAACCCAAATAGTAATAAATACTCATATTTGCCAATAACAAAACGGACTGTATTGACTCAGAAAAAAAGTTCATTCTTCAATAAATAACATTGACACCACCGCGAGCGAATTTTGAAGCGTGTCTTTTACCACAGAATTTCAATGAATTTGTTTTTTTCACACACAGTTTGTTTTGGCAAAGATTTTCCGCACGAGTTTTCAAGCTATACCTAATGCTTTTATAGGTTTTGAAAATTATTTTAAAAAAATAGGAGACGATGCAATTCATATCTACTTATTAACCGACAAAAAAAAGAGGAGAAGAAAAAAAAAGGTTCTCAATTCGACGCGTATATTATTTTTTTATGTATGAATTCGCATATTTATATTCGATTCCAAAATTGGTATCTAATATACAAAACGCTTTGAGACTTTCACTTTGGACAATAAAATAGCTATCAGTTGATCTAGCTCACGCCGAGTTTTTATCACTTTTATTCATAAGATTTGCATAATGTTGGTAAATGGAACATTGAATAAATAGCAGCTTGACCGATAAGAAAACCAGATATTAAAACTAGACGATTTATGATTCTGCGACTGTGTTTTTAACATTATTTATTTATTTAATGGAAGACCAACAGCTATGGTAACAGGTATAAATAGCAGAAGAAAAATAACTGAGAGCCAATTACAGGTCTCCACGTATAGCAATAGAACATAGAAATATAAAACTAAGGTATGAACATAATTAATAATATAAAACTAAAACATAGTAAGGCTCGACGAGCACAGCAGAGTAAAGTACAGAGTATGTTTATTAGGTCCTAATTAAAGAAGTCAAGGCTTAGGCACCGCTTAACCGAGTTAGCACTACAAGTGAAAATATCCATATCATGCTATTCGCCAAAACTATAGAAATTCCAATTATTTTAGTCATTCTTCGTCTTGTTTTACGAAATAATGGAATAGGTTGAGGCATGCTGGGAGTGGGAAGAACAAATTCAATGTGTATTACATTATAAACTAAAAATGGGTGATGAATGTGATAAAGATGGCGGGTGAACCAACATTCTGCTTCTTAAACGTTGATGTAAGTATTACAAGTGTCATCATTAATTCCAGACTGGCAATAACTTCAATCACAAAGGAGATAGTGACAAATCGTTGGCCACGCATTCGCCGGACGACCCCAGCGAACACATTAAAATTATCAAAATCGAAAAAACTAACGAACCACTTGGTAAGCATTTTTTTTTTATTATCTACGCTGTTGGCCGTGAGTTGGCCTTTATAGCTTCACCGGAGGAGAACTTGGTAAGTTGGTAAATATTAAAGTACCTATATATATGGTGTACCTATCAGAAGTGTCGGTTTTCAAGAGTATAACTGGCGATGTTTAGGCTATTATCCACCTAGGCTATTATGCAACCCTTAGTGCTTTAAATTTTCATTAGAAACCAAACAACATGGTGATTTATTACATTATGAAATTTGTTTGTAATTTAATTTGTAATCCTTCTGCAGGTGCTACAGTAAGAAATGAAGGGGAGGCGGTGATAATAGGCAGGATAGTGAGGGGTGGAGCGGCGGAGAAGTCGGGGCTGCTACACGAAGGAGACGAGGTGAAAATCTATTCGTATTACTTCTTGATTTTATATACTACAACAGCCCTTTTAACGTCCAACTGCTGGGCACGGGCCTCCTCAATGCGAGGGGGATTCAGGCAATAGTCTACCACGCTGGCCCAGTGCGGATTGGCAGACATATTTTATATAATTGATACCAATCGTAACAAATTTGGACTGTCAATTGTCTTTCAGTCTGACTGAGAAGCGAACTGTGCTTACCCTCATGGGCAGTAGATAATTAATTTTGTTCTAGTGTAACATTTCCATGTTCATCTCTCGAGCGTTATTAAGAATCGTTCTTATAATGTGCTGACTGCGCAAACTGTTCATTTCCCTAATTATGTTTAAAGCCATGGAGGTTACATGAACTAGGTAGGCTTTAGGTACACGGTACACGTATGTCGTAAGGGACAGCCTCAAGACACTCATTAGAAACCACAGGGGAAACTATCACAAATTATTGACTTTTAGCCTTGTTAGGTAAAGTGAGGATCAGCAATTATCATTATTAGCTACCTCTACGGTTGTTATTTACTGAACTTTAGGGGATACTAAATCTATAATATTAATATATATTATAGATTATATAATAATTGACGACGGCTTGGTCCAGTGGTTTAAGAGTAGGCCGCTTGACTCACTGAACCGAGTGGTTGCGGGTTCGATTCCCGCCAGCGTCAAATTTCGGAAATGGCCTTTTCGAAATTTGCCCTGGTCTGGGTGTAACTGGGATCGCCCCCAGTCCATTGTATGGTACCCATAGTACAAGCTATGCTTAGTTTGTTATTATTATTAGTATATTATTATTATTATTCCTTTATTTCTCATTTTTCTTATTTAGTATATTTTTAAATATAAATATAAAAAATACATTTAAAAATATAAAAAACAGTTCCCCACCGGCATCTGGAACAGGGTCCTAGTTACCAGTGGTTAGGGCTCCAGAGAAATTATTATTATTATTATAAATAATTATTTAACTTCTTTCCGGTACATGTCCAATTTCACATTCAAAATAGCATGTCCGTTTTTAGGGTTCCGTACCCAAAGGGTAAAACGGGAACCCTACTACTAAGACTTCGCTGTCCGTCCGTCCGTCTGTCATAAGGCTGTATCTCATGAACCGTGATAGATAGATAGATAGATAGTCAGAGAGTTGAAATTTTCACAGATCCGCTATAGCAACAAATACATAAAAACAGAATAAAATAAATATTTAAGGGGGCTCCTCTACATTAAACGTGATTTTTTTGCCGTTTTTATAGATAATAGTACGGGACCCTTCGTGCGCGAGTCCGACTCGCACTTTTCCGGTATTTTAGAGTTGCCGGTTATGAATATGTCGTCCATTTTGGAATCCAAGATGGCGGAAATTCAAAAGGATAATGTGTACATCCTCAGCTGCTGGAGGTGAACGGCGTGGCGTTACGCGGCAAGTCAGTGCACGAGGTGTGCCAGGTGCTGGGCGCGCTGGCGGGCACGCTGAGCGTGGTGCTGGCCCCGCGCCGCGCCGCGCCGCCGCCGCCGCCCTCGCACCGCGTGCTACACGTGCGCGCGCACTTCGACTACGACCCCGAGGACGACGTCTACATACCCTGCAGGGAACTCGGTCAGTACCTAATACAGACGCAATATACTCAAGGCTTTGAGCCCTCTCAAAAGAGCTCGAGCAGATTTTCGAAGCTCCGGTTTGTGGAAACGATTCCGAAGGCTATGAGACTATAAAATATAGCGCTTAGTCCTTTTACGGGTCCATTGTTGGGCCCTCAAAAAGAGGTTCCTTTAGTAGGTTTTGCTTTTACAAAATTGAATGGATTTAGATGAGGAATGGCGGCATTTTAAATCTTTTTTATCATTGGCAATGGTGCTGATTCGGTTGGCACCACAGACCTAAAATTCTCTCGCTTGGCATCATAACTTTTACACGAACACACACCTCGCCGTGATACTTAAATATTAATACTACTGCAACTATCAGCTACTTAATATATTTTATTAATCGACTTCAAAAAGGAGGAGGCTCTTAATTCGACCCGTATTTTTTTTTAATTCTATTTTCTTGTTAATATTTTCAGGTATAAGCTTCCAAAAAGGCGATGTGCTACACGTAATCAGTCGAGAGGATCCCAACTGGTGGCAGGCCTTCAGGGAGGGCGAGGAGGACCAGAGCCTCGCCGGCCTCATACCCAGCCAGGCTTTCCAGCATCAGTAAGTACCTATACTTCATTTCAATGGTTAAAACAGCCTCAGAAGTCACTATATTTAGAAAGTAGTTTTAATTTACACAAACTGTCTAGGTACTACTACTACTATAGCCCTATTAACGTCCAACTGCTGGGCACGGGCCTCCCTTCCCCTTCACTGCGAGGGGGATTCAGGCCATAGTCCACCACGCTGGCCCAGTGCGGGTTGGCAGACTTCACACATATATCGGGAAATAGTCAAGTTCCCTCAGACGTGCAGGTTTCCTCACGATGTTTTCCGTCGCCATTTCATAGCAAGTAATAATCTCAGATGAAATTGAAAGGTACAAACTGTCTAGGTACAGCTAACTATATTTGATAGCATTAAAAATATTTCCATTTTGCCCATACATAAAGACGGTAAGTGAAGAAGGGCCGATTCAAATCAGATAACTCTTACAATGATCGCCAACCAATGACCAAAGATCTTCCTTTATTCTCTGATGCTGTTAGCGAAGTTCTGCAACAAATTCATTCCTTTATTCAGACGAGAATCGATGAAGCTCACCCTAGCTGGAGAAGTAGCAGCCAGGGACAAGCCCCGGAAAGGCGGCACTTTGCTTTGTGCGAAGAAACCGCCGCGAAAGAAGAAAAGCAAGAAAGCGACCAGTGAAGCTGGATACCCGCTGTATTCCACATCTGGTGTGGATGGTAAGTAATTTACTCTTTATTGCATACTTATTATTCGATTGACTCCCGCCAAGAAAATTACAACCCAGCGTACAAAATTCTTGCATCCACCACAGAGTACTGTACCAACTTTTTTCTCATTGATTTATGGGATACCAGTAACAAAAAAATATTTCCCAATTATTTATTTTATTTTGTTCGCTCTGGCAAATAATATTTATTACTAGCGGAAACCAGCGGCGGCGTGTTCTACTATGATGAATGGACCGAACATGCGTAATGAATTTTTTTAGTGGTCTAAGAAAATCTTCGCATGATTCTTCTTTGTTGCACATCCGTTGGATGGTTTCAAAATTTATGTCGGACATTGGTAGAAACATTTATTTTTAATATAAATAGAATAAGTCTCAATTTCGATTGCTCCCAGAATTTGAACAAGAAGAGATTTTAACGTATGAAGAGGTGGCTTTGTATTACCCGCGCGCATCACACAAGCGGCCCATCGTGCTCATCGGGCCCCCCAACATAGGCCGCCACGAGCTGCGCCAGCGGCTTATGGAAGACAGCTCAAGGTTCGCCGCCGCTGTGCCACGTAAGTAAAGTCGTTATTAAATTATCTCCAACATTACGTCTATATTATAGTGAGTAACTTTTAAACATAGATTTTAGATCTAAGGATGTTTATGTCATTAAATAGTTTTCTAATTTCTACTCCCCTTACAGTTACTAACTTACACAGATTAACGTGTTAAATGATATCTGCTAACAAAAAAATATAACCAACCGCATTATAAACTACTAAATTTCCATCTATGTTAACAAGTGGTATTAAAAAGAATGGTTTTACACAGATACGTCTCGACCGCGCAAGGACCACGAGGTGCCGGGCCAGGACTACCACTTCATATCGCGTACACAGTTCGAGGCTGATATACTGAACAGAAAGTTCGTTGAACACGGGGAATACGAGAAGGCTTACTATGGTAAGTATTTAAAAACTGTAAAACATAGTTTTCGGAAGTCTTTTTATATCGGCCAATGCTAATGAATCGTCAGTTCTTGTGGTCCTTATGAAAAGGTGAAGCTGCTTCATTTTGTCATTTTATTAATCGATCAGCTGACTATGGAATCCAATAAATTAGTTAGTTAAGCCAAATTTTGAAAGATATTCTCAATGGCAAACTTTAAGCAAATTATATCAGATAGAACATGATTTTAATGTTTTATGGCACTTTAAGGTACGTCACTTGAAGCAATACGTGAAGTAGTAAACTCTGGAAAGATCTGCGTGCTGAACTTGCATCCTCAGTCGTTGAAGATTCTCCGCAACTCAGACCTCAAGCCATACACCGTATTCGTCGCGCCACCGAGCTTGGAGAAGCTCAGGCAGAAGAAGATTAGAAACGGAGAAGGATTTAAGGTATAATATGGGAAATATTAATGTTACTAAAACCATGATAGGCAATAGTATTTTTTATATTGTAAGGCTCTTTTATAAATATTTCTCATAACACTGTTAGAGTCAATTTTCAAAAAAAAAAAAAAACGATACGTAATGATAAAATTATTGTTACAGGAGGAAGAATTAAAAGAAATAATAGCAACTGCGAGGGATATGGAACTGCGATGGGGCCACTTGTTCGATATGATAATCATTAATAACGACACACAACGTGCCTACCAACAGCTGCTGAACGAGATCAACAGCCTTGAGCGCGAGCCGCAATGGGTGCCCGCGCACTGGCTCAAGCATACCTAGCGGCAGACCAACCGAGTCGAAATCGATCATGAGTTTCGATGTAACGTGAACGTAATCGATAACACTAATCGATGGATCAATAAATCAAACGTAGAGACAGGTTCCAATATGTTCAAACTCATTTTGATGTTCGATATGATAACGCAAATGGTTTTACATTTGCTTTTCTACTTTCTCAATGCTTGCGACATTAAAAGGAGATTCATAAAAAGGAGGAGATCGTCGGATATGAGAGTTCTAGATAGTAATAGAGAGGTATGTAGCTACAAAGGTACGCACGCCCATCTTAAACACGTAGAGAATTTAGAACTTAGAAATGTGTTCCCGAAAACTAGTTCAGTTGACGAATGTGAACACTTCGAGCCGATTGATAGAGCTATCGCGTAAGTGAGTTTTATAACTCGATAGAGGTCTGTCAATCGATTATGCTAGGTGGCTCGTATACATCACTTTAATTTAAAATTATGGATTTATTTTGAAAGTATTGTAAGTGTTACAAGTGAGGTGCATATAACTTATGAAAAGAATAAGGAAGGTGTTACGGAGTCGAGATGAGAGAAATTAAATAATATTGTATTAATTAAAGTCGATATACTACAAAATTCACACGTTTATAACGATTCCTAGGTAGATACGTCGTTTGGAACGTATAATTAGCTACCTACATAACTGGCAATAATAATTAATAACGTCTGGTGTTAGTGATACCTACAATCTTTTACGTAAAAATATGTAAAGGAGGTAAATAAACAGATTTTTTAATCTAAATTATAAAAATCACGGGTTCCTTTTTAAAAATATTATTATCAAAATACTGCCTTATTGGTGAATGAAACATTTTATTATGTACTTGTTAAGTGATTGTTTGTTAAAATTAGAAACGGAGGAGTAAGTAGTTATTTTTGTCTTTGTTTCTCATTTTAATAATAATTAGAAATAATTAACATAATAATGTTCCCCGAGGGTCAGTTGCAAATCTTTGGTAGTCTAAATAATATACTAAAAATATTCAAAAATATTTTAAATCTAATCCTCCCAACTGACTCTCAACGCACAGCCCCAGCTTAAAACTTAAAGCATGGGTGAAATTATTAACACCCACTAATGTATAATAATTCCATTTTTTAAGAATATTATTACCTATTATTATCATTGTATTTTAGCTTGTTAAATATTAATTGTTTAAAATTACAAGCGCATCACATTCGTGAGGTAATAACTTACTACAATCTTCAGTATTGAAACAAACAATATTGTATACCCAAACGTGAGTTTTACTTCAGCAATACCTTTAATTTGTGTTACCGAAAACTCGGTAGCATTGTTTCTGCTATCATATACTTTTTTATTAATATAGTATCTTATCTTAATATTATGGGCTACCTTTATTGGCAGATTTTAATCAATTGCATAACAATATTATTTTTTGTTTATATTTCAAGTGAGTTCAAAATTCATATAAAAGAACAAAGTTATAAAGCGATTTACTCAATTAAACTTATGGAAATAAATGTAAACAAATTATATTATATACACCAACGTAATGCGATGGAATTATTAGGTTGCAATATAAATAGATAGATAAATTAATACGATGATAAAACAATAAATATTTCTCTATTGCCAAATTTATACCTACGGTAGTTATTTAAAAAAAATACTAGGATTTTTTGGAAAATTTCTCCTGTAGTCTTCTTGTGGATTTCTCTAAGGAAATAACTCGGTGGTAGCAAGTTTCTAGTTCCAGTAAAACAATTAAAATTAACACTGCTATGATAGTGAGTAGAAAAGCAATATTTTATACCCGTATAATCAAATTTACCTACTGTACAACGACATATCCGTTTTTATATAGAACCTATACCTATTTCAATAACCATATGCGGCCAAAATATGTATTATTCCTTTTTGATGTTTTCTTATATAAAAATACCACATTGCCATGAATAGTTTTAACGTTGGTGAGTTGTTCGGCTTAATACCGAAAATTTAATTTAAAATAAATAATCGGGCAATATTAGTAGAGAAGGGTTTACCTATTAGTGCTTTTTTTTTCATCGATTTAATACCGCTTCTTGCAATGGGTTAACCAGTTCCTTAATACTGCAAATAGTATTTTAAACATATAAGAAACTAGGTGTGATTTTTATGAGTATGTACGTATTCTCGGTTACAAAAGAGTCCTATGAGACTAGAATATACGATTAGTAGGTAGATACATGAAGTCTGCTAATATTGCCTGTTATGCAAAATATAAGGCGATTAATTGTAAACAAATTTATTGTAAACATTCCTATAAACACGTCTGCTATAGAGTAACTGAGATTAGTTTCAACGATAGGTATTTCAATATCTTTGTAGATAAACACGAGCATTCCAAATGTTTTAGTGCCAAATACATAAGGCCACGGTGAGTTGTGAATTTATTATTCATTTTATTGTAATCACCACATATATTATTTAACACGTATTTTGTAAAATATTATATTCTTTAGTGGCGTTGATAGGATTGAAATATAAGCAGCCAACAGGACACAAAAAAGCTCTATATTGGCTTCACGTAGCTCTATTCCTGTTGTCTTAAATTTATTTAGCGTCTAAATAAACAATTAAATTTATATGAATCAACAAAAGCGTTTGGTACCTACCTATATAAACGAAACAAATGTAAAATTCGAACCCAAACCACGAGCGGAACATGAAATTGGATTATTAGTCATTATTAGGTTCTGCTAATTATTGTATGCTGTTTTGTTACCTCTCTACGGCGGCATAACAACAATTTTAAACTTAATCTTCATTTCCTATCAACAGCACATATACCAAATTACATGTGTACCTATTTACTGATTTTTAATACCGTGTCGTGCGTGTCAAAATAAAATTGATTGATTGTGAAAAAAATTCCATTAGTTATGTAAGTTAAGGTGTATTTGAATAATAAAAATCAGTGGTAACCTGTTGAGGTGCTAAAACTTGTACTTAACTTTTTTGTTTTTATCGTACGTTCTGTGTGTTTTTTAAGTTATTGTTATGTGAGTGAATGTGAATAATGTTCGATACAATTTATTTACTTTAAATCATTTAGCTTTAACACTAGAATTTTGGCAGATTAAATCTCACTGACCAAATTTGTTTTGAGAATATAATCATTAGAAAAAATATCTGGCAGACTTACCTGCATACCAACATTATTCGAATATTTTTCATATTCACAAATTATACCTATGTGGATTTGTTGAACTTCACAGTATTGATATTAATCTTATTTATAAATAGCCATGTATATAATTTATTAACAACTGAGGAAATGATAAAAAAATATTATAAATAACATGTTAATAGTGAACAATTTATTGTAAATAATAGAATACCTATTAAATTTAATATCAGATAATAGCGTTTGTTTTATTTTATTCTGGACTACCTAAAATATATTTCTCTTCGTACCTATTTAATAAACAAACATATTTTGTCCTATATTCATCGCATAAATTGTATCACAGAATTGTATTTTCAATTAATTAAACCAAAGTACCTAGTTATCAAATATATCTTACACAGTCGAAATGAGGCGCTGCAAGCGCTAACTAGTGCTGCCATCTGTATTCTGGAAATAAATCGCTTTGACAAACACCCATTATTAAGGTTGCTTGCATAATGATGGCAACACAACAAAAAATGACATTATTTTGACGTACATTTGTTTGACATTGGCAGACGAGACGGGACAGCTGGGCAACCTCGGTGACGTCTTACTTTTTAAAGGAGCGAAAATCAACATTTGCTTCTATCTAAACCCTATAGGAGCCCAAACAATTGGAATATCAGTTTCTTAATAAAGCAAAACGGAATGCCGTCAATGAAAGTGGAAGGTGATAGCGATGGAGATGGGGATATGTCGGGGGGAGATACTGAAAGGTCTAATGGGTCCTCCAGGGGCCCTGATCGGGACTCCAGCGCCGAGGAAGCTGATGAGCCTGACTCCGACGACTCCTCGGAGATGGATGAGAGTGAATGCGAAAGACGACGCAACGAATGCCTCGACAACTTAGGTTGGTATTCTTATTAAATTTTGAGGTTATGTTTACAAACATTTAGCCAGTTTAGTTTTGATAAAGTTTATAAACAGTGTTTGTTATTTGATTGAATAATGATATCAGTTTATTGGTATGTTTCCAATTATCATAACGCCTTAAAAGTTATTTTGAAAATATAAGATGCAATCTAATCTATTTCTAGGTACATTTGAGAAATTAGGTCTTTTTGAAGTTTGAAAATTATAATCATGGACTTTAATAATCTGGGCACATAGTGAAGATAATAATGCAAATGTTAGTACTGCTCTCTGATGCTTATTTATATTTATTTATAATTTATTAATGAGATTTATAATAAACTTTTTGAAGTGCAATTAATGATTATAATATAGTCTCATTTTGGCCAAATTGTATGTGTAGTATTATATCAGGTACTGATATTAACTTGTGTACTAATTAAATCAATTGTCATAATATGCTTCTGTTAATAATAATAATGTCTTTGGAGTCTTGACTGCTGCTGGTAACTACGACCCTGTTCCAGATGTGAAATGTGGCCGGTGTGCAACAGTTTTTTTACATGTATTTATTTTTTGTCACGTTTGAGAGGCAAGCCTTTACCTAGCAGTGGGACATTCAATAGGTCATTTAAAAGAATAGTTTTAATTATGTAATTTACATAAAAGTGAAAAGTAAATGATAAATAAAATAATTATTAGTGTGAAGCTCCTACCCATATTATGTTCACAATACCTACGTTTATTAATAGTCATTTAAAATGTATCTTAGGTACTATATTACAAAATTACATATTATGAACAATAGTTCATAAATCATAAAGGAAAGTTAAAAAAAAAACTTTATATCATCTTTCCATTGGGTCAAGCCTAATATAATTTTGCCAATGACAACATAGTGATGAAGACAGAATGGAGATAGATGCAATGCTAAAATGGCCAAACTAAAGATATTTTAATGATACTTGCAGCTAACTTGGAAAGGCAATTCTCCGTTCTCCGAGAGCAGCTGTACTGTGAGCGGGTGAAGCAGGTGGACCACCAGCTCACGGAGGTGCGAGGAGGCCGATCCCAGGAGTACCTGGGCCCGTTGCGAAGACTGCAGGAAAATATGAGAATTAGGTAACAAGATGTACCCAAACTATACTAATATTATAAAAAGGAGTGATTTCTATTTTTGTATGTAATGAATTAACTTAAAAACTACTGGACCATTTTCAAAAAATATTTTAGTGTTAGTAAGCTACATTGTCACTGAGTTACATAGGCTATATTATAAACCCATGTGAAGTCGGGACGGACCGCTAGTAATTTATTGTTTTAATCCATCTACAAAAGGTTTACAGTGCCATTTTTCAAACATTAATCATGTGTAGTGTTCATGCTGCTATCAATATATTGCAACTCACTTCATGTACATTTTTTTTTGTACCTACTTAATTTACAAAAACACATTTTAAAAATATAAGTGCACTGAAAAGCTAGACATAATAATTATTTAATTTGTTGTAAGTGCTTATCCGTACGGATCCGAGACGTGGTCGCTCACAATGGGACTCATAAGACGGCTCAGAGTCACTCAACGTGCAATGGAGCGAGCTATGCTGGGAGTTTCACTGCGCGATAGAATCAGAAATGAGGACATCCGCAGAAGAACCAAGGTTACAGACATAGCTCGAAGGGTTGCACGTTTGAAGTGGCAATGGGCCGGACACATTGCCCGGAGAACGGATGGCCGTTGGGGCATCAAAGTCCTAGAGTGGCGGCCACGAACAGGCAAGCGGAATGTGGGACGACCCCCGACCAGATGGACGGACGACCTCACCAGGGTCGCCGGGAGTCGATGGGCGCATAAAGCCCAAGAACGTAATTTGTGGCGATCTATGGGGGAGGCCTATGTCCAGCAGTGGACGTCCCTGGCTGATAGATATATAGATAGATAGAAGTGCTTATCTACCTACTCTTGCGTTTAGTTAAAGGGCAGTTTATTGCTAATTTGACGAATTTTCTTCGCGTGGCTTCTGCCTCTGATTTCCAAGTTGTATGTATTTAAAACATAAAATTTCCAAAAATAAATCTAGTGAGTCCACCTGCCTTAGTATACAGGTTTCATCTACCTTCTAATGTAAAAAAAAAAACAAATGCTGTTTGTTAGTCTTGCTAAAACTCAGAAACTACTAGACCAATATCAGTATTTTTTAAAATTTTGTTCACTATAATAAACACGCGGCTAGAGGGCGTGAAGAGAAACGTCTCCACTCTGCCGAGATGCGAATGTTGAGATGGATGTGTGGAGTGACGCGAATGGATAAGGTGAGGAATGTATATATTAGAGGTAGTATAAAAGTAGCGCCCATAACAGAAAAAGTGAGAAGTAAGAGACTAGAATGGTTTGGGCATGTGATGAGAAGAGATGAGAAGCATGTGACTAAAATAGTGATGAGTATGAATGTGGATGGATACAGAGCGAGAGGAAGACCAAAGAAAAGATGGATGGAGTGTGTGAAAAGTGATATGATTGAGATCGGAGTCGATGTCGGTATGACGGAAAAGCGAGACGAATGGAAGAAAAGGACATACTGCGCCGACCCCAAATAATGGGATAAGGTAAGGCAAATGATGATGTTCACTCTAATAAACAGGAAAAAAATTGTCATTGAATTAATACGAAGTTTGCCAGGTCATGAATTCCATTTATAAAAACTATGCATATGCAATGACCACCATTGAGTTACTTACCGGCTCATCTCAGTGGAAGCAGCTGTATGAACCGGTGGTAGAATCTGACTATTTGTAAGTGCTTGGGATACATGAATAAAAAAACTGAACCGTCGCGTGACGCCTGGCAGATGTGAAACATAAACGTCGTAGCGGCGAGTGAGCGGAGTCAGCCGGTGGGCGGAGTCTAACCGGCGGAAAGAACCAAGGAGCCATGGAGCTGCTCGAAGTTTTTATATTCCCGAGTCGCCGCATTTAAAACTATACTTTATGTATTAAGTAATAAAGATGATTTCATTTTGTTTGATACCATCGCATAGCGTGGCTAAGCGTCGCCACATTTAAAACTATACTTTATGCAATAAGTAATAAGGTTGATTTCATTTTGTTGTGGCGAAGTTTCGGCAAATCTCGCCACGCCAAAAATCACTGTTTACCCCTCGCCTATAGATGTTTCACATTAAAAAAAATGATTTTGATATGATTGTTCTAGAATCGAGGTGGCCGGCATACTCAAGCAGATGCGAATAGAGAACATCAAACATAAGTACGAGGCTGAGGAGCAGGCAGCCCATCAACACTATAAGGTAGGACTTCTTATATACTGTACTTGCATATGCGCCGAGACTAGACTTGTGTCTCGGAACATGTTGTGTTTGTCTCTTTTTCTCTTATGAAATGAGACAGAGAGAAAGCGAGCGGAGCCGTGACAGAGGTCTTGTCTAGACAGTCAGACAAGTACTGAAATAGACACATTATCACTGTGTCGAAATATGAGTTATTAATCATATAAACATAAGTTTTAATTAATCTACAAACTAATTACAAGGGCATTATTCAGCCCAAAAGTGTTCTACAATGCCGCTGTAAGTGGTTTACATACAACTTTCTATAAATTTGGGCTTGACATTTAAAATTTTGGTGAAATTTGTATTTAATTATCTGTGGTTATATCATTAGAAGCCATTAAAACGAAGAAAAAAATACAATTCGAAATTTAAATATTTTGAAAGTTTTGAATTTCGTGCCATCCATTCTAAAAAAGATATTTTCAAAACTGTAGATATTGTATTATGTATATATCATTGAATATCGTGATGTTACTATACATACATCTTTTAAACCTGGACAGAGGTAATGTGTAATACTTAAGTATTTTTATGTGCTTAATATAAAATGTGTTATAATATTAACAAAAACCAAAATACTGCTATTCAGTTGTATACTACTACAACTGAGCTAAAGACGCAGGTAAATATTTGCTGTTATATTCAAGTTGTGGTTAAGTATAGTTTAGTTAGAATTGTATTCAACAGTGGTAGGGCCAATTTTATCGTTATTATATTACTGATTATAAAGAAAATGTTGAAGAAAGTTTTATACAAAATTTCAAAGAATGTCGCTACGTGTTACTTAAAGTTTAGTACAAAATTACAACAAAAGATGTCGCTACGTGTTACTTGGTAGTTCGAAATGCTAGTTTTCGTAATAGTACACAGATTCGTCGCTAGATGGCGTGAGTAGTACGATACGAGCAACTTGAAGGTAAGTTTTTTCAGGATGAAGTATGACTGTACGATAACTTTTAACTTTGTTATAAAGCAGCGATAGCCTAGTTGCAATAACGCCCGCCTTAAACGTAAGGGGTGCAAGTACAATACCTGGGCCCGCACCTCTGAGATGATTTTCATGTGCGAATGTCATTTCCAATCACGATTACCACGAACAGTGAAGGCAAACATCGTGAGGAAACCTGCACGTCCGCACTGCAAGGCGTGTGAAGTTCACCAACCTGCTCTTTGCCAGCGTGGTGGACTATGGCTCAAATCTCTCTCGTATTGAGGGGGGATGCGACCGGTATAATGGCAATAGGCTCGCCCCCTATTATGCCTACCCCATTGGGGAATACAGGTGTGATGTGCTCACATTTTATATTACATTAAAAGACCAGTGATTGTTTTATAATTATCCCGTCGCGACGCGTTTCTTTACAGAGTGAAAGATGGTCAGTCGATTGTCTGCTATAGCTGCAAGCGATTTGATGTTTTATTTTGACGGCTTGCGTTTCTTTTTTGTCTGTCGCGTGTAATTTTCGCGAGCCTTAATATTCTATTTTTCACTATGTGTGTATCGACATCGATAAGTTCGACCGCAATCTGCGCGCGCACGATGTTAAAAAAACGTAAAGAATCCATTTTTCTTTTTGTATAAATGAAGCAAAAAGGAAATGGTGATATTTAATGGAATAAGGTGAGGAATGGCTCCACCTGCCTTTATCGGGTATTTCAGCCAGTGTCAAGTAATTAATAGCAAGGGTAAATTCAATAAATAAACATTATAAATAAAAATGGATGATGACAGTGATAAAGATGGTGGATGAATCCGAATCGATGTTTATTTTCTAAAACTGCATTAGTATTAATTAAAACATTATCATCACGCCTATATTCCCCGAGGGCGTAGACAGAGGCGCACTTCAGTGCACCCACACTACGCCGATGTATTTTTTGTTGGTCCCAATGTAATGGGAGGCGAGCCTATTGCTATTATAGCGGGCACATTCCCCCTCAATACGAGGGAGATTTGGACTATAGTCCACCACGGTAGCCCATTGCTGGTTGGTGAACTTCTCACGCCTTCTATAGACGTGCAGATTTCCTTCCGATATTTTCCTTAACCGTTCGGAGAGTGGTAATCATTAGGTACCTATTGAAAATGACATTCGCACATGAAAATCATCTCAGAGGTGCGGGCCCGGGATTTGAACTTGCACCCCTTACAGTCAAGGCGGGCGTTATACCGACGAGTATTATTGACAGTCAACGAGTTAATATATCAAAGAGGGAGCTTTTTCTAACATTAGAAATTTTCACACGTCCAATTCTGTGAATGACTTGCGTACGTCGGTTTGACTAAGTCAAGACGTATAATACTAGATGGTCGTGTCATCAATGAAACCAATTTCTGTTTTTGGACGCTATTTTGACACATTATGAATCTATACTTATTATTGACAGTTTTTATTTTTTTTATTCAGCTTTGGTGGTGATTTTTAAGCATAAAATAAAACTAACACTGAGAGACATTGATGTGACGCCTTAATGCTAGCTAACGGAAGCTGCCGATTGTATAAAATTATTGTCTATTAGTCAACTATTAGTGGACTCCTAAGATCCTAGAGCAGCTTAAAGTTACGAAACCGATTCGGCAACGCGAAAATATTCATAATAACGAAACATAAAATACGCAAAAAGTAATAATTAAAATGAAATCACTATATATTATAAAACAAAGTCCTCCGCCGCCGTCTGACTGTATGTCTGCTCGTGATAAACTCAAAAACTAATGCACCGATTTTCATGCTGTTTTCACCAATGGATAGAGTGGTTCTCGAGGAAGGTTTTAGTATATAATTTGTCAAGCCTTTGTGTACATTGGCTAAAATATAATTATATTTGTTGGAGGTGGAAATAATTAGGGTTCCTAAATTCCGCGCGGGCGAAGTCGCGGGGTGCAGCTAGTAATCAATAAGTGTCACCTAATGAAAAACGAATGGTGAAACGAAAGTTGTTGCTTAGGCGTCGCCTTACATTAGGCATTGCCTAATTTGGCGTTTAATTTGTCGTTAGTGAAAGGTCAAGTCCGTAGCACCCTCAATAGACGGAAGCGCATGAAAAGATGTATGACTGTGGATGAAGCGAAAGAGTTATGTCAGGATCGTAGCATGTGGCAAATGGTAGTCTCTGCCTACCTCTATGGGATACAGGTGTGAGTATATGTATGAAAACTGGCATTCGTATTTTGTCGACCCTTTCATGGGCTTAATGTATGACAAACATCGCAATATTCAAATCGCCATCGCGTCCATCGGGACGTCTAACACCTCATTCCCCCCGTGACTATGCTTGCTGTAAAGCACCCGAAACGTCGGGAAAATAAAAAAGTAAATAAATGCGATAGAATCCGTAAAATAGTTTTATTTCAATGTAAAGTATTCGTGTAAATACAAGAAAACAATATGTAAAACAATGTATGATTAATATAATATTGTTTTAATACGTTATCGTGGTGGTTGTGTGGGGGGCAGGTCGCGAACCTTGGATGACGTAGGACACCCGTAAAAGACTTCAACGCAACCCGCGGATTATTTTCCCATGGTTTATCAAATGTGTCGTAGTTCGTACGTATCATAGCATTGCTATGATTTCAGCAGGCTCAGTATGACCGCGTAAACCCTCGCCCATCAAAATATTTGCCAATTCCAAAACGAACTGTATTGACCCATCAAAAAAGTTCATTCTACAACGAAAGTACGCCGACAGCGCGAGCGAATTTTGAATTTGTGAGGATGGATGGATGTTTGTTACTCTTTCAGGCAAAAACTACTGAACGGATTTTGATGAAACTTTACAGTAACACAACTAACTAACTACAGCCCTTTTAACGTCCCACTGCTGGACCTCCCCTCAATGCGAGTGGGATCCAGGCCATAGTCCACCACGCTGGTCCAGTGCGGGTTGGCAGACTTCACACATCTATCGAGAACTAGTCAAGTTCCTCACGATATTTTCCTTCACCGTTTCATAGCAAGTGATAATCTCGGATGAAAATGAGATTCGCACATAAACTCAGAGGTGCGAGCCGGGGTTTGAACCTGCACACTTTGATTGCAAGGCGAGCGTTGGACCACTCGGCTACCACTGATATTGCTAACTTTACAGTATTATTGTTTATATATCAGAATAACATATACGCTATAATTTACAACGATATTGAGTAATTTAAGTCTGCGCGGACGAAGTCGCGGGTAGAAGCTAGTAACATATAACCGTCTACGGAAGTAAGGTTTATTTTTACAATATGCGGAAACACAGTGCGAGTTGAAGCCATATTGAGTAGGCTAGTCTTGTTAGATGTCATGCCAATAGTGGGTGGTAGTTATATGTCTCGTATTTGTTTTTCATTTCACGACTCACAGTAATATCTAATAATAAAAATTATATGCCTATATGATCACGCCTGTATTCTCCGAAGGGGTATGCAGAAGTGCACTGCAGTGCGCCCACACTTCGCCGATATATTTTGGTCCCAATGTAATAGAGGGCGAGCCTATTGCCATTATACCGGGCACATTTCCCCTCAATACGAGGGAGACTCTGGGCTATAGCCCAACACGCTGGCTAAGATGAGGTTGGTGAACTTCACACGTCTTTCTATAGACGGTTTCCTCACGATATTTGCCTTCACCGTTCAGCAAGTGGTAATCATGATTGAAAATGACATTCGTCCATGAAAGTTATCTCAGAGTTGCGGGCCCGGGATTTGAACTTCAAATCAATCTAAAAAGCAACATATTAATAAGTTATTTAACTTTACCATCAATTTACATCGAATTTAATTATTTTTGTGTTTGGACAATGTATATTTTATGTCGAAACAAAACGAAAAAATACCACCAATTTGACGTTTTGATTCGACATAATATATGTCAAATTACAGTTGATGTCGATCGTGCAAGAATTGGGACCCTGCATTGGTTTATATGAATAAAGAATTCATCGGATTTACAATGACGAAACACGTATGCTTTTACAAAACCTTTGTAGAACGATTATAGGGTAAATTTGGAGCTTTAGTTTTTTTGTGGAGAACGAGCCTTTCATGAAATAAGCAAATGTTCTTTAATATACAGTTTACAATGCAATATGCATAATTAAAACCAATAAACGACATCTAGCTAAAAGTACATTAAAGTAGATAGCATGTATTGCTAATAATCGTATTCGTAGCGTAAGTCGGCTACGATTATCTTCGTTATACATACACATGAATAAAATTGAAGAGTATATGTGTGTAATGATAAAAGTAATGGTACAAAGAAGACTGGGAATCTTTCTGAAGATTTCCTCTCCGTCAAAAAAAAAAGCTTGCTAACGGGGAAAGAATTTTTGAAATCGGTCCAGTAGTTTTTAAGTTTATTCGTTACATACAAAAATACAAATCTTTCGTCTTTATAATATTAGTATGGAATTATAGATAAAATATATGTAAAAACAAAACGACAAACTATATATATATTTTGTCCGACATTATGTCGAATTATAGCCTTTGTCACACACAATATAGTTAAAAGAGTATTATATAAAACTTGGACGAGATAATACGAAGTGTGTACATATGAGTATATGTACGGACCGGGAACAATGTGAGCCGTGTCATCGACACTGTGGCCATTCATGAAGCCGTGACGTCACATCCGCTGTGCGCGGGCGCAGACTGCGCACATAACAAACGCGTGCCCCCTACCTCTCTATACTTTAGAAGTACGAAATATTTAATCAATGTTTTTTTTAGTTTACGAGCAGTTTAAAAAACTTGATATATTTACTTGAAATTTTGATCATAATTAAATGTATTCCTTATCTATCTATATACCTAAAAGCCTAATTGATGGAATCAGGCGTAATATTGCGGAAATGTATTGTTACAATTGTATTGAAAAAGTATTAATTAAAAAATTCATAACTCCTAATAGAACTAGAAAAAAACCAATGCTCTACAATATTTGATTGGTCGTGGACGGATGAAACATAAACCACTCGATGCGGCCTTTTTTTTGATCACATGTATATCAATAAGTCAGTCAAGTAAGTGTAGGTAAGCCAATTTTTGAAATACGTAATTTCCGCTTATTGCCGTCGATATTTAAAACACAAAAAACCCTACCTATGTCCGTTATAGACTTTGAAACCAAGCCACCGATGCGCCCCAAACCAATTACATTAGAAAGGCAATAATGCGAAGATGATTTTAGACCACTGAATAAACAAAATGTATTTCTCAATTTCACTTGCACGGCCCTCGTTTCCACTGTTATCAAAACACAAAAGTTATGTCAAATATGCATTGGTTTTCTGACACAGAAACTATGATTCTCTCTCTGCCTTCGCTGATTAATGTTAGCCGCAGAGTATGCACCTAAATTACTATTTCGGTCTTCTGATACGCACTATGTTTGTAGTTTGATTACGAATTACAATTAATTGTTAACCCTATAATAACCCACAGACCGGTGTACATTACCTTTACAGCGCTGATACATATGAGAAATACGGCCAGCGCGTAGCAACGTAACTGCAAAACCTAAAAAGGAAAAAACGGAACCCTTATAGGATCACTTTGTTGTCCGTCTGTCTGTGTGAATGATAAATCAGTTTGGAACTCTACAGCTTAAGTACATAACAAAAATCAAAATAATATGTCCTGTCACAGTATTTATTGGCGATAAAAAAAAATGTTTAGTCTATTAAGTTTCTTGCCGGATCTTGCCAGATGAGGTCGCGCTTCGATCCGGTAGTAGCATACAAGAAAGTGCTCCTGTAGGTCTATATAACAATAAAAACTACTTTGACATAAGTATTTTCTTGTCCAATTTGTAAAATTGCTTCGGCTCTCCTAAAAAAGCAGATATAATTAATACGTTTGAGAGAAATCCTTTAGTGCTTATTCTAGACCACACAGATATATCTGTTGTGAGAAGTATGTGCCAGGCCCTTATCCCTTAGAGAAATACCCAAAAAGATTTCCTAAAAGTCTCTAATTAAATAATTTATTTCCAATATAGGTAAACAACTCGATTCGTACATCAGTCTTGCAAACTTTGCACGAGTTTAATAAAACAGGTCGTTCCACTGAAAAAAAGAACACGCTTAGAACGGCAGTAGGTAAATGATAGTTTTGTATGAACATCAGAGTCGCCAGTTGCACACAATTAAACAGTCACTTATTGTTAGAAAAGCGTCCACTACATAGAAGTGCACGCTTTGTCACATGGTCGCAGAACTCGAAGGCCGACCTTGACGCCATAATTATTGAAAAATATCATAGCTGTAGTGATGCATCATTGAATGCTTAAAATGTATGGGAAGGGGTTTTAAAGCGCTTAATTTGAGGCTTTTTTAGCGCTATCACAAGTCGTTGAGCGGGAACTTTATTTACCTCTACGATTTTTTTTAAAAAAACCTAATATTTGTACGCCATATATGTGGCAAACATGACGAGACCATCAGTATAAACTTAACATCTTGCATGCACTCACTTGTTTGTATGTACAATCATGTTTAAACAAATAAATTTGATTTGAAATATTGATAACACTTTCGATGGCAAGCAAAGTTGTGAGGGATAGTCTTACATGGTTTAGTTTCTCTCAACAATCCGTTAAAAAAACCCCTTGAACGGCTTACCGGACCTGTCCCTAGTATGGGGCATATTAGTATTAGCTGCGGCCTCAGTACGCCTGCCAAGATGTTTTCTCACAAGTCCCTAAAGCATCTTGTCAACTTGCGTTCCCATATCTTATTTGCTAACATGGCTTCCAAGATGTTTAAAAATAGACAGCCTGCTAAAATTTTCTCACAGTTTACGATCTTTCGTTCATTCGTTCATTGAAATGACAAATAGAGCGAGACGGAGCTTTACAAAGAAAAAAGATGCTGCATACACATCATAGAATATATTAGATTGTTTATGCACAGATTAAAAATATCTTTGGGCATAGCTTCTTTTTTATTATGCCGGAAGCTTTACGTATTATCATTTGGTCGGTGGTATTATGCTTAAAATTTATTTCTTGGACACTATACTATTTTTATTTGCCAATTTAAATAACTTTACATTGTAAAACGGCAAAAAGCACGCAAAGTATGATGCCGAACAAAATCTAACCTCAAACCTACAGATTTTTTTGTAAAATATGGATTTTAAATCACGTGGAATAGGATTATGGGGATTTTCGGAAGAAAATAAAACAGATAGAAATGTCTCTAAACTTTTTTGTTGTTGTTTGTCGAACACGAAAATAAATTTACGTGTTCGTTTTCGGAACAATTTTGCATGTAGTCCGCTTGATATTGGCGAAGGATGGAGTAAAATAAGTATTATTTGTTATAATAGTGTATATAATGCTATATTTATGTACTTCTTACAGCCTAATTATTTTCTCATCACCGGCCTTTGACCGTGAGAAATTTCTTTACGTTGACCTGTCAAATTCGTGTCTCTATGGTACATTTTGGTAACCCATGCTAGCACTTAAGATATAACATCTTATCCATACGTCAAACACGTTGTATTTAACTGTCAAACCCATTTTATATTTACGCCATGCTAGCAAATAAGACGTAACGATTTTGCCACAAAAATGACGTCACGATCCGTGAGAAAATGTCTTATCTTGGCAGGCGTACTGAGACCGCTGGAATGGTATAAACGTCTTATTTAATACTAATACATCATCATCACGCCTGTATTCCCCGAAGGGGTAGGCAGAGGTGCACTGTAGTGCGCCCACACTTCGCCGATGTATTTTTGGTCCCAATGTAATAGGGGGCGAGCCTATTGCCATTATACCGGGCACATTCTCCCTCAATACGAGGGAGATTTTTGGGCTATAGTTCACCACGCTGGCCCAGTGCGGGTTGGTGAACTTCACACGCCTTTCTTTAGACGTGCAGGTTTCCTCACGATGTTTTCCTTCACCGTTTCATAGCTAGTGGTAATCTCGGATGAAAATGAGATTCGCACATAAACCCAGAGGTGCGAGCCGGGGTTTGAACCTGCACACTTTGATTTGCAAGGCGTGCGTTCGACCACTCGGCTACCACTGCTTTATTTAACTTTATTTAGCTGTCTTATTTAACTTTCAATTATAATCCATATTATATAGCGACACGTTTGTATTTCCTACACAACCATAAAATACAGTAGTCATCCAAAGAGCCGAATCTTAAAACAACTGTTGAGCGATTTGTAAACGGTATTTGACACTAATATTAACATACAGTTGTATCTGGCAGCGCGCCGGTACTCTCTCCACTACCCTTCTAATGCCTTCTTTAACTCTATGTTTGTTCGACATTTATGCGACGACAAAGTTTTTCAAAGTTATTGAGTTTGAGTAACTCGAGTTAGGAGATTCGCGAACAAACTTATATTGAGTTAAAATTTGTATTTTGTAGGTAGAAAACTTAATTATGTGTATTGAGGTCCTTCACATAATCGTAATGTGTGAACAAGGCATACCTATATAAAAGTACTTAGTATCAAATTAAAGTAGCTGTGGTAGCCGAGTGGTCGAACGCACGCCTTGCGATCAAAGTGTGCAAGTTCAAACCCCGGCTCGCACCTCTGGGTTTATGTGCGAATCTCATTTTCATCCGAGATTATCACTTGCTATGAAACGGTGAAGGAAAACATCGTGAGGAAACCTGCACGTTTGAGGGAACTTGACTAGTTCTCGATAGATGTGTGAAGTCTGCCTACCCGCACTGGGCCAGCGTGGTGGACTATGGCCTGAATCCCCCTCGCATTGAGGGGAGGCTCGTCACCAGCAGTGGGACGTTTTAAGGGCTGTAGTTAGTTTTTAGTATCAAATTAAGTTTATAACTAAACTTGCGTACAATAAGATTAGAGTCAATATGATTTAATTCAAACAAGATTAACCACGGTAACCATTAGTCTAGTGGTTTATGTAGCTCGTTTTTCCCACTGAACCGGTGGTTGCTGGTTCGATTCCTGAGAGCGTTACATTTAGGAAATTGCCTTTTCGGAATTTGCCCTGATCTGTGTGTAACTGGGATCGACCCCAGTCCATTGTAAGGTACCCATAGTACAAGCTTTGCTTAGTTTGTGATAATACGATGAGAATAATATGTTTTCTGGCTATATTTAATATACCTATCTTACATTCAACGAAAATAAAGGTTTGAAACCTCTTTATGTGGGTTTTATAAAGTTTCAAGCTTGACTCGTCTTCGCACATCTTCGGGGGTATTATTTACGTTTGGCGGAAACCGACGGATTCGGAAAGTTAAAAGGGAATCTATTAACTGTACTCTCAAATCCTTTTCCGAATACACTGACAGCGGCGCCCAGAGGATCCCGGGAGAGCGTTCCGTGTGCCGGAATTTCGTGAAACACAGCGTGATCTGACAGAATTAAAATAAAATCGTCTATGGCGGAACCGGGAGGTTTCCGTGAAACGAGAATACCTCTCGGTACTATGGCAGTGGTAGAATCTGACTTTTTGTATGTAACTGCTTTTGGGCCTAGACGAATAAAATTTTAAGGGCGATTTCAGTTACGCCTCGATAAGGTCTAACTCTAAATGTGCCAAAAATTTGCTGTGGACGGAAATCGAACCCGTTATTACCTGACGCAATGAGCCCAGCGACCTAAACGCTAGATTGAACCATCTTGCTCTATACATACATACATATACTCACGCCTGTATCCCATGGGGGAAGGTAGCGTGTGGCAATCGGTAGTCCCGTTTGCCACACGCTACGATCCCGACATACCCTCTTTAGCTTCATCCACAGTCATACATCTTTTCATGCACTTCCGTCGGTTTACGGTGCTACGGACTTTACCTTTCTGGAAGAGACCGTTAATAATAATATTTTATTATTTAATTTAATTTATAAATTCTGAAAACCTGTCCGGTTTGCTTTGAACCGTCACTATGGCGCGGCATTCTGAGCTTTATTGCAATGAGGACAAAGTTGTCGAACTTTGTGCAATATAATATGCATAGGTACTTTAAAGACCTGCGCAAAAAGTCACGTGTAAACGCGCACGATCGAATTTGTTTCCCAATACTAAAACGAATCGTATTAACTCGTAGAAGAAGCACAATTTTAAGTGAAATCATATTAATGAAGCGGGCGTATTTTGTCGCGTCACACACGCGACAATATTCGTGGATATTGCCACAGACATTATGTGTTTCACAATGGGTATAACATGTCTGATACCCTTAGTCATACACAGTACCTATGTGAAATAATTTTACTAGACAGAGAATCGATAAATCATTTATTTTACTCTCACCCAAATCAAAACATTATTTTATTTCTATGCAGTGGTATGTGCAGTAGTTCTATTCAGCGCATAGAAATGCGTCGTGGGCAAGAACGTTCACATTCAACGTAAAGGGTGCAAGTTCAAATCCCGGGCCCGCACCTCTGAGATAAGTTTCATGTGCGAATGTCATTCTCAACAATGATTACCACTTGTTAAACGGTGAAGGAAAACATCGTGAGAAAACCAGCACGTCTATAGAAAGGCATGTGAAGTTCACCAACCCGCACTGAGCCAGGCAGCGTGGTGGACTATGGCCCAAATCTCCCTCGTATTGAAGGGGAATGTACTCGGTATAATGGCAATAGGATCGCCCCCTATTACATTGGGACCAAAATATATCAGCGAAGTGTGGGCGCACTGCAGTGCACCTTTGCTTAACCTTCGGGGAATACAGGCGTGATGATGTCAAAGTCAAAGTCAAATCATTTATTCTGTATAGGCCTATGGGGGCACTTACAAATTGTCAAGTTTAATTTATGTATGTATTTATATTTACTGAACACGTCAAAAATCACATTAAAAATGTTCTATTTCGCTTATTCGTCTAGAATAAGCTAGAGAACCTGTATGTTAAGGTTAGTTTTTTTTCTTTACTTTTTTTTTATGCGATAGGGAGGCAAACGAGCAGACGTTTCACCTGATGGTAAGTGATCAACGCCGCCCATGGACACCTGCAACACCAGGGGCATTGCAAGTGCGTTGCCGGCCTTTAAGGAATGAGTAGGCTCGTTTGTTAGTTTACCCATTTTAAATCACATTATATTGACATAGAGTACAATTTCGATAAATGCATGTGAATTCGCTCGTCCCAGTGTGTTCGAGCTACTTGCGGGCTAAATATCCAATGAGTATTGATTCAGTAATCGTATTGTTTATTCGTTCGGCCACAGGATGTGACGAAACTAACGTTTAGCGAATTTCCATTGTTTCGGTCCGAATTGCTTCAAATGGTCACACAGATTTTGGTGGTAGGCTAAATATGTGCCTACTATCCCAGTTAAAGTCTCTTTAGATACACAATGTGTGATCCAAAATGGAATTAGTAACTCTTGAAACATAGGTTCCCTTGCTTATCACAATAGAATATGTAAAATACTAGCTGACCGGGCGAACTTGGTACCGCCTTAGAATTAGTGGCATACGAAAGCAGCGCCACCTACCGGGTCCACTTGTGAATGTAAACCATCCAGGAACCCATTGAAATATACACACATTTTGATGACTTATATACATTTTTGGAATCAGCAAATTTTTCTGCATCGTGAAAATGTCGCTTAAGTCCAATAGCCTTTCACGCCTCGAAATGATTTCTTATACTGTACACGATGAAGGGTTGCAGGTATGTCATACCCATTCTAAAAGAGGTGGGAATTGTCAAACAAAAAGGAAAATTCTACACTCATTTGGAAATGGAATGCATTTCCTATTGAATAGAACGATCAAGGACCTCCGTGGTTACTCTTTTCCAAAAGGATTATATCTTTATCAATCAAATAAAATTGTGTCTGCTTTTAATGTCAAAATGAAACTTTTTACTAAATGCATATGAATGTATTTTAATTGAATGACACTTATTACGAAAATATATTTTTTTTGTCTGTCTGCCTGTATGTTGTCTGTCTGCCTTCCGGGTCATGTCTCAAACAGCTAGACCGATTTTGACGTTACTTTCACTCGTACATAGCTAAAGTTTTAAGATTAACTTAAGCTACTATATTTTTTATTTGCCTAAATACCACGCGGCCGAAGTCGCAGGTAACAGCTAGAGATTTTATATTTTTATTGTAGTGTATTGAACGTTATCATCGAGATTTTTGTTCGAATAAACCCGTAGGGAATAGGTATTTATTATCTAGGTACCAGCTACCGCTGAGTAACGCACATAGCCCTTGCAGGCAATTAATTGCGTTACCATGTGACCCCCCAAATTAGTCGGAACGGTAACGCGGCCCGGAATGGGTTCAACGGCCCCCCGGGTCGACGCCCCGCGGCGGACGGAACTACGTCACTTTTCAGATAGTCTACGTTATCAGAATCAGTTTAAATATACGTGTATATATATATCCTACTAATATTAAAAATGAGAAAGATTGTGAGGATGGATGGGTGGATGTTTTATACTATTTCACGAAAAAACCACTGAATGGATTTTAGTGACACTATTATTGTTTGTACGTCAGAATAACATATAGGCTATAATTTCTAATGATATAGAATAATTGAAGTCTGCGCGAATGAAGTCGCGGGTAGAAGCTAGATATAAATCAATCGCTGTTTGTTAGTCTCGATAAAACGGCTTGACCAAGTAGAAAAAAATATTTTTGTTCTTCGCTCTAATACAAGGTTGTTATATATTGTAAAAACGAAATATACCCCTTATCTAAATTGGCATCTATATTATAACAGTTTTGTTATACTCGTATAAAAAGCTTCTACATTTGGTTTGTAAATGTATTGGATACTAATTTTGAATTGAAGGTTTAGACTGTAATATTCAAAACCTTTAATTCTCTAATCTATGCTAGTATTATTAATAGGTGCTGCAGTTTTTGTTCAAATATACATAAAGATTAAATTTCTGTGGTGAAAGCTACGCTAAGACGATGCGAAAGTCGCTCGCGCTGTAAATGACATTTTGTTGAAAAATGAGCTTTTGCCATGAGTTAATACAGTTAATTATTGTATTGGTGCGTGTTATGGAGGACCCCGATGCTTCAAAAACCCCACTGGGGCTTCAAAACTCGCGCATAACTCCACATAAAGCCCACGCACACTTCAAAAGAAGTTTGCTTTTTATGCAAAAATTTCGTAAAATTGTACGAAATTAAAATTGTAATCACGTAATTTACGAAGCTACTCAGTATGCTTTTGTGTAGGAGTCAACCCTTGTCTTCTTTTCCCTGTATTAAGTAGAGTATATTGATGCGTAGAGACTACCGTCTCAAATTTATACGAACTGTTCTTATTTGAAACAGTACGTAGTAAAAAAACTGCTGTTTCTTGAACTTCTGGATCTTGGTATCGCCGTAAATTAATTTGATACCATGATTAAAACACCAATAAATACAATGCAATATGCTGTTCACTCAAAAGCTAAATGATGTCACATCTCTTTTATTTTTTCTTAAAGAAATGAACCATCGTGAAAATAGGGAATGTTACGCCATGACCAGGTATTTCCCCCTTAAAAATTGAAAGGGCGGCATTGAATCATAAGCTTATTAGCCGTTACGGGAAAAAGGAAGTCTGGTCATCTATTCTATATGACTGAACAAGACTTAGAAAGGCATATGGTATATTTCGGAAACGAATCCCAATAAAAAATTACCATAACATGCAGACGTTCCCCCGACTACGCCTATTATGAAAACTCTTTATATCTACCCTTACTTCACAACTAGCAGCGAAAACCTATAGTCTGGCTTATCCGTGGATTTGCCTTACTAATGATAAAATTACCTATATTCTCTATTTATGCGTCCTAATATTCGTCTGAATTTACCATTTTTACCAAGGTGAGGGCTGACAGAACAAGCCTATTATTTTAACGAAAATATCATCAGTCTTTTTTGTTATCCATAATAACTTCTTATTTATACTACAGTTTCGCTAACTAGATCCTTTGTCTCCTTCAAAAAGAAATTGGTAAGCCGTAAGTAAACAGTAATTGATCAGACAATCCACCTCTTCTCATATTTTCAAAGATCGGGTAAAGAAGTTTTACCTTACTGTCTAACTTGTATTTGTTTACTTCAACTGTAATTATTTGAGCTGTTTTGTTTATGTATGTATTTGTTTGTGTATGTATGTATGTAAGGAAAACATCGTGAGGAAACCTGCACGTTTGAGGGAACTTGACTAGTTCTCGATGTGTGAAGTCTGCCAACCCGCACTGGGCCAGCGTGGTCGACTATGGCCTGAAACCCCCTCGCATCGACCCCTCTGGGGAGGCCCGTGCCCAGCAGTGGGACGTTAAAAGGGCTGTAGTTATGTATGTATGTAGGATATTATATTATATTGTATGTATGTAGATGTTATATTGTATGTATGTATTTATGTATATGTGTACTTTTTGAAACTATTAACTGCTAATATCCATTATTAAGTACTCCCCCGCCTTAATCAATCAATTCCCTCGATCCACTCCATCCTAAGGTTGCCTGGTAGAGATCGCTTTTAGTGATAAGGCCGCCCATTGTGACACTTTGTGTAAACTGTGTGTAATATTAATACTTTTTGCTGTGGAACAATAAAGAGTTATCTATCTATCTATCTAACTGGTAGGGACCATTCGATAGGTATACGTAAAATATTCACGTAAATTTAAGTTTTAGAGTAGCCGATTTAGGTTCTATAGTTACGTACAATTTGATACACAACATTTTACGCAGTCGGTATCGACTAGCAAGCGATAAACGCGCGTAAAACTCATAGTAAGCCTGTACTTATAGCTTTACGTTTAAAAAAATCAAAGTATTTCCACCTACTTAAAAATGCTTTATTAATTTAAAAAATCGGCGAAGTGCGAGTCGGGCTCGCGCACGAAGGTTTCCGTAGCATTATCTCTAAAAACGGCAAAAAAATCACGTTTGTTTTATGGGAGCCCCCTTAAATATTTATTTTATTGTTTTTTAGTATTTGTTGTTATAGCGGCAATAGACATACATCATCTGTGAAAATTTCAACTCTCTAACTATTACGGTTCATGAGATACAGCCTGGTGACAGACGGACGGACGGACGGATAGCGAAGTCTCAGTAATAGGGTTCCCGTTTTACCGTACGGAACCCTAAAAATAGTCCATTGTAGTGAACTATGGCCCGAAGCCCCCTCATTAAGGAGTAACGTGTCGGGTATAATGGTAATAGGCTCACCCCCTATTACATTAGGACCATAAACACATTGGCGAAGTGTTGGTGCACTGTGGAGCACTTCCGCTTATCCCTTGAAGAATGCAAGCGTAATGAAGTACGAAATCCGTTGCACCCTGCATGAAAGGACATGTGTGTAGCTCACAGAATCAAGCTGTGGTATCTACTTACTGTGCCAGATATATAAAATTACCTGTCGTCTCTATGACAGGCATTTTTTTTCATCTTTAGTAACAGATTAGACAGAATATAGGTTCTCACCGTTAGGGTATAGGCTTGATGAGGAAACATATACGATAGTAGGTCTGATGTGCAGATACTTCGTGAAGGAAGACTATACCTAAGTATCATGAAGGAAAACATCGTGAGGAAACCTGCACGTCTATAGAAAGACGTGTGAAGTTCACCAACCCGCACTGGGCCAGCGTGGTGGACTATGGCCCAAATCTCCCTCGTATTGAGGGGGAATGTGCCCGGTATAATGGCAATAGGCTCGCCCCCTATTACATTGGGACCTAAATACATTGGCGAAGTCTGGGCGCACTACAGTGCACGTCTGCCTACCCCTTCGGGGAATACAGTCGTGATGATGTATAGTTTCTGAGTTGACCTTTGAATATTTGTCACAAGTAACGCGTTTTTAGCCTTAGAGCACATCTATACACCTATGTAATAGTTTAAACTGCTGTCGATTACGAGGTGGCTACTAATGTTCACAAACGGAAAATGAATATTTTGTATAGGACTCGAGGCCTTTTAAATTGGCAGGGAAGATAAAAGTTAAATAAACATTTATAAACTATTCTGTTGCATACCCCGATACTTATGCGAAGGTTAAAGTATTATTTCAGACATCTGAAATACTCTAAATACATGTGGCTTAAGTTAACGTAGTCTCGATAAGTAATTACCTTGTTTACAAATAAATAGGGGTCTTACCACCACCTAGCCGAGTGGTCGACCGCACGCCTTGCAATCGAAGTGTGCAGGTTCAAACCCCGGCTCGCACCTCTGGGATTCATGTGCGAATCTCATATTCATCCGAGATTATCACTTGCTATGAAACGGTGAAGGAAAACATCGTGAGGAAACCTGCACGTCTGAGGGAACTTGACTAGTTCTCGATAGATGTGTGAAGTGGCAGACTTGATCCGCACTGGGCCAGCGTGGTGGACTATGGCCCGAATCCCCCTCGCATTGAGGGGAGGCCCGTGCCCAGCAGTGGGACGTTAAAAGGGCTGTAGTAGTAGTAGTTACCACCACCTCTTAAACTATTGTTGTTTCAATAGTAACTAAGTTTTTGACAGATTTTTTACTGTTAACTGTCAAAAACTGAAAGTAGGTAATATTAGAAAAATTATTGCAAGTCAGGTAATAAGGGGCCGACCAAGAAAACGCTCTTCGTCTTACAGATTATGCTCCATTTTAAACAGTATCGCATGACGTAATTTTGTCTGACCTAATCAAAGGAAAAACGACACTGATTAGCGAATTTCGTCCTAACCTTCAATACCTTTAGGTTACAATTTTCCTTCAAAGCACCTTAGTTAAGTATATAAAATTGTATATTAAAACACCTGAACAGACTTACGTTGCGTGGGCGAGAATATATTAAATTACAATAAACTGGGCTTACGTCCTCACCTTGTCAAGATCAACACGGTTTACCAAGTTAAAACACAGATGGCGTTGGGTGTCGCGAAAAAAGTTTTTTCCTCGAACCATTATGTTTTCAGGTTATTACGTGTATTTGTTATTTTTGCTTCGTGCACAGTGTAATTTTTATTGTTTATTCTGTTATTTAAATACATAATGAAAATCATTGTTTGCTGTTATAAATATTCGATCGTTTTGATTAAAGAGTTGTAACATATCTACCTACTCGCTATATTGCCACGTTATCTTATCTGTTATATACTTACATAGATATATTATGTATTCAATTACAATATTGGAATGCGCAATTAGATGTAATGTTGCGGGTACCCGTTTGCTTGTTTACTGAAGTAGGTACTTACAATTGAAACGGTAATGTCCATTGTTCTACGTATTTCATAATAAACTAACCTACCTAATACTATTAAAGTAATCATGCTTTATAGCCAATAGATATAGGATATAACTTTATTTATGTGAATGTCCATGTGATGACAACTATTTGATCATTAATCCACCCTACGTGCCCGTAAAAAGTGTGTTCGCTCCTGCTAAACATCTCAATCAGTATACAATAAACAAGAGCATAATAGAATGAGGTCGATTAAACATAACTCCGGGTCATTAAAGATTAGATATGACTAATTGAGACACATTCAGTCTAATTCGATACTGCCTATTTATTATATAAGTATTTACAATCATAATAGGCAATGTGCTACGTATACTAAAATGAATCTAAATATTAAAAATTATCATTATAAAGCCACTCTAAAAAGGACGTTAGAGAACGCGTCATAATAACGAGGTCCTCAAATTAATCATTCGACAAAAGGAACCAAACAAAATGGCCGCCGCTAGCCGCGTAGCGTTTCTGAAAGCGTCCGTCCGTCTACGGATGTTTGCATCTCGTTCCCGCGCGCACGCTACGCGGCGGAGGGAGCGAGATGGGTGGAATACCCCGAGGGGCCTCGTGTCAAGGTGATAAACCCTCGTGAGCACACTGACGCGCAAAGTTGCGCGGGCGCAGCGAGGTTTGCGAATCATGTTTTGTGGTATTTTTTTCAATGCATCTGGGCATTCAGGTTGTTTGATTGACTGAAAAATGTTTGAACGTAGTCTTTGTTTGTATTCTAATCGACGTTAAATATGACTAACGAATATGGACAGTTGGTATTATACTGAAGACCTAGTTATATGAATAAATAATTATGGTACCAGCCTGGTAGTTAGGTATGAATGTTAATTTTAAATCATTCAATCAGGAATTCGATTTAAAGGTACCTACTTAGAGACTTGTATAAATTGCTTTTGTAATTTCTATAATCTTGCGTTAACGCACTCCAGGCTAAGCTATTAGTTTTTAATAAAGTATCTTGTACCTAACTGTACGTAAGTAAGCAAAAAGGGTCCTATCCACAAAATTGTCAAAAGTGAGTTAGGCCTTTCAAAATAGATCCCATCGAAAAACAAAATCAAATAGCATTTTTACCACCCATCCCACATGTAATATATTATCAAACTTCAAGCGGCCATATCTCAAAACTGCCTTGATGTGGATTGGATCCTTTTTGTTTAACTACGTCGAATTATAAACCCCGCTGAACCCTCACGGAACATCAATTATGTATTGAGACGGGAATGCTTTTAATATATTATATACATACATACTACACACCCTTATGCACTGCGCAATACGCGCGCATAGACTTTATTTGCTAATACCAAAATGAACTGTATTGACTCATAAAAGAAACACATTTTTCAACGGAATGTCATTGATGACGCAAGCGAATTGAGTCGCATGGCGTTGCCTACACAAATTTGTTATTTGTATACATTGATACAGAGTTCATTTTCAAGAAAATATTCTCGTTCGTAATGGGTAGCCGAGCAGTGGTAGCCGAGTGGTCGAACGCACTCCTTGCAAATCAAAGTGTGCAGGTTCAAACCCCGGCTCGCACCTCTGGGTTTATGTGCGAATCTCTTGCTCTTGCTATGATACGGTGAAGGAAAACATAGTGAGGAAACCTGCACGTCCATAGAAAGGCGTGTGAAGTTCACCAACCCGCACTGGGCCAGCGTGGTGGACTATAGCCCAAAAATCTCCCTCGTATTGAGGGAGAATGTGCCCGGTATAATGGCAATAGGCTCGCCCCGTATTACATTGGGACCAAAAATACATCGGCGAAGTGTGGGCGCACTACGGTGCACCTCTGCCTACCCCTTCGGGGAATACAGGCGTGGTGATGTATTATTATTGATACAGAGTTCATTTTGCTCCTGTTGCATGCTCGTTCATTTTACTCCTGTTGCATGCTCGTTCATAATGGGGGTGTAATGCGTAGTTGCGCTAAAGATTTATTTTCTCTAACTGTTTCTCTGTAACGTAGAAACTTCGTTAGACAAACCGTTATTCCACTGCGTATGTTAAAGTCTAAGGGGTGAAACACACCAATAGAGAAAATACTTATTTATTGCGTCTGAGATTCAATTATAGTCTTTAATAGGTACTGTTAACATCTTGTATTCAACGAAGGAAGACGTGCACTACACTGCACCCCACACTTCGCCGTTCAGGGGGTGAAGTCTGTAAACACTATCGTTGTGGTTTTGCTATGACTTCATATTTTAAGGCACGAAAACAACATCTTTTATCAAGGGTAGCTAGAATATAACTAGTCCAATGGCTTCAAGGAGACAATGTCTCCATCGGTAGTATTATATCTACCATTGATAAAACATGTTGTTTTCGTGCCTTAAAATATGAAGTCATAGCAAAACCACAAAAATAGTGTTTACAGACTTCCACCCCTGTTATTTTTTGTCCAAAAGTCATAGGGTTCAGGTTCAGGTTCAGTTGCAAATTACTGAAATGTTTTTTTTAATGTTAATGGAAAGCTTATTACGAGCCTGGTAAAGTTAACGTTACACAGAATCTTAGTAATACCCCGAATTCGATCATTAAAGTAAAGGCGGGAAATTCGAATCGGGAAATTTGTCTTGACGCAAATATAACTTGCATACATTTGGTGCAAGTAACCTGGGCTTTATAATCGAGCCCCAAATCAGTTAGCGAATATATATTTTGACCCCCCAAATTTATAGAACCTTTAGAACATTTACAGTTGTTATACAAGACACTTGTGTAGTAAAAAAAACTACTGTAGGTGACTGCAGGTACTATAGGTAAAAATACTACTAGGTATATTAATTATATCGTTTGTATATGGATTTAAATTTATTTCTATTTGGGGGTGAATTATGCAAGCTAACAATCAAGCCTAATCCTAATCAGTAACACTAGGAAACGCCTTGAAGTTGCCTTGCCTTAAGTGTTAATTAACATCATCATTACACAGACCTTGTTGAGACCAGAGAAAATTTCCGTGCGTTCAAACGGTTCTGCCATACCTATTACTGGAATCAAGTATAATGCAGCTCACATTGTTAGGTCCAACTAATGTCAAATAGCATCCGTGGTGCCTTCTTTATTTCTGTGGCAATTCAGCCAATACAGTTATTTTTGTCTCCCGCTTTGCAATGGAGGGAAGTGGATATATTTTTCTTCCAACTCCTCCTACACCTTTTTCGATTAAATTCGTGCGGGTTCCAAGACAATTTAGCTTTTCCCCGGGACTCGCCGAGGGTCTAACCTCGGTGTTTTCAATGGACACCGCTGTCGATCCTGGCTTACAGGAGTAACAGTGGTGGGAATGTGTGGCGGGCTTAGTCCCAATAAAAAAAAATTAACATCATCATCAGCCTATATTCATCCACTGCTGGATGTAGGCTTCGCCTAGTGAACGCTACTGAGACCGATCTTCGGCCTCCTCTTCTAGACTCAGCCGCCCTACGCAAGCCGCCCTACGCAAGTTGTCGCCTAAGTAATACACGGCAACTGCTTCATATTTAAGCATGAACATAAAGCGTCAACTAGTATTGTGAAAACGTGCATTAGAGACGCATTAACTATGCCTTAACTACTTTAAATAAAGGTTAATCAGATTATCATAGGAAACGGCAATCGACTTTTAGAACTCTCCATTAAAATTAACTAGTAACCGTTAATTAACTTAATGAGGGGTTTGAGACCCTAATTAATAGGAATGACATCCGGCTTGGTCTAATGGTTCCAGGGTTCGCTCAGCTCACTACACCGGACGTAAGCGGGTTCGTTAGCGTTCTGCGAAAAAATGCGATGTGGCCTTTTACAAGTGTACCCCAGTCTATGTGTAGCTCCGAATGATTATGCGTTTGATTCTTCTCAATGACAAATTTCCGTTATAGCCTTTATGGAATCCTTTTTGCTATCAATTAATAAATTAACTTTCAATGTAAAATGTCATTACATTTACAAAGCGTTTAGTTGCAGTAAATATGATTTGTCAGACCATTGTTTAGTATCGGAATATATGGCGGGTTATTTTTAGCATATTTTATTTATACACGCCCCATAAAATCGTTATCTAGAATAACAATTGTTCGTTTCTTGAGAAGCGAGTAACGACTTGTAACATTAATCGTTAGCGTTACTGACGAGACTTTAAACATAGGCATTGTGTTTAGTAACGTGTCGTTGGAAATTATATTTTGAGTTTACTCTACAGGTACGTTTAATTTAGCAGATTTTTTTCTTCCCCTCACGGTAACTGCCCAAGCCGAGGTCGTGCCCTCTGTGGCGCCCTTGAGCTAGTTGCCACCCCTTTCCGCCCTTAAGGCCTTGGTTGGAGTGCACTCTGCGCTCGCCACTCCTCCGGTAAAGCTGTAAAGGCCACCTCACGGCCAACAGTGTAAGTCCTTCAAAAAAAAAAAAAGCAGATTTTTTTTTTTTAAATCTGTTGATATTCCAATGTAAACAAATAATATAGTTAATTGAACTTAACGTATCACCAGCGAAACCTCGTTCCCTGAATCAAACATGAGACGTCAATGTTTAAAGCTTTCACTTATTTTCTTATTTATACGTAACCATACAAGGTTTGCTTCATTTCAATATTGAGATGGTAGTATATAATCCGGTGGTAGTATAGTAGTATATAAGAAAAAAAAATTAAACTTGACAATTTGTAAGTGCCCCCATAGGCCTATACAAAATAAATGATTAGACTTGACTAGATCATAGAGTATACCCCTCAAAGTTACTACTTTATAAACTATTTGCAATTACATTGCATATCACGTTTATAGTAAAAAAAAACCCGAAAAGGGTTCCGTACCATTATCTATAAAAACGGCAAAAAATCACGTTTGTTGTATGGGAGCCTCCTTAAATATTTTATTTTATTCTGTTTTTAGTATTTGTTGTTATAGCGGCAACAGAAATACATCATCTGTGAAAGTTTCAACTCTCTCACTATCACGGTTCATGAGATACAGCCTGGTGACAGACGGACGGACGGACGGACAGCGAAGTCTCAGTAATAGGGTTCCCGTTTTACCCCTTGGGTACGGAACCCTAAAAATATTGGTCATAAACAGCACGAGACCGCAGTGTGTGAAGGATTAAAGGAGAGGCCTTTGCTCAGGAGTGGGACACGAAAATAGGCTAAAAAACAAAAAGGAATTTAATAAAAAAAAAATGCAAATTCTTATTATTTCTATGATTTTGTAAGTGTGTATGTGTTTTTTTTCTTACGAGTTGTAGATAGTTGTATATGATAGTTGTATACCTTTCGATTATAATATTATTAACTTAATTATATTTAAAATAGTAATCAGTAACTTACTAATCAATTGGGTCGGGTATGTATCTGCTTGCGTCAAACTAAATAAAACGGACGTTATTAATCATAAATTTACGCCATGCACCCACTGAAGCGAGCGAATAAAGTTTAAAAATAAATGTGTTCTCTATGTACATAAAGATGATTTTTCTGTAACAAAAGCCACACGAATACGCGTCCAAATTCGATATTTCGTTGAAAAAATGTGCTTTTTCCATGAGTTAATACAGTTCCTTTTGATATTGGCAAAAATTGGTCGGCTGGGCTTAAGTACTTTCTTATAAATCATTATATTAACCAATCGTTTTTGCAACATTGTCGCGAACATAAAACCATAATATCGAAACGAATGTCCTTTATCACAAAGGCCATTAACGATACTGTGATGTTTATAACTGTCGTAAAACGATAGTGATGTTCAATACTGCTTAGCAAGAGTCTCGCAAGAGTCTTGAAATGAACAATTAGTAGGTATGTTATCTGTTCGCATTAGACTTTAAAATAGCAAACATCTTCGCAACATATTCTCACTACTATTACAGTGTTACTCTGTAATAATTATTAATATTCACTGGATACCGCCGTAAATAGTAGTTCTATCTACGGCGGTATCCAGTGAATATAATTTTCAATAATAATTAGCCTTGTTGAACGGTGAAGGAAAACATCGTGACGAAACTTGCACGTCTATAGAAAGGCGTGTTAAGATCACCAACCTGCACTGGGCCAGCGAGGTGGACTATGGCCCAAAATCTCCCTCATATTGAGGGGGATGGCATGAAATGGCAATAGGCTCGCTCCCTATTACATTGGGACCAAAATACATCGGCGAAGAGTGGGCGCACTGCAGTGCCCCTCTGCCTACCCCTTTGGGGAATACAGGGGTGATGATGTATATTTTAAACCTAAGGAAAAGAAAACAAATTCTTATATCAAGAAGAGAAGGATTCAAAAAATATGTCTAATAAAACAAAACTGCAAGATCAAGACAGCAAGAATCAGAATCAGATGTATTTTATCCATGCAATATAATTAAATTTGCAATGCTTATGAATTATCAAACAAATAAAAAGTGTAGGACTCTACCACCCATTCGAAATGCATTTCGTATGGAGAAGAATGTGCAAAAAACTATGGTTTCACTTTTTCAAAGATATTTAAAAGATATATTTTTCTGAAAGTTAGTTAAGGATACAATTACATTGTCAAGTGTATTGCAAAAAACAGAAAGACAAAGCTAAAATCAATTTCGACAACAGTATAAAAAATCTATATGCATTAGAATTGATGTACTGCACGTTTATTTATAGCGTGGTGCCTGTTTATGGCGAACATTGTAAAAACAATGTTGCGAAACATTTGTCTGCCGATACATTGTGACGTTACGATATTTAGTACGATATTTACACTATTATGGCGGAGACTCACATCACTTCCCATGAATCACAACGAATTATCGAACAATTATCCCGAATTTCATAATCATATCAGCCTAAATGCCTGTATTCCTTAAAATGGCAAGCAGAGGTGCACTGTAGTGCATCCACTCTTCGCTGTTATATATCAGTAGCAGGGTTGGATAGCCTTTGAAATTATAGCGACAATGTGCCCGGTATAATGGCAATAGGCCCCATTACATAGGGACCAAAGTACATCGGCGTAGTGTGGGTCTACCGCAGTGCATCTCTGGCTACCGCTACGAGGCGGAATATAGGCGTGATGATGTATTATTATTTATTATTATAGCGTTTGAATTATTTTTTTCTCGTTACGTTTCGTTACGAATGCAACGACGACAGTCAATTTGCATCGAAATTAGAATCTGTGGATACTCTCTATTTTTGGGTTACAAATCAAGGATAGGGCTGACAGATTAATCGTCTAAATATTATTTTGATGGCAACCTACCTCTTTTTTAAATAAACTTCTAACTTATAATACCGGTTCGCTTACAATCGCTTATCTCTGTCAAAAGAAAATTGGTCTCGGCCAAGTCGATAGTTGTTATAATCACATACAGATATGAAGAGATCCGGAATCCACTCAAACATGGCCGCTACGTGTCTTGAACGTACAATGCGAATCGATTTCTAAGAGAAAGCGCACTTTCCAACCCCCATTATCGCTAGCCGAATGCGCTCGCGCCGATAAATCACACGATTCGATATTCAAACCAATTTTCTCGTTTCGATTTTTAAAAAAGTTTATATTGATTCTGCATTTTTTTTTTCAAATAATATAAAAAGAGTTTCAAACCTTGTTCCAGCCCTAGTTTCGAGATTCAAACAAAACTTGTAGATTTTCTTCATTCCATTTTTAAATAAGTTTGACATGTGGGTCCTGCCGATTTTTTTTTATTAGGTCCTCGTTCTTTGTTTAAACAGCCAGTATCCAGTTAAATATTCTAAGCGATGTAAAAGTCTTTGACTATCCCAATATCACTACCGCCTGTCAGTAGTGGCAGGTAACAGTGCTAACAAAGTGAATAGACGTGTTTTGTTTAAAGTAAATATCCCTCATAAGTAAAAGAACGCATGACTGAAGGTTTTCTTCTACTGTTTTTTATACGTAAGTAAGAAGGTACTAAGTAGGTAGTAAAAATTATATTTTTATACATTTTTTATATCAGTGTAAATAGTCTGCGACCGGTACCTATTACTTATGTACGTACTCTCTTAAATAAATTTATTTACAGTCCACATTTCTAGTATTGTAATTAATATTTGAATTTGAGTATAATTATTTATAAGTATTTTTATTTTATAGCGAAAAAACAAAAAGTCACAATGCTTTTTTAATTTCTAGCCATCTCGCAACAATTACCTAATTGATTCAGGTAAATACCTACTTAGATATATAATTGAACCCTCACAATGCAAACCTTCTTTTCGACCCTGAGTTTGGGACGTTAAGTGGTACGTATTTTCGGTGTCAAACGTTTGAAAAGAGGTCCATAATATGTCAATACGCTCATCCTAAATTGCATGAGTTTGAATACCATATTAAATAAACAACAAATTGATTATCTATGGCAATCGGAAGTAATATACCTAATAATATCTACGTTGACCCCATAGACATGTACTACACTACATGACACACTTTCATTTCGTTTTTTTATTATTTTATTATATTTTTTTACGAAATGAGCGAAATGATGATATTTAATGGAATAAGATGAGGAATGGCTTCACCTGCGACTAGCGCGAGTATTTCGCCAATGTCAAGTAATTAATAGCAAGGACAAATTCAATAAATACACGTAATAAATAAAAATGAATGATGACAGTGATAAAGATGGTGGTTGAATCATAAAAAATATAATTCTAAATTTGAATCGTAAAAATCGATCGATGGATTCGATTTTTCATATATCGAACGCTGTACGTTTTATCATTTGGCGACGTCATGGCAATCAACAAAGGCGTCAAAGGCACGGGTAGTGATCGCGGGCGCGATTGCGACGTTGCCGCGTGGCTGCAAGGAATGCGGCCGCGCCGTTGCCAAGTCTCCACTCGATATGTCGGGCGATAAACGCGAGTGCATTGGGCGGCGCGAGACACCCGAACAATTTTATGTACACCCGCGACTTACATAGGATTCCATTTTCGAATCTTTGAAAACTTGTTGTTTTATTTGCGGCCTACTTTCATTTTATTTTTTTTATATCATAGACATCTTCTATGTAATTATTACTAGCCAGAACGTAAGCTATTAAGGTTATACGATTCAGATGTGTTAGTTACCTATTTGGTGATCTGACTCACGATTTGAATAAATCATTGCAGAATAGAAATACTATACACGATATCTCGCTTCGTTTTCATGTGGGTTTTAGGGAAAATATACTAACAAGGAAAATACTCGTATACAATTAATACCTATCAGTTATTTAGACACTCGTTATTAGTTTCTTTTTGTTCACGACTTCGTGTTTCTTCATATTAGTATACATATACCTACCTACTAAATATACTTATTCAGTAAACTTTATTATTATACCCATGTACTTACGTAAACGTGTACTACTTTTAGTCATTAGTAAAAACCATTAAATTAAATTAAAAAATAACTTAATGCTATCTCAACTTAAAAAAAAATGTTTCCGGTCTAAATTTGAAATAGAATGAGGTAAGATGAATTCAAAAACAGAATAAAAATTGAAATTTAGAATACAACATGGCCGAGTATCGCGAAACCTAACGACAGATGGCATCACTAGGCGGTGGCGGCGCGGGCGCACGATTGATCGCAATCATTTGTCATGGCCACGTAAGCTTGTACACAAGGGTGGGGCAATTCGGAATAAACACTGAAAACGATTACGTTATGTAGTTTTAACGATATTAAGTTCATACTAAGCTAAGTAGTAATGGATATCTCTTTTATATCTCTGAATCTACAGTTGCTAATAACATGAATCTACTAATACAAATACTATACTTACCATACACATAATAATAATGCTTAAGGTAGGCAGGCAGACCTTTCGTTTTGAAACCATTCCTCTGTATAAATTTCCTTTCCTTACTCAATTAACCTTTTGATCTGCGCATAATTAAAACCAAATGATTTTCTATTGTTATATGGGATGTATACGTCCCACGCGGGGCTCATAGTTAGTCTCTGCATTGTGAACTGAACTGCCAATGCGCACGTCTAACTTATTCAGCTTGCAAATAACCTCGTAACTTATTTGCATCGTCCGCAACTTAAGTTATAAACTTTACTAACCATTGCGCTGGTTACCGTTGCTGCAATAGTACCTAATAGGAAGTGGTCCAATTTCGGAGCTATTAAACCCTGCGCCCGCAAGCACGTTATAACTCGCGTATTTTTTTTGTCTATAACAAAAACAAGCTGTATCAACTAAGAGAAGAAGCATATTTTGCAACGTAATGTCATCGATGACGCGTGGTCGCGTGGGTTTTACCACAGTATTTTGATCTTTATGTGTATAGATACAGAGTATAAAAAATCATATTGATTCGCTCGCCGAAGTGAGCGCAGGACGTAATACTGTTGCAATTAGATTAACGGTTTATATCCCGTTTTATTTCAGTATCTTACAAATCCATGCCCCTTACGACCACCTCTTTGGAGTATTGCTTTTAATATTACTTGAATTTTTGACACTTAATTAAGTACATATCTTCTTATCCGGTGCGCTCTTGACAGAGCGGTCGTGATCGTTAAGTATCAGTATTGGAAGGGGCAGATGTAATGCGCTTCACGACATTTCGCCACCGCTGTCTGCAAGAGGTCATCCTGCTGCATTCGTTGACTGAGCCTCCAATGGCGGACTTGATCTGGTCAGTCCAACGCCTGGGTGACCTTCCGCGCGGTCTAGTGCCTTCTATTTTTCCTTGGACGATAAGGTTTTCTATGGACTGGTTGTCACGCCGGGAAACATGTCCGAAGAATGTCAAGATGCGAGATTGTACAATCGAAAACAGACGCTGCCTGATACCGAGTTCTTGAAGTATCGAGACGTTCGTATAAGAAATGGTAAAAAATATTAAGTAACATTAAAACAATACTCCTGCAAGATGTGGTCGAAAGATCCAAGAACGAACGGCATTATGACTTAAAAAAATTCGGAATGTTTTCAAGTTCTTTTCAGCATTTAAATGCAAAGCATTTTTAATGATGAAGGTGTCTTGGAATGCTGTTCTTGGTGAATGTTTTAAATTATCTATTAATAAGGGATCCAATACAACTCATCATATCCCTAGAACTACCTAGCTATTCAAGTGGGTTAATCTAGAAAAAAAGGAATCCTGTATCATCTTCTTACACTAGCTTGGAAGAACTTCTAAAATTTGTAACTTAAATCCTTTTCACTTATCACTTGCAATAGAGTTCCTATCGTTAAGATTCCTGAAATTGTGGCGGTTTCTGAGTGGCTTACCGTTAAAGTAAACGAAATTTAGACTGACGAATACTCAAGCTGTTGTCATGAAATAGACATTTATCTATTAAAATTCCGTTTTATAGTATTAAAAGTCGTTTTGTAGATCCTAGTTTACGAGAGCAAAATATAACGCGACTTTTGAGTTCCAATTTAAAGTAAGTAAAACACTAATTGGTTCTACGTAGATATCGAAATTTAGCAAGAATTTTATATAACTTTTGTTATCTAAGCAACTAGGAAGTAGCACTTAGAAGGTTATTGGGTTTACAACAAAATATTGGATAACCATTCGTGTGTATATAGCTGTTAATTATGTTATGCGACAGCGTTGCTTTCACTTTATCATATTTAGCGTTAAAAAAAGCAGTCACATAGGATATCTTACCATAGAGGACACTTGTATCTTTATATTAGTATTAGTAAAAAGAAATACCATCGAATTGTACAGAAATTTCAAATAATCTTAGTACAAACCTTATACATACAGGTGCATATTTTTTAAAGTAAGTAACATTGTGGAGCAATTTTTTTTAAGATTACTAGGAATGTGTGTTTAGCATAGTATTAGTCAGAATCAGAATATTTTTTATTCATGTAAACCAAAACAGGCAGTTATGAATCGTCAATAAATAATAATAATAGTATCTCTAGCACCCATTCGGAATGTATTTCCTATCGAGAAGAATGGGCAAGAAGCTCCATGGTTGCTTTTTTCCAATAAGGATTTACATTTTTGTATTTTTCTTAATTAACAATTATATAATATAAAGTTGATGAGGCTATACATTACCAAAACACAATTAACACAATTAGTAGTCCTGTTAGCCCTACCAGCTAGGCTATTTAGCTTAGCTAGTGGAGCTAATAGGACTATTATGGCTAAGGATTTGCTTAAGAGTGTGCTCACATCAGAATCTTAATGTTCAGTATGAGGATTGAAACTGGAGGCTCTCGGTTACGAGGGTAGCGCCGTTAACCACTGGGGCAGGGTTTCCCAAACATTGTTCTGCCATGGCCCGGTAATTTTCTTACTTAATACTTTTAAACCCAAGCTGGTTCCATTAGGTAAAATAATACACATTTATTAATAGTAAAATTGTTTTATTAATACTACATAATTTGGTATAGCCTATTAAGTCACAATTTTTTTGTGCGAAATATGGTGCTGCTGATTATTTTTACCAAAGGCGGGATTGTTGCGACCCGGTATTTTATTTTGATGGCCCGGTACCGGGTCGCGACCTGGCTAATTGGAAATGCTGCACTATGGTATTGATGCCTCCGCTGACGATTGGAGAAGTCTGATTTAATACATCGTTCTCACTCTATTCAAAATGTAGCCTTTGTCGTCATGATAATAACGCATAACGATTTGAATAAATAAATAAATTTACAAACACATACTCATCCTACGATTCCATACTAAGCAAAGCTTGTACTAGGTATGTGTACCATACAATGGACTGATAGCCAGTCAAGAGCGAATACCGGAAAGGCTATTTCCGAAGTTTGCCGCTGCCGGTAATCGAACCCGCAACCACCAGGTGCAGTAAGCTGAGCTGCCTACGTTCGAACCATTACACCAAGCTGTCATCAATTTTAGGAGTTGAGTTGTTGAACATGATATCCTGACAGCGCTGACAAGCTCGCTTTCGGCCCAGTAGATGTAGCATAAGCGCCAAGACTAGACATATGTCACAGATTGATTTTATCACCACCATCGCACGGCTCGCCCCAGACTGCATTACCATCCTCAACATCCAAAGTTATCCGAGCGATTGAACATATATACAAGAACCCGACAACAACCTTCAGGGAGTAGCCCACCAGACACAACACCCGTCTGGTCGGAGGATCCTCCCGACTCAATGGTGGATGAGGAACGTTACACCCTGTTCCTCACTCTCCCCCAAAAACTGAAAGTAATATTAATAAAATTTCCGCAAGACATGTGGTCGTAAGGAGGCTGTTCTTCTGAACCTACAATTAAATCTATACGAGTACATGTATAATTTGCTGTTCACTGTTCACAAACTGAGGGCGTGGGTATTTTCTTATCTGTCGTTATCAGTTTGAACAAGTCGTAGTGTCGATCCGCCGACTAAAACGTGTTATTCGTGAACTTGGGACGCCTAAATTGACTGTCACCAAAGTTTAAAAACTTACTGTAAACTGAAAAGGCGTTATCTAACGACTGTATTTGGTTTGGTATGACTTACCGTATGATTCGATTTACGCACTAAAACAAGCGAACTTGAGTATTTTTTGATAATGTATCTTAGCTTATATGCATAAAGATTAAATTTCTATGGCAGAAACCCGCGTCACTACGAGATTAAATCCGTTCGCGTCATGTGACGTTAAAAAATGCATTTTCTTTGTATTATTCTCCACGAGATCTACTACTGGCTAACTAAATGACGTAGCCTACAGTGTCTCGGTGTTCACGGAAGAGTTGTTTGAATATCAAGCTTTAAGTATGTAAATTTAACTAAGATTCCACCATTTAAGTATCTGGCTAGTCGACGATTGCAGCTTTATTTTCCAAACAAATACTTATTCAACTAAGCTATCCGCTCTTACTTGACTAAAATGTAAACTATTAAATTAATTTATTACTTTAATTTTATATTGAATTTAAATACTTTGTTAAAATTGAAATAATACTTTTTTACGGATTCTATCGCGTTTATTTACTATTTGATTTAAACAACAACTAAATATGAGGGTACCCAGTTATTAACTATGACATCAGGACGTCTAACACCTCAGTCCCCCCGTGACCATGGTTGCTGTAAAGCAGCCGAAACGTCGGGAAAATAAAATAGTAAATAAACGCGATAGAATCCGTGAAATAGTTTTATTTCAATGTATAGTATTCGCGTAAATATGAGAAAACAATACTTTGTTAATAGTCTTGATTTAAAAAAATAATTATAACTAATGAAGATAGGGACGGAACATTACAAATAGTCAATTTGCTTTTCAGTAAGGAAAATGCAGATTACTAGGGATGCATACGTCATAACGAAAAACACTAATGGTTTGATGTATCGACGTTTAAAAAGAACATCGATGACAAATTACATTGGGACTACAATACATCGACCAAGTGTGGGTGCACACTAGTGCACCTCTGGCTACCCCTTCGGAGAATACAGGTCCGATAATGTATGATAATGTATCCTCGACGTTTTTATCCGTTCTGTGATTCCCAAACATTATTACTTCAAGCAATCCTGAACTTTAGTAACAGTTTTTATTAGTTTAGAGATAAGGGCTCACATAGTAGATTATATTGTTTGAAGTATGTCAGTATAAATGGCGGCCATTGTTATTTATATCACTGACCGCAACCTATCAACAATTAAAGAATTGTACTTTGAAACAATTTCACAACCTTTGTTATTATAGTTGAATTTATCGGGTTTTTATTTATACTTAATTAATATCGTTTATCGAGTTATATTTCCAAGATCACTAATAAAAAGTTAAGAATGTAGATAATAATTGCGTATACTGCGTGTTTCAGAAGTCCGAAATAATACTTTGACGTTTGCATCAGTATTGGGTATATAAATTTAATCGAAAATTGACCACGTTTTTCCAACACTGTTTTCGTCGGCAATTTCTATAACTTAATATTTCAAGCTCTATGTAAAAGTTGCATGTTCTGTTTTGTGAATATTGGTAGTCACCCCTCATAAGTGTAGTTTGCTAAATAGGGTTATGGATGTACCCAAAGGCTAGAACACGATACCTGTGACAAATATTCAAAGGTCTATAACTCAGAAACTATGATAGCTAGGTATAAACGTCTTCACTAAGCATCCACATATGAGCTACTGTTTATGTACTCATAGTATTATTTCGGACTTCTGATACATCCTGTATAAGCCAATAAAAATGATGCCCTCAATTTAAGAAAACTTTAAGTTTCTAAAAATGAGTTAAAACATGCTGTAAGTGTTTTTCGTATTACGATTACGGGCAAAGAAAATGCAGTCGGTTAGAGCTCGATTTATAAATTAACGATTTTACCTCATGACTCTATTATTATCCTGTTCAGAGCTTGTGCCAAACATTCCTCGTCTCTACATTTACCGATTTGTTTATATCCATCGGAAAATGCATGCATGTTGCTCCATTTTGTGAAACGCCAATAACTTAATGCAACGTCGGCAACAGGCGGACTACCGCCGAACCTCGGACCGCCAAATATGGTAATGTATTGTATACCTATTATCACTTGCTTAACGGTGAAGGATACCATAAAAACCTAAAAGATAAAATTGTTTGTTCCTTTGTAGGGGTTAACTTTCGAAGCTAATGCCCTGCGCCAAGAACGCGACCAATGGTCTACCAATATCAAAGCTAACTGTATTATCTCATCGAAGAAGCACGTTTTTCAATGAAATTTCATCGATGTCGCGAGAGTAGTTTGTCGCATGTCCTTTTAACTGACTTCAAAAAAGTAGAAGGTTCTTTTTAGGGGTAACCAAAGGGTAAAACGGGAACCATATTACTGAGACTTCGCTGTCCGTCCGTCCATCCGTCTGTCCGTCCGTCCGTCCGTCCCTCCGTCTGTCCGTACGTCTGTCCGTCCGTCCGTCCGTCCGTCTGTCACCAGGCTGTATCTCATGAACCGTGATAGTTGGAGAGTTGACATTTTCACATATGATGTATTTCTGTTGCCGCTATAACAACAAATACTAAAAAACAAAATAAAATAAATATTTAAGTGGGCTCCCATACAACAAACGTGATTTTTTTGCTGTTTTTATAGATAATGGTACGGAACCCTCCGTGCGCGAGTCCGACTCGCACTTGGCCGGTTTTTTACCGAATAAAATCCACCCTTATTTGTATGTATACACAAAACATTTTCAAAATAGTCAAGACATTTCGCTCGCGCCATTGAATGCAGTGCGTGTGATACGAATTAATTATTGCATATTATTATTGCAGTTAGCACAATATTTTCGTGTGTCGGAGACTGTAAATTTCAGGCGGGTGAAACCGCAGTAGGGAATAGATGGATATTTAATAATCTAGCACAAGAGCTTTGTACATATTGTATTCAATTAGGGCAGAGCGGGGTCACTTGATCCGCATTTTGTTCAAATCAGTGTAAGGTGCATTCAAAGAAATAATAAAAGAGTTAATTTTAAATCAGTAGTTTAATTATTGGACCACATATTGAGATCAAAAAACTTAAAGAAATCCGTTGTTTACTATACTAAATTTACCTTATAATTAAAAAGTCATATGGCTCAAAAGACCCCACACGCGGGGTCTTTTGAACCACCCAACGGGGTCACTAGAGCCATTGGGTTATACTAACTTGTCACATTAAAATATATAAAAGCTTGGCGTTGCCTTTGTGACTCCTTGAACACATCAGATTCAAGGTTAGCTTTTAATTTATTAACATATCTCGAAAGCGTAGTTCTATATATTAAGGATAACCTTAGCAGCTTTGCAGATACTTGTACCTTTAAGGACTTCATCTGTAGATTGTTTTATTAATTCTACGCTAATTGGTTAGTCTAGTCTACGGACCGGGTTTAGTTTAATTACAATGTAGCGAGTTATCCTGCTTTTTGATCCTTTTTTTAAATGAATATATCCTAGTTCGTACCAATATAATAAATGTGAAAGTTTGTGAGGATTGATAGATGGATCGATGTTTGTTACTCTTTCACGTAAAAACGACTGAACGGTTTTTGGAGAAACTTAATAGTATTGCTGTTTATACATCAGAATATCATATAAGCTAAACTTTATAAATATATTGAACAATATAAGTCTGCGCGAACGAAATTGCAGGTAGAAGCTAGTACCTATGTAATGTTTTAGGTTTTATTTTATTTACTGTTTTTGTATTTATTTATTTTATTAAAACTAGAACGTTATATGATATGTACATAGCGATGGCCATCTGAGAAACACCCATGCATAGTTTTCAATTTTACGAGAGGCTCTATTTGACGATTCACTCGACTCGACTAAATGTGTTAAATTGACAAATAGATAAACAGCCATATAACTTTATTATATACATCATCACGCCTGTATTTCCCGAAAGGGTAGGCGGAGGTGCACTGCAGTGCACCCACACTTCGCCGATGTATTTTGGTCCCAATGTAATAGCGGGCGAGCCTATTGCCATAATAACGGGCAAATTCTCCCTCAATACGATACGGGTTGGTGACCTTCAGACGCCTTTCTATAGACGTGCAGATCAATCGCAATCACTCGCAATCGCGGATGAAAGTACCTACTTGAAACTTTGAATTAGTTGAATAATCATTCTATATCTTGTATATATAATGAATTGGCACTCCATCATATAATAGTAGTGTAGTGGTGGTCCAACGCACACTTTGCCGACAAGGTATACAGGCTCAAACTCCGGCTTGCAACTCTGGATTTTTTTTTTTGAAGGACTTACACTGTTGGCCGTGAGGTGGCCTTTACAGCTTTACCGGAGGAGTGGCGAGCGCAGAGTGCACTCCAACCAAGGCCTGAAGGGCGGAAAGGGGTGGCAACTAGCTCAAGGGCGCCACAGAGGGCACGACCTCGGCTTGGGCAGTTACCGTGAGGGGAGAGGTAGTGACTGCGCTCCTAGGTGCAAAGATGCACCTACGAGCAGAAGAGGGGGTTCCTCGACCTCGCCGGCGAGATCGGTGTCTCTTTGAGGCTGGTGTAGGTGTGTTGGTGGCCCTCTCAACGCCCGGGTTGAGGAGGGCGGTGATCGTGTCGGGAGGCAGCAACTCTGGAATTTTATTAGTGAATTCTAACTTTTATTCGAAATTATCACTTGATATTACAACGGTGAAGGAAAACATCGCGAGGAAGCTAGCACCTTTGAAGGTATCCAACTAGATAGACGTGTGTAGTCTACCAACCCGCACTTGTCTCGTGTGGACGACTATGGAATTAATCCCCAATGCGTGTAACTAATTCTTACTAATTTATTGACATTAACATAGGATATCGCAGCGAAACTTATAATATTATGTGACATCGAGTATTCTCCGCTCTAGGCTATATTAATTACGTGTAAAACTAAATATATTTTGAAGCCGGTTTACAGCGACTAATTTTATGTGAAATGTTAGGTAGAGCTATTTCGTCAGGCCTCCTATTGCAACGTACCGAAATACTCGACACTGTTGCGCAAGCGTGAACAAAAGGCCATTGCTTAGTTTACCTGAACACGCTCAAAACAATTAATTAAACAATCAATTTGGCAATGTAGAGTCGTAGAGTCAAACATTAACAAATTAGTCCAACTTATTAAACTAATACACAACGTTTTGCGTGGCAGGCTGCCCATAAACATCATTGTTGTTAAAAACCGAAGGCTCGCCTTGGTGCGATGCCAAGGAGCGTTTATTTTTGTAGCGAAAGTCTGAGTCTGCGCCGCGCTGCGCCCGCGCATCGGGGAAAAGATCCGTTAGCCGAGCGCGCGCCGGAAACCGCCGAGAGAGCCCGAACGATACGGAGCGTTGAAAACCACGGAATGGTTAGATAACATTTCGGATTCTATTTTCAATATATATTTTTTTATCAGACTACGTACTTTTTTATCTGTACAAAAAGGAATATTTTAAATGGTAATGGTCTCGATGTGACACTCGTTCTGTGTTTTTGCGTGTAGAGAAGTAGAGACTGCGGAGAGTCAATTTTACGGAAGATTGCTAACCCCTCGCTCGATGTGAGCGCCGTTTTTTCTCTTATTATTATTAAATTGGTCGCGTCCCGCGCTGTGTAGAGACGGGCGTGTGACTGTATGTTTCTGCGTTGGTAACAACGAATTGGTTCGGTCGAGTGGAGCGCTTGATACATACTTCTGTCACTGGTAACGTGTGGCGAATCGAAATGTACACTTAGGGCCTGCGCACACTGGGGCGTCGATACTCGCTCGGCAATATTCTTTGCCTATACCTCAACGAACTGTATAATTAAGATTTTATAAGTATTCATCGATTTTTTTGATTTTTGTCCAACCCGCACTGGGCCAGCATGGTGGACTATGGCCCGAATCCCCCTTGCATTGCAGGGAGGCCCGTGCCCACTCCAGCAGTGAGACGTTAAAAGGGCTGTAGAAAATCGATTTTTACAACGAATCTAAGTTATTTGCTTACGGATGTATCTAGAGTACTTCAGGAATTAACTTTGTATACTTATAAATCTAATTTCATAACACAGATAATATCTTTCTTATCTTTGGGTGTTTCAGAAGTCCGAAATAATACTTGGCCGTTTGCACGAGTATCGGGTATGCTACCGAATGGTATAAAAATTTGATCGAAATTGATCATTGATCATGATTTTTTCATTTTTTCTTTCGCCGCCATTTTATATAAATTTAAAATATCTCTAGTCCTAAGCGAAATGTTCGAGTTCTATTTTCTGAATATTAGGTAAAGTGAGTCATGAAAATATTAATTCTTCAACGAAATTACATTGACAGCGCGAAAGAGTAATCGTGTGCGGTTGTGGCTTTTACCAAAGAAATGTAATCTGTATGCATATTGACACACAGTTCGTTTTGGTTTTGGCAAACGATTTTACACGAAAGCATCGACGCGCCAGTGCACGGGAGGACTTAAACGGCGATGGGGTGACTAACCCACTTGAAAATGTGTAAACACTCGTAAATATTTTAAAGTACACAATTTTTTTCTTATGTTTCTATAAACGAACGAGGCTCTAAAGAACCGTCAACCAACCGGCATTAGCCCAGCGTGGAGGACTATAGTCCAAACCTCCGTTCAGACATGAGACGAAAGGGTGAGGCCTTTGCCTAGCAGTGGGACAGTCAATAGGATAATAAAAATAAAATACGTCCTACTATTTGGTACGGATCTCCACTTAATACGAAGGAGATTCGGTCATAGGCCATAAACTATGGCACAGTACGGGTTGGCAGAAAAACTAATTCCATGTGACGTGCAGGTTTCCTAACGATATCTGTCTTCTCCATTTTATGAGAATGAAATAGTTTCCTTCACCGTTTTTGGTAAGTGATCATGAAATGAATCTGAAATGAAAATAAGATGCGAACCTTTAGACTCTGACTTCAGAGCATATGTTCATCCACCCATTTTACTGGGGCTGCTCTTTATTTAAACATTTATAGGGAAGAATTTTTATGATATCGTAGTTTATTCAGTTGAGACTTATAATATGCCCAATGTTGGCAACATCGCCACCAATGGTAATAACATTTCTATCTAATATTACAACACTTGTAATAAGCTATCTCTCTCTCTCACCACCCTCGCTGAAAGGTTGATGTGCGAGAGCTGTACTCTACTCTTTGCCAATGATTTAAAAGCTGTTTAATTGCACCCGAGAGCAACTACTGTGTCCCACAAGCCATAGGGACACACACCCAATGCATAAAGAATATAAGTCTAACGAAATTAATTTATATTTGATAAGGTGTAATCGATGTATTTTCTTACGGATGTATCTAGGGTACTTCAGGAATTAACTTTGTATACTTATAAGTCTAATTACATAACACAGATACATTCTTATATATTGTTAAGAACTAAATCTTAAAGATACTCTAGCTTACACCTAACTTTTTTATGTTTTATTATTAGCTCTCTTCCTCATAAGATTGGGACATGGGTACAAATCGGTGTTATCCACTGTTTTCATATTACTTCTTGTTGATTTCCTGGATATAGTCTTAACCATTTTTTTCCCAATACCAAAACGCACCGCTTTAACTGATAGAAGAAGCACATTTTGCCACGAAATATCGATGATGCGAGCGAATTTTGACGCATGTTTGCATGCACTTTACGATAGAAATTTAATCGTTATTCTTATTGACACAGAGCACATTTTAAAAAGGCACTCTCGCCCCATTGAGTCCAGGTAGTAAAGATGTGTAAAAATCTTACCCTTCAATTTAGAAAGTTATGTTGAATTTACAGATATGAGTTTTAGAACACTTTTACTAAAAAAAAAAAATAAGTGTGTGTATCATAAAAAAACTAACTACAACCCTTTTAACGTCTCACTCATTGGCACGGGCCTCCCCTCAATGAGAGGGGGATAAGTTTAGCGGTTTAAGTAGCTGTCGTAAAATAATCAGAGTTAGAAAGTGTGGATAAGTGGTATTTATACCTATAAATATTCATTTCAGTTGTTCCTATTTTAATGTAGGTACAAATCATATATTTTCATTCTGAACTCATAACTCACATATAAATTATATTATAATATAGTAAACTGCTTCCCAAGCCTATATACTCTAGTACATGGTAACTTAACTGTGCTTCCACTGTTAGACTTCAGCAATGCATTTAACACTGTTGACTTCGACATTCTCTTAGCCTTACTTCGCTCTCTTAACATATCTCCAACAGTGGTCGAATGGTTTAACAGTTATCTCTATGGACGTAGGCAACGTGTTCGCCTAGATGAGTATTTCTCGTTGTGGTGTCATACGTCTGCCGGCGTTCCTCAAGGCGGTATCCTATCCCCTCTTCTTTTCGCAATTTTCAGAAATTCAATTTCACTTAGTCTTTCTTCTTCGTACCACCTATATGCAGACGATCTTCAGATTTACTCTCATGCTTGTAATTACTATTTGATATGGGGATCCATAACATAAAAAATATTTGGTTAGTGTTTCGTAATCTTTAAAGTTTAGGAACCGCTGCTCTAGTATATACTAAAATTAACATTCTTGTCCCGTTGGCGTGTAAGCGACACGATTTCATAAACTGTTGTGTGTTGGATCTCTATTATATCTGAGGGGTGGCGGATCCATAGATGGCGCTAGTGGGCTTCGTTCTAGTCAGGCAATGTATTTGGGTGGAAGGAGAACGTGACATGGCTTCAAGGAGCACGCTGCAAAAAGTTTGCCAATATCAAAGGTCTTACCCCCACCTCTTAAAGTATTTCTGTTCTAATAGTAATTTTTCATTGAGTTATCTGTCAGAAACTGAAAGTAATATTGACAAAAACATTGGTTAGGGGGCAGATCGTGAAATTCGTATGACATGTTTCATGGATGATCCTATTCTGACGACTGATGGCTAAAAAACTCGTTTAGTGAGTAATCAAATTTTTTTTTGTTTTTTTAGCAAAAACGTGGAAATGGGTCTCCCTAGAAATTATAAAGACACACCGATTTGGTTATATCTATCTTATTTACTATAAATGTTAGAGAAATATAACCAAGACTGGCTTATAGATAAAACATTTAGTTTTCCGACTACTGAGGCCACTATTTTTGTGAGTAGACCCAATTTTAAGATACAAAAATACAATATTTAAATGGTCTTTGGAAATTGCGAAGTCACAAGTAGTTGTCTCCACGTATCTTGATAACTAAAATAATAAAACCTATTCCGGCCGAAGTGGCCGATGTAGAAAATGTCCCGCTTTCGTGTGGTAAGTATGACTCAAATTATCCAAAATGTCACTTAACGGCCTTTTAGGCATCGGAATAAAACAGGATTAAAACCCGTACAAAAATTGAGGCATAAGGATAAATGTAATACATCATACATCATCACGCCTGTATTCTCCGAAGGGGTAGGCAGAGGTGCACCGTAGTGCGCCCACACTTCGCCGATGTATTTTTTGGTCCCAATGTAATAGGGGGCGAGCCTATTGCCATTGTACCGGGCACATTCTCCCTCAATACGAGGGCTATAGTCCACCACGCTGGTCCAGTGCGGGTTGGTGAACTTCACACGCCTTTCTATAGACGTGCAGGTTTCCTTACGATGTTTTCCTTCACCATTTCATAGCATGTGGTAATCTCGGATGAAAATGAGATTTGCACATAAACCCAGAGGTGCGAGCCGGGGTTTGAACCTGCACACTTTGATTTGCAAGGCGTGCGTTCGACCACTCGGCTACCACTGCTTAAAGGATAAATGTATTTATTTATTAACCAACTTACACTAACATATTCTCTATATACATACCTATCAGTTCATGGTTAGACATGACATAGTATATTTTAAGTCGCTGCTGCGCTGTCGCACACGGGATAGTTATTTAGAATAGGTAATACTAACGTTAGTCTTGAGTCTACTAACCCATTTATGAGTGAGTCTTAGTTACTTGAATAAAAAGTTATATTCTATTCTATAGTAGTTTTTAGTAATAGGAATAAAGAAGTAAGGGAAATAAGGAAAAACTAACTAATAATTAAATAACTAACTACAGCCCTTTTAACGTCCCACTGCTGGGCACGGGCCTCCCCTCAATGTAAGGGGGATTCAGGCCACAGTCCACCACGGTGGCCCAGTGCGGGTTGGCAGGTTTCCTCACGATGTTTTCCTTCACCGTTTCATAGCAAGTGATAATCTCGAACTAATAATTAAAGTAGAATCTGATTTTTTTTATTCATGTAAATCAATACCAACAGTACCAACTTCTTCCTTTTGACCGCCTGCAACGAAGGGCAGTTCGAATTGTCGATGACAAAAAGCTTACCGATCGGCTAGACCCTCTGGCGTTGCGTAGAGATGTAGGCTCTCTCTGCATTTTCTATCGCCTCTATCATGGAGAGTGTTCCGAGGAATTGTTCGGTATTATACCTGCCGCTGAATTCCACCATCGCACGGCTCGCCACAGACTGCATTACCATCCTCACCATCTGGATGAATGGCGTTCCAGTACAGTGCGATTTACCAGGAATTTTCTTCCTCGCACCACCAAACTGTGGAATGAACTTCCTGCAGCGGTGTTCCCGGACCGATACGACAAAGGTACCTTCAAGAAACGAGCATACTCATTCCTTAAAGGCCGGCAACGCACTTGCGATGCCCCTGGTGTTGCACGTGTTCATGGGCGGCGTTGATCACTTACCATCAGGTGAAACGTCTGCTCGTTTGCCTCCCTATCACATAAAAAAAAAAAATACAAGCTCTTATGAAATAAAAACTCTAGGTAGTACTCTGGTAGTATCTCTACCACCCATTCGGAATGCATTTCCTATGCAGAAGAATGGGCAAGAAACTCCATGCTTGCTTTTTAAACATTTATAGTCAATAATATCCCTAGCGTATAGTACCTACTGGGAGTGTCAATAGATTCCAGGTATTTGATAGCTGAAGCGAAGAATTTCGGTTCAGTGAATTGAGTCAGTCTCGTCAGTGCTTTAGAGTCATGACATTTACCAAGATCTCAATATTGTAATCTAATTAGCCGCGGTGCGGTGGTGGGTGGGCGTCAAGCGGCGTGACGTCAAAGTGGCGCGGCGTCACCAACACTGCCCACACCAGATCCATCGCTGGTTTATATTTAAACTGTAACACTATTTTACTGAAACTCATGCAATATAGTAGATCCTACTAATCCTACAAATATTATAAATGTGAACGTTTTTGAGGATAGATGGATGTTTGTTACTCTTTCACGCAAAAACTACTGAACAGATTTTGATGTAACCTTACAGTATTATTGGTTATATAACAGAATAACATATAGGCTAGAATTTATAATGATATTGAACATAAGAACGCAGACGCGCAGACGAAGTCCCGGATAGAAGCTAGTATTATAATTGTGAATGTTTGTGAGGATGGATGGATGTTTCTTGCGAAGGCTTTCAGGGACAACAAGACGCTCGCTGCATTTTTTTTTCCATTACGAAATGGACTGTATTGACTTTAAGATAAAGCTCATTTTTCAAAGAAATTTATCTATGACGTGAGTTAATTTTGCAGCGTGGTCGCGTGTCTTTTAGTAAAGGAATTCAATGTTTATATATTTGTATATGTTTATACATATATATATATATGTTTATATATATATATATGTATAATGACACAGATTTCGTTTTGGTATTGGCAAAAAGGAAAATGATAAACTCATCTTAGTATAATCTTCTTCTTTTTTTAATGCGCTGGGATCATAGAGATTATCCATTTAAAAGATAAATTTTAGTAAAACCAAATTACACAAGGAATATTTTATATTTCACACCTCGTATGAAACCCATGAACCGTTTTCATTTAACTATGGGAGAACAAAACGGGGCCAACTATTTTTAAATATTTTCATGAGAATATTATGTTTGATTTTAACATTCTTAGAAGTAGCCGTACAGAATATTGTATTTAAATTAGTCTTACAACGTATCTTAATGTAATAGTGAAGTTACAAAATAGGTCTGCATGTTGATATGATCGCATCTTTATCCCGACAATACCTGTGATGCTCCGGTACCTACCATCTTTATAAACTACTAGCTGATGCCCGCGGCTTTACCCGCGTGGATGTCGGTTATCGCGACCAAAAGTAATCATGATATTTCGATCCCGATCTCGCAGTCCATGGGAACCTATTCCAGGGATAACTTTATAATAGCTTTCCAATGACAGCTTTATAATTGCCCATTTTTTAAAGTATTAAAAGGGATATAGTGTGTTATCCATAAGAGACAGACATATGCCATCGCGGACTTTTCTGTAGATCGATATAAGATACACAATTCCATAATATATCATTTTGTTATATCTCAAAGGGTTTAGGCAGCGTTTTCGTTGAAAGCTCCCAGACGGCTTATTTTTTTCCGACACCTCCAACAAGTATCATCATATTTTAGCCAATGAATACAAAAACTTTACAAATTATATACTAAAACCTTCCTCTTGAATCACGCTATCTATTAAAAAACCGCATTAGAATCCGTTGCGTAATTTTCAAGATCTAAGCATATAAAGGGACAGACAGACAGTGGGAAGCGACTTTGTTTTATACTATGTAGTGATGACATCCGTAGCTAACTAAAATTAAATATATCTAAGAGTATTTGAAATTTTGCAGATTCTAGGGCCCAATTCTCGCAAAATCGACATGATGTCTAATTCGATATATGTCGAAACAAAGCGTCAAACTGGTCGTATTTTTTCGTTTCGTTTCAACATATTGTCGATCTTACCAGAATCGTTTCGCTGTTGGCACTAAATAAATAAAAAAAACTAAGCGTATTATATGTCAACAGAGTAAACAAGAGAATTTATTAATCTTAATTGCTTGTGTGACCAAAAACGATGAATTTAATTATTAAAATGAGTAAATTCATGTTATCATAGACAAACCGGACAAACAAGGCACGGATTTTTAATCTATCTAGTTTAACATTTCTTTCAGTTTGAGATGTAATCTGTGGATTTGGGCAACACCTCAGGTTATAAATGCGACTACCCTATAGACGATTGCAATAACAAGTAATTTGCTCGTTTCATTTAACTCCAGTTCGAGCTTTATCTTCCTGACAGCGACAAAATTACTATTCAAGATGGCGGCGAAGCCATTAAAAGTTTGTTGCCGTCCTGTTACGTTTCGTTTCTTCGTGATATTTATTTATATTTGAAATTCACTTATTTGTTAACTTAAATGTCTATTTCGTGAAATTAATATTAAATCCTTCCGCCTTCTTTATCACTGTCGTCATCCAATTTTTGTTTTTAATGTGTGTTTTGATTCCTTGTTAATTACTCGACATTGCCATAAATACCGCTAATTGCAGGTGCAGCCATTCCTCATCTTATTTCATTCAAATACCATCATTTCGTAAAAAAAGAAGTCAAAGTCGAATCATTTATTCTGTATGGGCCCATGGGGGCACTTACAAATTGTACTACCGGATTACTACACTACTAGGCACTGGAACAAAACGCGACCTCAACTGAGAACATCCGGCAAGAAACTCAGTAGACTGAATAAGAGATTAATATTATTGTAATATTTGTAATTGACGTGTAGAGTAGAATAGAGCCCTGTGCAAATAAGCGCGTCAAAATGTGGACGACCAATTTAATGACAATATGAAAATGAACTCTATTAACTCAGAGACGAAGCACATTTTTCAACGAAATGATTTATCGATGATGCGTAAATCTACTCAGTCTAGCCGCGTGACTTTCACCAAATAAATTAAATCTTTATGTATTAAATTAGTTATTACCTGCGTTTTCGTCTACTTGAAATTTATAGGAATAAAAAGGTCCCTAAGATACTCCTTAACATCATCTGCCATTGAAAGTCTCGTCAAAAAGTCTCGAAATTTTATTAGGGTTCCGTACCCAATGGGTGATATCGGAACCCTATTACTAAGACTTCGCTGTCCGTCCGTCCGTCCGTCCGTCCATCCGTCTGTCACCAGGCTGTATCTCATGAACCGTGATAGTTAGAGAGTTGAAATTTTCACAGATGATGTATTTCTGATGTTGCCGCTATAACAACAAATACTAAAAAACAGAATAAAATAAAAATTTAAGGGGGCTCCCATACAACAAACGTGATGTTTTTGCTGTTTTTATAGATAATGGTACGGAACCCTTCGTGTGCGAGTCCGACTCGCACTTGGCCGTTGTATTTATGTGTATAAATATTGGCATTTTCTAAAAAAAGGTTAAATTAGTTCGCTCTCCTCAGTAATCAGTGTGTATTGAAATAAAACTATTTTACGGATTTTATCGCTTTTATTTACTATTTTGTTTTCCCGACGTTTCGGCTGCTTTACAGCAACCATGGTCACGGGGGGACTGAGGTGTTAGACGTACTGATGTCATAGTTATTAACTGGGTACCCTCATATTTAGTTGTTGTTTGCGGTCCGATCCACGCAGAAAGTGCTCACAGTGTCTTGAAGTTTTGCAATGGTACGCTTGGTTTTGGATTTAATCATATTAATTACTGGATCCCAAGTTGGTGGTAGCACCCAGCCATCTTCCCTATTGAAATTAGTATGTTTTTTAATTTCAATGGCCTCACGTATCATCCTTGGTCAGAGTCGGTGTTCTTTTACGAGGATATGCGGTTTATCAAATCTGATATAATGGCGGGTGCGGTCCTGTACATGTTCACAGATTGCAGACTTCGTGGAGCGTGATATGTAACGTGATACGTGATTCGAAACGCGATAAAATCCGTAAAATAGTTTTATTTCAATGTATAGTATTCGCGTAAATATAAGAAAACAATCAGTGTGTAATTAATAATAATGTAGTACTCATTTCGACCTCGGTGTTGGTAAAAGTATATTGTATCGAACAGCCAACATATTGTGTCTAAAGCACCGTATCGTACGATCACACATAGACAGTGGATCCGCCGGCAACAGGGAGAGGGGAGGGCACAGTTAGATGTTCGCCATTTAGTAGGTTGCACCGTTGACGCATTCGTTAGACGCCGAGTATGCCACGACTGTCTATTGCCCGTGATTTCAGAATCAGAATATTTTATATTCAGGTAAACCAATACAGGCACTAATGAATCGTCAATAAATAATAATAATAGTATCTCTACCACTTCACATTATTTCATCTGCCTGAATCTTATTCAATAGACGATCTTACACGTTTTTTGTCGTGTGCATAGTCTGCCTATCCCTTTTAGGAATACAGGCGTGATGTAGTTGATGGTGTATTATCAAAATGTACCCCCAGCGGGCTTAACAAGACCCCCGGAGACAAAAGTTTTATCTCTTCCAATTGTCAGATTTATCGAGCAAATGACGTCATATCAAGCTTTAGTTACCGGCCTTAGCATGAGCACACTAGTCATCTCATGCTAAGGGTATCTATAATAAATTAATGGTAAAAAAACTTTTTAAAAACAAGCTTTTATTTAATTGCCGTAAAAAGAAGAAAATATTACACAATTAATTAAAAGCATTTTAGTAAAAGCTTGTCGCGAGATTTACCTGTGTACTAACTAGACTTGCTTGATACACTTATTCTATGAAAGAAAATGTTTCCTATAAAATATGCAAATTTGTGAGAGCTGCGCACTGGATAAAAGTACGCCATGAGCCAATATGACCTCACAATGTAGCGAACGTGAACGATAATCGGACCACATTGGGGTTGCAGCAAGGCACGAATCTCCTATCTCTGTTATCTGTTTTATATTGCTTAATAGGGTTATGAATGTACCCAAAGGCCGAAACACGATACCTATAACAAATATTCAAAGGTCTGTAACTCAGAAACTATGATAGTTATTATTCCTGCCAACAGTGTAAGTCCTTCAAAAAAAAAAAGTTATTATTCATCAATATTGGACGCTATCAAAACTTTCAGTTGACGGTGCACGATGTATTTTATGTGATGCCCCTCGCACACTGGGGCGTCAAGACGTACGCGTCGATTGTTTTTCCAATACTGTATGGTCTTAAAGAAAAAGTTCACTTCACTTTTTAAAAGTCTATGAAAGAAAAGGTTAATTTCTCAACGTACTAATGAATAATGCCATTGACAGCGCGAGCGAATATTTACGCTTAGGGGGCGTGGGATTCATCTTTATGTATATTGAACACGGAGTTCGTTTTGGTATTGACAAAAATTTTGACGCTCGATTTTTGACGCCATATCGTTCCGGTACCAAAATCACAAAATCGGTTCATATAAAAAAACCGGCCAAGTGCGAGTCGGACTCGCGCACGAAGGGTTCCGTACCATTATCTATAAAAACGGCAAAAAAATTACGTTTGTTGTATGGGAGCCCTCTAAATATTTGGTTTATCCTGTTTTTTAGTATTTGTTATTTTAGCGGCAACAGAAATACATCATCTGTGAAAATTTCAACTCTCTAACTATCACGGTTCATGAGATACAGCCTGGTGACATATGGACGGACGGACGGACGGACAGCGAAGTCTTAGTAATAGGGTTCCCGTTTTACCCTTTGGGTACGGAACCCTAAAAAATACAGTTGATATTAAAACAATATTACTAAAAGATATGATGGTAAAGCCCCTTTAGTTTTCTCTTGTGTTTACCTTGCAGGATCTAGCTCGCGGCAGCTCCGACCCACTGACCCAGATTCGCGCTCAAGGCCTCGCTCGCCTATCCTCTGTACATAACTGAAACGCTACGTAAAATATAATTCATTTAATATTTGTGGTTAGTTAAATAAAATGACCGTAGTATCGCGTTGTTGAGGCTGTAGGTAGGCAAGTATGTTGGAACATCTGTATACCAGTTTTCACTTACTTTTTCATAATTTAATGAAAATATGGTAATAACCATTATTAGGTTCTGGTAAATATTTACTTTTTTAGGGTTGTTATGAGCTGATAATACTTGCATATTTTCAACGATTATTGACACTAAAAATGGTGAAAAAAAATATTTTTAACAAAAACCGACTTCAAAAACCTAGGTGCACTAAAAGGCTAGAAATAACCTCATAATTCATTATATTAATTAAATTAAATTATGTGTGTATTTGTATAGTCTGACGTAGATTGGCACCGACTTCAAATATAATGAATTATAAGGTTATTTCTAGCTTTTTAGTGCACCTAGGTTTTTGAAGTCGGTTTTGTTAAAAATAATATAGTTTAGTTTCAACTTTATTTGTTTCTTTTTTATGTTTAAGTCTCACGTCGGTAAAAGTTGTACACGCCTGTCATTGGTGTACCTATCAGACCAGTTTTTATTTAATATTTTACCCAAGTGTTAATAGGTATACTGTTGGTGTGTCGTTTTTAAATAAATAAAATAAATATACTTGGAGAAAACGGGATGCCTAAGTATTATTACTATACAGCAAGTACCTACCCCCACATCTCAAGTACTTCCACCCAAACCCCAAGTACTTACACTTAAACTCCATGTACCCATGAGAGCACTATTGCCAATAAGTAATAATTAAAACTAGAAAATAAATGAATAACCAAAAAAAACACCCAAGTTCTTAACCCAAACTCCCAAGTACTTAAAGCCAAATCCTAAATATATGTTTTTCTGTTCGTGGTTCCACTCCGGTCAGTTGCATTTGATACATTATATATGTTACGGCTAAAACCCGAAGTGCGGCTACACCTAGTTTTAACCGGTTAGAACTAGGTGTAGTCACTTACTCTTGGTTAAATCTAGTACGAGCCGATTGATTTCGGGTAAAACTAGGTCTATCTTTCATCATGCCGGCTACAACTAGGTCCAGCCATTCCCTGTTGGATAAAACTAGGTCTATCCTTCATCATGCCGGCTACAACTAGGTCCAGCCATTCCCTGTTGGATAAAACTAGGTCTATCCTTCATCATGCCGGCTACAACTAGGTCCAGCCATTCCCTGTTGGATAAAACTAGGTCTATCCGATATCATTCCGGCTAGAACTAGGTCCAGACAATCCCTGTTGGATGAAACTAGATGCAAACAAGTAACAGGCGCCTGGCTCACAGTCGCGCGCCCCTGCCGCCCGCCACCCGTACACCCGCGTTTGCCTTTGCGCTTTGAGTTTGTGCCGTTTGTGCCGTTGTACAAAACAGACGTACTTTCTTGTTTTTGCGCACTTATACAATCGTCAGTAGTAGTAGTATGACTTCATAGTCAGTAGGTCTTCAATCACAGCCATTTTGAATTCGATTGTATAAGTGCGCAAAAACAAGAAAGTACGTCTGTTTTGTACAACGGCACAAACGGCACAAACTCAAAGCGCAAAGGCAAACGCGGGTGTACGGGTGGCGGGCGGCAGGGGCGTGCGACTGTGAGCCAGGCGCCTGTTACTTGTTTGCATCTAGTTTTATCCAACAGGGATTGTCCGGACCTAGTTCTAGCCGGAATGATATCGGATAGACCTAGTTTTATCCAACAGGGAATGGCTGGACCTAGTTGTAGCCGGCATGATGAAGGATAGACCTAGTTTTATCCAACAGGGAATGGCTGGACCTAGTTGTAGCCGGCATGATGAAAGATAGACCTAGTTTTACCCGAAATCAATCGGCTCGTACTAGATTTAACCAAGAGTAAGTGACTACACCTAGTTCTAACCGGTTAAAACTAGGTGTAGCCGCACTTCGGGTTTTAGCCGTAACATATATAATCATTAGCTCGTCGTACCTACGGCTAAGGCCCATATAAGCTCCGTCTTTAACACCATCAGCATGGCTACCACAAGCGCCAAGACGAGACACGGAGTTATGTCGCAACGCGTCTCTCTCACTTTTATACTTTATGCGAAAAATTTATCATATCTCACATATTTCCTCACCTGCTAAGCATCTAATGCAGGGGAACTTAAAGCCCTGTGTTACGTGTCAAAATGCGCTTGACTAATTTTTTGTCACTACCAAAACGAACTGCATTAACACGTTCGCTGCGTTATGAGGTCATATTGACTCATAAAGTTAGTATCTCTATGAGTCAATATAACCTCATGTCGTACCAGCTGAAAGTAGGTACACTAAAAATCCTTACGCAGCGAACGTGTCAACTTGTTTTTTTAAATATATGAATGAAATTTTCAAAGTCAAAGTCAAAGTCAAATCATTTATTTTGTATAGGCCTATGGGGGCACTTACAAATTGTCAAGTTTACATTTTTTCTTATATACTACTATACTACCACCGGATCGAAACGCGACCTCAACTGAGAAGATCCGGCAAGAAACTCAGTGGGCTGATAATTTTTTTTAATCGCCAAAACTTATTACAAATACACAGGTACATATAGCTCCAGTGTGTTGCCTTTAGAGCTGCGTTTAACAATAAAGATAGAATAATAATACGTTAGTAAGGCAACACACGCTACACTTTGACATGACGGGCAATATTTCGATTTTTGTTTTGAACCTGAGCTGTACAATCCCAAGCTGATTTATCATCTAAATAATCCGAGATTTTGTAATATCCCTTTTGATACAATTTGGATTTGATTGCAATTTTAAATGTGTTAATGGGCAAATCTCTGATTTCTTTTGGAAGTTTATTGAAAAAGCGTATACTTTGCCCCATGAAAGAGTTATTTATTCTGTGGAGACGAGTAACGTGTACGGATAGCATATGCTTATTCCGTGTATTTAAGGAGTGAACATCGCTTCTTTTTTCAAAATTGCTTATATTTTTCTTAACATACATTAAATTTTCAAATATGAATTGGGATATGACAGTTAGAATATTTATCTCCTTAAACTTTTCTCTAAGGGAATCTCTCGGAGCCAAGTTGTAAATGGCTCGTATAGCCCTCTTCTGGAGTATGAAAATAGAATTAAGGTCGACAGAGCATCCCCAGAGCAATATGCCATAAGACATAACGCTATGGAAATAACTGAAATAAACTATTCTAGCTGTTTCCACATCCGTTAGGAGTCTAATTTTTTTAACAGCAAAAGCCGCCGAACTAAGCCTACCTGACAATTTTTTAATGTGGGGACCCCATTGTAATTTGGAATCTATTGTGATACCTAAAAAGACAGTTGACTCCACAGGGTCCAATCCCGTTCCATTTAGATGAAGACTGGTCCCTATTTCTCGCACGTTTGGCGTCGAGAACTTAATACATTTAGTTTTTTGCTCATTCAAAAGCAGGTTGTTCTTATTGAACCAATCAACAACTTTAGCAAGAGCGTTGTTTACATCGTCATAAAGCAAGAGCTGTCGTTTAATTTTAAATAATAGCGAAGTATCATCTGCAAACAACACAATCTCATGATGATTACCCACATAGAAAGGTAAGTCATTAATATAGACTAAAAACAAGAATGGTCCTAGTATCGAACCCTGTGGAACGCCCATCGAGACTACAGAACCGGGCGATATCTTACCATTAATATCAACCTTCTGAATTCTATTGTTTAAATAGGAAGTCAAAAGATTGAGAGCCATGTTCCTTATACCATAGTGGTGTAATTTCCTGATGAGTATTTTATGTTGGACGCAGTCGAAGGCCTTGGACAAGTCACAGAATATACCCAAGGCATCCTGCGAATTCTCCCAGGCACTGAAAACATTTTTAATTAGCTCAATACCAGCGTCTACAGTAGAGCGATTTCTTGTGAAACCATACTGATTTTTATGAAGAATCGAATTGTCATTGAAATGACGTAATAACTGGTTGAGTATGATTTTTTCAAAAACTTTACTCAAAGTAGGCAGTATCGAAATAGGTCTAAAATTTGATGGGTCTGTAGTACTACCCGATTTGAATAAAGGAACCACTTTACTGTGTTTCATTAAATCAGGAAAAACACCACTGGCCACACAACTATTGAATACGGCTGCTAAATTTGGTGCAATAATATCTATGATCGAGGAAACGGTCTTCACAGAAAGCCCCCATAGGTCTGCCGTACTCTTTATACCAAGACTTTTAAAACTGTTTAAAATATCTTTCGAATTAACAGCCGAGAATTCAAAAGCTGTGGCACAATAAGCTACACTTTGTTTAAGTAAACGTTCAGCGGATGTGGGAGAGGCTTTCAGGGTTTTGGTTGTTAATAAAGGGACATTAGTGAAAAAATGTTCAAACTCCGTCGCCACATCCAGATCCGCTTTTACATCCACATTATTTATTTTTAAATGAAAGTCTCTGTCACGTACTATGTTTTTACCCGTTTCACTGTTAATAATGTTCCATGTCATTTTTATTTTGTTTGTAGAATGTTTTATCTTATTTCGTATATAGATCGATTTGGCAGAGGAACAGGCTCGTTTAAATAATTTAGAATAATTTTTAACATAATTAATAAAAGATGGATTATGATTATATGTTTTTTCATGGTAAAGCTCATACAATTTATGCCTACTTATAAAAATTCCAGGAGTTGCCCACTCACTAAACCTAGTACGAGTATCAATAGATATTGACTTTGATTTAAATACTTTTCTGAATTCCTCACTGATAAGATGGAACAGTGAGTTATAAAGTATATTTGGGTCACTATGCGTAGACAGCTCTGGGACTTTTTGTATTAAATTACTTCTTAAAAGTTCTAAGCGGCTGTTATTTATTGGAATAAAACTTATTTCTTTTCTTTGGGGCTTATTAATGATTCTTGGAAATACTACTAGTTGTCCACAATGATCAGATTCTAAATTATTTATGATCATCTTTTGTGAAGGTATTGTGTTTGTAAATATATTATCAATACATGTGGAACTAGTGGAAGTTATCCTAGTAGGTTCCTTGAAAACATTGTACATATTATATGATTTGAAAAGTAATAAGAATTTTTCCACTATTGGGTTATTATCTAATAAATTAATATTGAAGTCTCCACAGATAATTAACGTTTTGTCTGACTTTGATATTTTAAATAGAATATCTTCCATGTATTTTTCAAAGTTATCATAAGGTGAGCATGGAGGTCTGTATACACATACAACTAGGAACTGCTCAAATTCAATACAAGAAATTTCTATTACTCGTTCAACAGAGAGGCTCACTATATCTTTACGTTCTTTAAATTTTATATTCTTGTTTGCTATAATTAATGAGCCACCACGTATCAGTTGCTCTCTGCTGAAGGAGCTAGCAACCTGGTAATTATTAAAATTAAATAAGAGTTGATTATGTTTTAACCAATGTTCTGTTATGCAAATAATATCCAGGTTGCTATCAGTTAAAAACAATTCCAGCTCTAATTCTTTGCCCATCAAACCTTGTATATTCTGATGAACAAGTTTTAGCCCTGTATTGCAAGAGGTTGTCTCTATTGTCATATGTTTTAATTTAAATTATTATTTGGCATGTCAATGCTAGTTGCCAGATTGTTGGCAGAACTAGAAATGTCAAATTGCTCAAAAAAAGCATTGTCATTAGATAGCTCAATAGAAGCAACCTTGGTAGCCAAATTCTTGGCTGAAATATTAATAAAATATGATAGCGAAACAGCTATCTGTCTTTTATAATATTTTGCAAGATAATAATTATCTTTTGTCAAGTAAAAGTATTTCATGAAATTATTAATGTCAATAAGATGAAATTTATTATCATTACAATAATTATTATTTTGGAAGACCAAATTATTAAATGTCAAATTTAACTTATATCTAAGATCATTCTCCACCTGTGGCAAACTATTACTATATGGAAATGTAAACATTATAATTTGTTTCAATTTCAAATAAGATAGTTGGTTATAGTAATCAAGTAATTGGTTTTTGTTTACATTTCCCCTATTTCCAATTAAAATAATCAATATAGTATTGGGACAAAATTTATAATTTATAATTTTTGGTATGATATCCTGATATGATAAGCCAGGCATACAATTATTAATTATTGAATGCCCCTTGTAAGTATTTGACAATAGGTGACCCATGTCTTTGCCAATTTCGTCACTAAATATTACAATTTTTTGTTTTTGTGTGTTGGTTGTTTGAGATTGTGAATGTGAATTAGGGGTTAATGGGATACAGGTTGTATTTAGGGAACTATTTGACATGTTATCAGATGGACTAACACATCTGTGCACTTCTTGAGAAGCACATGTTGGCAGTGAATGACTCAGTGATACCCGGGTCTTAGTGGTATCACAATTTATATTATGAGCAGGCGAGTTACATGCTACTAATTCATTCATAGCCAGAATGTACTCCTTCAGCTGTTTTTCGGAGTGCACATACTTATTTGACATACATTTTAGTTTGTCCTCCAAACAGCTAATCTCACATTGAAAGTTGCGGGTATCACTTTTATATTTCAATGTATTATTTTCCAATTTGGAGGCATACATATCTAACCTATCCAAAAGATGCAGACGTTCTTTGTTTAATTTAACATTTTTTATAAAAAATCTATGTTTTTTAACTAATTTTTGAGTTTTTTTAATGTATTTATTAATTTTAATATATTTTTTTAATTTGTTATTTTTTTTGTTTTTGTTTTTGCTGCAGTCAATATTTGGTTCAGTGTTGGGTGTCATAACACTATCATTAGTAAGGTCAATTGTGACCAGTGACTTCCTTTCAACTGCAGCAGAAACTGAGTCCGGGGCACAGGACACCAACTCGTCGAATAAACTTTGATTCATTGAGGCAGTATAATTAAGTTTAGATGTTTCTAATGTATTTATATGAGTGTATGCCTCCTGTAGCTGATGTTCTAGAGAATCTATTCGAGACAAGGCCTTTTCATACTCTAAGCTACAGTTATTGAACCCGTCCACAACAAGTTGGAGTCTAGCCCGGGCATCCGAGGCATCTAACAATTGGGTATGCAGCTCGGCTAGTTTTACTTTTAGGTTTTTATTAGTATTTAGCATTTCTAATAGTTCCCTTTCATTGTCATCTCTTTCTCTATTCAGTTCATCACACAATTGTTTTGCAGTTTTTAATTCACTCAAAGCCTGTTGGAGCTTGGTCTCCTCCTGACGAGCTAAAGCCCTGCGAGTCATCATTATTTATATTATTATTTGATAAGTAGTCAAAGAATAGATTGTGTGAAGACGCTGAAAAGGTTTTGTATTGCTGATGTGTCAGGTATGTATATTAATTTTTAAAAGTATGTATTATACCTGTAAATGTAGTGTACAGGACACTGAAATAAGTAAATGAGAAACAAAATCAACAGTACATACCTGTTCGAGATGAAATGACCAGTAAACAATAAATTATACAAAACTTTTAACACAAAAGCCGGTAACGACAAAGGTAACGAGTTCAACTGTCACTAGCACTTTGTCTTTATTTCTCAAAATTAAGCACGAAATAATAAATAATACACTGTAATAACCCCTTATACTTAATGACAAAACGTAATTATGTATAAATACACCTAAAAAACTATTAATTTAAATAAAATACAAGGGACAAACTAAAAACAGCTGTTAGCTATAGTGTTGCCACAGACGGATTTTAATGGTATAAGCTGAGGAATAGCTGCACTTGCGATTGGCGAGTATTTATGTCAATGTCAAGTAGTTAATAGCAAGGACAAATTCAAGAAACAGATTATAAATAATGAACGTGATGGAAATGGCGTGTGAATCCTTAAGTGTATCGACGACGACAGTGAATTTTGACACTTAGTCGCGTGGCTTTTACAACGGAAAATACAATATTTATGTATTGGCATAGAGTATATATTTTCCATAAAAGTCAAGTTAATTCGCTCGCCTCAGTGCGTGCAGGCGTAGTACAGTTATTGACCACGACAAAGAGTTTTCATACCGATCTGGAAGCACCTCTTGCAGAGTAGACTTGTCAGATGTGATCTCTCTCATCCGATTCTGAAAATTCACCTATAGAAGGATACACTGTTCCTGATACGTTAGTGACATCGCGTATAAAGCATCCAGTTATAAACAAACACAATCTTCAGGAGTCTGGTAAGATGAAAATAAGAAGACTAAAGGAACAGAAAGAAATAATAGAAAAGACTTCAACGAGTCCTTTAAAATAGCACGAGTTAAAAGATATCTTATTCGCCAACGAAATTGTGTACAAAGACAGAGTCGAATCAGTTGTTTTGTACGGACTTACAAATAATTATATTTATATAAAGTACTTTATATTAAATCCTAAAACAGGATCGAAGCGCGACCTCGATTGAGAAGATCCGGCAAGAAACTCGGCGGGTTTATTGTATTGTACTTAATCTCTGGGCAAATTGCGGCAGCGTCAAGAAGCTCGCGTAATTTTTTTGCCAATACAAAAACGATCTCTGTGTCAATATAAATAAAGGTTGAATTTCTGTGGTAATATGCGACCGCGACCGCGCCTAAAGATTCGCTCGCGCTGTCTATGACATTACGTTGAAGAATAATCTCTTTCAGAATTAGATTTTTTAATTCATTTATACAAACACTGGCACTTATGAATCGCCAATAAACAAAAAATAATAATAAAGTCTCTACACACTCATTTGGAATGCATTTCCTATGGAGAAGAATGTGCAAGAAACTACATGGTTGCTCTTTTCCAATGAGGATTTAAATTTTTGTGTATTGTTCTTAATTAACAATTATACATTTTCCATTAGTTGATATAGTTAGTTTTGCTATAAGCGAAAATATGGAGTCCCGTTCTTGATTGTCGTAGACCAAAACCAAGTCTTATAGAAAAAAATTTTGTATCAGAAGTCCGAAATGATATTTACGGGTACATTTACGGTAGCTCATATGTAGATGCTTAGTGCAGACAGATTATACTTAACTATCACTGTTTCTGAGTTATGGACTTTTGAATATTTGTTATAGGCATCGTGTTGTCGCACTAAAGCACACCCATAACCCTAATCAACAGTGTAAACTGCATCTACGAGAGGCGAATACTAATATTTACATTGAAAATTTCGCATAGGCGATGCCAAAAATGTTGAAAAAACATGATCGGGTTTCGATGAAATTATACCATTTGGTTGTATACCTGATACTGATGTAATGTAAACGTAAAAGTATTATTTCGGACCTCGCAAACACCCTGTATAACTCTATACTCCATTTGTTAGCATAGCATTAGAAAGAAGTTAAAAAAGGTTCTTTTTAATGTACACTTTGTAACAAAAGTAACAATTAACATATTACAGATACGATTGTCGCCCAATTTATTAGCATATATTTTTAAACCACCAGTCTCAGTGTAACTAATCATTTTTACTATTTATCTTATTAAATTAAGTGGCTTTCATTTAGATATATATATTTTTTCAAACTTAAAATAACAGTGACGATACAAATAACCTAAATAAGCAGGGATGCATAATATCGGGAACGTTTTTCGTTTCACTATAATCCTACCAAATCTAAAATGTTACCTAATCCCTTCATCCGTTGTGACAACAGGATCTTTCTTATTTTGCCGGTTTATGTTGGCAGTCAAATTGACGTAAACAATGTCCTGTGATTGTCATTCAATACTTCTGAATGCTACGCCTTGTTTGTTGTTATTACCGAATTTTGTAGTTCTTTGTTACCGTTTTTCCATTGTTGTTATTTTGTTTTTTAAATAAAATGTTTTGCACTCCTGCTTCTACGAGCCTCTTATTTCTAATGTTATAACAAGTATATAGATATAGTATATATATATATATAGTATAGTTAGCCAAAATGTCACTTTACGGCATTTTAGCCATCGAACGGCATAATAATTATATATACATAAAACCTTTTGCAATATCCCTACCGGTAACTATAATTAGAGGCCAACATAACTGAAGTGTTGTAGTAACGTTGAATATTTATACATCCCGTTCGGCATACGGCGAGAATATAAACAGTGTGGTCGGTACGTGCTGTCCGAGTAACAAATGCCCACGTACCGGTGATATGTCGACGAAACACCGCTGATTACAGATTTCCTTGCAACCATTGAGATGAGAACTGTTTGAGTAACGTCTTCAGAACTGCTATTCGTGTGTACTCATAACTTTTTGATGTGAAACATCTAATGGCGCGCTTGGCGAGTGAGAGCAACTGTTGATGCCGCTATCCCGTGATGTGAAAACTTCGAGCAACTCCGTGGCTCCTCGGTTCTGTCCGCCGCTTAGACTCCGCCCACCGGCTGAACCCGCTCACTCGCCGCTACGACGCTTCTCTCTCTCTACTCTAAATAACATAATGTTTCACATCTGCCAGGCGTCCCGCGTCGGCTACGTTTTTTTGGTTGCCTATTTCCGTGTCCCACTCCTGAGCAAAGGCCTCTCGTTTAATACTTCATAAACTGCGGTCTCGTTCTGTTTGTGACCAAGTACATACATGTACTCACGCCTGTATCCCATGGGGGAAGGCAGAGAATACCGTTTGCCGCATGCTACGCTCCTGACATACCACTTTCGCTTCATCCACAGTCATACATCTTTTCATACACTTCCGTCGGTTGAGGGTGCTACGGAATTTACCTTTCTGGACCTGGTTATACCTTTCTATGACTAAGTATTAGCCACAGACAGCATGAAACCACGTGGCAATATAATGTCAGAAAAAATATCTCCAGACAACACCTACTCATCGTTCCGAATCACATTGCAAAAATATCAGCGCGCCTGTGTTCCCCGAAGCAGTATGCAGAGGTACACATTACAGTACCAGAAAAGAATTTAATCAATTAAAAAGTGTAGAGTTGGAACCATAATACTACTACTCCCATTGCATATGGCTCTAGTAATCGCGAATTATTCAGAATCAGAATCAGATTTTTTTTTATTCATGTAAACCAATACAGGCACTTATGAATCGCCAATAAATAATAATAATAGTAGTATCTCTACCACCCATTCGGAATGCATTTCCTATGGAGAAAAATAGGCAAAAAAACTCCATGGTTGCTTTATTCCAATAAGGATTTACATTTTTGTGTTTTTCTGAATTAACAATTATACAATATAAAGTTAATGAGGCTATACATTATCAACGGGAAGAAAGCAGCTAGGCGTCTTCGAGCTGTATATATTATCCATTATATATTATACTAGCTGTGCCTGCAACGGTGCCTGCGTGAAATTAATAAAAAAACTTGAGAGGTGTCAAGGGACACCCGGATGGAACGAAGTTCCTTTTGAAATTAAAAAGAAGCAAACAAATTGTACATATACATACACACACACACATCGAAATGTCAAAGTCAAAGTCAAATCATTTATTCTGTATAGGCCTATGGGGGCACTTAAAAATTGTCAAGTTTACATTTTTTTTCTTATATTCTACTATACTACCACCGGGTCGAAACACGACCTCAACTGAGGAGATCTGGCAAGAAACTCAGTGGGCTGATCATTTTTTAAATCGCCAAAACTTATTACAAATACATAATCGAAATCGAATTTGAATTTTATTGTATACATAAATGTATACAATAAAAATCACACACACATATGTAAAAGTGTCGTTACAATTTTTCGTCTTAATTTTTTCCGTCTAGCCCCCTTTCGCAACGCGCGATAAGGAACTACGTTCCAAAAAATGTATCCTATGTTACTCCTAGTAACATTAGCTGTCTGCCAGAGTAAGTCCCGTCGAAATCATGACCTCAAACAAACAAACGATAAAAAAGTTAACAATTACGTGTTCGTAACGTATATAATTTTATATGTATTTAGTAGAAAGTTGTTATTTTGACGTAACAAACAGACAGTTCAAATTTATTTATTTGTATAGATACTGAACTAAGTAATAACTAATAAGCCCCGGGAAACTCGTAGGGAATGACTATATTGTATAACGGAGCGGCGCAAATCGATCGGGCCAGTGCGCAGGCCAGTGACGCGCGATGCGGACCTCTGACGTCCGCGATAGTGATGCTACACGTCCCGGGATCGCACCGGGATCCGCCCAGCACCCGGCATGACCGTGTAGACATGATTTTTATCTCTTTCGACTATCAGATTTGTCGAGAAAATGACGTCACTTGGAACTTTTTGTACTGGACATAGCTTGGAGTGACGTCATTTTGTCGGCGAATCTGACAGCTGAAAGAGATAAAACTTATCGCGAGTCTACGCGTTCAAGCTACAAAAAGCCTGGTAAAATCGTTAAGGAGGCCCTTGCGTAACATACCAGGAATTGCTTTATACCCTCCATTTATGCAGCGGAGAGATACATTAGGTAATATTTTGTTGTATTTTATTCAAGAAACAAATTTATTTTTTTAAAGTTAATTCAAGGTAAAATAAAACTAATACAACAATCAAAACAAAAAGTAGCATACATATTAACAAGCAATACTTATGCCTATTGACTTATTAGGTCATTAGTTAGGATACCACTTTTACACAGTGCGACTGCAGTGATCCCGTAAGTCGATGGAACATTTGATCTTGTGTCCCTTGCGCCCAACTATCGGCACGAGGGAGAATCTGTATTCGGCCACGCCCAACGCGATTAATGTACCAAAATTCCTACAGATTATGGTGTAGACTCAGAACTATTGACACGAAAAGAAGATTAGTTCATTAAAATTAATTCTATCTCAAGACATTGCTTTTAAAAAGATAACCATTTGTGATTTGCTGCCATTTATGAATAGGACCCGGTCGGTCCCGCTGACTGCCTTAAATACATACAGACAAACAGCACCATGTAATTTTGAACGTACATCTATAACAAAATAATCGTATCAAAAATAGTCACTAGGTTAATTATATTTTCGTGATCCCGCGTCCCGTATTCTCCGGCTCGCGACACAACACTGCTATGTACTAGTACATAGGTACTAAGAGTCTTTATGTACGGCTTTCGTCTGATCCGATTACTCGTTTATGTATAGGTTGCTAGGCGTTTTCACGATTACCAACACAGACGATTGTGACAAGATAAAATGTGAAACATATCTACTTTGTCTCTTGCTCTCATATGAAAAACGAAAGTGACAGGGCTACTCGATGCGACATTATCCATGACATAAGTCTTTACGTATCGCACGTGTTAGCCATGCAATTTCACCTCTAAAACTAGAGAGTTACCATCAATTTTCAGTGGTATTTTAGTACTGAAAAAACCCTGCATAAGTAGATGATTTGTGATTTGTAAATCTGCATAAGTAAATGTTTGCATTCTTGCTGTAAAAATGTTTTTTAATATAATTATAAATGAATTGTCAGTGCCTAAGAATATGGTGGTCTGCTTCTATATAGTAACATTAAAATCAAAGTGACCTATGCACGTAAAACGTTAACTAGAAAAATAAGTAGGTATTATTGTTTTTAAATATTTTATTCAAATATCAACCATACCGTAATATGAATAAGCTTTTAAATACAACCATTTGTATAATTATAATATTTATGTTTCAATTCGAAAAAGAAATGTCGTAGCAATATCAATTATTGATTGTAAATCGTTTCGATTCCAGTCGTTCGATGACCTCGTAGCTCGTAGACCTTCGTAGCAACGACGGTGCTACGAACTGGATCATATACTACTCATACATATGTATAGGTGTATATACACATAGTGTGTATTTATTTTTCATTAAATTGTGTATTATAATAATAAAAATGTAATAGGTGTAAATATTTTATATTATTTTAGATTATATTGTTTTGCTTGCTCAATAATTATTATTTAATTCATATTTTCATTTGTTCTAAATGCTTTTGTTTTATACTATTATGTTATTATGGTATTTTATAATTTCGTAGCACTCTCGTAGCAAGATTTGCTACGATATAGAATTTCCTGTATCTTGAGTTTACATAATTTTTAAATTTTAAACTGACAATCTTATCGTTAGTTTCCTGCTAATAGTTACAAAACTATAACCTTATATATATTCCCTTTGTTTGCTAATACCGTTTTCTCAATCTTATCTTAACACCTTACTCGAAAGGTAAAAAAAGATAGTTCCATTTCCTGTCCCGTTTGTTTATCAAGCACCTATATACAGGATACAGGTGCTTTAGAATATTAAAATATTTTTGTCTCTTATGCACGAGTATTATATATAAGTACCTACCATTGAATTATTTATATGAAAAAAAACATTCAAATTCGACACTGCTTATTCAAGTAAAATATTCATGTGTTATTTATTAATTATTTATCGAATTTAATTATAATTATCGATCGTATCTTGTTTATACATTTTACTTTATTTTATGTTTACACAAAAAAATGTGACAAATATTCTATGGCATGTAACTCATAAACTAAGATAGTTACAAATATATATTTATCGAGGTGCAAAAGGATATTTGACTTAAGCGACATTATTTTAAACTTAACAGGGGAGCATAATAATTTGACGCAGACAAGTGTCGTTTAAGTCAAATAGCATTTCAACCTTCGATATGAAATCAGAAATATTTTTTCATCTTTTTTTAACGTGTTCAGTTTTTCTTATAATTTGACGCTCTAAAATCTGCTCGAACTTTTGAACTCCGTTTGATCTATAGATTAACACAGGAGACGGTATATGCGACGTTACCTGTAGTTTTTGTACTGTACTTGTAGCATGTGCGCCAAGACTAGAATAATGTCACGGCATTGTCTCTCTCTCTCTCATACGCAATAAGATAGAGAGCGAGCGAGTGAATCCGTGACGGAGGTCTAGTCTTGACATGCGTGCTAACTCCACGGAGCATGCCTCAGTGTGACGTCATTTTTTCTACTTCTGACAGTTGAAAGAGAAACTTATGTCTACGCGGTCTTGGTCGGCCTACTGAACTTGCCAAAGCATACTGATAAATTAATGCCTTAATTATATAGGTGACGAAAAAAACCATCTCATCGATATACAATAATACAAACATCATCACGCCTTAATTCCCCGAAGGGGTAGGCAGAGGTGCACTGTAGTGCGCCCACACTTCGCCGATGTATTTTATATATACAATCTTCATAAAATAATCTCATACACTGGACATGACGAAGCGAAGGTTTGCGGGCTTGTTATTATGTATCACATTCTATTTAGGAAACTTCCCGTTTTGCAAACGGCTCGTAACATTATCAACAAAATGCTTAACAAAACTTTGTTTTATATTAACAAAAAACTAAAACCGACTTCAAAACAACAAATAGGCACTCAAAAGCGAAAAATAAATTAATATAATTATCATAAGCGCTACCGACTCATCTATTTGAAGTCGGTGCCAGCCAAATCTAATAGGTAGTACATAGATACTATGTATGTAGTAAGTAGGTAGATAGTACCTGTAGGTAGTACATTAAAAATATATATACGTTCAAATTGAGAAACCTCCTCATTTTGGAAGTCGGTTAAAAATAATGTGTTCTTGTTACGTATTGTTAAACGTAACCAAAAAAATATCTTAGCTCACATCGATAACGATTCGTTTTTATAGCAACGGAGCACAACCGAAATGGTTTTACCATGATCTGTCTTACATTACCAAAGTAATATTGAAATGATACTGCTTCAAGACGTGATTGTACAGCCCTTGGAACATGAAATTCTGTAATGACAATATGCACTCAAATAGGTATGATAAAACAGTTTGTAAGTGCCTACTTACAGTAATCATTTCCATCCTACGTGTTATCTATGACATTCGTCTATATCGCACTTAAGCTCTGTCTACCGCACACAGGCGCGTCTAAACGCGCTCGATCAATGTTATGCCAATACCAAAATGAACTCTTTTTACAAACTTTATATTAACTTGCAATGTATGTATGTCCGGGTGGAATCTTGCAACTTAATTTCAAATCAGTTATCTTTAACTGATTGAGCTGAAATTTGGTATACACGCTTATTTTGGATGACAATGCATGCTTAGCTAGGTGACGTCATTCTAATTCCAAAATGGCGGAGCATCCAAGATGGCGGAATAGTTATTTTTTCTGTAGTACCTATGGGTATCCAATGCTTGCTGAGGAGAACACGAAAACCAAGGGCAATTATTAAAAGATTGTTTTAAAAAAGTTTTTTTTTCAACATTTTAACTCATGGAAGAAGAACAGTTTACAACGCAGTCCTCCATCGCTTTCAACGATGCCACGAGTAAGTTTTGCCCCGTGGTCGCATGGATTTTGCCATAGACATTCAATATTTATATACCGGATGTTTCAGAAATCCATAATAATAATATGACGTTTGCATCAGTATCGGGAATACAACGGAATGGTATACAAATTGGATCGAAATTCGACCATGTTTTTTCAACTTTTTTTTTCGTCGTCAATTTCTATAACTCGTAATATCTCGAGTCCTATGTAAAATTTGCATGTTCTGTTTTGTGAATATTGATAGTCTCCATTCATAAGTGTAGTTTCACTGCTGAATTGGCTTATGGGTTTACCCAAACGCCAGAACACGATACCCGTGACAAATATTCAAAGGTCTATAACTCAGAAACTATGCTAGTTACGTATAAACTGTCTAAACTAAGCATCCACATATGAGGTACCGTATATGTACCCAAAGTATTATTTCGAGCTTCTGATACATCCTGAATATTCAAATTCATATATATTTATTCATCTTAAATTGTAATCTAGCACACTAGTACATGGACACAGACATTCAATATGTTTGTATGTGGACACAGTACAATTTCAAAAACGAGTCAAATTAAATTACTCGCACAAGTGTATGCAGGCCGCAACAGACAAATCTCATTATCTCGACGTGATATACTCGTAACAATGATAAACATCGTACATCTCTCTTTTTTGTCAACTGTTTACTAAAAGGCTGTTAAGTGAGCAAATCCAATTTTAGGATACAAGCATACAATTTTTTTTAGGCAAATATTATTTACCCTACTTATATTAGTAGTATTATACCTATTATTTAGGGTTCCGTACCCAATGGGTAAAACGGGAACCCTATTACTGAGACTTCGCTGTCCGTCCGTCCGTCTGTCACCAGGCTGTATCTCATGAACCGTGATAGTTGGAGAGTTGAAATTTTCACAGATGATGTATTTCTGTTGCCGCTATAACAATAACTACTAAAAATCTGAATAAAATAAATATTTAAGGGGGCTCCCATACAATAAACGTGTTTTTTTTTCGTTTTTATAGATAATGGTACGGAACCATTTGTGCGCGAGTCCGACTCGCACTTGGCCGGTTTTTTAAATTTGTTAAAGTTACTTAACAGTGACAAAGTGTATACTAATTGTGGGTGCCATTCCTTACCTTATTCCATTTTATTTCATTTCGTAAATGAAGATATAGATACCTATATAACATTAAAGTACCTATTACAGGCGTTAAATAGTTTGAAACACTACAAGGTCTGGCGATATGTATTTATTAAATTACGGAAATCCCAAATGAAATCAATTATGCATCTGTTAATTCAATGGCGTCATAAATAACGCTGACCAATCACGTACTCCGTATATGGGTGGTATTTCCGATGACTCAGCGCGCCCTCCGATGCGCATTTCCATGAAACACCTACGTACTTTGTGTCAGAGGCCCTTATTACTACCTCTTATGGATAGTATTGCTGTTACAATAGTAACTGTAACTTAGTTGTGAAACATCTAATGGCGCGCTTGGCGAGTGACAGCGACTGTTGATGCCGCGATGCCGTGATCCCAACACTTCGAGCAGCTTCGTGGCTTCTCGGTTCTTTACGCCGCTTAGACTCCGCCCACCGGCTGACTCCGCTCACTTGCCGCTACGACGTTTATGTTTTATGTTTCACATCTGCCGGGCGTCCCGCGACGGCTCAGTTTTTTTTTTGTCAGATTTTGTACTGAGTTAACTTTCAGAAACTGAAAGTAATATTAAAAATATTGCCAGATGATGATGAAATATTGTAAGGGGGCAGGTCATGTAGCTCTACCATGGTTTTCAAACGTCTTTCAAGCTCTACAGTGAAGGAGCTCTGCGTAAAATATTTTGATGACGTATTGAACCTTTAAACTACTAAAAAGTATTTATATTAATAATACGCTTGTCCAAGCAAACAGACTCTATGTAGAGTTAGATGGTGTCTACACTGGACCCTAAATTTTTTTTTCCTATTCTTGTTCAAGGATTCGTGCGATTCACGCGCATGTCCCATTCGCCAGCTCCGGTAGCTATTATGATCTATTAACAGACAGAAAATGAATATGTTCGTTAAAAACAAATTGTCAGCGATTATTCTAGACCCCCAAATCGGTGCGTGTAATGAGTTCTGAGAACGGTAATAGCTATATTAATTGTGACGAAGATATTGCGAAAGATTTTCAGTTGGAAAAATAAGTTAGCAAATAAAAAACAATTGAATTAGCTTAATAGTCTAGTCATACCACTAAGTCGGGTTGGTCTGGTGCATCCTTTCTCAAAGTGGGCCATAACGCCCCCCTGTGGGCGCTGCAGGCCTAAAGGGGGGCGGTAAGAGACCCAGAAAAAAATGGGGGCGTTGTGTAAAGGCTTGGTTTATAGTTGTTTTTAAGTAGGTGAAAAAATGGGGGCGCTACAAAATAATTTATTCTCAAAGTGGGCAGTATACAAAATAACTTTGGGAACCACTGGACTCTAGTGGTTTGAGCTTAGTCCGCTCGGCTCAGATGGTTGTGGATTCGATTCCCGCCAATGGCAAATTTTGGATCAAAGAAAAAATCCGACCAATTCAACGTTATGTTTCGACACATCTCGAATAGAGATTTATGTCTATCAAGCGAAAATCGGGCCCCTGGTCTGGGTGTCACTGGGATCGCCGCCAGTCCATTGTACGGTACCCATAGTACAAACTTTGCTCAGTTTGGGATCATACGATGAGTATGTGTTGTCTGGCAATATTGATATCTATTGTATGGATCGTATGAACCCGCAGAGGGGGGCGAACATAAGTACCAAATGGAGTCCCGCAGGTACAAGACGCCGTGGAAGCCCAAGGAAACGGTGGCGCATGATCTAAACATCTTTGCGGGGAAGACGTGGCCGGAAATGGCTCAGGATCGGGATCGGTGGAGGGAGAGAGGGGAGGCCTTTGCCCAGGAGTGGGACAGAAAATAGGCTAAAAAAAAAAAATATGGTTTATCTTCGATGTATACTTAAGTATGTCCGTATGTTTAAGTAATCCAAAATATTATGCCATGGGCTCTATAAGTTAAGTTAAATTGAATTATACTTTGCAATTATAGGGTTATATCAATAAGTATTTATTGCCAATAAATCTTTTGCGTCCCAAGGTTGTCTGGGAAAGTTGGCAGCTTTAGATACTCGTAAGTCCGCCCGTTGTGCAATACGCATTATACAATCTTTGCTTTACCTTTTTATTCATTGTATACTAACTAATGTAGCTACAATGGAGAATTATCTATCAATCTATTACTAAACTCAATACACCCACAGGGGCGAGCGAATTTACCTGTTTTATTAATTCAAAATGTACTCTCTGACAATATACATAAAGATTACATTTATGTGGCAAGAGGCAAGCGATTACGCAACTAAATTCACTCGCGTCATCGATGACATTTCGTTGAAAACCGGCCAAGTGCGAGTCGGACTCGCGCACGAAGGGTTCCGTACCATTATCTATAAAAACGGCAAAAAAAACACGTTTGTTGTATGGGAGCCCCCTTAAATATTTTATTTTATTCTGTTTTTAGTATTTGTTGTTACAGCGGCAACAGAAATACATCATCTGTGAAAATTTGAACTCTAACTATCACGGTTCATGAGATACTGCCTGGTGACAGACGGACGGACAGTGAAGTCTCAGTAATAGGGTTCCCGTTTTACCCTTTGGGTACGGAACCCTAAAAATGAGCTCTTTTTATGAGTTAATATAGTTTGCATTGGTATTGTCGAAAATGCGATCGTGGTAACGTTTTGACGGACGCATATCATGCGCTTAATAACATCATTGACAGTCGTTGAGGCCGGTTGAAAGCCTTTTCAAACTATACTCCATTTGTTATAGCATTGAAAGAAGTTAAAAAAAGTTCTTTTTAATGTACACTTTGTAACAAAAGTAACAATTAACATATTACAGTTACGATTGACGCCCATTTTATTAATAATATATTTTTAAACCACCAGTCTCACTGACTAATCATTTTCACTATTTATCTTATTAAATTAAATGGCTTCCATTTAGATATATATATTTTTTCCAATTTAAAATAACAGTGTCGATACAAAAAACCTAAATAAGCAGGGATGAATAATACCGGGAACGCTTTTCGTTTCACTATAATCCTACCAAATCTAAAATATTACCTAATCCCTTCATCGGTTGTGACAACAGGATCTTTTTTATTTTGCCGGTTTATGTTGGCAGTCAAATTGACGTAAACAATGTTCTGTGATTGTCATTCACATGTGAATACTTCTGAATGCTACGCCTCGTTTGTTGTTATTACCGAATTTTAGTAATTTTGTTGTTATTTGTTACTGTTTTTCCATTGTTATTGTTTTGTTTTTGAAATAAAATGTTTTGCGCTCCTGCTTCTACGAGCCTCTTGTTTCAATATGAGAATCCATATTGCTACTGACACTAGCCACGGCTAGTTCAAGCGTACACGCCGGAGTAACTCCGTGTAAGTGCGTTTGGCTTTTTAAAGCGCGTATGGGGATCACCAGGGAACAAATGGTCCAGAATTGCCACTAATTGGTACCCTATTCATAAGAAAAGACGGAAAGGAAGGCCATTCAAAAGATGGAGTGATGACATAGTTGCCACGGTGGAAAATACCTGGAGCAGACTGGCAAGAGACAGAGCGAAATGGAAGGAAATGGAGGAGGCTGTCCTTACAACAAAACGCGCTAACGCAGTTTAATAACGTATACTAACAAACTAGAATAATTATAATACTAACACTACAAATACTGTTTAGAATTAATGTAAACTATGTGTAAGGAATAAATAAAGCTTTATTATTATTATATGGGGACACAACCGTAAACGCCCAAGAAAAAACACTAGTTTAAAAGCGCTCTAAAAATCCTATAAAAATGACCTGGGGCCTGATCACCTTCAAGTATTGTTGTTTACATACTTACTGACAATTTTTGACTGATTTTGTTAAAGGCCGGCAACGCACTTGCGATGCCCCTGGTGTTGCAGGTGTCCATGGGCGGCGCTGATCACTTACCATCAGGTGAGAAGTCTGCTCGTTTGTCTCCCTATATCATAAAAAAAAGAAAAAAAAAGAGTTAACTGTCAAAACGTGCAAGGAATATAAAAACCATTGGTAATGGGGCTCCTCTGTGTTAATCGGTAGTCCCGCTAGTTAAAGTCACGTGAACAGATTGAGTGTGTAAAAGCTGGTTAGTATATTATATAACGATATAGTACATAAGGCGTCTACAAAACACATATTGCGTCATATGCAAACTGTTGAGGCGGCGCGCGGCGAGTGATATCCTCGAGAATACTAATATGGAGAGTGTTTACTTTATATTGAGTTTACTTTGAATCAGCCGGTAATAAATTAGAATGCTTCATTTTGATATTAAATTTAGAATCTGAAATTAATATTTTTTATTAATTTTAACGTAACTACTTACGAATTGTTAAACATAAAAATATTATAGGATTCAACTGGATTGCTTTTTCCATGGAGGGCAACGAACATGAAACCCTGTGGTTAAACTTTTATAAAAGTATGATATTACTTTTGAGCGTAGTGCAATATAAAAATAAGGGGAAATCCTTGTAACTAAGAGGTTCTTGGTTCCATTTCCATCGTGGCCATTAGAGTATTAACGTGAGTACACCGTACAAACATTTAGCTAAGTTGAAGATGCTAACGACTATGAGCCGATGTTAAATAATGTGAAAATCCATAAAAATATTTATAACTAGCTGTGCCCGCGACTTCGCCCGCGTGGACTTTGGGGAGATTACCCGGAAATATGGGTATTATGTTTTTCCCGCGGAACCCTAATGCTTTTTCTAAAATTAAAGTAGCCTAAGTTACGCCTTGGAACGTCAGCTATCTGTCAGTGAAAGTCCCATTGAAATCGGTTCAGCCGTTTAGAAGTTTACCTCAAACAAACAGACAGACAGACAGACAAAAAATTTTAAAATTGCGTTTTCGTTATAGGTATCGTATATACTTTCATACGCATTTGGTAAAAAAGTGTTATTTTGATATTACAAACAGACACTCCAATTTTATTTATTTGTATGTATGTATGTATAGATAATATAGATTTCCCAAGTTCCAGTGTCTATGAATCTCAAAGTAGGCGTAGCCTGTATCTTGAGGTCCGTTACAGATTCAATTATATAATAATAACACCAGAAATTTTAATTAAATAACTCTGTATACCCGTCTGGGAATGCCGGCGCAATTGTAATTTGTCATGTCGGTCGAGTACTTCTGCTTACCTCTTCTGGGAATACGTTGATAATTAGTTAACATTATGTTTACACACTATATAATGGCTTTCGGGGCCCCAAATGTATAATCAGTTACATCGTATTTTGTATGTTGTCAAAATTGCCATTTGAATGTTGATTTGATTATATCAGAATTATAATACTGCCATGCTTTCTTGACTGTATGTCTCCATCAATAAATACGATTACACATTTCTGCAGGAATTGATGTAAGCGGATGACTCGCTGTGATGTGATTCAGAATGTGACAATGAACAAGCCTGCAACTCTTTGTCACGAATAATCCTACGAGCAGAACAAAGTATTTTCAAATATGTTCATTCGTAAAACATCCCCAATTTGAGATATCTGGAGCCCTATCACCGCCGCTTTAGGTATTGTTGTTTCCACACTGTAATTGTTTGGCATATTTTGTACTTAGTTACTGTTATTTAATAATTTTTAATCAAGAAAAACACATAAATAACACTTTATTGGAAAAGAGCAACCATGGAGTTTCTTGCCCATTCTTCTCCATAGAAAATGCATTCCGAGTGGGTGGAAGAGATAATTTTATTACTTTTTTTATAATGATTAATGACGATTCATAAGTGCCTGTATTGGTTAACTTGAATAGAAAAACCTGCCAAGAGCGAGTCGGAATCGCGCACAAAGGGTTCCGTACCATTATATCTATAAAAACGGCAAAAAAACACGTTTGTTGTATGGGAGCCCCCTTAAATATTAATTTTATTCTGTTTTTTTAGTATTTTATCTGTGAAAATTTCAACTGTCTAACTATCGCGGTTCATGAGATACAGCCTTGTGACAGACGGACGGACGGACGGACAGCGAAGTCTTAGTAATAGGGTTCCCGTTTTACCCTTTGGGTACGGAACCCTAAAAATTCTGATTCCTATTCTGTCAAAAACTGAAGGTAATATTAAAAACATTGCTGGAAGACTGGGTTGATAAGAGGGCTGTTTCATAATTTTTCTTTTTTTCCTATGTATCTTCAATGTTCAAATAAAATAAACTTACGTAACATACTTACCTACTTAAAACAATTTTTTATAATGATACTACTCTGCAGTTGTCAAGCGGTTCATATTGTTTAATGAACAATGCCAGTCAAATAGGTACTTACACAATTATATACATAACAAATAGGTATGTACTATGTATATTATTTGTACCAACAAGGACACACGCGATTACCATACAAATATATAAAATTCATTACAATATCTTGCATATCTTTATATAAGTAAATTCGCCAGACAACACATACTCATCGTACGATCCCAAACTAAGCAATGCTTGTACCATACGATGGACCTGGGGCGATCCTCGTTACAGCCAGACCAGAGCAAATTCTGAAAAGGCCATTTCAGGAGTTTGTTGCTGATATAAAGGAGACAATTTTTTAAAATTAAATGAAGTTGTTTACAGAATTCGTCTAGTTTATGTTAGGTGATGCTTTTATCCATCACATCGGTCGAAAGACGTCCACAAATGGACACAAGCCTCGATCAGGGATCGCCACAATGATCGGTCTAACGCTTTCCACGTCCAGTAGATTTCTGCGACCTTCACCAGGGCTCCAAGCCCCTTAATACTATCGTTGTGGCGATGCTATGACTTAATTTTTTAAGGCATGAAAACAGCCTATTATATCCATGGTAGCTAGAATATGGTAGCAGTGGTAGCCGAGTGGTCGAACGCACGCCTTCCAATCAAAGTGTGCAGGTTCAAACCCCGGCTCGCACCTCTGCAATTTATGTGCGAATCTCATTTTCATCCGAGATTACCACTTGCTATGAAACGGTGAAGGAAAACATCGTTAGGAAACCTGCACGTCAGAGCGAACTTGAATAGTTCTCGATAGACGTGTGATGTCTGCCAACCCGCACTGGGCCAGCATGGTGGACTATGGCATGAATCCCCCTCGCATTGAGTGGAGGCCCGTGCCCAGCAGTGGGACGTTAAAAGGGCTGTAGTAGTAGTAGCTAGAATATGACTAGTCTAATTACTTCAAGGTAACAATATCTAAGGTCTACACCAGTAATATTTTAGCTACCATTGATAAAATATGTTCTTTTCATGCCTTAAAAAAATAATTCATGGCATCGCCACAACGATAGTGTTGGGACTTGGAACTCTGGTCGTCGGGAACCATGGTCCTTGGAGTTATCCTGCAGGGAAACTCTGAACCCTCTCTTACTCTTTGGGTGACTGAGCTTTCTTAGAGGCTCATATTTAGCGGCCACGTTGATGGTTTGCTTACATTGTTTGCAATTTTCTCCCTCGCACCACCAAACTATGGAATGAACTTCCTGCAGCGGTGTTCCCGGACCGATGCGACAAAGGTATCTTCAAGAAACGAGCCTACTCATTCCTTAAAGGCCGGCAACGTACTTGCGATGCCCCTGGTGTTGCAGGTGTCCATGGGCGGCGTTGATCACTTTCCATCAGGTGAAACGTCTGCTCGTTTGCCTCCCTATCTCATAAAAAAAAAATGTTTTATATATAGCCGCTAAATTAATATCTCAATTAATTAATAGATACAGTATTGTAATACTCATAAATAATACACCGTCATACCTATACTGGCTCAATTAAGCAGGATGTATCAATATACAGGGTGTATCAGAAGTCCGAAATAATATTTTAGGTGCATATACGGTAGCTGATATGCATATGCTTAGTTAAGGCTGAATATACTTAGCTATTAGTTTCTGAGTTACAGACCTTTCAATATTTGTCACAAGTATCATGTTGTTGCCTTAGCGCACCTCCATTCCGCCATTACTCAGTATACAATACATTTATAAGAGCCGGCTACTAGTATTCTCAAAACAGAGCATGAGAATTTCGCTTAGGACTCGAGATAAGGGTCTAAAAAATATGCGGGAACAACAGATGCAAGTACATGATCGAACTTTGATCAATATTTTTATGTCGTTCATCGGTTCTATACAGGATACTCGTGCTAACGTTAAAGTAGATATTATTTCTGACTTCTGAAACACCCTGTGTATGACATTCAAGTATAATTTTATAACAGACCATTAATCCGATCGAATAATACTTACACGTCTCGTGTACATAAATTAGTCGGTTCAAGCGAGATGGCTCTGCGATCGCGGGTCTGGCTCGTCGCGCGGCGTTTCCCGGAAATGGCGGGCGGTGGCGCGGCGGCCATTTTGTGCGGTGCGCGGGCGCATGGCGTGTGACGCGGCGCGCCGGGCTGCGCATGCGGCCGGGCGCGCCGTGAAGCCGCCATGTTACGTTTAAATCAACTTTGTTGATACGTTAGGGATCCGAGGGGTTTTATCTATACAAATAAATAAAATGGAAGTGTCTTTTTGCAATATCGATGTAACAGCTTTTTATTAAATGCATATGAAAGTATATACCTACGATAATACCCATAAAGAAAACTTTTTTTTTTCAATGTTTGTCTGGCTTAATAGAGAATCTTTCCTATTCTTCTAAGTAATCTAATTAGTGTATGTAAACGGTTACATGTGTACTAAAAAGTCTACATTGAAAAGTATAAATAGATAGATAGATACTCGTAGATAAATAAAGAGACTCTTTATTGTTCAATCTCTTAAATTAATCCTCTTTATAACTAGCTAGTTAATCCCCGTTTTCGTACGCCCGAAATTCAGGAACCCTCATTATTTTCCCAAAATTAAAGTAGCATAAGGTACTCATTGTAACATCAGCTATCTGCCAGTGAAAGTCCAATCAAAATCGGTTCAGCCATTTTAGAGTATAACCGGAACCAACAGACTTTTTATAAATTGCGTTTTGGTTATTGGTAACGTATATACTTTCATATGCATATTGGTGATATTTTGATATAACAGAGACTTCAATTTTATTTATTTGTATATAGACAAACAATTGTTATTATGTTGGATTGTTTGTGTTGTTTGCCGCTCGAACAATGGACGTCCGGTCGTTAACTTGGATACGCGCTGATATCGACATCACTCCTGCCTCGTTTGAAGTGTTCGTTCGTTTTAATTTTCATACCGTTTCGTTAGCTGTTAGAGTTTTGGCCACAATTTCAATCAATCCACAAAACTACCAACAATGAAAACTACTAGATATTTTTATTTTAGAAAAAGTATTAGGATTTCGCGGGATAAGAATCCGAATTATTTATTCATATAAACCAATAAGGTACTTATAAATCGTCAATAAAAAAATGTAATAGTATCTCTACCACCGATTGGGAATGCATTTCTTATGGACAAGAATAGGCAAGAAACTTCATGGTGGATAAAAAAATTTAACCCAATTATACCGGGTAATCTCGGCGACGGCTCTATCGATTTCTACGCGACTTTCACTAATAAATGGCGGATGTTATTAGGTGACTTTTTATTCTTGATTTTCCTAAGATCCACGTGGGCGAAGTCGCAAGCTTAGCTAGTTATAAATTAAAATGGATAGCGGGGTGATAAACATGGCCCTTGTTTGCGGGAAATTTAGGTTATGACCTTTTCGGAATTTTACCCTGGTCTAGGTGGAACTGGGATCGCCCCCAGTCCATTCTATGGTACCCATGCCTTGCATAGCTTGAGATCATACGATGAGAATGACTTGTCTGGCGATATTTATTTATTTTCAATATTTTAATACTCTGTGCAGTGGTAGCCGAGTGGTCGAACGCACGCCTTGCAATCAAAGTGTGCAAGTTCAAACTCCGACTCGCACCTCTGGGTTTCATGTGCGAATCTCATTTTCATCCGAGATTACCACTTGCTATGAAACGGTGAAGAAAAACATCGTGAGGAAACCTACCCGTCTATAGAAAGGCGTGTGAAGTTGACGAACCCGCACTGGGCCAGCATGGTGGACTATAGCCCAAAAATCTCCCTCGTATTGAGGGAAAATGTGTCCGGTATAATGGCAATAGGCTCACCCCTATTACATTGGGACCAAAATACATCGGCGAAGTGTGGGCGCACTGCAGTGCACCTGTGCCTACCCCTTCGGGGAATACAGGCGTGATGATGATGTATTTAATACCCTGCCAACATCAATTTTGTAACAAGAGACAAATTCGTACTCTACTCCCCTCCAAGTGGCAGCTGCGCGATGTAATGTACGCTATTATTAACCTCCATTGAGCGGCTCTACCTGAGCCCACTCCCCTGGGATCTCTATACAAACCGTTTTTTATCCATGCCCGTTTATTTATAACGCCAAACTCGGGCTCATCATACCGTATAAGCAAGTAATCATTGTGTATTGGAATAATGAGATGAATCTTTCGGTTATACTTGTTACTACACATTAAACGTTGCGTATATGTACCGCGTAAGGCTAAGCAGAGATGCACTGCCGTAACACAAACAGTGTTATTATATAACATCAATTAAACATACGAACTGTTAAGTTGATACAGTTGTGAAAAAAATTAATGAAAGCAAAAAAAAAAAACCACCCCCCTACTCCCAATTCCAAACGTTTAGGGGTTGATGTCAAACATTGTTTTGCTAACCCTATTGAGCGCAATAAGATTTTTCTAGATCAGTTCACTATCGCCTGAGAAATGCGGGGTAGCTCTGGATACAAACTTCGACACCCCATTTCATGCCTTTTTCTTTTAACCACAAGACTGATATATGTCTTCCTTTATTTTGTGTATAATGTACCCACACATGTCGGTGCAAAAGTATTATTTCGGACTTCAGTAACAATACTCCCATATCATATAGTTCTAGTGACGAATCACATTTGGAATTCGCAATATAATATCCAAAAACAAAAGAGTGGCGATAATCGAAGTGGATTTTTTTCACCAAAACATCAGGTAAATTTATTCGTGTGACGACGATGGAACAAACAGGTTTCGTCGAAAATTGCCCCGCGCCCGACGCCGAGAGCCGATATTTCGTCTGACAATACACATTAATAGAGTGCTTTAAGTATCTATATATCTCACGGTTGTAATCAATACATAGTATAAAACAAAATCGCTTCCCGCTGTCCCTATGTACGCCTAAATCCTTAAAACTACGCAACGGATTTTAATGCGGTTTTTTTAATCGATAGAGTGATTCAAGAGGAAGGTTTATATGTTTAATACATGCATAATATAGTAGAGAAACACTGATAGTAGGTGGCGCTGCTTTCGTATGTCACTAATTCTAAGGCGGTACGAAGTTCGCCGGGTCTGCTAGTAAATACATAAAGCTAAAGAGATGTGTAAAATTGGTTAAGTAAATCTTTGAGGATTCGTCGTCTTAAGATTTGACATGATTTTCGCATCATATGATAGAGAGAGTTATTAATTTTATTTAAAAAACCAATGAGATGATACCTTCAATCCCTATGTAAGATGCCAAATAACTGAAATACATATTTGAATATGAACTTTCTCACGAATAAAGTTATTTATCTGTCAATTCAGGGCCGATTGTTTAATTCCTAAATATAATGACAATTGACTCCATATTCTTATACCATCCTTTTGTTCTACTTTTGGAAGGCATCATTGGAGATCTTTATTTTGATTTCAAGTATATTTTTTTATTACAAATAAGTTGTTGACGATGAAAAAATGAGTTTCTTGTCGGATCTTCTCATTCGAGGTCGCATTCCGCTTCGGTTGCATGATTGTAAGACAAAAGAATACAATTTTTTAATATTATGACGATGTTTTTAGTATTATGACAATTTAGGTGTTTTAAACTAAACAATATTTTTTTCCGTTGTTATGACAGCTCGGTGTAGTGGTTTGAGCGTAGGCCGCTGCTTTCACTGAACTGGGTGGTTGCAGGTTCTATACCCGTGAGCGGCAAATTTTGGAAATGTCCTTTTCGAAACTTGCTCTTTGGTCTAGTTGTAACTGGGATCGCTCTCAGTCCAATAAACGTACTCAAAGTACAAGCGTTGCTTAGTTTAGTATCATACGGAGAGTATGTGTTGTCTGGCGATAATTATATTCATTTCCATTGTCCGCAGAGTGAAAAGTGGCTCGCGTACGAGAACTTGAAGGAGGAGATCCTCGAAAAGATCCGGAAACTCGAGGAGGAACGTCACACCGTGGACTTGTGGTCTTGTGGCCCCGAATGGGGTAGGAAGCGGAGGCGGAGGCAGGTGACAGTGTCGCCCCCTTACGTGGTGTACATGCTACCCGACGCCGACATCATGGAGGACTGGAGGCTCGTGCGGAAACTGCTTGAAAGGACTGATTGAGGGTTTTATTTCGACTTTACTATAGGCTCACAAGTAGATCACGCAGATTATGCTTGTTTTCACCAACAACAGGCGACTCCTTACGCGATGCGTTAACCCATTAAGTACCAACTTTTTTGAAATAAAACTATTTTACGGATTTTATCGCGTTTATTTACTATTTTATTTTCCCGACGTTTCGGCTGCTTTACAGCAACCATGGTCACGGGGGGACTGAGGTCGTCGGGAAAATAAAATAGTAAATAAACGCGATAAAATCCGTAAAATAGTTTTATTTCAATGTATAGTATTCGCGTAAATATAAGAAAACAATATACCAACTTTTTTCTATAGATACATAGAGTACTATTTTATTGTACACCAAGCAATGAGAGAGAAAAAAACATTATTAGGTCTAAATACATTATCTATGTACAATTGGGGGTCTCATCGCTAAAAGCGATTTCTTCCAGACAACCAGTTAGGAGATGAGAAGAGAAACTATAAAGAGTTATAGGCTGTTGATGACTCAAACATATTTAGACATATTTTTTTACAGAATATACACATAAAAAAAAAGTTAAAAATATTTAACCAAATCAAAATGCAAGAACGGGTCGTCCGAAATGGGAACATTGGTATTTAATGGGTTAATATAAATACACTGGGATAATATTTAGGCATCACGATAAAGCTGGGGCGTCAAGAAACCCGCGTTTGAATTTTTTTATCAATACTAACTGTATTACCTTACAGACAAAGCTCTTTCTTCAATGACAGCTCGAGCTAATATCGACGCACGGTTGGGTGGCTTTCACCACATAAATTTAATCTTTATGTATATTGGACACAGAGTACGTTTTAGTATTGGCAAATATATTGCCGCGCGCCTTTAAAGGTCCCAGTGTGCGGGAGGCCTTACAGCGTCTCCCAGTGTGAATGAAAGCTTGCCCCGTAGCATGACCGCGTAGAAATAAGTTTTATCTCATATTGTTTTCTTATATTTACGCGAATACTATACATTGAAATTAAACAATTTTACGGATTCTATCGCGTTTATTTACTATTTTATTTTCCCGACGTTTCGGCTGCTTTACAGCAACCATGGTCACGGGGGGACTGAGGTGTTAGACGTCCTGATGTCATAGTTAATAACTGGGTACCCTCATATTTAGTTGTTGTTTGCGGTCCGATAAAATAGTAAATAAACGCGATAAAATCCGTAAAATAGTTTAATTTCAAAGTTTTATCTCTTTCAACTGTCAGATTCGTCGAGAAAATGACGTCACACCGAGCCATGTTCAGTGCAAAAAGCTCGAAATGACGTCATTGTCTCGACAAATGTGACAGTTGAAAGAGATAAAACTTATGTCTGTGTAGACATAAGTCATAAGTCATGCTAAGGGTGCAGGTATCAGTTGAATAAAAGTGGTGATCTTGGGGACTAACAAAACATTTTTTTTTTTGAGAATTATAAGGGGTTGGTGATGGCATTGTAATTTGAAGGTTAGTTTATAGAGTTACCTCTCCCTTATTCATAGATGATTACAATCGTTTGAAAGCGGCATTACTAATCGATTTTGTTGCACAGAAAAAAATTAATGTTGGTGTTTTGCAATTAGATTTTTTTGTTTTAATTTGAGGGTAGGTATCGAAATATGTGACATATTAGTGTCCCGACTTTGTATCCTCAGCACCTTTAGCATGACTGTCTAGTTACATAAGTTTTACCGGTTTCAACTGTCAGATTTGTCGAGGAAATGACGTCACTTCGAGCTTTTTGTACTGGACATGGTTCGGTGTCGTCACACGTCAAATGACGTCTCATTTTATCGACCAATCTGACAGTTGTAAAATATATAACCAATGTCTACGCGGTCATGCTAAGCCTACTGTATGATCATTATATCGAGGGGTGAAAGGCTATTTGACTTAAGCGACACTTAGGGTGAGTTTGACTTAAATACATATTTGGAATCAGTGAATTGTTCTGCGTCGAATGATTTTGCTCTCCTGTAAAGATAACAAAATGTCGCTTAGGCCGTTCACTCCTCGATATAGTGTCTGTGTAGGTTTAAGCGTAGCGGTCATACCTGTAGTTAAATTAATTAACGTTTGGTCTTCGTTTAAAAAATAACACGGTAAGTTATTTTCATTATTATTGTGCAAAAAACAACTTATTTCAGGATCACACCGAGGCGTTTAAGGACGTGCGTCAATTTTTTTGGCAATAGCAAAACGAACTCTATTATTATATAAATAAGTGCCTCAGAGTGTTCAGACCATCATGTTAAGTCGAGCTTAGGAAATGACGCTTTTTTATCAGTGTAAGCGTGTGAGTACGCAACTTCGCATAGATTAAAAGAAACTCACCCTAACGCTACTGAACTTAAAGATTACATTACTTGTTGCAAACATATACTTACACCCAAATTCATACCAAGTACACTGTATCTACATACTACGACGTGTATGATGTCACTTCAAGCTTTTTGTACTGGACATGGCTGGGTGTGACGTCATTTTCCCGACAAATCTGACAGTTGAAAGAGATAAAACTTATGACCGCGCGGTCATGCTAAGCCTACTGGCTTTGTCACGATGTTTGTCTTCACCGTAGCAAGTGGTTATGATTATTAAAAATGACATTCACACATCAAATCCGAAAATCTCAAAGGCGCGAGACCGGCGAGCTTAAGATGACCCCGTAGACAAAAGTTTTATCCTTTCTAACTTTCAGATTTACCGAGCAAATAACGTCACAGCGAGCTTTATCTATCAGGAATATTATCGATAAAATCGGTAGACACGACAGCAGGTTTAGCATGACCTTGTAGACATAAGTTTTATCTCTTTTAACTGACAGATTTATCGAGATAATTACGTCACACCGAGGCATGTCCAGTACAAAAAGCTCGAAGTGACGTCATTTTCTCGACAAATCTGACAGTTGAAAGTGATAAAACTTATGTCTACGCGGTCATGCTAAGCCTACTAAGTTTCATGCTAAGCGTGCAGGTTTGAATCTGCAGCCCTTCCGTTCAAGGCGGTCGTTCTACCAACTAGGCATTACTTACTCTTAAAGGTTAAAAAATCCTGCTATAACTATAGTTACTTACAGGAAAATTAAATAATAAAAACATGGCCGGCGCTTTAGAAATCCCAAACAAACTGGAACTTCCTGTTGAATTATTCATCACTAGCTTCTACCCGCGACGTCGTCCGCGCAAACTTTGATTCTTCAATATCGTTATAAATAATAGCATATATGTTATTCTGATTAATAAACAATAATTCTGTAAAGGAAAACATCGTGAGGAAACCTGCACGTCTATAGAAAGACGTGTGAAGTTCACCAACCCGCACTGGGCCAGCGTGGTGGACTATGGCCCAAATCTCCCTCGTATTGAGGGGGAATGTGCCCGGTATAATGGCAATAGGCTCGCCCCCTATTACATTGGGACCAAAATACATCGGCGAAGTGTGGGCGCACTACAGTGCACCTCTGCCTACCCCTTCGGGGAAAACAGGCGTGATGATGTATGATGTATATTATTCTGTAAAGTTTCATCAAAATCGGTAGTTTTTGCGTGAGAGAGTAATAAACATCAATCCACCCTCACAAACTTTCACATTTATTATATGACTAGCTGTGCCCGCGACTTCGCCCGCGTGGACTTTAGGGAGATTACCCGGAAATATTAGATATTATGTTTTTCCCGCGGAACCCTAATGCTTTTTCTAAATTAAAGTAGCCTAAGTTACGCCTTGGAACGTCAGCTATCTGTCAGTGAAAGCCCCATTGAAATCGGTTCGGCCGTTTAGAAGTTTACCTCAAACAAACAGACAGACAGACAAAACAAATAAAATTGCGTTTTCGTTATAGGTATCGTATATACTTTCATACGCATTTGGTAAAAAAGCGTTATTTTGATATTACAAGCAGACACTCCAATTTTATTTATTTGTATAGATTTAGGATTTGCATGTTATATTTTCTTTCCTTAACAGGATATAACATTGAAGTGAGATCCGTATGTGATTATCATATTTAAATGGCGCGAGCTATCAATCTAGATCATAAAGCCCTGCGCACACTGGGGCGTCAAACCTCTCGCATTTTTTTATTATTACCAAAATGAACTCTATTTTAATATACATAAAGATTAAATTTGTGTGGTAAAAGCCATGCGACTAAGCGTCATAATTTGCTCGCGCTGTCAATAAAATGTTGGAAAATTGGCTTTTTCTGTGAGTCAATACAATACAGTTGGTTGTAGAATTGGCAAAAATAAATCTGTGCGTTTCTCGACGCCCCAATGTAAGCGGGGCTTTATACGCATGATATTATAATATTACAGAAAGTTGTAGAACACTTTCGGCAGTTCCCGGACCGATACGACAATGGTACCTTCAAGAAACGAGCATACTCCTTCCTTAAAGGCCGGCAACGCACTTGCGATGCCCCTGGTGTCCATGTGCGGCGCTGATCACTTACCACCAGGTGTAACATATGCTCGTTTGCCTCCCTATATCATAAGAAAATAATGTTAAAAAAACTTTTTAAAAACAAATCTTTTTTTTATTATTCAATTATTATTTAAATACATGGGTATTCTTTCAAAATATTTCATTACATACAAAAACCGAACTGAGGTTTAAAACGATCTTGAAATGACTATTTAATTGCCCTTAGTTTTCGTGTTCTCCTCAGCAAGCCCTTTCATTTGATATCCATACTGCGGTAGTCCAGAAAATATAACTATTCCGCCATCTTGGATGAATTAGAATGACGTCACTTAGCTAAGCATGCATTGTCATCCAAAATAAGCGTGTATACCAAATTTCAGCTCAATCGGTTAAAGATAACTAGTTTAAAATTCAGTTGCAAGATTACACCCGGACATACATACATTGCAAGTTAATGTAAAGCTTGTAAAAAAACACTTGTAAGATGGTTATAGATGGATTGACATTTTCATAAACTTGAAGGCTATTAACTCTACATAATGAAGAATTAGCTTTTTCTATTAGTCAGATAGTTTATTATTGGAAAACAAATTGACGCTCGTGCCTTGACGCCTCAGTGAACTCAGGGCCTGACCTTTTAGTTGTCCTGCCGCCGTTTTTTGTTGTGTCAATTAGTTTGACGTTAACAATTGTGTTTATATTAAATAAAACCTTGTTTATATTATTTAAAACATATTTTTTTTTATAATAATACTCTCATATTAAAGAGTCACTTGTATGTCACATCCACAGATAAGAGAGAGTCTTTGATCACATTAGTGACACTAAAGCGGTTGGGATAAATTTAAATCGCCAATCATATGATTGTACAAAAGAAAATCACCTCTATTTTTAATAGGGTAAGATAAAAATCATTTAATTATTAATAGGTATATTAGATATATTTGTTACCTAAAGGTACCTTTTACAACAAAGACGAAGGGTACAACGCCGGCTCATTACAAGTCTAGCAGACTCCGCACGACCGTCAAGACATGAGTTTTCTCTTTTCCAACTGTCAGACTTGTCGAGCAAATGTCGTGACATCATTTGCGCGACAAATTTAACAGTTGAAAGAGATAAAATATTTGTCCACGCGGTCATGCTGAGCCTGCTGGAGACGTGCTACAACTTCTTATAGCAGTATTATTTTAAGATTACTTTGATTGAAGTAATGTTAAAACATAATGGCAACCCAGTTGACAACCTTGCAATCAAGGATCAAACTCTGGACTCACTCTTCTGGGATTTTCGGTTATTATGTGCAAATGTAATTTTGAAATACCGATACTGGACGGTAAACTGGAAACCAACAGGCTCAGAATAACTGTATAGACATAAATTTAATCTATTGCAAATGTCAGATTTGTCGAGCACATAAGAGCTCAATGTGTCATCATTTACTTGACATATCTTACGTCTGGTCTTGGCGCCCATGTTACAACTACTGCTGCATATATAAACACTTGTGAATATCACCAATTCGCACTGAGCTCATGTGGTGAACTACACCCCGAATCTCCCTCATAAAGAAGAGGAATGTGCCCGTTATAATGGCAACAGGCTCGCCCCCTATTACACTGGGACCAAAACATATCGTAATAATGTGCGTCCACTGCTAGTGCTCTTCTGCTTACACCTTCAGAGCCACCGCGTGATGATGTAAATGCTGATGTATTACTGTGATATAAGTAATATTAAAACAATACTGCTTATGATGTGATAGTGAGGGAGACAGGTCAGACTTGGAGAGACGGGCGTATGGGTAAATGCAGTTAGATAAATACTGTGTCTCGTTTCTACGTATAGCTGCATCTCTGTCTGCTCTGCCAGTGTCTACGTATTAGTTAAATTGAGCCGAGTCGTCATAATAAAAGACTTATGAAAAAGGTTCCCAAGTCTACAAACACGATCGCCTCAAAATGGTAATGGTTACATTTATTAGCAATAACAATGGTAACATAATGTTACCACTGGCTATTTTGAAGCGGCTGTGTTGTAGAATAGAGAGCCGACTGGTAACATTGCATACTTTTTAAGTCAGGTTGTAAAGATGTAATTTTGGAGACAATTTAAATAAAGAAAATAAATCAAAATTTGTATGTTTTATTCTAGAAATTACCTTGTTATAAAATTTCACGTCTTATTGCTTTGAGCCTCGTAAATGCAGCGGGGTTTAGGTTCGATTCTGGATTTTTGCAACGTTGATTGATAGGTTGATATATAACTCTTTATTTTTCAACCGCTTAAAGAAATACAAACTACAAATACATTAAACAAATAAGTGTAACAATGGGCGGCCTTTTCATTAAAAGTGATCTCTACCACCCAACCTTTGAACGTACTATGAACACTTCCGGGAAATAGAAAATTAATAACATCCTGCCAATGGCATACAATTCTATTATAATATAGTGTCCAAATGTAATATAGACCTCATGGGAAATGCAAGAGGCAAGAGTTATGAATCATAACTGTTGCCTCTCGATAACTTATGATATTTTAAGGTAATTTCATCGCAAAGTAGCGCATCCCTGTCCTATTATTTTTATGGTAACGCAATTTCAGAAAATCTTCCAGGCCCATACAAATTAAGTTAACACTATTGAAATTCTTCAATAAGAGACATCTATTTAAAGTATATACCTACGTATGTATGAGTAGGTAGTATATTTCTTCCCTAAACTGGTACTAATAAATCTATGAACCTATTGTAAGTATCGGGTTCATTGGTAATTCACCTTGCTTAGATTGAGATCATAATATCATCGGTGTGTACTGTCAGGCATTTTTTTTAAATGATATAACCATAACTTTACACGTCTCTCGATAAATACAAGATTTCCCATATAAATTTACTGTTCAGCAAGTTTTAACTATTATTGATATTGAAGTGAGAGCCCTAGTTTTGAATCCACACGCCTTGCGTCCAAGGACGCCGTTTTATCCACGAGGCTACCACTGCCTATTATATTTTAAAATCAATAAAATGTAAGTGTCAAAATTACAGCTTTAAAAGTATCTATGCTACTTATAACGAAATCGCAATATTAAAAAATACGATTTTTTGAGGTAAACTCCCAAACGGATGGACTGATTTGAACTGTACTTACATTAGCAGATAGCTGATGTTCTAAGGAATAACGGCCTAAATCCCACGTGGACAAGGTCACGGGCTTAGCTAGTTAAAACTATTTAAGAAAAAAGACAAATCATGTTTTCCGTCTTACTTTGGCGTCTACTGAGCGAAATCAATGAATCACTTGCCTCGTAATGGTCTCATACATGACACACGCTGAATCACTGCTCCACGAATCCGCCCGCCCGTCGTATTTTCCAATTTAGCTCGCCCTACACCCGTCCGTGCTAATGTTAAGTATTACACAGGGTGTATCATAAGTCCGAAATAATACTCCTAATATTATAAATGTGAAATTTTGCTAATTTGAAGTAGAAGTTAGTACTTTACTCGTATAGTTTGCATAAGTATCCGGTATACAACCGAATGGTATTTAAATTTTATTGAAACTGGAACATGTTTTTTCATTAAAAAAAATATCCGCCTCCTATGCAATAATGTTAAGTTCTATTCAGTGTATATGTATATTAATTAGTAGTCGCCTCTCGTAAATATATTTTAAACTGTTAAATAGTTTTATGAGTGTGCCATAATGCCACTAAACCATACTAGTAACAAATACTCAAGGTCTTAAAGACCATTTTAATACCTTATGAATTTAAAACTACTATGTTATAACAATTTTATATAGATCATAATAGTGTGTAGTGTAGGTACGCCTATGAGGAATAGACGCGTGATTTTATTAATAGATTATTTTAATATTTTTTTCCTCTTGTTCCTAATAAATAGTTCAGTATTATTACTCAAGACCTCCTAATGAAGACAAAGCATATACTTATTATTATATACTCGTATGTATGTATTGTCTGGTTTTGTCCAAATTAGCATGACCGTGTAGACATAAGTTTTATCTCTTTCAACTGTCAGAATTGTCGAACAATTGACGTCACACCGAGCCATGTCCAGTATAAAAAGCTCGAAGTGACGCTTTTTTCTCGACAAATCTGACTGAGGGTGGTTGAGTCCCGTCTTTTTGTTAAGTATTTATATTCTCTACATGGATAAGATACCTGACGTAAGTAATTTTTTATTGTTATTTTATTACAAACTGTTTCAAAATCCAACGTTGTATTAAAACAATACTGCTTAAGAGGCCATGGTAAGGATACAGGTGTCCAAACAATAAAAAAATATATTGATAAAGTCATCAATTAACTATAATATGAATGTTATGTAGCCTAATGTTGTCTTTAATGGGTGATAAATGGGTTCTAGGACTCTCTGAACATTGTATCTCTGAACATTTCTTGTAAGTGAACAGAATAAAAGCATAAATAACATACGAATATCGTATTTAATGTTCGGCCGCGCAACTCTACATTTTTAACCTCACAGTCTTGGGCAGTTAAACGGTTAATGACACCAAGTTTTTTTTTATAAATGGCGGCCGAACAATTTGTGTATCGCATTTTTTCTTTGACATGTTGAGGTCCGCATACTTTTAGGGTTCCGTACCCAAAGGGTAAAACGGGAACCCTATTGCTCAGACTTCGCTGTCCGTCCGTCCGTCCGTCTGTCACCACGCTGTATCTCATGAACCGTGATAGTTAGAAAGTTGACATTTTCACAGATGATGTATTTATATTGCCGCTATAACAACAACTAAAAAACAGAATAAAATAATTATTTAAGGGGGCTCCCATACAACAAACGTGATTTTTTTGCCGTTTTTATAGATAATGGTACGGAACCCTTCGTGCGCGAGTCCGACTCGCACTTAGCCGGTTTTTTCTATGCTAGAGGGTTGTTATTTTATTTGCGAAAATAAATATGGTGGAACTTGGGATTTTAACCCAGGTGGTAAAAATGCTATTTGCTTTTATTTTTCGATGAGATCGTTTTGTTGATTGAAAAGGACTCCTTTAGGAACCGTTTGTTAATACCTACTTAATTCATTTTTGTAAATTATCTACGTCTAACAAACAATATATGACATTCAAATTCAATGATGTCATTACTAAATATATTGCCGTCGTCACCCATGTTTATTTATAATGTGTATTTATTAAATTAGCCCTTACTATTAATTACTTGACACTGGCTGAAATAACACCTTGACACCCGCTAAACGCAGGTGGAGCCATTCCTCATCTTATTCCATTAAAAATCGTTCATTTCGTAAAGGAAGAAGAAGAATATATTGCCATCTTGCTCATATATACGCCCGTGAAAAGGACGGCAATTTTCCAAATTATAAACCAAGTCAATTGATCGATTATTATCTTGTTGGTTCGGTCTTGTTGGTTTATTAACCAACAAGACCGAACTCCTTATCAGTCGAGAGTATGTCATAAGTCATAGACCCTAACAATGAGCAATCCTTCGTGGAACATGTTGCTTGCTCATTGTAAGGGTCGATCATCTCAATTGGTTTATAATTAGGGGAAATTGACAATTCCGAGGGTTTATAATTAGGGGAATTGTAAGTCCTTGTCTCCCCAACTGTTTTACAATGGATTTCCACAATATTACGCAGGATTCCATCAATTATTCCTTTAATTATAACAGTCTTCAGGAGGCAAAACACTGAAAGAGAGTTACTGGTTAGAGTGGTTAGTAACACAAGCAAACTTCACACCTTTATAGGTTTTCAGCGCATGTATTGAGGTTAGACAGTTGAGGTCGTCGCGTGACCGCGCCGCGTCAGCTAAGGACACATTTAGGACGCACAGTTCGTACTTAAATAAGTCACCACTTTATGATATTTCGTGGTTATTATCACTAACAACTAGAAGGACTACGCTTTAACGTGCTGCAGAATCAGATTTAGAAATATTTTATTCATGCAAACCAATACAGGCACATTTGAATCGTCAGTAAAAAAAAATAGTATCTCAACCACCCCTTCGGAATTTACTATGGAGAAGAATGGGCAAGAAACTCCATGGTTGCTCTTCAAGTGCCTAAATATGAAACAGTTACCTGTTGCAGTAGATAATGTTCGTTATTTCGATAACCTGGGGAAGCTCGTATCGCCTACAATTGTTTTTTAAACCACCCCTGAATTAGTGAGAAAAAAAATCTTATCGGTCAAGCCGTTTTTGAGCGAGACTTACGAATCTATAATACATCATCATCATCATCACGCCTGTATTCCCCGAAGGGGTAGGCAGAGGTGCACTGCAGTGCGCCCACACTTCGCCGATGTATTTTTGGTCCCAATGTAATAGGGGGCGAGCCTATTGCCATTATACCGGGCACATTCCCCCTCAATACGAGGGAGATTTGGGCCATAGTCCACCACGCTGGCCCAGTGCGGGTTGGTGAACTTCACACGCCTTTCTATAGACGTGCAGGTTTCCTCACGATGTTTTCCTTCACCGTTTCAAAGCAAGTGGTAATCTCGGATGAAAATGAGATTCGCACATAAACACAGGTGCGAGCCGGGGTTTGAACCTGCACACTTTGATTTGCAAGGCGTGCTTTCGACCACTCGGCTACCACTGCTTTTTTTTACGAATCTACTTATATATACTTATTTATTTATTTATTTGGGCAACACAACAGATAACAATCACTCACAACAGTTAACAATCACTACACAACAGATAACAATCACTAACGAATGTATTTTTATAGAAGACGAAGATATACGAACACGTCTATGGGTATTCCTCCAAGCAATAGTCAGTGGTGCATTGCAGTGCGCCCATAAATTACTTTTGTTTTTCTTTTGTTTTTCTTTGTTCCAATTAAAATATTTTTATGTTTTAAATATAGCTCTGTACCTATATCAGTTTTGCATTTTAACTGCCGTCTAATTTGAAAAACCTTGAAACTGAAACAATAACTCAGGTTTTAAGTAGTGTCTAGATATATAACTCCATTTCATAGCTAGCAGGTACTTAACAAATAGTATTACATTTTCAAATACAAATCAAACCATTTATAAAATACATTTCTAATACATTGTAAATGTATTAAAACATTATACACAATTATTTACATTGAATATCAATCTCAAAGCGAACTCAGACTCAAACATGTTTTCCCATAAGTAAAGACTAAAGTTACAAGTTCTTTCAGTGTAAATAATGATAATATTGTATCTAAAAATATCTGGCATTGTCTCATGCTGTGATAATCGTATGCAGCGCACGCGCACCGCTTGATATAAAGGCTGGGATCACCATGTATTAATAACTCCGGCCTCCGTACAGCTCTGCTAAATGCCGAGGTGGTTTTACACAGTTTATGGCAATCACCGACGCTTACTAGAACGCGACCATGGAGATATTATAACGGAGATGGCATTTCGAGCCCGCGCTGCGGTATTTTTTCTGGTTTGTCTGACTCCGCCATTGTTGTTTTCCCATATAGTTGCCGTATACTACAGGTACATGAGATAACACCAATGGCGGAAAAATCGCCGCAGAGCAGTGCCGTAAATAGCCTTTTCTGCGCCCTGTGCGAGCTTCTATAACTGCGTCCTTATTTTTTTTAGATAATAAATTTAAAAACAAATATTAGGGGCGCAGCGGGAACTTATCAGGTGCAAAACGAAAAAATAATAGTTCTGCCTGGTCTGGCCATTCTTGCGCCCCCCAGAGTCTACGCTCAGTGCCTGGGCACCGGTGGCACCGCCCTATTTACGGCACTGCCGCAAAGCTTTACGAAGAGTGGAGTCGTTATGGGTACTCTAGATACTCTATGAACGTACTCATATATATTTATATATGTATGACGTCAATTTTGTCGGTCGATATTCATCGATTTTCATGTGCAAATGTCCTTTTTAAATAATGACCACTTGCTGAACGGTGAAGTAAAACATCTTAAGGAAACGTGCACGGCTATAGAAATGCGTGTGCATTTAACCAACCCGCACTGGGCCAGCGTGGTGGACTATGGCCCAAATCTCCCTCGTATTAAGTGGGAATATTCAACGGTATACTGGCAATAAGTTCGCTCCCTATAACTCCACATGCCTTTCTATAGTCATGCAGGTTTTCTCACGATGTTTTCCTTCACCGTTCGCAAATGGTAATTATTATTGAAAATGACATTCGCACATGAAAATCTCAGTAGTGCGGGCCCGGAATTTGAACTTGCAGCCCTTACGTTCAGGGGTGGAAGTCTGTAAACACTATCGTTGTGGTTTTGCTATGACTTCATATTTTAAGGCACGAAAACAACATGTTTTATCAATGGTAGATAAAATACTACCGATGGAGACATTCGACATTGTCTCCTTGAAGCGATTGGACTAGTTATATTCTAGCTACCCTAGTGTTTACAGACTTCACCCCCAGGGCGGGTGTTGTACCAAGTAGGCTAGCACTGCATAGGTATAGTTATTTGTTAATTCTGATTATTTTTGTTGTTCAGGTTTTATATTTCAACTAAACTTTAATATAAAGAATTTACTACAGATGAAACGGGACTCCGGTATATATCCGGCCTATCCGGCCGGATACTGAATTACTATCACCGGATGGTAAAATTAAAAAAAATCTCATTATTTTAGGCAAATTGTACTACAATAGGTTAGGGACACCGTTTATTTTTATAATCGCACGTCAAATATATTAGTTGTATTAATTAGTTTATTAATAAAAATTAACAATTGGCAAATTGTGGTGAATTTAAAAAAATCGCATTTCTTGGTAAGAGGCGACCCCGCTTGGCTTCGTATAGCTTCTGAAGAAGCTTGTTTGGTAATCGCCTTTCGCTGTAAACGCTACTGCCAGGTGCTGAAAGATCCATGAAGAAGAAGAAGTAAGTACCGATGGTGTCAAACAATATAAACAAGGTGCGTATTTAATCAATTACATAAGTTGTAGGTATACCTACGTTTTAATACCATTTTTACTGTAAAACATTAATAAATACGCAGGCTTGTTTATATTGTTTGACTTGATCCGACAACTACAATGGCGGATGTTAAATAAACGTCAAACAATTAGCCGCAGAGCGGAGAAGATAGGACTTCTACTTTTATGGTTGGCAGGCACCCACTAGTGAGTGAGCGTGCGACTCGACGGATATAGCTATGACCCTTTTTTGATCACACGCCCCCATCGTCTACCGTTTCCGGTTACTATGAGTTTAGCATCGTTGTAAATCATGTCTATTCTTTTTATTTATTACTACTTATAGTCTATTTATCTACTTAAGTGCCAATTTTTCTATTCCCAAACAAGATGTCAAGTTGTTCTTTTTTACGAAATGAATGAAATTTAATGCAATGCGATGAGGAATGGCTCCAACTGCGGTTAGCGGATATTTCGGTTAATGAATAGCAAGAACAAATTTTATAAATACCCATTATAAAACGAAAATGGGAGATGACAGTGATGTAGCGTAGATGGCCGATGAACCGATAAATACAATTATTTGTTCGTTTATTCATCACTCAATTTCAGTCGAGTTAACTAAAAAAATTGTATTGTTTGCCTATTAGGATAAACTCTGTCAATTTGTTTGATGATTAACGGGTCCTAAGTATAGCTGTTGACCCCAATTCTAATGTAGCTACTCAAGTTACACAAACTTGACTAATTAATCAACATCTTTAATTGATGTTATGTAGGTCGGTACCTATTAAAACATTGATCTTATATTCAAGAAACTTCTTATGTATCTGCACTTTTAAGAAGTAATTTTGCACTACGATAAATTTATACCTAAAGTTTGATCTTAGTGTAGGATTTTATCTATCTCAAGTAATCTCAACTCTAAGAATCTTAGTTAAATCAGTTATCAGTATACTAGCTGTGCCCGCGGATTCACCCGCGCTTATGGTTACTGTGTCGTAGCGTGATGTTACCTTCCTCAATATATAGGTTATACAGTGCAAACATATTTTTTTAAATCGGACTGTTAGTTCTATAGCTTAATGCGTGCAACCAAACAAACAAACTCTTTAGCTTTATCATTTTAGTATAGATTATTATACGATGAGATATCGCAAAAACATATCATAAAAAGCAGTTCGCGGGAAACAGCCGTTCCGTAGGGAGCTGCCAACGCGTCCGGGCCGCGCGGCATGGTACCTCGCAGAGCTAATGGCGGCGGCCGACGAGCGCGTGGTACTTGATTAAAACTATGATATCTTCTAAGATATTGCTTGAAATCAAATGGTGTCACGGGCAATTTTGTTCAAAATTACTTAATTATGATGAATTACGTATTTATTTGGATAAGGATTGATATCATGTTTATAAAAACACCGTCGCAAATATTGCATTATTTTTGAACAAATTTTCATTTAATTTCATCGGCTTCTATAAATGTTGCAATCCCGGCTGTTAAACTATAATTTTTAAGAAACTTCACGGTCGGTCTCACGACTGTAAAAAATCTAGCAAAGGTATTCCTACGCGTTGGTTACGGGCCCTACTTCAGTATCACTAGTTAGATCTATTTGTAACTAACCAATTTGAAGCCATAAGCGGCCATGATGGAAAAATAAATCGATTTTAAAGGTTAAATTTACTTAAAGTGAAAAACCTAATATCTAGGTAAATGCATTGTACATGTATCATGCATTTTACATTATGGCGAAGACGTAGTTACCTACCAACTCAGAAATTGGTGTTCAGTGATTGTGCCCTACCTTCCATAAGTTTAAATTAATTTACTTTTATAGGTCAATTTTATTTTATTTGCTAGCTACCTACCATATTTTCATATATCAAATAATAACAGATAAAGTTCACCTTCCATAACTGTTTCGTAACTACCTACTTATTTACTTATATTTAATTAAAATATCGTCAAATTCATGTTTTGAAATAAATCTATTTTACGGATTTTATTGCGTTTATTTGCTATTTTATTTTCCCGACGTTTCGGCTGCTTTACAGCAACCATGGTCACGGGGGTACTGAGGTGTTAGACGTCCTGATGTCATAGTTAATAACTGGGTACCCTCATATTTAGTTGATGTTTGCGGTCCGATCCTCGCAGAAAGTGCTCACAGTGTCTTGAGGTCTTGCAATAGTACGCTTGGTTTTGGATTTAATCATATTAATTACTGGATCCCAAGTTGGTGGTAGCACCCAGCCATCTTCCCTATTGCAATTAGGATGTTTTTTAATTTCAATGGCCTCACGTATCATCCTTGGTCGGAGTCGGTGTTCTTTTGCGAGGATATGCGGTTTATCAAATCTGATATAATGGCGGGTGCGGTCCTGTACTTGATCAAAGATTTAAAATAAATAAACGCGATAAAATCCGTAAAATAGTTTTATTTCAATGTATAGTATTCGCGTAAATATAAGAAAACAATAAATTCATGTTTTTATAACCTCAACTATTTGTTTATTACCTGCTTGCCTTGTCATTTAAGTTAATAGGTAGTGCCTTAGAAAAAAATGTAGCACTCTTTTTAGATATCCAATCTATATTCAAGTTAAGTTACCTAGCTATTAACCCCAAAATACATTAAAAACAGACCCTATACCACTTACAGTCATTTTCAGTATTAGGTAAAGTGTTCCCACTAATGAATCATGATTTTCGATAATAATGGAGGTAAAGTATTTTTCCATTAATTCGATTCGATAATGCCTACCAAATTTTCAACAAAATAGGAAACTTGCGTTGCGTGATTAACTGTTACCTACATAAATTCATTAGGGGAAGAATTTTCGGTTCATGTCATTGTCAAAAGCAAGTTATGAAGCAATGTGTCGTATTCAATATGAATTCTAACATTTGGACCTTTTATTTAGACATAGCCGAAAACTTAGGGTCGAAACCCGCGCAACCAATTTCTTGCCGATACTAAAACGAACTGTATTAACTCTTCAAAAAGGTCATTTTTCAATGAAATGTCATGTGGCTTATGAAATTAAATGTGGCTTAAATAATTGATGATACAGAGTAGATAGGTACATTTGCAAAAATAGCGCTCGCCCCATTGTTTAAGGGTGTGAAATGATGTCCTTAGGGCAGGATATTCTACCCTTACAGTATCTAGGACAACCAACATGGTTGCATCAACCGAACTACAGAGTGAAACAGATTACCAAAAAACACGTCACGGCGACTATCACTTACTGTCATAACAGGTCTTTCTCTCATCGACAAGAAGCATTTTAATTAGAGATGAAACGGATAGTGGTTTGGCTAGATACCGGATACCGGATATTCGGCAAGCTACAAGGCCGGAGCGCCGGATATTCGGCCCTTTATCGCTTTACATGACGCTTCTTAAAGACATCTCGAATCGATCACAATCACGACTCATAAGGTGGTCAGTTAATTTGTACCAGTACCCACAGTTGTTAAGGTTTGCTAGAACTTATCTTTCAGCACCTGGCAGTAGCGTTTACAGCAAAAGGCTATTTTCAGAAGCTGGTCTGGTATACGAAGCGAAGCTGAGTCGCCTCTTTCCACCAAATGCGGAAAATTTGGTATTCATTCACTGAAATTTGCCAATTGTTAATTTTGAGTAGATACTAAACTAATTCATAAAACAAATATTTTTGACGTTCGATTATAAAAATATTATCCATAACCTATTGTGGTATGATTTGCCTTTTGCAGAACAATGAGATTTTTTTTAATTTTACTATCCGGTATCCGGCCGGATACTGAATTACTATCCAGTATCCGGCCGGACAGTGAAAACAAGGCCGGATACCGGATAGTTACCGGATATCTGTTTTACGTCTAATATTAATGAACAATGGGATTCATTCGACATCTTCATTCCATTTATGATCCATTTATATTTTTATTGTGTATTTATTGAATTTGTCCCTGCTATTATTAACCTAGACATTGGCAGAAAATCGCGGCTGCGGTCCATTCGTCATCTAAAACAATTAAAATGTCATATTATCGTAAAAAGAGAAGTTATTTTAAGAATACTTATACTTATATAAAGTTATCCCATAAGATCTCTCCAATTATAAACTAAATGCTCGTGCTACTTAGTAGTGGATAGGCTCACGACAATAGTAAGCATCGTACCCGGATCCTCTCTTTTACAACGATACCCTGTAACCTTTAACGATGTTTCTATTAAGTGAAATAATCTAATAACGAATTCTTTTCACTAAGCGTCAAGGACTAAGTATTTATTGCCTAAATCTCTTGCATTGAGATAAGACTTTCGTTAAAATATTGGAACATTTAAGGAGCTAATTAAATAAATTACGTCAGTACGATATTGGATAAACAGTTAATTTATAATATAATTCGTCTTCTTTTTTTACGAAATTAATGATATAATGAAATTTTTAATAAATAAGATAAGGAATCGCTGCATCTACGATTAGCGGTATTTATGGCAATGTCGAGTAATTAATAACAAGGACAATTTCAATAAATAATTAAATTAATTAAATACATTAGAGATAAAAATGGATGATGACAGTGATAAAGATGGCGGATGGCCTATAATTTATTTAAGATCTATATCGAGGCCAATGAAGACCAAGGTTTGACCCTCGTCGAAGCCTGGGTTTGATGTATATTGGAACCCGTACGGGTTTAATTTATAGAAAAGTTGAAAGAAAAATAACTACCTTCCAAAGGAACTTAAAGCTGATTGCAAAGCGGGACACAATAAATAACTATAAGAACAAACTTATTTACCGAAAAAGTGATTGCCAAAAAACCACGAAAGCACTAAGAATACTAAGCTGTAGTTTTACCTATCTATATAAGTAACTAGGTACTAACCTAAATAGGTCTACTGCGAAAGTAAATCAATTGTTATTTGATGTTAGATGAACTAGACCTTTATGTATAATCAAGTTCGCTAATCGAATAAAAAATTGTAGAGATCGATTTCATTCAAGGATACAACGAAATCAGATGAGTCAGATTGCAAAATATATCAAAAAGAAACATAAAACAGACCACAAATAATTAAATTCGAGAAATGTCACTTTTTAGTCAGTGAATACAACTTTGAACAATTTGTTAAGTTAGACAGCTTAGCGAGTTATTTTTTATCTTTAATTTATGAGTTGAACCAACCCTCACGGCGTTTTAATATTGATTATGAATGCATTTTATCGCACATAGAACATCCACGTGTCACTCTGAAAGCGCTTGACCTTGAAATTCATTTATAAACTATGTAGCATACGTCGTACCTATTGCCTTACGTAATAACACCGTTTGTACAAAATCGAACCCCGATTACTCAATTAATGACAATATAACGACTAAAATCAAAGTTTACATAGATAACGACGCCTAATTACGTGAATTTATACAAATAAACGCTTCTAAATGAAGTTAATTGCAATAAAAAGTAACCTACAAGTTGGTGTTCGGTTGCGGGTGAATTATAAACGAGGAAAGCGTTGTTTAAACGTTTTTGCACGTTTATAATAAGCAGAAAAGTTGTTGTGAACAAAGGCAAGTGGGCTCGTGTCGAAAATATGTATCGAGGAGAGGCCCAACACGCTCGGGCGGATGTTATATAGCTACGTAGATAAAACCTTCCGCCGAAGACAGCGCCCCTATCGGCGGCTGAACGAAACGGACTTCATGCCGTGTACAACCCGCGCAACAAGTTTTGCTCGACAATTTTACAATTTAATTGAATTTATTTATTGTGTACTGACTTCAAAAGTCTTGAAATTTTGTATTGGTATAACATTTTGCTGTTAATGATGTTCACGATTATTGAGTGGGATAGTAGTTTCATTTTATCGTAATCTATTTTCTTCAAATAATTACAATTTGACGAAATCTTGTAATAGTCATTCAAATTAAATAAATGGCGGATGTTTTCAAAGTTATCCAATAAACTAAAATAAAACTGAATACATGTCAAAAAATGTGTCATAGCTACTACGTTAATGGATGTAGATGTGGTTATAAAATATATTATTACTATTTTACTAAGACAAATTGTGACGCTTAGCATTAGACCCGTTTTGCGATATAGCTGCATGGCAATAGCTTTGAATGTAACCATGCAACACAACAACAATTGTTTTAAAAATGATTCATTACTTTTACCTTTGCACTTATTTTGTCAGATACCGTACCGAGTGTATCTACTACGAGTCATTTACTTGCTCCATACATTGTGCCAAAACTGTCAGTGTACCTATTACAAATGAGTCAAGTGTATGTGTAGTGTTGAAGGTTTTATTATAAAAGGTGTGTGAATTAAACCAACAAATTATATCTAAATCAATTTATTCATACTATTATTACATTAAGGTATCTAAAAGCCTTTGGAATGCGCCCATTCTTTTAAATCATTAACATAATCACCTTTCACTTCAATAACTCTATTTAGTTCATGAACGCGAGTTTCAACGTATCTATTATTCTTTCGTTTCAAATAACGTTTAATTTCGTCGTTTAACAACCAAATATCACCTTCAATTCTCTTTACTTTCGATATTTTACGGATACCTCTATAAGAAATGTTTAAATAGATTGGTATTTCAGAATACTTCGTTCTAGATATAAAGAAAGGAAGATTTTTTGCTTCTTCTTTCGCTGGAAGCCACCCTGAAGGATAGCTTTCCTTAGGAGTTACCGCTGGGATTGTTTCGAAAGGCAACAGCCTCTCTACGTAAGTCCATTCTGGAGGCTTCTTGACGACTTCGAACTCATATTGCTCCTTAATTTTTCGGACAAACGGCGAATGTGCATAGTTCGCATATTCACGGGTGGGTATTACCTGTAGCAAAAAAAATACAAATTAACAAAAAGCTTTCCATTGAACCTATAAAAATTTTCAAATCGAATTATGACTTCATATTCAAAAGTGTATAAATTAAAAATCGATTATTTATTTATAATTCAATCAATAATATCAAAATATCTCAACATGAATAATTAAATTAATATCCATCTGAAAATAAATAAAATTACAGCAAGAAATAATAATGGCCGAGAAACTTGTTGGGCGGGGTGTACACCCATAGTTCTGTCACATGTCGCGGTCAAAGCAACATTACACCTCGACGCGAGTGAAAATATAATAAAATAATTACCGATTGTGATCCCGGAACAAGTTTTGCACCCAAATCAGTCGCGTTGTTCAGGATTTGACCGGTTTTTCCAGCAAAAAGTCGCGTAAACGCGCACGATGATCGCAACACCGTCGCCATTTTGAATAGCGAATAGAGAATTGCTACAAGAGCAATAAGAACTATATTATTCGTTTCGAAGGAAACATTATGGCGGACGCCTGCAGTCATTTGGGCTTTTCAAAAATCATTTTCTAAGTTTAATCGCGTGTTTATATTGAACTTTTTCGCATATTATGGTGCGTTGTGTATCTAATTAACTGTTTATTGTGGTTTTTGGAGGTTCCATTGGATAAATTGTGAGTATTTTGTGTGGACATAGCAGAGGTGCGCCACGGCTGGGGAAATGATTTGGTGCTTTCGTTCGGTCGACGCACACGCAGTCCCAGCTGTAGGTGGCGGTAGGTGTCACCCGCGACCTCACTACCAAAACATAGGGTTTTTCATGAATTTTCCGGCGCGATTTTCTGCACAACCGATTATACTACAACTTATATTTTCGAATATTTGGCTTTTCTGAACATTAGTGTTTCATAATAAATTATATTTACGGCCTTGAGAAATGAAATTAATGTCATATTATTGCGCGAACTTGTTGATTACCCCGCGTTGGCTTTTGTTTACCACGATTTGTAGATACGATTTATGTGTGGATAGCCGCGTATTTCACGATTAATTAACATGTTGTACGTTTATATACTGTATTAACTGTAGTTTTATCGTAAAATAACAGAGTTAGAAGAGTTAAGTTGTTAGTTGTTTACGATTTGGTTTTACGAATGATTATGTGTACCACATAGGTAATAATGGGGCGGTAATGGTGATTAACGATTGCTTATCACGTTTCAGATCCAGATGGCACATCTCATAGGCGTATTATGGCCCAAAGTCGTCCCAACTCTAAAGTCAAAGAGTCTTTGAGGCACAAGTCTGCAAGTTTCTTGGCCAAAGACGATAGTGGCTGCGACACCAGCCCTGAAGAGAGCTTGACAGACACCAACCAACAGGATACTGACACTGAGAGCCAGCCCGGAGACACCGGCACAGAGAGAACGCATACCAGGTCTCGGGGCACCTCATCGATCAGCCTTAGGTCGACCAATAAGAGTAAAGCTGACTCCCAGCTCTTACCTGATGTCGGAAGAACGGGATCATCTCCCACCACACATTCCAACATGAAAACTAAACAAGCCAAGGAGGATCAAGACAAAAGTATTGATGAAGACACTATCATAGAACCCAAGACTCGTGCCCGCAAAAAGGCTTCAGATATCAACGATGAGGAGAAGAAATCCATCCAGGAGGAGCCCAAGACGTCCAAAGAAACTAAGAGAGCAGTAACTAAGCCCAAAGCCATTGTTAAGAAGCGGCCTTTGGGTATCAGAAAAGCACTGAGAAGTAAAAAAGCTCTTATTGTTAAAGAAAAAGTTAAAAAAGTTATAAAGCAGGGAGCTAAGCGAGGGAGGAAGCCTGCAGTGAAAACTGAACCTGACCTCTCTCAAGAGAAAGACACCGACCAACTGATCCCAGCCTGTGAGATCAAGAAGGAGCCCCTGGACGACACCACACCCAACTCAAGATCTTCAAGTCCCAAGACAGCCGGTCGTAGACTGAGAGTTAGCTCAGACATGGCAATGATGAAGACAATGCTCAGTGACTCTCCCAGCAGCCTGGTCATCGGTCCACGCACCAGCCCCTACTCGATGCGCTCCGAACGAAGCAATAGTCCCTCTAGTCCCTCGTTGTTCGAAGGCAAGAACTTACGAAGCGGCAAACCTAGGAAAGTCAAAAATAATTTATTAAATGAAGTTGTTATGAAAGAACAAAAGAAACGGCGTAGACTAAACTCAGATTCGAAGACATCAGACACTACAGAAGCTCCCGAGGAGTCCAAGAAACCGAAGAGGGGACGATCGTGCTCGCGCGACGGCAGCGAGGTCTCCAAATGCTCTGAAAACACAGAATCCGACCTGAGCATGAGCGAGACTCTGAACGACACTGACAGCAAGGAGCCCAACAAAAAACTAGATAAAACTAAGACTGACCTAGATATAGATATTGAAAATAATGTACAGATCTCTACCATTGAAAAAGTGCCTTCGATTAACGTTGAGTCTAAACTAGCTGAAACCAAATCAGACGCGGAGCCTAGCATCGAGAAGAGTAAGAAGAAACTGAGCTTAAAAAGGAGTACTTCTCTAGACTCGGACAACAATAATAGTAATAGGATTATATTAGAGAATATAAACACATCAGAAATTGAAGACAAGTTGTTGTTGAAGACTGATAATGATACGCTTTTCGAAGCTCGTAGTAGTATATTGACTAGCATGTCTAAAACGTTCAACTCCAAGGAGGTCTCCAAGAATATAAGGAGAGCGCGGCGCGGGAGGAAAGTGGCCGCCGCCGCCAGGCCCGTCACCAGCTCGGCGGCCGCGGCTAAGACCTACATCACTAGTACAATTACCACAGACGTTGAAGAAAAACCAGAGACAATAGACACACTGTCCAAAGAGATAAGCGATCTCATCAACGATCTAGATCAGAACATAGACCGGGACCATGAAATGGCCACAGAGTCGACCCCTGTAAGTAATACTCCCGACCAAATGCAAACAAAGACTGTTTCCAAATTCTATGGCCTAGCCAAACCATTGAGCAATGCCGACAACATCCCCGCGCCCGAAACACCCGTCAAAAACAAAGATGTCGAACTGACGCTAAGTCTTGAAAACACGCCTTCGAAGAATGAAGAGAGTGAAAACATAAGACTCCATTACGAAGAGGATTCGATGGAGAAACCCACAGAAGGGTCTAAGATTGAAATCCCTTTCAAATGCAATACCGTCGCGAGTATTGACAAACTCATGGACAGACTGAAGGAATTCGAGGAATTTGATAAGAGACGGCAAAGACAAGAGTTGGAATCTAAAGTAAGCGACAGTAAATCGGTTATGGTGACCAACGACGTCGTACTAATACCGAAATCAGGAGACATCAAGCCATTAAAAGACATACAATCTGTGAGATCACCCGAGAAAACATTTGAAAAGGAGAATGTATTGAGCTGCTTTGAGAACAACTCTGCTATTTCCATAGTGAAGAGAGACCAAGTTAGGAAGTCTGTGGACGTAGACCTACCTAACTCAGTAACATTAATTAAAAGAAATAGTTTCAGCGCGCGAAAAGAGTCAACAAGCTCTAATCACTCGAAAGAATCTGACGCTATCAGCATTTTCGAGAAGTCTCTGGGCAAGGATGTGACGCTCACCGAAATAAGGAAATCCGTCGACAAATCGGCGCCACCCACGCAAGTCGATTTACATCAATTCGCAACTTTGCATCCAAACAATCCCACACAAAGTCTGGCCGGAGTAGTTTTGGATTCGAGTCAGATTTCCATTACACCACGTGTCGTCGACTCCAAAGTCACAAATGACGTTCAGATCATTGCAAAGCGTAAATCAAGCGAGGCGTTGTCGAGAAAATCATCAGAATCTACTAATGACGAGGAGAAAATAGTTAATATAGAAAAGATGAAGTCACCGGCGCATGCCAACGTGACGCCTGCCGTGTCTATTACTGCTACGCCGGTTGCCATCAAATCTCCCGAGGCTGTCCCAGTAGAGAGCGAGGCGCTGCCTCCACCAGCTGAAAACATCAAAGCCATGCAAGACACGACTCCTGAAGTATCTAAAATCGATCCAACACCCGAACCGATTACAGAAACTGCAAAGATTGAAACACCAGTTGCCGCAACTGAAACGGAATCGAGACTTCCGGAAATCGGAATTAAAGAGACTGAAAAAGTCGAGACGGACGCCACGGTAAAGCCTGAAGAGTCTAAAGAGGTAATAGAGAAAGTAGAAGAAAGCAAGCAATTAGAAAAATTGAAACAAGATAAACCAATCAAAAGCCCTAGGCCGAGCAAATCGGCGCGCAACTCCACAGAATCACAAGCGGGACCGAGCAATGCTATAGTTGAGACGCCCGAAAGTCAGAAAAGGAAGGAAAATGTGCTGCGGACGCTAGGGCTGCTAACGCACAAAGCAGCCAAGGAGGCTAAAATCGAGAAACTCAAAGAGAAAGAGAGATTCTATGGTCATTTCAGTGGAATGATGTCCAAGAGTAAAACAACCAAGTCCGGAGACTACACCGGGACTTTGAAGACTGTGATAAAGTTGAACAGGACTGGGGGTGAGAGGGAGAGGAAGAAACACAGGAGTTCTCTGAAGATGACGTTCCAGAAGAGCAAGTATAGGGGGAAGCCGACGCCAGAGGTGGGGGAGGCTGCCAACGAGGACGATGCCTACTACACCATCGAGCGGCGCGAGGTGAGAACCTTACTTTACCCTGTATCTTCCCCGTAATCAATTCCAAAAAGTGACATGGTCATAAAAAATCTGTTTTATGCAACCTACAACTAAGCTATATCTGACAGTATTCAAAATATTCACATCTTAGTCATTACATTTGATGATGATTTGGTGTAGTGGTTTACGCATTAGCTCGGCTCACTGCATTTGCTGGTTCGATTCCCGGCAATGGCAAATTTCGGTGCAGCGCTATATTGGGCTTTCATGAGTTATATAACGTTGAAATCAGCTAATTTTTCTACGTCTCTTGAGCTCGGGTTCGTAGAATGTTGTCAATATAGCGCTTCAGTGACTTCGCCTTTTAACCGTCGAAGTGGTACCCCTGAATAAGGATATAGTCTGACAAGAGTTGTTGTTTGTTGACAGGGCGCTGCGGTCGCGGCGTCTGACGGTGGGCTCAGAAAGTCACATTACAGTAATCGTCTTAATAACCATGGTGTGTGGTCTCATTCACCCCCGCTACACTGCGTCACTATATGCAAACATGTTATGGTCGGCGGACAATTGAATGTCAACTTTACTGCCTTTTAAATACGTTTGGATTCCTCCGCCATCTTTATCGCGTGTATTTATTGAATTTGCTTTTGTTTTTAATTACTTGATACTGGCTGAAATATCCGCTAAACGCAGGTGGAGCTCTTCCTCATCTTATTCCATTATTTCATTCATTTCGTAAAGAAAGATGACGAAAAACAGTTGACTGTTTCTATCAACCATGCGCTATTTTCGCTTAGTCTTTTGTTATAGAAATATCAATCGTATATCTAGTTTCGTGTAGATCAATTTGAGCTATCAATAAAAAAAATTGCTATTCTAAATTTGTAGAGATTCCAATACAGCTACATATTTTTTAAAGTTACAATCTTAAGTATTATTGTATTCGACGACGGCTTGGTCGTACCTGATGATTGCGGGTTCAATTCCCGCCAATGTCTAATTTCGGACTTACTATCTTCTCTCCCATACTGCGTTGAAGGCATCATACCAAAGCAATTATTACTATAACCATCTGTGGTTTAGAATAATCCCTTCATTGTAAATGGGAGTAGACGCACCATACTGTACTAGCTTCCTAAGCGTAAAGACTATATTTGCATTTAATATTAGACTGCCGTGAGTATAATTCTTCTGTAGTATTGTGGCAAAGGTTCTGACTGCTCTCAAGGCATTGTTGCTCCTGAGAATGTATTACTCGCAATTATCATTTTGAAAAGAGTAACAATTGCGTTTCTTACCGGCTCTTCTCAGTGGAAGCAGCATTCCGAACCGGTGGTAGAATCTGACTATTTGTAAGTGCTTTTTGGCCTACACGAATAAAAAAAAAAAAATTTTTGAATTTGTCTTGGTGTAACTGGGATCGCCCCCAGTTCATTGTACAAGCTTTGCTTAGTTTGGGATCATACGATGAGTACCTGTGCATTGTTTGGCGATATTTATGTCAATTTCATTCTTTTTTCCCCTCATTTCTATATAACTCTGAAATGAATCGGAGCTTATGAAAGCTCATATAACATTATTTGGAATAGTTTGAATTTGTACATGAAATTCATATTTATTATTGAAAGTGTCATCTGAAAGCTTTTCACAAAACATGTTTGCATCTAGTTACAATGATCAGCCAGTTGCCATAGCTTATGTAATATCTTTTTGAACGTTTTATCAACCGTCAAAGATCGCGATTCTGTTGTACATACAGTTAAACTGAACTATATTTGACAGGACTAAAAATTAACGTCTTACTAATATAACACGGCTGTAAGGATGGTAATACCCTTAGTTTAGTTTAATTTGGAGCCAACCGAATTAAAACCACAATTATTTTCAAAAATTATAACGTTCCATTGATAAATGCATCAATAATTTAACACGTGCGTTAAATTTTGGCCAGTAATAAAACGACCTTTATTGACTCACAGATAAAGTTCAGTTTTCTGCGAAATGTCAATGACAGCGCAGCGAATTTAAACGGTGATCGCGTCGCTTTCACCACTGAAATTCAATCTTTATGTATAATGACGCAGAGATCGTCTTGGCATTGACAAAAATTAAAAAAAAAACGCGTATATTGACGCCCCAATATGTTTCGGGCTTTTGCAACAAAGCTTACATGAATTATGGTACCTGGCAATCAGGTTATGAGACACTTATACTACTAAATAATTAATTAAACTAAGCTTCACTTTGCATGAAAACTCTAATCATTTTACTTACACAGAAGTACTGAAAACGGCACGCACGCATGACACTACCGACAATATGCCTATCGACAACCTTAACCCTGTCTTGGCCCATTTGTAGACATAAGTTATATCCCTTTCAACTGTCAGATTGGTACAGAAAATAACGTCACACCGAGCCATGTCAAAAAGCTCGAAGTGACTTCATTTTCTCGACAAATCTGACAGTTGAAAGAGATAAAAAGAGTCCACGTGGTCATCCTAAGGATGCAGTCTACCGATTTTATCGATACCTTAAGCATGAGATGACTAATGCGCTCATGCTAAGGCCGATAGATAAAGCTCGATGTGACGTCATTTGCTCGATAAATTTGACAGTTGAAAGGGATAACACTTGTCTACGGGACCATGCTAAGCCCGCAGGGGGTCTAAAATAACGACCTAAGTATTCCTCTTACGCGATTTTTTTGACTTTTTAAATCATGATGAGAGTATGTACTCTATCTATCTATGGGTGACAGGAAAAACTCACTAAGTACAATAAATAGGAAAGATTTTTTTACACGATGGTACATAAAATATCAACAACTTTCCCAGAAAAACAGAATTCGAAGAAGCAAAAATCACTTAATAACATCAAAAAAACGATTAAAATTCAAATAATACTGCATTGTTTTTTTTTGTTACTTAATGAGTTTTTCCAGCTACAAAAGGATCGGTGGTTCTGCAAAATAATCGCCAAATGAATTCGTTTAAGAGGAATTGCGTAGTGGCTATTTTAGACAGCCAGTACACCAAAATATATTATGTAACCTATTTATTACAAGTTATATATGAATGAAGTTCGTTCAGACTTTTGTCGCTTTCACTAACGACAAGGAAAGCAATATCCAGTGTAAGGCGACGCCTAACCAACAACTTTCGTTTCACCGTTCGTTTTTCACTAGCCGACTCTTAAGCCTCTTGCACACTTAGGCTAGGCGCGCATTAGGCAGCCATGGCTGCGCAGCCAGGCTGCGGCAGCCAGAATATTTGCGCAGCCAGTTATAGCAGCCAATCCACAACTATTCAAGATCCTCTGTATTGAAAGTCATTTTTTTTTAAGTTTGAACCCAAAATATTTCTGGCTGCTACAACTAGTGCGCGGAGACAGACGGCAGCCACATCCATTCACCTACACACGCTATGGCTGCGCGCAGCCAGCTGGCTGCCGTTCAAACAGGCGCGTTTTATTGGCTGCTGCAGCCGAGATTTCGTGGCTGCCTTGTACGCGGGCTCCCATACAACGTCATATGTTCTACTGGCTGCGGCAGCCAGCCAATAAAACGCGCAGCCATAGCTGCCTAGTGCGCGCCAAGCCTTAGGCGACAAGAGGCGTGCGTTGATTTTTTTGCCAACACAAAAACGAACTATATTGACTCAGAAAAAGTTCAGTCTTCAACGAAATGAAGTTGACAGCGCGAGAGATTTTTAACGCTTGTAGGGCAATCCTTATGTATATTGACTTAGAATTCATTTTGGTATTGGCATAAACCCGCGTGGGCGTTCTTAGAAGACCATACCAAAGTTTCTTAATAATCTGATCAATTATGTAGAAACTCTTATATTACAAATGTACAAACATTCATTTTTTTATTTATATATGTACATACATTTATGTTCTTACGTATTCAGTGCATGACTTACAAACGTTCTTATATATCGAACTTTTAAAACACCCTGTATTCATGTTATATGTTTAATATGTAACATCAGCTATCTGCCAGTGAAAGTCCCTTTAAAATCCATCTAGCTAGCCTTTTAGGAGTTTACCCAGAACAAACAGGCATAGGAAAATGTAATAAGATGCGTTTTCGTTATAGTATGTATTTTATAAAAAGCCTTTTTTATGACCTAACAGACATACATTTTATTTATTTGGCATAGGCTAGCCACAATTGAAAAATGACCACATTTCGATAGGATATCTCCATATCAATCTTCACTCCCAAGTGTTCCACAGACACAGAGGTGGCTCCGGAGCCAGTGGAGCCCAAAGAGACCCTCAACCTGGTGATCCCTGAGAAGGCATCCTCATTCAGCATCCACCCGGGGAGGCTGTGCATGGACCAGTGCTTCTACTGCGGCGGCAAGTTCGGTCTGTTTGATACACCTTGTCACATCGCGCAGATGAAGAGTTCGGAAAGACAGAAGAAAGTTCTTGAAAGTGAGTATTTCCTTTTTGATTGTTTTATTTCAGTATATACGGAATTACGTGACACGGTCTCCGTGACAAAGGTCTTGTCTTGTCATGCGTGCTAACCCCACTCAGTATTTAATATTAATATCAACAAAACATAAAGGTAAAAACCTTTTTAAAAACAAGCTTTTATTTAATTACCATTACCATTAATTTATTTTTTTAGTTATTTAGATTTAATGTGATGTTGTATTGGTTTTCGTGTTTATATAAACTCTTTAAAGTGGTCACGTTGGGTAGGTTTTGTACACAAGTCGGTTAGGTATGGTTGTCGTAATCTGTCGATTGTGTCAGACGAGGAGAAGCTGACGATAGACAGCTGCCTGTGCGACGCGTGTTACCGACACGTGGACCGGCGTGCCAACTGCCCCCTTTACCGACGGCGGCCGCTGGGCAGGCAGCCGGACGCCATGCCAATCTCCCCGCCGCCGCTGCAACTATCCCACAACATGTGAGTACTAGATAATATATTCATAGACGCATGAGTTACAGAGATGTGCCGACTCCACACCGACTTGACCGAAAAACCGACTACGACATATTATACAATGTTATTCAGAATGGGTATAACAATCCCTTCGACATGTACAGGAGCCTGAAATCTATATTAGAGATATGTCGAAACGAAACGTCAAATTGGTAGTTTTTTTTTTCGACATATCTAAAGGTGTTTCAGAAGTCTGAAATAATACTTTGACGTTTGCATCAGTATCTGGTATACAACTGAATGGTATTAATTTTTTATCAAAATTCTACCATGCTTTTCCAATTTTTTGTATGTTGTCAATTTCTATAACTCCTAATATCTCGAGTCCTATATAAAATTTCCATGTTCTGTTTTGGTAATAATAATAGTCGCCCCTCATAAGTATAGTTTACACTGTTGAATAGGGTTATGGATGTACCCAAAGGCCAGAACATGATACCTGTGACAAATATTCAATGGTCTATAACTCAGAAATTATGATAGGTATAAACTGTTTTCACTAAGCATCCACATTGGAGCTATCGTATATGTACCCAAAGTATTATTTCGGAATTCTGATACACCCTGTATAATAGAGATTTATATCTATCAAACGAAAATCGGGCTCCTGTACATGTATTAAATCATTTTATGAAGGCAAAATATCTATAGCAAAAAATTTTGTGCCACATAAATAAAACATTTTATCTATGCTTTGACAAAGCTAGGCTTGGGCAGTTACGTCGCATGTGTTCCATGATGTTCATGTTTATTTTTAAAAAAAAATAGCTTTTTTAATTGACCTTAGTTTTTGTGTCCTCCTCAGCGAGCCCTTTCATTTGATACCCATACTGTGTTAGTGCAGAAAAAATACTATTCCGCCATCTTGTATGATCCGCCATATTGGAATTAGAATGACGCCACACAGCTAACCATGTATTGTCATCCAAAATAAGCGTGTATACCAAATTTCAGCTCAATCGGTTAAAGATAACTGATTTAAAATCAGTTCAGTTGCAAGATTCCACCCGGACATACATTGCAAGTTAATATAAAGCTTGTAATAATAAAAACTAGAATTAAAAAATCTGACTTCGTATACTTGTTTAGAATAATATAGGTTATATTTAAAGAGTCAGTATAAACATTGTGAATCTATTTATAACTTGGTGGCTAATCAGCAAATAGGGTTGATCTTTCGGAATTATTTGAAATATCATTTAAAAGGTTATGAGTTATGTATTGTAATTATTTTAGATTTTATTGTATCACGCAAAACAACATTTATACACTGACTTTTACTGATACCGAAATAGACAGAGCAACTTAACTAGACATAATAACAGAAAACATAATAAAAAACCCGGCTTCAAGATATTTGGATTGGGTTGGTTTGTCCCCTATTACACGCACTTCAGTGTTTCTGCCTATCCGTTTGGCTAAATACAGGCGCGATAATGTGCTTATAGTTGGATATATTTGTCACACAGACAATCCGAGAAGCCCCCTAGCCTGACGATGGAGGAAGAGAGTGAAGAGGAGGGCGGAGTGTCTGGGACAGGTGGTGGGGGAGGCGTAGGGGGGCGGCTGGCGGTGTGCCACACGGAGGCGTGCTTAGCTCCCGGGGACCACTCCATCCGCAGGAAGTGGCTCATCAAGATGAGGAGTAGCGTCAACAAGCTGGTGAGATTTCCTCATTTTAGATATGAAGTTTTCACAGTTTGCCCTGGGCCCCAATTCTATCGTCGTGGAGTAGCTATGACTCCATTTTTTAAGGCATAAAATAACATCTTGTATCAATGGTCACTAGAATATGACTATACTCCATTTGTTATAACATTAGAAATACGAGGCTCGTAGAAGTAGGAGTGCAAAACATTTTTTTTCAAAAACAAAACAATAGCATTGTAAAAACAGTAACAAATAACAACAAAATTACTAAATTTCGGTAATAACAACAAACAAGGCGTAGCATTCAGAAGTATTTACATGTGAATGACAATCACCTAACATTGTTTACGTCAATTTGACTGCCAACATAAACCGGCAAAATAAGAAAGATCCTGTTGTCACAATGGATGAAGGGATTAGGTAATATTTTAGATTTGGTAGGATTATAGTGAAACGAAAAGCGTTCCCGGTATTATTCATCCCTGCTTATTTAGGTTTTTTGTATCGACACTGTTATTTTAAATTGGAAAAAATATATATATCTAAATGAAAGCCACTTAATTTAATAAGATAAATAGTGAAAATGATTAGTTACAGTGAGACTGCTGGTTTAAAAATATATTCTAATTAATTGGGCGTCAATCGTAACTGTAATATGTTAATTGTTACAAAGTGCACATTAAAAATAACCTTTTTTAACTTCTTTCTAATGCTATAACAAATGGAGTATAGTTAAATTGCATCAAGGTGACAATATCTATTGTCTAGACTGCTCATATTCTGGGTACCATTGAAAAAAGATGTTCATGACTTAAAAAATTGAGCCTTGTCAACTCCACAACAATAGTGTTAGCAGACTTGGGGCCCTGGTTCTGAAATGATCACAATCGTTGTTGTGATTGGTCGACGGCTAGAGCCAGTGGCTCAAGTGTGGGTAGCCCGGCTAAATGCAACGAGTTGTTTCGGGTTCAATTTTGGAAATGGACTTTTCGGAATTTAGCCTGTTTTGGGTGTCACTGGGTTCGCCTGAGGATGCAAAGCTTTAGTTTGGGATCATACAATGTGTATGTATTGTATATTTAATTCATTATTTACTATCGGAATGGGTGGTGGAGATACTATTATTACCTTTTGTATATTGACGATTCGTAATTGCCTGCATTGGTTTATTTGAATAAAAAAAAATGATTCTGATTATGTTTCCGACTTCATTTATTAAACGACGAAAAAAAAACTTGAGAGTGTCAAGGGACACCCGGATGGAACGAAGTTCCTTATGAAATAAAAAAAAGCAAAAAAAATTTACATATACATACACACACACACACACATACGCATCGAAATCGCATTTTATTGTATACATAAATGCATACAATAAAAATCACACACACACACATATGTAAAAGTGTCGTTACAAAATGTCGTGCCAGTCTTAATTTTTTCCGTCTAGTCCCCTTTCGCATCGCGCGATAAGGAACTACGTTCCAAAAAACGGAGGGGGTTCTCAATTCGACGAGTTTTTTTTTCTTTCGATCTCGATAACTTTCTCCAAGAATGTTAAATTATGTGATCCTTATGGAGAAGAGTAATCATGGAGTTTCTTGCCCATTCTTCTCCATAAGAAATGTAGTCCTGAATTTGTAGTAAGGCATATATATTTTTTTACGATTAATGATTTACATTATTATGCATGGAATAAAATCTAATAACATTTTGTAAAGAAATGTAAGCGTAATAATCATTGATTGTTTATCGGTGACAAAGCATACAAAAATACCGTGGCAGCTGTTACGACAGCGTGGTATATGGACGCCGCAGCCATTCATACAGACTATATAGATGGTACCTAATGACAGCGCAGGTCGCGTCCATACATAATTCAGCCGTTCTGAGTTTACTTATGTTCTATGTGGTCGGCAGTTGAAGCTGAAGGGCGACTACCCTGGGCTGCACACCATCCCGCTGTGCGCGGCGCACCACCGCGCGCTGGCCCCGTTGCTGGCCTGCGCGCTGTGCCGCCGCCGGCTCACCAAGCACCACAACCTGCACTTCATACACCACGTACGTATGACCTTACCAATACTCGTATGTAGACGAGGTGCTATACAAGTCACAAATGATATTTAGGCAACATATCGCCGCCGGGTAAAAGCCGTATTGACTCAACCTCATAAGACGGAGAAAAATTCGCCATTTCCAACAATATACAGTTAACCAAACCTCCGCCATGTCGAACATTAGCATGAGCTGGTATCGAAAGTTTTTAAAGTCACAAATTATATTTAAGCAGCATACCGACGGCTAAAACGCGTATTGACTCGAGCGCCATTTTATTAACTTTGCACGAAATCCAACTCAAAAGTCTCCGAAAATCCGTTCAGTAGTTTTTGCGTGAACAGTTAACATTTTTATATATCTTCTCTAGTATTGTGGCAATGGTGCTGTCTGCTCTCATGGCATTGCTGCTCCTGAGAATGTATTACTCGTAATTATCATTTTGAAAAGAGTAACCATTGAGTTTCTTACCGGCTCTTCTCAGTGGAAGCAGCATTCCGAACCGGTGGTAGAATCTGACTAAGTGCTTTTTGGCCTACACGAATAAACCTATTTTGTTTTTTTATTTATTTATATTTATATATTCCATACGGCTCTTAACTTCATTCATTCGTCAATTGCTACATTCAGAAGTCTTCCAACAAAATATTCTACGACTATACTTTCAGATATCATTGTTGGTTGATATGTAGGGTAACCATACCCACTGTTGGCATCCCCCCACTTATTGGCACCCATGACTTTAAGTTAAAATAACAAGAAAACCATTGGGTTAAACCCCTGATTTTATGTCAAAAATGGAAAGATTGAACATTTTTTAATCAACAACCCTTAACTTTAAACTCAAACTCAGACTTAATTATTACAAACTTTAAGTTTGTTTGGGACATACACTAAAAAGCCCTTTTTTACGCATTTTCTTAAGGACCGGTACTTGTGCCAGTAACCGGGAAATCGGAAAATTTGGAACAAATGTAAAAATCTTATATTTCTAGTTTTATTTTTTTTACAAAAATCTCGAAAAATTCAAATATGAGTGGATATTCTATAATCTGGATATCCTTTTAAGCGAAATAACGGCTCATAGAGCGTTTTGGTGACTGATTTTCTCCGAGTAGGCGCTTAAGGTGCCAATAGCTGGGGGTTTTACCCTATAAAAATGTTGTGTGAATGCAGGGGTACATGGAGTTGAACCCGCAACTGGACGCGGCGGGCGTGCCGGTGCGGTTCACGGAGCGGCCCGTGCTGTGCAAGGGCTGCCGGTACTACTGCACGCTGCTGCAGCGCCCCGGACACAACCACGACTACGCCAACGGATACAGACGCAAGTCAGTTTACTACTCTATTTATATAGCTATAAGGTACATATTAGTATGTAGTCATTACTAGTGTAAACACTTTATTATCGATATGTATTACGTATTACCGAGTGGTCGAACGCACGCTTTACAATCAAAGTGCGCAGGTTCAAACCCCGGCTTGCACCTCTGGGTTTATGTGCGCATCTCATTTTCAACCGAGATTATCACTTGCTGCGAAATGGTGAAGGAAAACATCGTGAGGAAACCTGCACGTCTATATAATGGCGTGTGAAGTTCACCAACCCGCACTGGGCCACCGTGGTGGACCCTAGCCCAAAAATATTCCTCGTATTGAGGGAGAATGTGCTCGGTATAATGGCAATAGGCTCGCCCCCTATTACATTGAGACCAAAATACATCTGCGAAGTGTGGGCGCACTACAGTGCAGCGCACCAAAATCTTTTTACTAAACGTATATTTATGTACACTATAGGGAAATATATTTCACATTATTTATCATCATCAAAATCATTTCATCATCATAATGATGTTGTTCCAGATTACTTCAAATATACAATATTGAGCTGCCACCTGAGCTACAAGGCGAGGCAGAAGAGTCACCCCAGGACGAGATCGCTAAACAAAAGAAGAAACAACGCGCCAAATCGAAACAGCGCAAATCCACCGAGCCAGACAAGGACAGCGAATCCTCGGAGCGAACAAGCGAGAGCACGCCAGAGAAAGACAAAACTAAAAATGAACACGAACCGGCGTTAGACGAAGACATCGAAAGCTTGATATCGTCAAACAAAATACTGGTACCGGGTGCCGTCAAGAGTAACGAATCCGCTCCACAGAGCGAAGGCTCCGAAGGCGATGCCGGCGATATGGACGCACCGATCATCCCAATAGACAAACAAACAGAATTACAATACTTATTACAGAAGCAAAACAACCCAGCACAATTCCTACCGAAACCTAATTTAACACAAAAACAGAGGAACATTATGAAACTACAATTAACAGGTATACAGAAGCCAGGACACCAACATAGGATCACTGAGAAAAATGCTAAAAGAATACACAAATTGGGACAGATAGTCGCACATACCGACAAGACTAGTGAAGAGGATGAAAGAATGAGGGATGGCATACCAATTCTAAAGAATATTTCGCTGAATGACGAGTGTACCATAGAAACTATACCTAACAAACGACCCGCGGATATAAACACTTTAAAAAACAAATGGCAGATGTCGGAAAGCTTTACGCAAGTGAAGAAGAACCTTAGCGAGCTGTCCAAGAACAAAGACCATAAGAAAATACCCGAAGTGAAGTACTCCAATCCTGTAAAAAGATTGGAGACAAACCCATCAATATCTGTCAGGGAGTTGTTCCCGGGCGAGGAAGAAATGAACCTACAGTGTAATGTAGAGTTCAATAATGTGAAGGGAGTGACCCCGGAAGGCTGGGAGAAGTGCAACACGATGATACAATACGATGTAGAGACGAAAAAGCTTTGGAACGAACTCCAAAGGCCCTACGGGAACCAATCCAGCTTTTTAAGGCATTTGATTCTGTTGGAGAAGTATTTTAGAAGTGGGGATTTAGTGTTATCACATAACGCGACTCCCCACGCCGCTACTTACAGTGATTCGGTCCAAAGTAGACTCAGAGCGTACGATAACGTTGTTACCGACGCACCGAGACGTAGCGAGCCTGCAATAAGCCTCATAGAATTCAGAAAGAAACCATCAATGAATGGTAAAAGTCTTCTAAAAACAAATCATAATGAAGACAGAGAAAGTAAGAGATTTATGCCTCCTCCGGGCATATTGCCGAAATCCAAGTCGAAAGTAGACAAGACTAAGTCCAAGCCGTTGCCTCCGGAGCTAATAGCTATAAACACACCAAACGCTCAAGGCAGGAAGGCCATACAAAACGTACTGCATAATATACAGCAGTTGGTCAAAGGTGTTTCGGCGTCTGATCCTACGGAGATCGCGGCGGCGCCCTTGCCGCTGTCCAAGTATGAAGCTCCTAAGGAAAAGAAGGAGTTGCCTAAGAGGGACGATACTCCGAAGAAGACGAAGGCCACCAGCAAGCCCTGGCGGCCAACGTTGATGCCCATTACGCCGGTGAGTTTCACATTGTTAACAATTTTTTTTAGCATAGACATAGGAAATTCTAGATCACATGACAATTCCATCACCTTTCGCTTAAAGCGAAACAGGCGAGTGTGAAGGAATTACATGACAATTCCATCACCTTAAAGCGAAACAGGCGAGTGTGAAGGAGATAGGTATCACATTTTATAAGTCTGATATTTATAGATTTTATTAACACGCCTATATACCCCGAAGGGATAGTCAGAGGTCCATTGATGTGTACAAACACTTCGTGTATATAAGTCGCTTTGAAGTAGGCTGCGAGCCTATTGCCATTATACCAGGCACATTTACAAGAGAGATTTGAGTCCATCATGCTGGCCCAGTGTGGGTTGGTGAACTTGACATGCCTCTCTACAGACGTGCAGGATTGCTTGCGATGTTTTCACCATTCAGCAAGTGGTAATCATTCACTACGACTAATATTGTTTATTATTATGATATTATAGTCTGTCAACCCACACTGGGCCAGCATGGTGGACTATGACCTGAATCCCCCTTGCATTAAGGGGAGGCCCGTGCCCAGCAGTGGGGCGTTAAAAGGGCTGTAGTTAGTTTATTATGATATTGTAAAATCTCTTTCAGGAGAACCTATCGAAAATCGCCCGCGAGCCGACCCAAGTGGCGGTGGATGGTCGGACTCTACCCAGCCTGGTGCAAGTCATGTCCTCCGGCAAGCGATACCACATCACGCTGCAGGACTACAACAAGATGTGCATCATGAGACGTGAGAAACTCCAGCAGATACACGACGGAGAGAAGAAACGACCTTCCACCGACGAGAATACAGTCGTCACCGAAATACAACCGTCCGCAATACTCGGCAACGGTGGCACCGTACTCCAAAACCTATCCAGCGACGACAAATCGCAAGATAGAAAAGATATTCCCGATCTGGGACAGATAGGCAGCAACGCGGCGACAATATTGAAAAATGTCGGTTTGAAGAATATTACTATAGCGCCGATACCGCAGAAAACGGCCACGGTGACGTCCCACACGGTCGCCTCCCCCGTCGTAACGTCGCCGTCCCTGCTCACGGCGACTCCCATGAAGCTCCCGCAGCTGGGCCCGGCGGTGACGATCAGCGAGTCCATAGTGGCGCCGCCGGTCATGACCAGCCACCTGATCATGCCGAAGATACCGAAATCGCTGACGGTTATACCGCAAACGGTGGTCGCGGGCATGCCGCAGAACGTCGTCGGCACGTCGATAACGTCGCAGCCGATGTCGGCCGAGAACGTACCATAACGAAGCCTGATAATCGTCATGTAGCGACGGCCTAAGTGACGTCTCGTCACAGACTATAGTGAGAATGTTATGCAATAAGTGTAAACACCGGAGAAGCCTTAATAAAAATAACTGTATATATTAGTGTAGTGCCGGCCGCGTTGTGAGTGACTGGATATAATGGAATGTGTTTAAATATATTACTCTGAAAGGTTTTTACTTTTTTTTTTTCTTTTTATTGTGCAAATGATTCGAAGCGAATGGCGGTGGTCACTTATCATTATGGACTAAAGATTTTTACGGAAACTAAAGTATATAATGTTGCTTGATGGTTTCAAAAAATACTCCCTTACAGGTTACAAAGTCAATATGAACTGTTTACAAATGCTTGTAACGATATTGAAAATTGATGTTTTTTTAACAATATGGAATGGGATGAGTTCTACTCAGTACTTATAATTTGCCGATGTATCTACCGTAAGGTTGAAACATTACTGTTAAGGTTTATACAGTAGCAAATCGATGCTTATGCATATGAAGGTATTATTTGATACTGGAAACATCTTGTATAATATAAAGGTTTGAAACTAAATCAGATTATGTAACTATGCCTGAAGTAGTGAACTATCCCTAATATCCTATGCAATTTATCGTTACGCCTATAAACCCTGAAAGGGGTAGACAGTCGGTACACTGAGCTGTGAAATAGCTGCAAGGGAAATTATATCTTATAACCATCACTTAAAGTTTAATATGCAATGAACTTAAGTCTTAAGAAACTTTGTTGCCATAAGATCTTTGTCCTATATTTATATCCTGGTTTTATATCTAGTAATTGAATATAAAATTCGAAATTGTCTATCCAGGTATAACATTAAGCATTTATTATTTATTTACATTCATACATCATTAAAACATCGACACATTATGTGACGTGTTTTTCGACTACCGTCATTTATCAAAGAGAATATCGCCATAATATTTTCTATACCAAATACATTTAGCCAGACCAGCTGTGCTATTCTGTAAGCAGACAATCTACCCTAATTTGCTTCCTAGCGTTTCTTTCAATTTAATTTAATTCGTCCGAAGAGAATTTAGAATTTCTTAACTCTACGGACTCAATATTCTGTATTGGTTACCGTAGTTCATGGCTTACGCGATTAACAGGTGTAAGGAGTGGCCTATGCCTGGTTTCACTGACTAGGAGACGCCCAACATGATGCCTAATTATTAATACACTGCAATTCAATTGTCAACTGCTTTAAATTCAACTTAAATGTTAACAAAGATTATTCTCTTTCTCATCTATGAATTATAAGAGTGAATTAGCGACATAACCTGTGGCATGAATCTTGTCTTGTCACGCGGAGTACTGCTGCTGCTATTTAGACACAGAAATCGTTAATAGTCAAATGGATCTTCACTGAGATGCCGTGAACGTCGTCACAGCGACGTAATGTGACATTTAAATGTATTTCGTCGCTGTCACGACGTTGACGGCTACGTTTTAACTTACACTAGAAGACGCCTAAACGCAGTGGTAGTGTTAGTATTTAGGTATCATGTTTAGGCATTTCCTAATGATAGTGAAAATGGGTATAAATAAATAGTTAAAGGTTATGGCTTTATCTAACCAGCGCCCCCTATCGGCGGAAATCCTCGTATCATTTGCACAAACTTGTCCACTGTATCTATAAGGATGTATAGCTTAATAGTAAGAATATCTCGTATTTTTCCAACTGTTATTTAATATAGTATAATAATGAATACAATTTTTTTTGGTACACAAATTAAACTATTTGTATTTTTCTCGGAATTCATAGGAAAACTGATCGTATTACCAAGGCGTTTAAGATCAAAATTGACTGGTAACTTGTCAGGTAATTAGTTTAATAAAAGATAAAATTGAACAAAGTCTTATAGTAATAGAGTTCAAAATTCATTGCATGGAAAAGAGGTATATGCGTCATGTCTACACAATGAGATTCAAAATGATTCTTATAAAGTACAGATACCTAAGTGCTAAAAAGTCGTCCAAAAAAAATGGACTTAAAAATGGGTGAATTAATGGGCTGGCCTCGTCTTATACGTGTTGACATAGATTATCTAACGTACATAGATGTCAAAGGCACACAAAATTGGACGTGCGTAACTGTCGAATGGACGTTTGCATCAGTATGGAGTACACCACTGAATAGTATGAACATTTATAGAAATTCGACCATGTTTTTTAAACTCTTAGTCAATTTCTATAACTCGTAATATGTCGAGTCCTATGTAAAATTTGATGTTCTGTTTTGTGAATATTGGTAGTCGCCCCTGTTAAGTGTACTTTACACTGCTGAATAGGGTTATGGATATACCCAAAGGCCAGATACCTGTGACAAATATTCAAAGTTCTATAACCCAGAAACTATGATAGTTAGGTGTAAACTGTCTTCACTAAGCATCCACATATGAGCTACAGTATATGTACCCAAAGTATTAATTCGGACTTCTGATACACCGGTATATTCTTTATTAAATGATTTCATATACTGTACACCACTAATGGTTACAGACTTGTTAAACCCATTCTAAATCATATTGAATTCAATTACTGTTTAAGTTGCAAGTAAATTTCAAAAACGTGGTAAAAGGTCTATTATTCGCGCCAAGACTACGCTCACGGAATTTGTCAATTTTGTCTCTTTCCCTCCTTTGAAATAAGACAGAGAGTGGGAGTGAAAGTGACTCGGTATGGTACAATCCGTGGCGCAAGTCTTGTCTTGGCGGATCTAGGTCCATCCCTGAATAAGTATTTAGCTGAGTCAGGAAAGGTGTCTAAGCTACCTAATTCTGGTTACTACGCCTATTGTTTAACTCAACCCTTTCAGTTCGGTTCGGGGCAAAAAAGGAAAGTGTGTCTTTAAATACAGACATTTAATATAGTTTAGTTTGTGTTCCAAAAACATTGCAGTCATGAAACTCATAGAGCTAAAAATCCACTATAGTAGAAAATAAAAACAGGAATTTTTGACTAATGCGTTTATTTCATGGATTACTTTGGAGTTTATACAGTAAATTATTAGAAGGGACATTTATAGTACTAGTGTTGAACCACGTTGAACCGTCAACGTCGTCACGACGACGTATTGCAGTAAAAATTGAAAACAATCGATGTCGCAGCGTTGTCGACAAGGGTATACGCATCGAGAATCATGAAACTAGTTGTAGCATGTCAAGACCAGACTTATGTCACGGGTCACGGAAAATGTTGATTTTGTCTGTCTCACTCTCTCGCTCTCTCGCGTATGAAATAAGACAGAGCGAGCGAACAAATCCGTGACAGAGGTCCAGTCTTGACATGCATGCTAGCCCCGCTGATCAATGAAGTACAGTCAGCAACAATAATAGGTAAAATACTAAGTTAGTAATAGTGTATTTAAATACGTATTTTTTAACTTTCGTCAAGTTAGAAGGAGTTTAATATTGTGATATAAAAAACTAACGACTAAATTAAATTTGTCAGCACTAAACATATGGCAATTAGTTTAGTTTTGCGTAACAAATCAATACCACTCTCTTAGCGACAATTTAAATCAATCAAAATATTATTCTTATTTCATTATTTAAGTATTTACAAATTAACGGAAGATACATACATATAATCGAATTTATGCAATATCTGTTCGAAAATAAACCATAAAATTTGATCTAAATTATAAATGTCCCTTCACATGAAGGAATAACTCCATATTTATAGAAATTTCCAAAACAAGAAAACATCTGTGAATGCATTGTAATTTTCTATAAATAAGGGCGTTCAAATAAAAAAAAAAGAATTTTAAAAAATTACAGAAATGTTGGTGATTAAATTTGTGCCTGACAGAGGATTATAACTCTTAATTACGTTAACATAACACACATATTGTACATATGGATATCGCTAATAGATTCGACGACGGTTAGGTCCAGTGGTTCGAGCGTAGGCCGCCTTGGTTGCAGGTTCGAATCCCGCCAGAGGCCAATTTCGGGAATGGCCTGTTCGGAATTTACCCTGGGTGTGGATCGCCCCCAGTCCATTGTATGGTACCCATAGTACAAGCGTTGCTTGGTTTGGGATCACACGATGAGTATGTGTTGGCGGTATATTATTAAATCAATGGAGAGTTCTGAAAACTTGAAGCTCATTGATCTCTGCACTTGTAAATGTAAGATAAGTTATATTTTGTATCGAAGTGTTAGGATAGATTGTTTATTTTAAATATGTATTAATTATATTAGATAAACGTCCCCGATTACAAATTGTAAATAACGGTCTGTAGGCTAAGCATGACCGCGTATACTTTTTTATCTCTTTCAACTGTCAGATTTGTCGAGAAAATGACGTCACACCGAGTCATGTCCAGGCTCTGTAGCATGACCGCGTAGACATAAGTTTTATCTCTTTCAACTGTCAGATTTGTCGAGAAAATGACGTCACACCGAGCCGTGTTCAGAACAAAAAGCTCGAAGTGACATAATTTTCTCGATAAATCTGACAGTTGAAAGAGATAAAACGTCTACACGGTCACAAGCTCGGTGTGACGTCATCTTCTCGAGAATATTATATGAAAGAGATAAAACTTGTGTCTTCACGGTCATGCTGAGCCATGTATTAATTAAGGCGAGCCAATTGACGCAACTTATTTTGAATATGTACTCTATGTCAATATATATATAGATTGAATTTCTGTGGTAACAGCTACACCCCCACGCGACAAAATGTGTTCGCGCTGTCAATATCACGTTGTCGAAGAATGAACTTTTTCTGTAAGTCAATACAGTTAGTTTTTGGTATTGGCTTAAAATGGATGCGCATGCGTTTTGCCTGTAAGCGCAGGGGACCAATTCTCACAAAATCGACATTTGAAAAAAAAAACGCCAAATTAGTCTTATTTTTTTGGTTTCGTTTCGACATACCTATGTCTATGTAGAAATAATGCCGATCCTAAGAGAACTGTTCCCCAGGGCGGAATGCATCAGAAATACTTACATGTATTTTTAAATATGTATACATATGGCAAGACAGTCTTTAGAACCAATTTTTACAATACCTATCATGTACAGATGTATAGCGTTTCGACAATTTTATTATGAATTCGTTTGTAGAAAGTTATGGCCCAATTAAATTGCCATTGCAGAACACATGTACTGAAATATGCTCCTGTAATTGGTGTGTATTAAATATGGATGTAATTTTGTAATTGTGTAAAGTATTAAGTATTTTTATATAAAAAAGCAATAATGTTATACGATAACCTAAATTTTGTAGCGATCGCGTAAATTCTTAAGAATAATGGTCCATCCAATGATATTCGACTAAACTAGTAAACTAGAATATCATTGGGTCTATCGCAAAGTTTTGACACTTAAAGGATTGTGACAAGTTAAGAAACAGAAACTATTTAGCTCTGATTCTATAGGCGTCAAACTACGGTGTGGTTTACACAGGGCCTGACTCAATGGAAAGCAGTGCCGTAAATAGCTTATTCTGCGCCCTGTGCGATCTTCTATAACTGCGCCCTTGTTTTTTTTAGATTTAAATAAAATAAAAAAATAGGGGCACAGCGGGAACTTATCAGGAGCAAACCGAAAAAATAATAGTCCTGCCTGGTTTGGCCATTTTTGCGCCCTCCAGTGTCTACGCCCTGTGCCTGGGCACTGATGGAAAGAGGTAATTAAATCACAAAATAAACTACATTCTTCAAGATATAGATGAGGCCAGTTTGTCACCTGATAATCATTTAACTTAACATTATTAGAAAAACAATACTTGTAATACCGACGCATAAAAGGTGAAATGACTCAAGAGCCAAGGGCGATATTGAGTTACAATATCGTTGGAATCAGCTAATTTTTACAAGCTTTATATTAACTTGCAATGTATGTCCGGGTGGAATCTTGCAACTTAATTTTATATCAGTTATCTTTAACCGATTGAGCTGAAATTTGGTATACACGCTTATTTTGGATGACAATGCATGCTTAGCGATGTGACGTGATTCTAATTCCAATATGGTGGATCATCCAAGATGGCGGAATAGTTATTTTTTCTGCACTACCACAGTATGGGTATCAAATGAAAGGGCTTGCAGAGGAGAACACGAAAACTAAGAGCAATTAAATAAAAGATTGTTTTTAAAAAGTTTTTTTTACCATTCATTTCTCTGTCTTTTGAGTTGGGCTTCGTGCAAAGTTACTAAAATGTCGCTTGAGTCAATTCGCTTTTTAAACGTCGCCGCGTCGATATGTTACTGATGTTACATGTTACTGAACGCCACAAAAAAATAAGTGTTTGCTTTACCCAAAATTTGATAGGTATTTTTTAATTTTTTTTAAATTTTATAACTTTCTTAGGTATTTTTTAATACGCATTCCCAAACAATCATGCGAATATTTTGCCACTTAAATCGACCATTTTTATACTTCACTTAATTAATTATGATATTTGCTTACACATAACCCGTTAAAACGAAGATAGCCAATAGCAGGCGTATTTTAAATGTGCCAGCGCACGCGTAGTGCATCCAACCAATCATGAGCTGGAAATGGCGGCATGTTTAAATAGTTTGACATTCGGGAATGTGTGAACAACTCGCAAAATCGATCTTCGATTGTGTCGAGTACATAGTAACGTTTTCATTGTTGTAAATCAGACTAAATTGACAATGCAATATGCGACAACCATGGGGATATTATAATAACGGAGATGGCACGTCGAGCCCGCGCTGCGGTATATTTTTCTGGTTTATCTGACTCCGCCATTTTTGTTTTCCCATATAGTTGCCGTATACTACAGGTACATGAGATAACAACAATGGCGGAAAAATCGCCGCAGAGCTATACGAAGAGTGGAGTGGAGTCGTTATGGGTACTCTAGATACTCTTATGTCGACAACATACTCCTGTTGTTATTATTTTTTTTACGAAATGAGCGAAATGATGATATTTAATGGAATAAGATGAGGAATGGCTTCACCTGCGACTAGCGCGGGTATTTCGCCAATGTCAAGTAATTAATAGCAAGGACAAATTCAATAAATACACATAATAAATAAAAATGAATGATGACAGTGATAAAGATGGCGGATGAATCCTTTACTGCAGTTGTAATGTCCAATATTAGAATTTGACAACGACCCAAACGTCACTTTTTGACCCTTATAAAATAGAGAATATATTTTTTAAGGCCATAGACAAAGCAATATATTTTATAACTACATAAAGGGAATTCAAACATTATTTATGTGTTGTTGCGATACATGTAGTGTACCTACTAATGTTGTCGATTTTGCGAGTAGTCGCCCCGAAACTATGTATTATTATAATAGTATAACATAAATGACTAAGCTGACTGTACATAATCGTAACCATTTACAAGTGCAGTTAATGTTATAACATGATTATATATCTATATTGTTGAAATTTAGCTATTTTATTTTGGTCCAATAATATTGCTCGGTCCAATGTTAATGCTAGATGTTGTACAGAAGGATATACTTAAATATATATTATATTAATTAAACGTATCTTTGTTGCGGTGGCGTCGCGACTCAACGCCCTGCACCCACATTTGAAAATGTACTCTATTTTAATATACATAAAGATAGAATTTATGTGGCCACGCGTCGAAATTCGCTCGCCGCATCGATGACATTTCGTTGAAAAACGTGCTTTTTGTTCATGTTATTACAGTTCGTTTTGGTATTGGCACGAAAAATTGGGCGCAGGGCTCAATGCTCACTATGTTTTGTACAGTTTCTGTGATAATTGTTGGTTTGGGACTGGGGACGTTAGAGCTGTGATTAGAGATAGAATCGAGCGTATTATCACGCTAAAGCCTTTGCGGGGTAAGCGAAGTTGTCCACGACACACTTAAAAATATATAATTGTTTCGTCTTTTGTACATCACATATCTGTACTAATTTCTCCCCTCCGACACTGCTTACCCCGTAATGCACGCGTGATGATATGTTGAAAAATAACAGAGACTGTATAAACACTTCCCGTCGCCCTCAACGTCACCGCAACAGACCCCTTACAAATAAATACGACTAGTATTTTAGTATTTGGAAGTTTCCATCTTATTCGTAGTTCAGTACACGTGTACCGAACAAATGTAAGCAGAACATAGCCCGGTCGTTTAGTTTCTTCCAAAGATAGAGTGTTAGTTCACAATAATATTATTTTTTAGTTTTATTATTATTTTTCTCTCTCGTTCGGCGCGTCCTCGGTGCGCTCGAGGTATGAATTGTCTAATAAACATATCTCTTTGAAATGTTGTGTTTTCTTTTATGCATGAAGCTATGACTGGCCAATCAGACCCTGGGGCCTTACCACTACCCCTTAAAGTATCTCCTAGTTTTTCTAAGAAATAATCAAATGTTAATGGAATAAGATGAGGAATGCCTGCACCTGCGATAAGCGGTATTTATGGCAATCTTGAGTAATGAACAGTGCCGGATTATGGTAACTTGATGCCCTAAGCAAACTTTCCCTGTGCCCCCCCCCTATCCTTAATTGAACTGCAAATAATTAATTGAAATAAAAAGTGAATATACGTATCGTAGGTACCTACAATAGTATTGAAATTGCTTTCGTGTGCTGTTTAGGGTTCCATACTCAAAAAAGAAAAAACGGAACCCTTATAGGATCACTTTGTTGTCCGTCTGTCTGTCTGTCTGTCAAGACCCTTCTCAGAAACGCGAGAAGGTATCAAGTTGAAATTTATAACCATGAAATTTGGCAAAAAAGCAAGGTCTTATAGCACCAGTAAAAGAAAAAAATCCGAAAATTGTAAATTTATTGTTAGAAAATGTTTTTTTGCGATTACAAACTTATTTTGTAGTTAGTTTGTATAGGGACACGAGTATACCAACTGCAAAGTTAAGTTTGTCTCTCTATCTAGTTTATCTTTTCGTTAGAGGAAGGCTCGGTGCTTTCACAGTCTAGGTAAAGAAGCCTCGGTGCGCGAGTCCAGCTCGCACTTGGCCGGTTTTTATTTATAATGTGTATTTATTTAATTTGTCCTTGATATTAATTACTCGACATTGCCATAAATACCGCTAATCGCGGTGCAGGCGTTCCTCATCTTAATCCATTAAAATGTCATAATTTCGTAAAAATTAAGAAGATGAAATTGAACTTAAAAATGTGCTTCTTCTACGAGTTTTTATTTTAGTATTGGTACAAATTTGTAGCGCATCCATCTACTACTTGCACTACACGTAGGTACCTAATTACTATTTATTAATGGCTACTAGATTCTTTCTTCTTATGTTTGGCCCCACCCTTAGTTCTCTTCCATTTCATTCTTCTGTTCTGGAACCACACCTTTACCTGTCGAAAAATCATGTTATTTTTATGCATATTCAATAAAACTATTGATGACGGGTTAGTCCACTATAAGGCGTCACGACGCTCACTATACGGCGCCGCGACGCTCACTTCTAGGCATCGCGACGCTCATTGTAAAGCGTCGCGAAGCTCATCATAAGGCGCCGCGACGTTCATCATAAGGCGTCGCGACGCACACTATACGGCTTCGCGACGCTCACTATACGTCGTTGCAACGCTCATTATAAGGCGTCGCGACGCTCACTATACGGCGCCGCGACGCTCACTTCTAGGCATCGCGACGCTCATTGTAAAGCGTCGCGAAGCTCATCATAAGGCGCCGCGACGTTCATCATAAGGCGTCGCGACGCACACTATACGGCTTCGCGACGCTCACTATACGTCGTTGCAACGCTCATTATAAGGCGTCGCGACGCTCACTATACGGCGCCGCGACGCTCACTTCTAGGCATCGCGACGCTCATTGTAAAGCGTCGCGAAGCTCATCATAAGGCGCCGCGACGTTCATCATAAGGCGTCGCGACGCACACTATACGGCTTCGCGACGCTCACTATACGTCCTTGCAACGCTCATTATAAGGCGTCGCGAAGCTCACTATAGGCGTCGCGACGCTCACTATAAGGCGTCGCAAATCTCAGTCGCGACGCGTTATCGTGAACGGTGCGATGCCATGTAGCGATTGTCGCGACGCTCCATATAGTAAGTAATATTCTGTTTAAGTTTATTTAACTTGTTTTTAGTTTAATAAGGGATTCGAAAATTGATTTAAGTTTCTGTAAATTTTGGGTTTCCCTTAAAAAGTTAGGTCATTAAAGTCAGTACTTTCGAGTCTCATAGTCAGTAAAATCAGTATTTTTGACCAAACAATCTGTTTCGAGCCCTGCAGGTGGTGCTAAGGGGGCAGGTGAAGAATACCCTGCTACTTTCCCATAGGGAGCAGGAATTGTAGGAGGTATATTGTGTATTGCAAAGTTTACAAAAGTTATTAACCTGTCTCTCTGTGAGATGTAACGCCACGGCGATCTCGTAGCGCCGAAGTCGGGTGAGGTAGTTGGCTCGACAGAACTCTGCTTCCAGACTCCGGATCTGTGCCTTCGTGAAGGCGGTCCGCTCTTTACGCGCGCCCGGAGACAACTGCGACTCTACAGAAAAACATATATATACATGCTTTAAACAGAATTTTCGGTATTTGCTCTGGGCCCCAAGCCCACACTCACGTTATGCAATTACTATGACTTAATTTTCAAGGCATGAACACAACATCTTTTATCAATGATAGGTAGCAGCAAGCAGTGGTAGCCGAGTGGTCGAACGCACGCCTCAATCGAAGTGTGCAGGTTTAAACCCCGACTCGCACCTCTGGAATTTATGTGCGAATCTCATTTTCATCCGAGATTATCACTTGCTATGAAACGGCGAAGGAAAACATCGTGAGGAAACCTGCACGTTTGAGGGAACTTGACTAGTTTACGATAGAGTGTGAAGTCTGCCAACCCGCACTGGGCCAGCGTGTGGACTATGGCCCGAATCCCCCTCGCATTGAGGGGAGGCCCGTGCCCAGCAGTGGGTCGTTAAAAGGGCTGTAGTAGTAGTAGTAGTAGTAGGTGGCTAAAATATTACCAGTGTAGATATTAGACATTGTTACCTTGAAGCCATTAGGTACACTAGACATATTCTAAATACAACATTGACAAAATATGTTGTTTTCTTGCCTTAAAAACGTATTTTTGTGTGCTTTCAGCACATGCTAAAATTTTTTTTGCTATCTTGAAATGTTTCAAAGCTTGTTTGACAATCAAATTCACCACCACACATCACACCACATCTGAGTGTGTGTGTTTAGTAATTATAAATAGTTTCCGTAATCCGTTTTCACTTACGTGTACCGTTAAATAGTTAAAAGTACCTATAATGAGTGTTTTGTTCTACGCATCACAGTAAAGGTTGGAAATAAAGTATTTTCACATACTTTATTGGTATGCAAAAGTATAATTATCAAAAATAAAGTAGGATACTTTATTATAAAGTATGGTTGGCAACCCTAGGTCTGGGTGGAAATGGGATCGCCCCTAGTCTACCTACTATAGTTGTTCCTAGTTTGTGAACAAAAGTCGTCAATATCGTGATTAAAACAATTAATGTTCCATCCAGGTGAAGCTAGGTACCTACATCCGTTAGCCACCACCTCCGCGATGTCTACCAGATGTGGCGGCGCCTGCTTCGGCGCCAGCACTGTTTACAACTACCGTTTAATAGTTGTCATTGTTTGTATTTGCCTTTGCAAATTTTCCGCCGGCTGTGTTATGGCAGGAAGGCATATTTATTTATATGGTTTATACGTACCTACCTACCTTTAGATTTCAATTTCCTTTATGCATTATAACCCTGCGAATGGCCACAGGATTTTTGTTTTTGTTTGTTAATTTTCTTTAGGATAATAAAGAGTTTGTTTCTGTGCCGCTTACTTTTGGTAGGTTGTATGGGTTAGTCTATGTTCATGAATTGAAATAATGTTTCAAATTCTCTTCTTATTTTTGGCACCTATTTAAAAAGACTTTCGTACGTACGATTCTCGAAAAAACACACATCACGCTCTCTATAAACCTGACCGATTTGGGTTTCGGTTCATGGTGAAATAGACAACTATATTTTAAAGTAGTACCTATTTGTTTACCTTATAGAATATTTTAACAGTTATTCAGTAGGTACCTAGTGACCTACTTTAAGTTGAAAGGAATCTACTTGGTATCATGTGCCAAATTAAAGTATGTCAGAAAATAAATTACTATCAAATCGTGAAGGTTAAAATTCCACTCACCTTCCTCCGCCAAATTCCTCAACTTTCCGCCGTCTTCAGTCTCCTCCTTTACCGTCACTTGACTCTCCCATTCCCCCCACTCCCAGTCATCCCTAGAGCCATCTAGTAGCCCCCTATCCACGGCTCGGTAGTCGTAGAAGAAGGGTAGGTAACTCGGGTGAAAGAACTCTTGCTGGTAAACCTCCTGAACAACTGGCTCGAAGTGTATCTGCTCAATAGCATCTTGGTATTTCTCGTCATTTGAAATTGGGAAATTTGTTTTCATGTATTCCATTATGTTAATTAGTTTTTTTTTTTGCAATTTCCTTAGGTACACTGACAACTAAATGGTAAGTCCATTGGTTATGTTATTACCTATCTAATAGATCCAAGTCAAAAACCGTAATCGGTATCTCTATTTACTTATTTATGTTGTAGTTTGCATCGTTACTACTTAACTAGTACTTTTCAGCGTTAACAATATTTTCGTAAGTATATTTGTAAATAATTATTTACTTTTATAAAAATCTCGCACGTCCACAACACACTAGTTTCAGAGACTGCACTGAATACTGAAATATTCGATTACGTTTGCGCCCGCGCAGTGACTACTCCACTGGGCGGGGCTTCGTCTCTGGGCGGGGAAAGCTCACATTGGACGCCACTTCATAATTTGTCATTATGATTCCATCATTTAATTTAATTAAATTGAATTTTGAAGCAGTGAGTTGTCTTTAAAAATACAAAGCTGTAGAACATAAATAAATACAATTTCAAAGAGAACAAGGCATTTTTTACAACAATGAAAACTCTTTATTCAAAAAACACATTTTTTAAACCTCTTATAAGATGATTGCTTTTTTTTCAGCATCAAAAACAAGAGAGGAATGGGAATTTGATCCGTAACTATTAAGCTATTTTTTCGTTAAAATGTTTATGGTCCAGAGAAGGGATGTTACTATAGGTACTCATAGGAAAATAACATTAGGAAATAATAAATAAAAAATATTAGATACTTAACTGAAAAGCTTATTTACCTACACAATATTGTAAATTTACAATCACAAGATAAAATAAATACAACAACAAAATAAAAAAAGAAGGTACCTACAAACAAAAATATTGCTTAATCTTACTCCGAGACCAATATAAGTTAGTATTTAGCGTAGTTTTTTACAGACCTTTGTGATATCACTTCAAAATTATTGATAGGTACCTTGTGTATATTTTTTTCTCATCATCGAGCTAAGAAAAGTACCTACTTACTTAAAGCGGAAATGCTACTGGTTCGTCGGTTTTGATTTCCAGCCATTATTACACCAACCAATCTTGTATAATTGCCGCCATTACATCTATTAGCAAGATAGTTAAGTTAGCTTGGTGAGTCGCGTGAGAAAGAAAGGGCAGGGGCGCTGGCCCGGCCCCTGGGGACCCGCCACCGGGCGAGGCCTGTGACAACACGGTTCTGTGGCCTGTCCCACATATATCATACTATTTCTAACTAATTGACTTATTAATGAGTATTTTGTAGAATTATTCGATGGGGGTAGATACTTAAGTGTTTGGTAATAAGGATCTATTGTCGTTCTTATGAAATCAGCCCACTGAGTTTCTTGCCGGATCTTCTCAGTTGAGGTCGCGTTTCGATCCGGTGGTAGTATAGTAGTATATAAGAAAAAAATGTAAACTTGACAATTTGTAAGTGCCCCCATAGGCCTATACAAAATAAATGATTTGACTTTGACTTTGAAATAAAAAAATAAAAATAAAAAACATATGGGTCGAATTGAGAACCTCCTCCTCTTTGAAGTCGGATACAAAAGTAGCCGTCGCGGGACGCCTGGCAGAGGTGAAACATTATGTTATTTAGAGTACAGTAGAGAGAGAGAAGCGACGACGTAGCGACGTAGCGGCCCGTGACCAGGGTCAGCCGGTGGGCGGAGTCTAAGCGGCGGAAAAAACCGAGGCGCCACGGAGCTGCTCGAAGTTATCGCATCACGGCATCGCGGCATCAACAGTTGCTCTCACTCGCCAAGCGCGCCATTAGATGTTTCACATCAAAAATATTACCAGTGTAGACATTAGGCTAGTCATATTCTAGCTACTATTGATATAAGATGTTTTCATGTATTGTGTTTTGAGAATGTATGTAACCTTATTAACTTTATATTGTAGGTATAATTTTTAATTAAGAAAACACACAAAAATGTAAATTCATATTGGAAAAAAGCAACCATGGAGTTTCTTGCCCATAGGAAATGCATTCGGTGAAGATACTATTATTATTGTTTATTGTCGATTCATCAGTGCCTGTATTGGTTTAAAAGATTTTAAAAAATCAGATTCTGATTCATACCTTTCATAGCAATGTTTTTAATGTTCCTTTCGGATTTTAACAGTTAACTCAGTACTTAATCTGTCAATTTTGTCAGTTACTACACTTCGTGTAGCTTAGATGAGCCGGCCAATTTCAAGTAGAGGATCTCTAAGGAAATGTAAACGGAGCGTATAACCAGGGCGGACATGTCGGCAGCGTCTACCCACCGGACACATCACATGCAGTCTATTGAACCAAATGATCATTATAGTAGATATCTCATCCGTTTGATCGACACTAGAACAAACACTACTTCGTCTAATCTCCACGTGGTTGTAGGTTTCATGAAATACAGTTTTAAGCCAAATGCAAAATATGCAAAATAGAAAAGTTTTGCAGTAAGACGGGTGTATTCTTTTTTATAAATAATGTCAATAATCGCGACGAGCGCCTACTATAAGCGTCGCGACGCATCTTATAAGCGTCACGACGCCTCTTATAAGCGTCACGACGCCTCTTATAAGCGTCGCGACGCTACTTATAAGCGGCGTGACGCCTCTTATATTCTTATCTATTAGAATCACGACGCCTCCTATAAGCGTCACGACGACAATTATATGCTTATCTATTAGGGTCACGACCCCTCTTATAAGCGTCGCGTCGCCCGTTATTAGCGTCGCGACGCATCTTATAAGCGTCGCGAAACATCTTATAAGCGTCGCGACGCGACGCCTTTTATATGCCTCTTTATTAGCTTCACAACGCCTCTAATCAGCGTCCCGACGCATCTTATAACCATCGAGACGCTTCTTAGATGCCTCTCTATTAGCGTCGCGACGACCCTTACAACCTTCGCAACGCCTCTTTTATGTCTCACTATTAGCGTCACGGCGCCTTTTATAGGCGACGTGACGCCACTTATAAGTTTCGTGACTCCTGCTATTAGCTTCACGACGGCGCGTATAAGCGTCGCGACGCCTTCTATTAGCGCTGCGACACTTATTGTAAGCATCGCGACGCCTCTTATAAGCGTCGGGACGCCTGATAAAAATGCTTCCTAATTATAGGCTCGAGTGTCCTTCGCGATATGTTTGGCCAGCTGTTGGCACTACACGCGATGAAATCGTACCACTCTCACGACGGTGACGCGACCCTCGACTTTTTACTCCGACCCTACCATAAGCTACCGTTCGCTATACGCTACGTGTTTACGTAAAATATAAAGGTGTAGTCCGAAATAATCCGATAATGCACGAGTATCGGGTATACAAATGGTACATGGTATAATATAAATTTATTTGAAAATCGAACATGTTTTTTTCGTCGGCAATTTTAAAAACTTTTAATAACTAAAGTTGTTTGCGAAATTTTCATGTTCTGTTTTACGAATATTAATGGCCAACCCTTTTAGATGAAGTTTACACTGTTAAATAGCCTTAGGACCACAAGACGATACTTGTAACAAATACTCCGAAATTTCTCCGATATTTAAAGTACTTACTTGAAATATTATTTCGGAGCCCCTAGACACAAAAAAGCCTTATGGAAATAGGCTTACCTAAAGATACCTAGTTCCTATTTAATTGGGATCAAAAATAAATACATTGGCGGAGTGTGGGTGCACTGCGGTGCACCTCTGTGTAGCTTTGAAAGGATACAGGCATACTTTTTTTCTGTGTACCTACCTATACCTAGAGCAAAATGTTAGTTGTTAGTTAGTTTCTCCGTGGGCTGATAGAGCGCTATACAATTTTCCATTCTAATATTTTACGTAAACGCTACCGTCTATCGAGCGGAAATCAAATGGTTCCGCTGGTACGTAAACATGGGCTGCCGACGAACGTACCTAATAGCGAGTTGATTCGAGACCATACCCTCGTTTGTTGGGTTAAACTTTTTATAAAAACAGCAATAAAATAAGATGAATGTTAATTGATAAATGTGTCGCCGCCTTTATTTTTGTGGTTGGCTCGTGAGTTTCATAAAAGTATCGACACGACACGTGAAGTACCTACTACTTAGCTACCTACGTAATATTTAAGTACGTGTACGTATATGAATTTGACATAAAGACGACCAAAATAATAATTTACTAACTTACTTTATAAAACCTAGCAGTCTACAACGATCAGGTCAGTTTTGGGTTGTAGCGTAAGCACCTAATATTAACAAGATTAAATAGCTCATGCCTCATATCCTGATGATCTAGGGTTGTCACAATATTAAAACCTACTAACACAACTTCTTATGTGAGCCAATTACCAACTAACATTTTGTTTAAAGGTTTGGTTAGTTACCAAAGGTTGAGGCTAATTTTCTTACCGGGTCTTCTCAGTCTCAACATTGTTCCGATCTGAGGCCCGATTTTCGTTTGGTAAACATAAATCTCTATTCTAGATTTTTTTTTCTTGATTTTTTTTTGGCTGTAACTTTTTACTTTTTTAGGGCTGTTATAAGGTGATAACATTTGCAAATTTGCAACGATTATTGACACTAAAAATCGTGAAAAATAAAATAAAATAAAAAACTAAAACCGACTTCAAAAACCTAGGTGCACTAAAAAGCTACAAATAACCTTACAATTCATTACATTTGGAGTCGGTGCCAATTCATGTGTGTATTTGCATTGTCCGACGTTGATTGGCACCTACTCCAAATTTAATGAATTGTAAGGTTATTTGTAGCTTTTTAGTGCACCTAGGTTTTTGAAGTCGGTATTTGTTTTTTGTTAAAAATATTTTTTACGTTTTTATTCGACAAATCAAAAAGCAGGCCGCTGGAAAAAAGTATTAGAAACACCCCGGTAGTGTTTAACAAAAAATACTGAGTTTGACTTTAATAAAATTAGTTTTGAGGGTCCTCTTACATAGCATTCTATTGCTTACAAAAAGACTTATTGATTTACGATTTACTGTTAATGTTTGATGTTAATTGTAAATAGTGATTAAATAATCGATCTTTATAATTTTAGATTTGATAGATTGCAATACATTCTAGGTGGATGCAGCTCTGGGGGCCATCTGAGGGTTACTATACTATACGGAGTAGGTACCTATAGATTACGATCTAAAATGTGTAAGTATACCAAGTGGGTACTTACCTATAAATATTTTTTCTCATGAGTGTCAGCCCTGCTGGCACCGCATGGCTGTCCCTGATGAGTTTACCAGTCGCGATGAAACTCATTACACTCTTTATTTATAGTCGGTCACTTCATTAATGCTTCGGGTGATTTCGGAGGGATATTTATTGTTGCGTATCATGAGAAGAGGTTTACTTAATGAAATAGGTCACTAAAATTCTCATAGATTTATTAATGTTAACTATGGGGCTATTATAGCATGAATGACATTATCTCTTATTCGACACTATGTCGAAACCAAACGCTAAATTGGTCGTATTTTTTCGGTATTAGAGATCTGGCGAGAATTGGGCCACTGGAGTTGCTATGACCAGTGCCGGATTAAGGTAACTTGATGCCTTAAGCAATCTTCCCCTGTGCGCCCCCTATCCTGAAGTGAACTACAAAAGAATAATTGAAAAAAAAATATGAATGTGATGTTCCTTCTACCCTGAGAGGTCGGCACGAAATGATTTCACATGTTGTTCTAAGATATTGAAATTGCTTTAACTTTTGTGTGCCCGTTTTTATATGATCACTTTGTCAGTTTGTCTGTCTGTCTGTCAAGACATTTTTTCTCAGAAACGCGTGAAGATATCAAGTTGAAATTTACAGGAGTCGAAACTAGAGATGACATGGATATCCGGTAACAATCCGGTATCCGGCCTATCCAGGGGTGCTACTCTTGAAATCGACAACGATACATTCGAAACGACACGACATTACTTCGAATATATCGACCTTACCCTACTCTAACAAATGTTCGAATTCCTTGTCGTTTATCGTATCCATAGACTATGTTCGGAGTGAATGATACGAATAATAAATGCAAAGTTTGTTGAAAACCTGAATATTATGTATGGCCTCATTTTTTAATCTGTGGGGCCTCTCTGTAACAAAAATAGATTGAGAATCTAAGATACATAAGACTCGCTAGCTCTTTCACGCTCGCTGTTTTTTGTATAGCGTTTCGCTTTAACTACAGTCTTCTCTATCTACGATCATAAGGCTTCCAAAGATAGTAAAAGTCTTGACATTGTAAACTTCTGAAAACGTTAACAGAAATTAGCAGGAGAGCTCATGGCTACACTTGATATAAAAATTATAAATAATCACATCGTGCAACAGTTTTTATTTAATATTTTACTTACCCAATTGTTAATAGGTACTTAAACTGTTGGTGTGTCGTTTTTAAATAAATAAACTGTTTTATTCCGTATATCACTTACTTTTATAATATTTAGACGAATTTGAATAATATTTTATATTGATAGGATACGAAATTCACTACACGATAATGCCGACGACGTCCTAAGAGGTGTCGTTGAGATTATCGCAAAAATCACATGTTGGTCGTTGTCAAATTCGAATATTCGTGTCCGACATTTAAACCTAAGAGTAGGGTTAAGCTCGATATATCGGATTATGTATCGTTCGTTCAGTCATCGATACGACATTAAAAACGATGGAACTTAGAGTAGGATTCGAGGATTCGTTTTCAAGAGTAGCACCCCAGCCTTGTTTTCACTATCCGGCCGGATAGTACCAAATAGTAATTCAGTATCCGGCCCGATATCGGATAGTAATTCAGTATCCGGCCGGATACCGGATAGTAAAATTTAAAAAAATCTCATTATTTTACATAAGGCAAATTATACCACAATAGGTGGACACCGTTTATTTCTATAATCGCACAACAAAAATGATTGTTTCATTAATTAGTTAAGTACCTACTCAAAATTAACTGGTGGCAAATTGTGGTGAATGAATACCAAATTTTCCGCATTTGTTGGTAAGAGGCGACTCCGCTTAGCTTCATATAAGCTCCTGAACTGACTCGCCTTTCGCTGTAAATGCTACTGCCAGGTGCTGAAAGATATATTCTAGCAAACCTTGACTACTACGGGTACTGATGCAAATTAACTGACCGCCAAATGTATGGGTCGTGATTGCGATCGATTCGAGTTGTCTTTAAGAAAAAGTCCATATTGAAGCAATTGAATTTTGTTTTTCTTGATCGCGACAATCACTGCTATTATCCTTTGCCATTTCATTAAAACAGTTCCAAAAAGTATCATGAGCTTCACGTATGAAGTTGGATCCAGTTTCTTCTTCTTTCATTCGTTTAGCAGGTGTTGAAAACTGCGATGATCTGTTACTGTCAGAAGGAGATTCGTCGTAAGAGTTTTTTATATACTCTATCATGATTTTCTATCGGGCTTTATCAGTTTCAAGAACTCCTAAATCGTCTGTCGCGTGTCTGTCGCGATGTTCATTATAGGTACGTGTCGCAGCGCTCACTATAAAGCGTTGCGACGCTCACCATATTCGTTTTTCCGAGTCAAATACTGACATTACTAAGTATTTTCTGAAAAAACTGAATGTTACTGACCACCATTAAAAAAACTGACTTTACTGACCCGTTTCAACCCCTGAATTTATAACAGAGACTATGTCTGCGGTCCCTTGGTGCTCTAAAAAAATCAAACTTCTAGGTTAACACAATCAAAAGATACGGCGGTTTATGTTGCATTTTCAGTACATTTACACGAGAATAAAAACCTTATGGGGTACTTCCCATTGACCTATAATCCTGAAATTTGGCAAGAAGCAAGGTCTTATAGCACAAGTAGGTAAAGGAAAAAATCCGTAAATTAAATTTATTGTTAGAAAATGTTTTTTTGCGATTACAAACTTATTTTGTAGTTACTTTGTATGGGGACTCCAGTATACCAACGGCAAAGTTAAGTTTGTCTCTTTATCCAGTTTATCTTTTCGTTAGAGTAATGCTCAGTGCTTTCTTTTTTACTTTAAGCGAGCATACCTACTCATTCTAAGCAGAAAAATCGCTGATTCCAAATATGTAGATATATTAGTAAATATCGCCAAAGTGGTCGCTTAAGTCATATATACTTTCAGCGCTCGATATTTTAGCTACCGTTTATAAAAGTTGTTGTTTTCACCCCTTTATAAAATTAAGTCATGGCAACTCCACAAAGAGAGTGTTAAGGGACTTGAAGCTAGGGTTGCCAACAATTTTTTTTCGAAAATATAGTATTTTCCAGCCAGCGTCGTAAAATATATAGTACGTAGTTCAAAAATTTAGTACATTCACATAAATCAAACAAAAAAACTGTCAAAACTAAAAAAAAAAAATCTGGCCGACTTCACTTTTTTATCAAAATCTACACATATCCATGCAAGGCAAAAATAAATATAAGGATGCGTATTTTTTTCGAGAAACGTTGCTAATTTATAAAAAAGAAAGAATATGGACATGTCGAAAGAAATATAGTACTTACTACAAAAATATAGTACTTTTGCGTACTATATTTTTTTTCAACAGTTTAAAGTATGCAGAGCTAAAATACAGTACAACACTATATTTTATAGTACGGTTGGCAACCCTACTTGAAGCCCTGCCTACTTATTATTAAGGCACGTAGGTATTGTAGACTAGCTACTTTGAGAACAAATACATGTTACATTAACTTACTAAAATTGATAACTAACATAAACATAACTTACCTTATGGGACAGTCGGGTAAAACGCCTTTTAACGAGCGACAGATATTTTTTTCCTCAAAATGTTCGAGCAATGTGTTAATCATTTGAACGGATCAGGAAAATAACAGTCCTAATTAATGAATTTTGAGAAATAACAATTTAATTTACATTAAAAGTATATTATTTTTTATTGAGTTCAATGCATGAAATAACTTTTGCATAGAACTAAACTAACGTCATGGACATTCGCAGTTCTTTTCGTTTTGGCCATACACAAAACTGCATTTTTGGCGCCACCTGTTAACTTTTTTTAATGATTAGAATTCCAAATACCATAGACGAATAATGATTCTATAAAAAAATATTAAGATTTGTGACATTCCCTGTTATTTACCTGTGCCCTTCATTTGTTAAAGCGTAGTTAGCTAAGTACCTATGTAATGTGTAGGTAGTTATAATAAAACACGTGTAAATGTGTCAACATGATCTATTGGAAATCATCACGTCAATATGTTACCAATAAAATATTGATTACAAATTACAAAAGCATTTCATTCGCGTCCGAAGACATTGTTTTATCACATTAAGAGACTAACTTATATTTCAAAGTTTATTGACATATTGTGGCAAAATAAGCGTATGATACGTCTATAATACTGTTGGATATAATAATAGATAGGTTTTTACTATAAGTTTGTTTTAAGTGATATCCCTCCATCGTGTGGAAAACTGCACGTGTATAGAATGGCGTGTGAAGTGCACCAAACTACACTGGGTCAGAGTCTCGCAAAATCGACATCACCTCTAATTCGACATATGTTGAAACAAAACGAAATATACGACCAATTTGACGTCGATTTGCGAGAAGAAGATGATGTCGATTTGCGAGAATTGCCCCCCAGCCTAGACTATGGCCTAAATCACTAAAGACGTATTTCGTGAGGTACCTAGTTGTTTTTGTCAACAAAATTAGCGCCATATTTGTAACTAAATACATTCTACCAATTGTATTCACGCAATATTCAGGTAGGTACGCACCTGCGTCTATGCCTTCAAAAAATATAGGCGTGAAGACAACTTGAATGATGAAAATTTATAGGTTATGTTAGGTATGACTTTTTTTTAATAGTCGGGCAGATGTTGAATCACACTTGGGTAATTATGTATTTAGTAGTACCTAGGTATGTATTTATGTAGATAGGTATGTTTCTATTAATATATCCAACATGTTGATGAGGTATCAGCTTTTAAGTAGTCGAATACAGACAATAAAAGCTTACATTTCTATGAAAGTAAGTAGTAAGCAATAAAATAAATAAATAAATAAGTTTAGAAAAGTACATAACTGCCACTTTTGGACATAACTTAAAAGTAGGCACATAATTTTGTTCTGCATCTTACAATTTAAAATAGAAAGTACCTAAATAGATGTTGATGCATGATTATCATTTGAAAATGTGCAGAAACATTATATTTTATTGTTACGTAGGTATGTTAGCAAATAGGCACACTTTAGTGCTAATTCTGTTGGAACCAAACTACGACTAAACTATAAAATAAAATTAATTGTTCACCAAAATTGTTACAAGAGTTACTGTGGAACCCAGACTAGACGTTTGCGTGTATTTGACAGGACTGTATTACATGTCTCGCTCATAAATTGCAACAACAAGAAGGATGGCGATAAACTTTGTTTAGTCTGATTTAGTTTCATGCCAACATAATCAGCCCTATTATTTGTCATAAGTACTTATTTAATAGATTAAAGTTAGTACAAAATACAGATTTCTATGCAATTAAGTAAACAATCTGTTTTATTTTAAAAGCTGAAATTAAAATATGAGACTAGATTTATTAAACTGCTCAGTCAAGCGTGTATGAAAATGTAATTTATTACGCCTATAATTAAAACTCTCTGTAAGTTTAGATTTACTTTGCTCTAATTCAAACATTAGTTAATAAAATTATGTTGGTATATATCTACGGTACCGCGGCATTGTCGGCGCTAATTCCGTTCTCTACACATTCAGACTAAACTAAATGACGGTAACATTTAGATTATTGCAATTCAGTTTTATGTACCAACATAATAAGAGCCAAGGTGTCCATTGCTGTCTTTGAATAGCTCGCACACTGGAGCGCCAAAAGTCGCGCAACAATATTATTGCCAATAGAAAACGAACTCTGTGTCAATATGCACAAAGATTGAAATTATGTGGGAAGAGTCTCGCCTCCACGCGTTAAAATTCGTTCGCGCGTTCAGTGTCATCATTCATTCATTACGTTGAACGATGAACTTTTGGAACGTAGTTCCTTAGGGCGCGTTGCGAAAGGGGGCTAGACGGAAAAAAATAAGACAAAGTGTCGACCGACACTTTTGTAAATGTGTGTGATTTCGATTTCGATTTGTGTGTGTGTATGTATATGTACAATTTTTTGGTTTTTTATTTCAAAAGGAACTTCGTTCCATCCGGGTGTCCCTTGACACCTCTCAAGTTTTTTTTATATAAGTCTAATGTGTATTTGTTGAATTTGTCTTTGCTAATAATAACTCGACATTGCCATACATACCGCTAATCGCAGGTGCAGGCATTCCTCATGTTATTCCATTAAAATATCATCATTTCACTCATTTCGTAAAAAAAATACCTTTTTATGTGTACCTAATACAGGGGGGCAATTTTCACATGATCGACACTAGCTCTTATTGATATTTATGTCGAAATAAAACGAGAAAATTTGTTGAAACAAAACGTTTTGGTTCGAAACATTATGTCGGATTAGAGATAATGTCTACTAAGCGTGAATTGCCCCCCAGTTCGTTTTGGCTCCTAATGGCAAAAAAAATTACGCGCGAGAGTCGACTCTCCAGCGTGCGGGGGCTTTAATTCGCAGATAAACTCCGTCGGAATCCTTAATGTAGTATTTGTAATGCTTAAGGATAGTCGAAGATCATGGCCGCAACGCCAGGAACCTGATGAGGGTGAGACTGGTGTACCCGATGAGAAGGTGGGTCCTTGGCTACCGGGGGTTGGCGGGCTGCGAGCTACTGAGCGCGGATAGGGAGCTTGCGCGTTTCAAGCTGTTGGACAAGAGCCATGTCACAAGTAGAGTACCTACGCCGAGATTGGCTGCAAGCGTCCTGCGTCATGAGTAGAGATCGGATTTTGGATGCTGCTTTTCCCTATTTTTATTGACTGGTTTTTAACGAAGCAGAATCACCTTATTGCTTCGTAACAAGTGTCAATCAGCCCTATCAAGCCTCAGGAATTTAACTAGAGATTAAACGGATATCCGGTAATTGGCCGGATACCGGATAGTAAAATTAAAAAAAATCTTTTATTTTACACAAAGTAAATCATACCACAATAGGTTATGAACACCGTTTATTTTTATAATAGCACGTCAAAAGTATTTGTTTAATTAATTAGATTAGCATTCGAAATTAATAATTGGCAAATCGTGGTGAATTCATCCAAATAGATGTCTTTAAGAAGCGTCATGTTACCTGATCAAGGGCCGGATATCTGGCGCTCCAGCCTGGTAGCTTGCCGAATATCCGGTATCCGGCCAAACCACTATCCGTTTCATCCCTAAATTTAACATTAGGTAAATATACTTAAATCCGATTAGTTAATCAATCCCAGTTTTTAATTAAAAAATATTATAACCATAAATTAATTTAAGTTAAATATGTATCAGATTATCCGATCTCTAGTCATGGCTTAATTGGGCCTCTTATGACCTTGCTTTCAGCGTATCTATCTCTTGCGTAGGTACATCATTATCAACATGGTGTTGTTTATAATTTAGTGGTCCCCCTATTAATTTAGGCTCAAAATACATGGGGGAAATATGGGTCCACATCAGTGCACCTCTGCCTACCCCTTCGGGGAATACAGGCGTTAGGATAGTAAAATATCGGGACGTGCAAATTGTTTATAATGATCAGAACAAATAAGGAAATTAAACCGTATCGCATTGGGACAAGGGATGTTTTAGAATGCGCACAATACACGACAGCTGTCATTCTGAAAATAATTTTGTCCCAATGCCATAAAGTTTAATTTTCTTAGTTGTCCTGATAATTTTGTACAATCATCTCGTCCAGATATTTTTCGATACTGACTGTACATACCTATTTACTTACTCACCTTATTATACATACTACTACTCACCAAAATAAAACCGTAAAACCAAAAATCCAAATGATGGCATCAAAATCACTACACAAGCAAGAGAGTCGCATTAAAAAAGCAATCTAAAACTTGTAGGTAAATACAAAATTTTCTATGATATCTAATAAACGAATATATAGTTGTCTTCAAAATTACCATTAGCATTCAAAGAAATCTCGACTTTAAGCCATACGCCCACACAAAGGCATGTCAAAAATCGCGCGAATAAATTTTGACAATACCAAAACGAACCGTGTCTACTCATGGAAAAGGGTAATTTTTCAACGAAACATTATCCATGACGCGAGCGACTTTTGAAGCATTGTCAAAGTCAGTGTTTTTCATACTAATTTAATTAGATCCATGGGATTCATCCGCCATCTTTATCACTGTCATCATCCATATTTTAAATGTGTATTTATTGAATTTGTTATTGCTAATAATTACTTGACACTGGCTGAAATACCTGCTAAACGCAGGTGGAGCCATTCCTCATCTTATTCCATTAAATATCATCATTTCATTCGTTTCGTAAAAAAATAAGACTAGATCCGTGTTCAATTTTATTTTTAAGATGGGTGCGTGACTTTATAGTTAGCGTATTTCAAATTGTCTATGAGCCTCAAATCAATAGGACCAGTTATAGTCCTGCTTTTTACTATAATTATAATATACATACGTATAATAATAATAATAAGTTTTTAAAAAATATACCTACTCTGGAATTTCTATGGTAAAAGCCACGCTCTTGCTATTAATTACTTGACACTGGCTGAAATACCCGCTAATCGCAGGTGGAGCCATTCCTCATTTTATTTCGTTAAATTTCACCATTTCACTCATTTCGTAAAAAAAAATTATTTTAATGGACTACGCTGTTGGCCGTGAGGTGGCCTTTACAGCTTTACCGGAGGAGACGAATAAAAGAAAAGAATCTCTAGGAACATTGACACAGAGGTTGTTTTGGTATCGGCAACTATTTTGACGTGGGTCGACGCCTCAGTGGGAGGCTTTACGTAGTACCTTTCAGGGTCGGTGTAGTCTACATCGGGCGGCAGATGCGCGGAGTGGCGGCCCGCGAGCCGGCCCAGCAACCGCGCGGACGACCGCCGCAGCGACTCGCGGAGTTTGCTCAAACTGCCGCTGCGAGCGACCGCGCCCGGGTTCTGCCCCCGTGTTATGCAATTTACACTCCAACATACCATATTCAGTAGGGATGTTATGGAGTTCCGTAACCGCAACCGATATAAACGTTTCGAATCATTTGGGATAGGGGCGGAGTCTAAATGAAGGGTACAGGCATTTTTTTTCATATTTTGTGTTTGTGTAAGGTATTTTGAATTCTAACCATTAGAATTTAAAAAAAGTTAACATATGGCGCCAAAAATGCAGTTTTGTTTATGGCCAAACTATAGAATTGTACAAATAGTTAAACTTTAAAATTGTTTTTTTCTCAAAATTCATTAATTAGGACATTCCGTGTACCCTTCAAATGATAGCCACCATTAACGACACGTCTTTGTATTTGCCCGGCTGGCATTTTTTCCGTATCCGTATCCGAAACCGGTATAATATTATTCCTATATCCGTATCCAGATCCGAAATATCATATCCATAACATCCCTAATATTCAGGCCATTTCGCTACGTTATGTAGATACTACGCCAATTAAATGTATGATGAAGGATAGTGCCTAATGTCATTTTGTATTAAATGTTAATACTTCAACCACCAAACATTACAATCTATTTACCAATCACCTACAACGTTATTTATCTATCTATAGGTATGTGTATCCCTTAGGTCATGGAGTTTTTGTAAGGGCATCATGAACTTTATTTTGTATATGGGTATCTCATTCTGTTGTGATTAGAGTATTGCCCAACAAGTATATAATTACTAGACTGGTAGAGATACTATTATTATTATTTATTGACGATTCGTCGAATAAAAAAATCTGATTCCATTCGTTATATATCTTGATACTTGTCATTGACTGACAAGTATAAATGATTCCAGATTATCTTGATACAAGTGTAGATATTGTATAAAATTCACATTTAATATCAATTAGTACAGATTTTTTTGTTACTCTTTGAGAATTGTACTATAGTAGGCTGCGTGAACTTGATACTTTTTATATAAACATGTTGAAAATGACGGACAGACAGGCTACAATGAACTGTGTAACTAACATGTGTTGATGAAATGTACAGTATCATCCACGTGAAGGGATGCGTCCATGCATCTACACGAATCCACTAACAGCGAAAGCCGTTATAAACACATGAATCTTGGTATCTCTCCCCCCATGCTATCCCCGTGGGCTATAAATTGCATAACACTGTAGACTCACACGCGAAACAAAAAAAAAAACAAAAAGGTAACCAAAAAAAAAACCAAAAAAGTTACATAAATTATTTATTAACAATTTAACCATTCGACGTGTATTAAAAAAAATAATTCTCATTGGACGCGGCGACACATTAAAATGGGAGATTCTTAAAAGAAACTGTAACTTTAGTTATGCCGATATCGATCTAATGCACATTGAAATAAAATCCACATTCTCAAGCACCTCACCTAGCTTAAATGTTCAATTGTATATAAAAGTATACTAAATAATTATCACCTACTGTCACGTAAAGCTTATATATCGACGAGTACACTAAACACATTGGAATGGATGTTAAGCATAAAATTACAGATATGACAAATGATAATAAAATGACTATTGGTACAAAGTAACAATGATAAAACTGCTATACTCAACAGCGACGATACCTACTTACATAAATAGTAAAGCTTATAGACTTCAAATATACCGCAGTCTACGCTCATAAAATTGCAATAATCTATGCTAAACTTTAAAGAAGTTACATTGATAAAAAAAAATAAAGCACGCACCAGTTGAGTATCGCATCCACAAAGAACCACATTCATGTTTTTTTTTCTCATTGAAAAAAAAAAACATCAATTTTTCATAATAAAAAAACAAATCGGCAAATTAAAATTCAAATATCGTAAGCATTATAAAATCCTTGTTTTTAAACATGCACGAAACAATAATTAATTTTCAATTAAAATATAATAAAAATATACTTAATTAAATATTCATAATATTTCCATGATTGTATTAAATGCAAATTCAGCTTATAAATTCTCGAAAATAGTAATATTTTTTATGTAACCATGTTTTATACTATGATAAATATTTATAAATCTCTTGATCCTTTTATCTTATTATCTATGACAAAATAAGAGTTGGCATCGTTGCAAATTGTTAAAATACTTTAATTGCAATTATTTATTAACAAGGCTATATAAAATATATTACACACAAAGCCCCGGGCTGGGGTGTCAAAATCGCGCAATGCAGATTTATTGCCAATACAAAAAGAAACTGTATTCACATAATGAAAAAGCTTATTTTTCAATTACTATGACGCGAGCCAATTTTTTAGGTCGCGTGGCTTTTATATCATAGAAATTCAATCTTTCAGTATGTTGACGCACAGTTGGTTTTGTTATGGCAAGAAAATATACGGTGCTGTGACCCGAGGCTTAACTCCAGCGTGTCACCGTTTAAAATATAGCACGCTCACACCGTCTTGATACTATAAATTAATAAAAAATACAATACTTGTATACTATTAGTGGGACGGTTCACTTGCATGCTCCTCCACTCAATCTATCACACTAACATTTGTATTTTTTTTTTCGTTTATTTTTTCAAAAAATCTTTTAAAATTTATATTATAATTATTATAGCATGCTAATAAATAATACTAAGCTATCAATATACTCGACACTTTTGAATTTTATAAAAAAAATTAAAAGTTTTTTTAAATGACATAAAATTCAAAATGGCGGGTTTATAAGTAGATGAAACGCACCGATCCTTAATTAATATCCGTGAGCGAGAAGGCGAGTCGCGGTGCCGACGATAAGCAACGTTATTTTTTTTTTAATCACCAATTATAAGTCTTAGTTCAACTTCGTCTTAGTACCAAAATTAAAATGTAAAAAAATCAATTTAATCTCAAACATTTTATCTTTCGAAATATAATATTAAAATGTGACCAAGTTTCACAAAACATTAGTTCAATTTCAATTGACAATGATCAGTTGTTTTGCAACAATGGCTAAAACTATACTTTTCACCAACACTAAGAGACGCCTAACGCGATGCCTAAATAATAAGCTGTTATCATAATTGTTGCTACAGTGTTATTATTTAGGCATCATGATTAGGCCGCGGGCACACTGGGGCGTTGAGAAAAGCGCGTCTAAAATTATGTCAATACTAAAACAAACGAACCGTTTTTACCACAGTAATTCCATCTTCATGTACTTTCTGGACTAAGCCTGACACACATTCCCACCACTGTTACTCTTGCAAGCCAGGATCGACAGCGGTATCCATTGTAGACACCAAGGTGTGACCCTTGGCGAGTCCCGGGGAAAAAGCTAAATTGTATTGGAATCCGCACGAAGTTAATCGAAAAAAGATGTAATTTGTAGAGTTCCGTACCTAAAAGAGAAAAAATGGTTCCTACCATTATAGGATCACTTTGCTGTCCGTCTGTCTGTAAATAACCCTTTGTCTTTACATAAATATTGACACAAGAGTTCATTTTGGAATGGGCTAACAATTTAACGCGTGTGTCTCAACCCAGCGTGCCTGCTTAAGGCGACTCGTGGTATTGGTGAAAACGGGTCAGTCACCCTGTATATATTTTTCTCACAACACTATTGCTTGCGCACGCGCCGACCAACTTCGACCTCCCAGGACCGAGTGCGTACAAAGCGAGTGACAAGTTATACCCTACAAACCCGTTTCACTAACACTAGTCGACGTCTAAATATGAAACACTTGCCAGTAATCAATAAATACCGCCAGACAACACATACTCATCGTATGGACCCAAACAAAGCAACGCTTGTACTGTGGGCACATACAATGGACTGAGAGCGATCAGTATCGTTGTGGAGGAGCTATGTTTTAATTATTTAGGCATGTAAACAAAATCTATTATCAATGGTTGCAAGAATAAGAGCAGTGTGGACATAATTAATTGTCACCTTGCTATGAAGCAATTAGAATAGTGATGTTCTAGCTAAAATTAATAAAAGATATTGTGTTCATGCCTTAAAACTCCACAACGAGTACGGGTTGTTAAGAGACTTGGGTTCCGAAATTTTCCGTTGAAGGAAATAGAACCCGCACCCGATTCAGGCCACGTAGCATGACCGCGTAGACATAAGTTTTATCTCTTCCAACTGTCAGATTCGTCGTGAAAATGACGTCACTTCGAAGAAGTCACAGGCTCGAAGTGACGTCATTTTGTCGACGAATCTGTGGTGTTAGCACGCATGTCGAGACAAGACCTCTGTCAAGGATTGGTTCGGTCACTCTCTGTCTTATTTCATAAGAGAGAAAGAGATATAATGAACATATTCAGTGATATAAGTAGTCTTGGTGTTCATGCTACAACTACTGACAGTTGAAAGAGATAAAACTTATGTCTACACAGTCATGCTAAGGGTGTAGAATGTCGTACACCCCGAACTACTACACCGAGCGGTCGTCGTCGTCGGCAGTATGTTTAGGCATGATATCAAGGCGTCAACTATCGTTGGTGAAACGGGCATATGTGTTATACTATTGTGTTGGCTACTGGTGCGGCGGATTGCTGCTCGTGTTGATGCCTAGCGCATTGAACAACTTTGACTTTAGGTTCATGCGGGGTTCGCTCGCTTGGTTCGTACCCTAGAGAAAATAAAACATATAAAAGGTGCAAACAAAATGTACGTGTTGGTGTGTGTGCTGTGCAAAAAAAAAGTTGAAAACATAAATAAATATCGCCAGAAAACACATACTAATTGTATGAGCCCAAATTTTGCTTGTACTGTGGATACCATACAATAGACTGGGGGCGATCCCAGTCACAACCCAGACCAGGGCAAATTCCGTAAAGGCCATTTCTGAAATTTGCCACTGGCGGGGATCGAACCCGCTACTACTAGCCGGTGCAGTGAGCCGAGCTGCCTAGACTAAGCCGTCTTCGCAAACATTGGGTTTAGTTAATGTGCACTAACAGAATTAGCGCCGTCGACTCCAATTATGTCGCATACAAAGTAAGTCTGAACTAAAATTGATAACAATCAATATATTGCTATCTCGCTCATACTGAGCTCACTGATTTTATTTTAATTCTTACAAAATTAACAAAGTTATCGACGAAATTCAGATATTTTAAAATGAAGATAGTGTAAAATAAGCACTAACATAAAAAAGAAATATATAACCCACTTATAATACATACAACACATGAATAGACAAAAGATATATACATATGAACATAAATATACAAAATGATATACAAATGAACAAATTATGAATGAATGCTGAAAAAAATGAATAAAATAATAATGTTTTGCGACGCTGCCCAATCCTTAAATGAAGAACCAATCTTACAATTGCCTAATATTCATGAAACATGGCTGAGATTATTTAAATATTCAACGAGCCCATGAAATAAAATAAAATTTATTTATCTCCTACAAAATTGAGACATCATTTGATTTCTTTGCAGGCAGGATAAATGGTCAGATTGGTCATTTGTGCCTTCTACTGTGTTGATCTTTGATTCAGGGGGAGTTTAAAAGTATCAGCTGATATTAGAATTGCGATGCACCGAATTTTAATGCTAACTTAACTCGTCAAATAACTTACTAAACTATAATAAAATATTTGTGATTTCAAATATTCGTTAAGAACACGCTAAAGAACCTATATTTTTTTAAAGGTTTAGTATACCAATTCTGAATCACATTATAAAGTATAATGTTTTTGAAATAGACGAAATCATGTCTTTATTATGCTGATAAATTGTTACATGAGCCTAATGAATGATACGTGAGATTTTCGAGGCAGAAGATTATTGAGTTTATTCAACAAATGATAATTAATTTGCTTTTTTAAGAATATTTCGATCACAGACGACATAAACGTTACATACCAATTTATTGTAAAATAAATTCAGCTTTGTACATAGCAAATATGAACCCAAGTGCGTATTACTGACGGTGTATTATAGCTAATCACAATCTTCTACGCCGCATTTGATAGCTGAGTAAACCAACGCGATGAATGACGATTATTTTGGCACTAAACTAATCGTATTGCCGTCCTTATCACGGCCGAAATATACGAGCAAGATGGCAATATATTTTTAGTCGTCGTTTGTGTACAACAGAATTAGCACCAATGTTGCAAAATCTCTTGGCATCAATGACTGAACGAAATTTATCAGTTTCATTCATACATTACGGACATGAGTAGGCCATCAATATACTTACTTTAATATAATTTAGTGTCCACAGAATTAGCAACAGTCAACATATAATTGGACATAGTTAAACAAAAAAATATCCATTCCACATCAAGTTTTGAGATATGGCAACTTGAAGTTTGATAATGTATTACATGTGGGAATCTATCCTATGTCGTAAAATGCTATCTTTCGATGGGATTTTTTTGTTGATTGAAAAGGTCTCCTATAGGAATCGTATGGTATACTTATGGAGGGTAGAATGGAAGGAGTGACATCTAGGTATTGATAGTGTCCGTCGAAATGCATAATTAGTAGTTCAAAAACCTTCCACAATGGCGCCGGTGTCGACAAAGTGTATGGTATGAATATAGCAATTGTATACTCGGCTTACTTCAGTTCATCCACAATTGCTTTGAACTACTAATTACGCATTTCAACGGAGACTTTAACAAATTTTTCCATTCTTCCCTCCATAGGTATACTTAACTCATTTTTGACAATTATGTGGATTGGATCCTTTTTGCTTTACTACGTCTAATTAGCTAATTACTTTAGTCGATTCTGTTAAGCACGTATTACAAGTAAACTATTAATGACATTACCAAAAATATTGCTATCTCGCATCTACATTACGGACGTAACAAGGACGGCGATAGGCTTGAGTTCGGTGCCAACCGAATTGACACCTTATTACTGTCTATTTACGTGCCATAATGATCCAATTTGATTGTGAATAGTGAAATAATGCATGCGTTTCGTTCGATGACGCCAAGCGTTTAGTTAACGCGTGATGACATAACATTGATGAAGCGAGACAACACGATAGGGTACAGTACGACATTCACGGACCTATGTGCACGCACAAACTATCCGCGGAGATGGCTTAGATTTTTCGATTAGATTCACTTTTTTTTTTAATCCAGAATGTTTATAGTTAAGGATGGAACGTTATTGAAATCCCCTGTTCTTAAACACACACAAAAAGCATTTAATTATATACTTTGTTTCAATGCAAAATTTACAAAAAAAATATTTAAAAAATTGTTGAAAAATGTCGTCATTTTATATTTTTAATCTATTTGTATTTTTTTCTTTACAATTTCATGACTCATGTAGTGTTTATATGAAGGCGACGATATTTCCGAAGATTCGACATTACAATTTTATGAAGTGAAAATAAACCTTTTGAGATATATACAATTTCATGTGTTTTTTACGTTTGGTTGAAACGAGGTATATATCGAACTGATATCATTGCAAACAAGACTTTGTTGCTATCGTAGCAGATATCATTTTTTTATTTGTCGATATATTGAATGTATATCGACTTCTGATATATTGTGTGTGGAGATTTTCAGCTCTCTTATGGAGATCTAAGCCATCTCCCGTCTTTAACGCCCAATTTCTAGTGCGGACAGTAAGCCATGTCATGTGTAATGGTAGCGTCGGTGTGCGTGCGCGCGCGCAGGCTCACGCTCTGACCTCGTCGGTGTGTTCCGCGTGTTCGATGACGTCGCGGCCGGCGCCGGGCCGCCCGCCGCGCCCGCGCGACTGCTTCACGATGTCCAATGCCTAACAATTGCTGTATCTTTATTTCTTTTCTAATAATACATCATCACGCCTGTATTCCCCGAAGGGGTGGGCAGAGGTGCACTGCAGTGCGCCCACACTTCGCCGATGTATTTTGTTCCCAATGTAATAGGGGGCGAGCCCATTACCATTATACCGGGCACATTCTTCCTCAATACGAGGGAGATTTTACGTATGTCTCGTTATAACCGTCTAAGATTTATGTAAGTTGTTCGTTCAGGATGACCTGTTGGGATAATGGCTCTGCCTCCTAGTAATCATCACACTAGTATTATTATTTTAATATTACTTTGACTATTTGGCACTTTATGTACTAGAAAAGCAAACAAGTCTTGATCCAATCGACTACGATAAACCTAGCAATGTATCAAGATATGTTGTCATCACTGAAAATTTGGAAAATACAAAAACAGTAGTAAATGCCAATTGTATCAGCCACCATAGACAATAATATAATTGTAAAAAAAAGCGTACCGTTAGCTTCTTTTTGTGACTTACTTGTTGTACGTGCTAGGCAGCGTGCAAAATGAATTATCGATATTCTTTAAGTGTGCTTAAGATAATTAACACAGAAAAAAAAGTGTTTTGACTTAAATTCCTATTAAAATTACATAATTTAAAGTAAGTGTTAAGCCTGGGGCGTCAAAAACGTGCGTGAATATTTTATACCAAAACAAACTCTCTGTCAATATAGATAAAGATTCAATTTCTATGGTAAAAGCTACGCCTCCACGCGGTCAAGGTAATTACGTTGAAGAATGAACATTTTCTATGTGAGAATACAGTTCGTTTTGGCAAAAATTCCGACCCTCGTGTATTGACACCCTCAGTATGCGTGGTGAACGTATTGGTATTTTTTAATTACCAAAGTGATAAAAAGGACTTAAATAGTGCTAATTCTGTCGGCACCAAACAAAGGCTGAACGAAATCTGACAGTCAAGGGCCGTTTAAGTATTACGTAACCACTATGGGGGGTGGGGGGGGGTCTGTTTTGCTTATTTTGGATGACATGGAGGGGTAGGGGAGTCTGGATGATGATTACGTCATCGGTAGTTATTTACTTTTTTACACGAATGGCAACCCTCACATTGTCTATGCTTGAAAACGAAACGCATTTTCGGGGATAAAAATGTAATTATAATATAAAAAAATACGGAGGGGGTAAGAGCTTTGCTTACATTTGCTGACAAGGGGGGGGGGGCTTGGGGGGGGGGGGTAAATAATTGTAATAAATCTGCTTACGTAATATTTGAACGGCCCCTAATAAAAATGTGGCGATCTCGCTCACACATTACGGTCGTGAGAAGAACGGCATTACACTTAATTTCGTGTAGCTTAATTTGGTGCAAACCTTAATTGGCATAAACTGAAATTATATTTTTCGATACTAATAGTTTCGTATTAAGATATTTTACAATAATATTAATTTATAACTAGTATTTAAAGATTATTGTAAATGTAAATATACATATATACTAATAATTATATAGTACCAACTATAAAAGTGTAAAAAAATATTAATAATGTAAGTATGAAAATACTACACATAACTATGTTTGATAATACTACTAATATTGCAGTCTTACTCTCACATCGCGACTATGAGAGGGACAGCAGTACACTAGGTTTAGTGGAGTTTTCAATAATGAAAAATCGTTACACGAGAGAGAGTATCAGAAGTCCGAAATACTATTTCAACGTGATCACGAGTATCGCGTCAACATCTGGGCCCCGATTTTCGTGCGATTGACATTCATCTCGATTACAGATATCTCGCAACGAAACGTCAAATCGTATGTATTTTTTTATTTGTTTCGAGATATCTCGAATAGAGATGAATCTTGATGGCCCGAAAATAGGGGCCCTGTGGGGTTAGTACGCATGTCACGACAAGACCTTTGTCACGGATTCACTAGCTCGCTCTCTGTCTAATTTCATACGAAAGAAAGAGATATAATCAACATATTCTGTGACATAAGTCTAGTCTTGGCGCTCATGCTACAACTACTGAATGGTATATAACTTTTCACCGAAATACGAGCCTTTTCACCGCCAATTTTAATAAACTTGCAGCGACATCTATCTCGCCGCGTACGAACTAAAAACTGACGTATCCCACATCGCGATATTAAAGCGATCCGAGCGATTGAACATATATACAAGAACCCGACAACAACCTATGGGCAGTAGCCCACCAGTCACATCATCCGTCTGGTCGGAGGATCCTCCCGACTCAATGGTGGATGAGGTACTTTACACCCCGTTCCTCACACTCCCCAAAAACTTGTAATATATCTCTGGACCTTTGTGGAATATTCAAGCTTTGTTGAATATTAGTAACCTAGCCACCCCATGTAGACTTTACAAGGTTAAATAAATTGAGGGGTGTGCCCAAAGGCCACAAAACAATACTTATGACAGATATTGTAAGGTCTGTAACTCAAAAACTATGATAGTTAGATTTCACTTCACTATGCATCTCCACATAAGGTACCATAATATGAACCTAAAATATTATTTCGGACTACCGATACACCACTACATGTATTTCGAAGATATTTGACAGCTCCGCAGCTGTTATTATTGCAACATGGCGTGCTTTTTAAAACCAAAACGTGTGTTACCTCCATGGACGTACAAAAAAAGGACTGAGCACCTCTCACATTGAAACTGAAGCAACATATCGATCTATGTGTGCGTGAATCGAGGCATACCTACCAACCGATGCGTGTCGCGTAACGGAGGCAATCGACTAATTATGAGCGACATGGACGTGCATGGTGCTTCACTTATAATTCTGTGAGATCCATCCGACCTTTTTCATACGTCAATGGGTAGGTACTACAATGGTGTTGGGTTTATTACCTCCTTTCGGCTGCGGAGTGCGCAGTCCTCCAGAGTCTCGGCGGCCTCGTACTTGCCCTGGCGCCGGTAGAGGGCGCCCAGGTTCTTGAGGGTCGTGGTCACCGTCGGTGAGTCCACCTGCATGCGTAGCAATATGTATAAGTTAAAATTAAACCTAACATGTAGGTCACGAGTCACGACTATGGGGTTCTCGAGAGATCGGGGTTCAATACTTATTCCTATGTGTAGTCCTACGAAGAAACAATAGAAACATCGCAGCTCGCGCTTTTAAGTGCGTTAACGCTTGTACGAGTTGCGCGTGTGTATAAAGGCGCACCTACACACACATCAAAAACGAGTTTATACGCTCGTATAAAACACTAGTTTGTAAAGACTTGTCAAAGCATAGGAATAGATTAATGTTTCAATTTTGTGGGTATGTATTTAATTCTGACTTCACAGAACAATTTTACAAAGTCTACATAATGAATGGATGCACACTTGATATACGTATTATGCCCAGGGCCCAAGCCCTCTAACATTACCTTTGTAAACTCTACAATACTATAGATTTATTTGAGTGATGTTGTTTTGAGTTTTGAGTGATTTGGGGCCTAGATTATATACGAAATGTGAAGAAGCTAAATTCTACTATGTCGTTTGGGTGTACTCACCTTGGCCGCCTTGTGCCAGCCGCCGTACTCGCCGTAGGGCGCGTTCTCCTTCTGCAAGTGCTTATTCTCCTCCCGCTCCTCCGCTACTTGCCAGATAGGCTTGTTGTCACCTGCACACAACACACACACATCAATACTAAAGATTTCAGTGTTTGAGACGTGCGAAATACTACTAAATGCTTAGTCATATTTTTTTAGACTCCCTTCGAAACAGTTTTATTCCTGGACAAAAGCCTCCCAAGGGGGATTGTTTACCGATAGAATGCTACACTAACCATTACTAATATAAAAAAATCATAAAATATCAACCCAGCGGTAACAGCTTAGTAGTGAGACAGGCCGTCCTCGGAACCAACTCCTATCACTTGCTCTCCTAGCTTAGCTGGAGGGGCTAACGCAATACTAGTAATAGGATAAGGTAAAAATAGGATAAAGTAAAATGTAGGTAAAATAAAAAAAAGCCAGAATATAGCCCTGGCCCTGCAGCATGACTGCTCAGACATAAGTTTTATCACTTTCAACTGTCAGATTCCTCGAGAAAATTACATCACATCGAACCATGTCTAGTACAAAAAGCTCGACGGGACGTCATTTTCTCGACAAATCTGGCATTTGAAATAGATAAACCTTATGTCTACACGGTCATGCTAAGAGTGCAGGACCGAGATATGTGGAGAAGTCCACATATCTAAGCTGTCGCCGCTTTTCATGTTTATATAGCCGAAAAATTCCTTTGTAATTTGTTTGTTGATGGATTGATATTTTTATAAATATAGTGGATAATTGGACCTTGACATCTGTGTGGGAAAAACGTGGCCGGAGGTTGCCAAGGGCAGAAAAGTAAGGTAGAGAGAAGGGGGGGGGGGGGGTCTTTTCCCAGGAGTGGGACACTATTATAGAGTAATAAAAAAAGTGGATAATCCATATCAGTCACAGTCAGTGTAACATTCTATCAATGATTATATAATTATAAAGATCGGACAAGTACTTTAAAAAAGAACACATACAATGCGATCTAAATAAGAATAGGAATGTCAATAACCTCCATCTGTCAAATGTCACTTGAAAAGTATGGTTTCCAAAAAACTTATTTGCATATCAATAATAATAGTCGTACATCTCATTTAAATAAAAAGTTTAAATTAGTAGTAAATTGTCTTAATATAATATTTAATGTCATTATTCGTTTTCGTTCTTCACAATATGGCGCAAAGTCGATCCTATTCTTATTTGAATCGCATAGTAAGTACGTATAGATATAAATGTGAATCACAGCAAGGGAAAGATATAATATCGCCAAACAAACTCATCGTATGCCAAACTAAGCAAAGCTTGTACTATGGGTACTATGCAATGGTCTAGATTTAATATATTATATCAGACCATCGGAACATCCTGTATACAGAAAGAATAACGTTTGTTTTAACTATGCTGCAGTTATAGAATGGGCGCCAAGACTAGGCTACTGTCACGGAATACATTTATTTTGTCACTTTCTCTCGTATGAAATAAGACAGAGAGCGAGCGAGCGAATTCGTGACAGTGGTCCAATCTTGGCAAGCATGCTAACAAAGGCTATTGTATTTTTTTGTATTAAACAAATATTATTTTAGTATAACATGCAAATCTATACATAAAAAGCTAAAAGAAAACAATGGTATCGATTTTGTTGGCACTATAGCGTATTACCATCCTTATTACGGCATAACAAGCAAGATAGCAATACTTTTAGTCCTGTCAAATATAGGTTAGTCATTGTGTACAACAGAATTGACCTCATTGTTCTAAACGCACGCCCATATTTATGCGCAAATACATTATCTGTGTTTATAAAAGTAAAAAAAAAATGACTTCGCATAAAAATGTTCGGTATAGAGACTATAGAAATGTGACACAAGTCGGGAAGGTGTGACACAATCGGCAAGAACGACGATTACAAAAATATTACAAAAAAAAACATAAAACAAAAAAAAAGTTTGAACGAAATTTAAATGTTGCCTTTCCTACCTGTGCCACACGAAATCCAAACTTGTGTCACTCACCTAGAGTCGATTACATATCCATTGTGGACGCACCAACTGGAAAACTTTAAACTGGTACCACGATAGCGCGTGATGTCGTCGAAGTTATGCTATCATGGTACGGGGCAAGAGGAGCATAGAAATGAAAGGGAAACTTGTATGTTCGTATCCAATGTACCTGCTGTTAATACATAAACTAGTCTCATAATGTTGACTGTCTTATGAACAAAATAAGGGTAATTTATGTTGGGTCAAATTAGTTTAGTCCTAGACAGCAGAATCAGGACCCGTACATTTTTTTTAACAGAACTAAATATACTTATAGCTTTTATTTCCGATTATTACGACCAACACAAATACATATCTCGTTCATGTCTTGTTTATTTAAACATGAAATTAGGCAGAATTTCCTACAGGTTTTTAAATATTCTCTATTATTTATAAACCGCATCACTATTTTGTATCAATGCTAAGCTAGCTATCATTTTCTTTGTAAACCCAAAATAGTATATTTAGATGGCAGGTTAAAAAAATGAAGCTCTTTCATTTCTACGCTACAAATAAAAAAAAAATAGTTTACTATCTCCATTTAATATTGTAAATAAATAGAATTTATATAAAATTAACTACATTTTATATTGTTAAATAAAATTCAGCGGAACTCATCATTTGGTACGATTATACATTTGGCATAATAATATTGCTCAGGCAAAGCTTTTTATAATCATAATAAAATATCTTATTATATCAGGAGAATAAAAAAATCCACACCCCAATTTAGGAATGACAAAACTAAAACATAGTATTTACTAAAACTTAAACAAAAAAAAACAGTTTAGTTATAGAACATGCCAGATATTTTTTTATTCTTCCGATAAAGCTAAAATTTCATTAATAATTCACAACAAACACGCAAAATAATAAAATTGGTAACGATAATTCAATTTTAATGTACTTAAAATAATATAAATGTTCACAACTGGAATAAAATGAAAACTTAGCAATAAAGTGTGCGTAAATAATTATGATTATAGATATTGGACTAAATATAATATATTTAATTATAGATAATTAAAAAGTAACTTGAATTCATAATAAAATATAACAGATCATCATAAGATGATATGAAGCTGCCTGTAAAATAGTTAAATTCTAACTAAAAAAGTACATACATGTGGGCACAAAACCTTCTTTTATAAACTTACAGTTAATTAAAACAGAATGACAACACAAACCAATGGGGGCGATCCCAGTTGAACCCAGATCAAAGGCAATTTAGAAATTTAGTCGGCCGGTAGTCGAATCTGGAACTACCTAGTGAAGCGATCAAACCGTTTGAAACACTAGACAAAGCGACAGTTAAGTAGAATCTATTTTAAACTTTAAGTGATTCGAGTTACGTTTTTGTGCCCACGTTGAAAGCGTCGAACTAAACTTACATCTAAATAAGGCATCGCGAGGCAAGCGAAGCACCAATCATACAAATTCCCTTTATACACTGCAAAGGCAATCGAGATTGACTGATTGACGCGCGGACTCTTGGCACTATGAATATCTTTATTCATAGACAAGGTGAAACCATCCAATCAATTATCGGCCAGCAATACGCTTTATTTGACGAATAAAATATCTCAACCACCTCAGAAATAAACTGTATTATTTGTCAGATTTATGCGTTAGGTACTTATTCAGCATCTTGTCTCAGGATTCAAAAATCGGCCAAAATTGAACGGACAAAAATATAATGAAATATAATAATGGCAAGACCACAGAGTATTAACGTCTACAGATAATCTAACATTCGAGTTCTGAATCAAATGCAACAAGAGATCTACATTCAAATAACACAAAACAATTCATATCGCGGGTTGAAAGGCTATTTGACTTAAACGACACTTATGTACATATTTGGAAGCAGAAATTTTTTCTGCGTCAAATTAATATGCTCTCCTATAAAGTTAAAAAAATCGCTCAAGTAAATTAGACTTTCACCCCTGGACGCAATAGTATAAATAAAATATTGAATATAAAATATTTGCGTCGAATAAAATAAATCACAATTCATGCATCTATCTATCTATACAAATAAATAAAAGTGGAGTGTCTGTTTGTAATATCAAAATAACACTTTTTTACAAAATGCGTATGAAAGTATATACGATACCTATAAAGAAAACGCAATTTTAAAATTTTTTGTCTGTCTGTCTGTTTGTTTGAGGTAAACTTCTAAACGGCTGAACCGATTTCAATGGAACTTTCACTGACAGATAGCTGACGTTTCAAGGCGTAACTGAGGCTACTTTAATTTTAGAAAAAGCATTAGGGTTCCGCGGGAAAAACATAATACCCATATTTCCGGGTAATCTCCCTAAAGTCCACGCGGGTGAAGTCGCGGGCACAGCTAGTCAATCAAATATAATCCAAAATGTCAACCATACACACTTGTTTCATTACTTTTTGAAAACGTCAAGAAATTACGACACACTTAAGGCCGCATTACAAAACACTTAAAGAGCTCAGCCGATGCCACCGTAATCTATTTCTGGTTTAAGTACGATACTCACTGTATCTTATTTAGACATTTTTTGACATAGATACGCTTCTATGGAACCGGTAGTTTCTATGGACAACCAAAATGTCAATTGGCATCAAAACAATATTGGGACGATTTCTCTGTCAGCCGTATCCTTGGTGAAATGTAAACTCACACGAATATTGGGATACAAAGATAAAGAAGACAGAACAATTTTATCGTAAGGCAAATCCACAGATGACACAGAATACCGATTTCCGCTGTTCTCGTCTGATGAACCCTCCAAGACACTGGCGCGAGCGTAATCACTGGACGCTGTTGTAAAATCGACTCTGTGCCATATATCGATAAAGATTAGACCTCTCGACCACGGAAATAAATTCGCACGAGTCATGGATGACGTTTCTTTAAAAATGTGCTTTTTCTACAAGTTAAAACAGTTCATTTTAATATTAGCAAATATAGGGAGGAGGACCATCAAATCTATCGTTGATTGCACATGCCCGCGACTGCTCTGCAAGTTAAATATAGTCTATATATTCTCAACTTTCGTAATGAAACAGTTGTGTATGGGCATTATAAAAATAAAGGCAAGCATGTTTTTTTTTTTGTATTTTCAGACAATTTTCATATCACTATCTACTATTTACAAATTCGATACTACTTAAGACTAAAAGCAGCCCTACACGACCTACACCCACAGGCGCGAGCGAATTGAATTGATTATTATTGTAAATGTACTCCATGCCGGTGTATATAGGGATTAAATTTCTGTGTTCGCGTGACCACGCTTCAAAATTGGCTCGAGACACTGGACATTTCGTTGAAAATTGTGCTGTTTTTATAAATTAATAAAGTTCGTTTATTTTTGGCAATAAATAAGTCGCCTCCCCTTTACTTCAGGGGAAGCTTTTGCCCAGGAGTGGGACATAAAAAGGCTATACCAAAAAAAAAAGTAAGTCGCGCCCCTTTCGTCGCGCCCGTGGGCACAGGGTTATATATTCAATTTCAATCTTAAAAACTATTAACACTAATTTTGATAATATACTAGGACTGAATTAAATTTGAATTTGACAGCATTTAAAATATAGCCTGCTCGCAGTTTAGTTTGGTTGCCAAAAAAATCGACACCATTATTCGATTTTAATTGAAAACGATCACTTAAAAAGATACACAGCTCTGAGATATTTATTTAATAACTTCAGTTCCAAGATATTGTGCTTTGGCCATCGCTAATACTATTTTAAAATTCATATATAGCCTCCACCTTGACACTTTGAGGGGGATTAAATAAGTAAATAAAAGGTATATATATCTACAGGAATGTAACATATTGTCTTTATGTATAAATATTTGCTAATACATTAGACGCAGGCGACTTTCATCGTTTAAAATTGTTAGAAACGGTTTAAAAAATTATATTGACTTATTAATTGTCATATGAGATATACTACAGTCGTCGAGATCTAAGAACACATTTTTTACAGCTAGTGATGACAATACAAAGTATGCAATTAAATGAAAAAAATGAATAAAACTGTATTTTTTTTTTAGTACAAAAGAAACCCTTTTTTTCGTGCATTAAATAATTTAGAGTTAATTTTTTATCGAAATAATCCAGCAAGTGAGAGACCTCGACGACTGTACTTTGATAAAAATTATAATATATAGGTATTTATATTAAATAGTTCAAAGTAAACATATTTCGCCATCAAATTTATGTAAAATTAATTAGAATTTATCCCTGTCCAATTTAGTTTAGTTTACTATGGAACAATGACTCTAATTCTGTTGGTACATGTACTGAACTAATCACACTAAATAAACTGTCTTCTTTTCATTATTATACAGGGTGTATCACAAGTCCAAAATAATTCTTTGGGTATATACATACGGTGGCTTATATATGGATGCTTAGTGAAGACAATTTGTACCTAACTTATAGTTTCTGAACCTTTAAATATTTGTCACAGGCATTGTGTTCTGGCCCATTATTTTATTAAGCACTACTATTCAGCAGTGTAAACTACACACATGAGAGGCGGCTACCAATATTTCCAAAACAGAACATGCAAATTTTATATAGGACTCGAGATATTACGAGTTCTAGAAATTGACGACGAAAAAAAAGAAGGAAAAACATGGTCGAATTTCGATAAAAATTTTATACCATTCAGTTGTATACCCGATACTGATGCAAACGTTAAAGTAATATTTCGGACTTCTGAAACACCCTGTATTGTATAACCCGACATGCTTATTCTTAGTTATATTTAAGTTAATTCGTAATACGAAGACTACAGTATTAGAGACATGTGATAAAATGATCCTTAACTTCTAATTTATAAAAAGTTACAATGGCTCTACAGAGTACATTTAATTTAAAAATCCGCTGCAAACAGCTTGTAGATTGATTAATTTTTTTATTAGAACCAGATTGATTTGTTTACCAACAGAACTAGCGTCATATAATGTAAAATAAATGAATTAGCCACCATTTTATTTGGGAGCTTACCCAATATTTACAACATGCTATTGTCGGTAAGTTAAGTATATAGGATAATATAACGTGATGGCATACAATTAAGACTTACTGTCGATTGTTCCGAATTCCCGTTCGTGCGCCCGCGTCAGCACCTGCTTGTACAGCGTTTCGGCCTCCTTGTACTTGCCCTGTGAACAAATAAGAATATTCATCATCTAGTAACAAGTTTATAAATCGCCATACAACACATACTCATCGCATGATCCCAAACTAAGCAAAGCTTGTACTATGGGTACCATATAATGGACTGGGGACGATCCCAGATAAACCCAGACCAGCATGGCGATATTAAAACACTCGAGATCGAATTAGGCAGTGAAATCTGAAAAAATCGAGTTTTCGATTCCATTTCCTACTAATAATATGAAAAAAATGTCGATCTAATTTGATACCATACCATTCTGGATGTGTGGAGGTCTCAAGTGCTGTATTTTTGTTAATAGTTCTAAACTATTTATTCTGACTTAACGGCATTTTAGCAACGGGACAGCTGTGTGGTGCACTGGGGGAAAATTCTGGCAAAATATACATCATCTCTAATTCGATATATTATGTCGAATGAAACAAAAAATAAAATACGACCAATTTGAAATTTAGTTATGTCCAATTAGTGTTTGTTACCTGTTTAAGATAGCAAGAGGCGAGGTTGTTCTTGGTCTTGGCGACGTTGGGGTCGTCGGGGCCGAGCTTCGTTTCGTAGATCTCCAGCGCGCGCTGGTAGTACTGCTCCACCTCCTCATATTTGTTCTGTAATGTCAACACAATCGTTCAGCACCTTAAAGGCTGCCACACACCCCAGGGCACCAAATCCCTTAACACTATCGTTGTGGAGTTGCTATATCTTCATTTTTCATGGCATGAAAACAACATCCTTAATCAATCGTAGCCAAAATATGACTAGTCTAATAATGGCTTCAAGGTGACAATGTCTAATGTCTACAATGGTGATATTTTAGCTATCATTGATAAACGGTGCGGTTTTCATGCATTGACAAATGGCGCCAAAGCAACTCCACAACTCACAAGGATAGTGTTAAGGGAATCGGGGCCCAGCTAAAATGTAAAAAACCAAGAGTTGCGAGCGTCGAGTTTGATTGCTTTCAAGATTACTACCAAAAGGGTACTGCTATGCTAGACTAGATACATGAATACTAGCTTCTTCCCTTTTATTTATTTGTATAGATATGGAGTGTTTGTGGATACCTGGTTCTGGCAGAGCAGCGCGAGGTTGTTGAGCTGCTTGGCCACGTCGGGATGGTCGCGGCCCAGCACGGCCTCGCGGATGCAGAGCGCGCGCTTGCACAGCGGCTCAGCCTCGCGGTACTTGCCTGAACACACCGCTTACTAAGTCAAATCATTTATTTCGTATAGGCCCACGGGGAAACTTACAAATTTTCGAGTTTATATATTTTGTCTTATATGCTACTACCGGATAGAAACGCGACTGACTCACAAAGGGAATCCGGCAGAAAACTCATTAGGATATTCATTTATTAAACCGACACAACATACTTCAAATACACAGGTAGATATAGCTCCAGTGTGTTGCCTTTAGAGCTGCTTTTAATAATAATAATACGTTAGTAAGGCAACTCATAATATAACATAGTGTTCTGGCCTTTGGGTACATCCATAACCCTATTCAGTAGTGTAAACTACACTTGAGAGGGGCGACTATCAATATTCACAAAACAGAACATGCAAATTTTACATAGGATTCGAGATATTACAAGTTACAAAAACAGACGAAAACCAAAAAGTTGAAAAAACGCGGTCCATTTTCGATAGAATTTTTATAGCATTCAGTTGTGTACAGGCATGGAAACGTCAAAGTATTAATTAGGACATCTGAAACACCCTGGTATAAGTTGAAGCTGATAGTGGTGTCGTATAGCTACGTACCCCTCTTCCCGTAGAGCACGGCGAGGTTGTTGAGCGTGGCGGCGACGGCGGGGTGGTTCTCGCCCAGGGTCTTCTCGCGGATGGAGAGCGCGTCGTTCAGCAGGTTCGCCGCCTCCTTGTACTTGTTCTGATCCCTGCAACGTGATTACGTTGTTCAATTGCAAACGAGTTTCAATCAAACTTCTGCTAAAACAGTTGTCAAAAATATAGAAAATCTACCACGTTGTTTGGTTTCTAACGAAAATTGATAGCAGTAAGGGTTACATAATAGCTGGACACGTATACTAAACGTTCATGATCTACATACCGGCTGTGCTAGCCTACTGCACGGTCAGTTCTTCGCCAATACTATTTATCTCACCCCTTATGTCGCACGCAGACGCTCTTTCAGGATCAGATAAAAACCAATACAGGTACTTATAAATCGTCGACAAACAAAAAATAATAGTATCTCTACCATCCGTTCGGAACGGTGCGTACCCTACACCTTGACCACACTCTCATCATTATTACTACTACAGCCCTTTTAACGTCCCACTGCTGGGCACGGGCCTCCCCTCTACGCGAGGGGGATTTAGGCCATAGTTCACTACGCTGGCCCAGTGCAGGTGGGCAGACTTCACACATATATCGAAAACTAGACAAGTTCCCTCAGACGTGCAGGTTTCCTCACGATGTTTTCCTTCACCATTTTATAGCAAGTGATAATCTCGGATGAAAATGAGATCCGCACATAAATCCCAGAGGTGCGAGCCGGGGTTTGAACCTGCACACTTTGATTTTGCAAGGCGTGCATGCTGCACGCCTGCATGTATCGAAGGGGTAAGCAGAAGTGCAGTAGGGTCGGCGTACCTGTAGACGAGCGCGAGGATGTTGAGCATGGTGGCGACGTCGGGATGGTCGTGGCCCGAGGTCTTCTCCAGGTCCTCGAGCGCCTGCTTGCAGAGCGGCACGGCCACCTCGTAGCGGCCCTGCGACGCGTACTGGATCACCAGGTTGTGCAGCGTGCGCAGCCGCGCCGGGATCTCGTAGCCCGCGTTCACCGCCGCCGCGAACTGCAGCGGGGGCGTCGGCGACATCGCTGCCGAACGACCGCAATTAACACGTCTTCAATTATACGCCTGCCCAAATTTCGTGGAGTTTCCATTGGAACACCGTGTCTGCCGTCCGATGGCTAAAAAGCCGTTAAGTGAGTGAGCCGTATTATGAGCTACAAGCACAAATGCGTAAATTTCCCTCGCTAGAGATGATGGAGACACAGATTTGTTGGAATTTATCAACACAACTATAAATGATTGAACGCTAAGACCGAGACTACAAACAAAATACCGCCAACTTTCAAAAATCAAGTTCACTCAGCACATTCAAATCAAAATAACATATCTGTTTTACTTAGAACATAGTGTATAGTACATGGTCATAGTGTATAAATATTTATAATATTATTAAGTATAGATTAGATACAATATTAATAACTAAAAAAAAAGGAGAAAACATAAATAATGATGAAAAAAGACTTGATCCGCGTGGGATGGTGGCAAGAACACTGGCTGCATTTCCTCGTTGAATAGCAAGTCCTATTCGTTGAGCGAGGAAAGAGCCAGCCCTCTTGTCACCTGTGGAGGTAATTAATTTTGGGCTTATTTTTCTAAATAAACTAATCAAAATTGGCACAACATATCGTTGATAAATATTCTTGGATCTGAACTGAAAATACTGAAAGTGCTAAGGAAAAATCGAACGACAATCTGTAACTACGTATAAGTAAAATCTGTTCTCATGTAAGTGGCGATTTGTCTTTTATGAGGACAAATATCTTTAAACTAAAGATTGGCCTATAGATAAAACCTTTCATTTTCTGGCTACTAGAAAAGCTATTTATGTGCCATGCACATTGCAAGTAAGACTTTGTGCTTAACGACCCCAAGGGTCATTTTTGCAAGGTTTTGTTATCGGCATTATGTCCTGATAGTCGTATGAATATTTACATTTGTTGTTTCTGTTGTCCTCGTGGTCATCATCGGGGAACAGGTCCACCATTGGATCGTCGCGTTTCTTCTCGCCCTGCCCGCTGCGGTTGCTGTCAGCCTCCTCGGTCACGTCACTGTCGTACTTCCTGAAAGAAACAATATAAAGTATTGACTAGAAGAACACAGGTCGATTCGACTTATAAATTTATATAAAAAAAAACTTAGCCTATGCGGAACGCCTGGCACATGTTTCACATAAAACATAGTAGTCGTAGCGGCGAGTGAGCGGAGTCAGTCGGTGGGCGTGGCCGCATTTAAAACTATACTTTATGCATTTAGTAATAACGTTGATTTCACTTTGTTGTGACGAAGCGTCGGGAAATCTCGCCACGCCAAAAATTAGGTTTACCCCTCGCCTATAGATTTTACACAACAAAATAGAAGATGTTACAAGCCATCTTTAATGGGATTATTCAGTATGTAAATGTTTTACAATGCCACTGTAAATGAAATGTAAGTTCAGACAGGCTTCGCAAAACATAATATGTAGGGGTGAAAGGCTACTTGACTTAAGCGACAATTTTGGGCGACATTGACTTATATACATATTTGGAATCAGCAATTTTTTCTGCGTTGAATGAAATTGAAGATCTACTGTAAAGTTAAAAAAAAAAACGCTCAAGTCAAATGGCCTTTCACCCCTCGATATATAGATAGGCACAGCTGCCATTTGTCTTCTCGAAACAGTATAACATATTAGTAAAGACTCAATCGCCCTATCGAATCCTTTAAATACTTATAGAAAATTAAGGGACAGGAGTGTATAATGTACTGCACAAATAGGCGCGTCTAAAAATTAACAATGACGCGAGTGGCTTTTGCCACAGACCTTCAAACTAATTCGCTTGCGCCCGATGTGTTCAGAGAGTAAATATCTCACCGTATGGACGCCATGAAGTCGAGGTGTTTGTTTTCCTCTTCCAGCTGCGCGACCCTCTGTTCGGAGGCCTGCAGATGCTGTTGGGCTGCAGCGAGCTCGTCCCTAAGCCAGGCGTTCTCCTGGCACAGCCGGCGGACCTGGGTGCGCAGCTTCTGCTTCTCCGCCTCCACTGACTGCAGGTGGGACGCTAGGGCCATCATCACCTGGATTTTGAATGGAACATTCAACAAAATATCGCTTTCTCTTTATCTCTATATCTAAATAAATGGATTAGAATGAGACAACCATCCCTATTTGACACCCATTTTGTCGCAAACACTTTTTGAAAATACACGCTACCGAGCACTGTCTTCAACCGTCTCTGTTCAATTTCTACTCGTGGTAGGTCGTCTCGAAAAATGTCGAGTTCGTAGCAATGTAGACACACGTGAGTGTATGGTGAAGTTATTAGCTTATTGCCATTGATTACTCTCCGATTATAAAGTTGGAAAGTTTATTTATTTTTCTAAAACAACCATTTTAATACTATAACCGCTAATTCATCAACTATCCGTTTACGGAGTTTATACACTCTTGTAGGTATAAACACACTCGTAGTACTCAGATCAACACATCCTCGGAGTTAAACAGCGTATACACTTCCATACACAGGGTACACCATTTCATAAAGAAAAAACAAACATTCCCTACGTTAAATCCTTCCGTCTAGTCGGGCGTGTGAAGTCAAGTGTTTAGAGATGGTTTAAAACTGTGAACTTTAGCGGAGATACCACACATTTTATGATATTCATAATTAAAAGGCACTATGCCATTGAGGATTTTGTTATAGTACATCCTTTAAAATGAGAAACCAACAAGGAAATACTATTATAGTAATCCAGGGACGCAAAAAAATCGATGGCCAAACTTACCTCATCGAAGATCGTACCAATATTTCCAAATTAAGAGTTCCGGTTACAAGAAATTAAGTTGAATCTCAATCAGATTGTAAACGGTGGAACCGGTTAATCGACATAAACACCGCAGCAGTAATAACCTTGACCCGGTTATCCGGGGACCTTCCGTATTTTCAAGGGTCGCTTGACATTACTGCCTTAAGTCATGTACGTGTTACGTATGATTAATTGTGGAAACTATAGACTATCTTTTATAGTATAAGTATTTCTATACAAATAAATAAAAAGTTAAGTGGCTCTTTGTAATGTCAAAATAACAAATTTATACTAAATGCATATGATATACGCTACCGATAATAAAAACGCATTTTTTTCTGTTTCTCTGTGTGTTCCCAGTAATCTCCCAAACGGCTAGACCGATTTTGACGGGACTTCCACTGGCAGGTAGCTGTTGTTATAAGGAGTAACTTAGGCTAGTTTAATTTTAGACAAATAATTAGGTTAAAGAAAGAAACCGTGATATCTACACGTTATTCGACATAGAGGCCTATGAAAACAAAACATGCGCGACCAATTTTCTGCTAACACAAAAACGAACTGTATTAACTTGTAGATAAAGCACATACTTCAAAGATATGGCGTCTTTGACGCGAGCGAATTCAGTCGCGTGACTTCTCCTACAGATACTCAATAATTATAGAGTACATTTTCAAACAATAACGAAAAAAAATCATGTCTGTTTTATGGGAGCCCCACTTAAATATTCATAATAACATAACTCAATATTTCAAACGCCTACCAGTTACCTTATCAATATCGAGCAAAAAAAATTAACACGGTTCATGAGATACAGCCTGGTGACAGAGGGGCAGACACACAGACAGTCAGAAGGACGGACAGCGGAGTCTTAGTAATAGGTTCCCGTTTTACCCTTTGGGTACGGAACCCTAAAAACCTCAAGCCAATTTTCTCGCGCCAGTGTGTTCAGCCCCTTATGTCTCATCTTGTTTCATGAGTCAACATATGAAAACATAATTAATATCATACCAAGTAGATTTTCTCAGATAAAGTGTAAGATGGTAATGATTTAGCCTCTCTATGCTGTGACTTCTACCATCCGCAACGTCGCGTCATCAATCTTATGAGAGGGGTCCGTCCGTGCCTTTGTGACGAATGAAGTGCTCGAGAGAGCCTTGATTTAGTGGCGAGATACAATTTTGCTACCTGACACGTGTTGAGAAAAGGTGTTATGAGGAAGATGTAGTGTCAACTAGAAATGTTAGCGAAAAAGGAGACATAGTTGAAGTTATTTGGGTGACGTCCGTAGAGGTTCTTTTGACTAATTAGACTTGTAAAACTTAATCTATAGTGCTGTGATAAAGATGATATGATAAAGATTCTATTACGTAAAAAAAAGTATTAGTAATGTAATTTTCCAACATCAGATGCACGTTTTCTTCTAGTTCTACCATTTATAATTCAATGCATACATACAGTACAGAACAGTGTACATACAATTTTCTTCAGAAAAGTATATTTTACAAGTAAAATCTTTCATCTAGCCACCTCTGAGATGGTGACCCAAATGAGGCTCCAAACGACAAGTCCTTAAAGGTATTCAGTGAATGTGGGGCGGCGGCCGGCGCCTGGCGGCTGTTTGCCGCGGATAGAAGCGAGGCCTTTTCATTATACGAGGGCTTCAAAGGCTCTGCCAACGATTCTTAGGAAATTCTTGACCCATTTCAGTTAATGAAGATTATGAAAGAAGATTTTATGCGGATACATTATACAGGGTGTATCAGAAGTCCGAAATAATACTTTGGGTACATATACGGTACCTGATATGTGGATGCTTAGTGAAGACAGATTATACCTAACTATCATAGTTACTGAGTTATAGACCATTGAATATTGGTCACAGGTATCGTGTTCTGGCCTTTGGGTATATCCATAACACTATTTAACAGTGCAAACTGCATTAACCAGTGGGGCCTATTAATATTCAGAAAACAGAACATGCAAATTTTACATAAGACTCGAGATATTACGAGTTATAGAAATTGACGACGAAAAAAAAGTTGGTAAAACATGGTCGAATTTCGATCTAATTTTTATATCATTCAGTGGTATGCCCGATACTGATGCAAACTTCTAAGTATTATTTCGGACTTCTGAAACATCCTGTATATTGGGTAGATTCGTGTGAATTAATTTCAGACTCAAAATATTTTTTTGAACGCGTAAGCAAAGTAACAAACACCAAATTTGATAATTTTAAAATTGTAATATTTATTTCATCGTCACACCACGATTGAGGGTCTAAAGTCGACATTAACAGTTAGAACTCTACAAAAAATATTATGTGTCAAAGGTGTCTCACCATTATGAAAATCAACGAAGGAAGCACCAATCTCACGTCAGGAAGCTCGAAGGTGGGCACTCGTTATGGAATCAAGCCAACGGTTCAATGCGACATATATGTATGAGTAACATTATATCCTGAAGCGTGAGACCGCAAGACGCAGTCTGTATCACGCCTGTGCATGTGGTGATAAGAAATCCGAAGCCTTCAGCTGCGTAAGCTTCACGTTTCCAGTCACTGATATGCTTTGTAATTGTAGCTATTATAAAGACAACGGTCGTTATGCATTAACTGTCGATCAGTGTGCAGAATGTACATACCATAAGGCCTTCCGCTGGGGGAGATTAGTTCACTTCCAGCACGTGCTGAGCCAACACCTTTTCGGCACAGTTCGCACTGAGCTCATTTTCTTTCCTTTTCTGTGTATTTTATAAGTTTTATATTCTCTGTGTGCTTTGTTTGCGTCTGTGTCGAATAATAGTAGATCCCCCACTATGAGAAAATAAAAGGCGCCTCATATTTTGTAATATTATTATTTAATAAGACATTCAAATTAAATAGTATCTAATAACAAAACAACTAAAAACTTATTAACATTAGAGAGATTTTAAACAAAACCATGAATTTCTAACAATCCGTGAAAATTGTCGAAAACGTGGGCTGTAGAACGCGCGTTGTTAATTTGATTTCTTTTTTTTTTAATTCAGCTGGCGGCGCGACTATGGGCTGTCGTGCCAGCCAGTCTTTACTCAAACAATATTTGCGTTCGATTTCTTTGGCGCTGAACACTAAGATGTTCCAAATTCAAAAAGTGCGCGGCAAAGTAAATTGCGACGCACTTATAAAGATGATTAAAAACTCATTACTGCCCGCTAAAAGTTTCTTATAGAAAACACCACCTTTGGGCGTACTTAAAGGCGAACCAAGTCGTCCTTTTCGAATAGATGGGATGGGATGGGGGCGTGGCTTTTACAACAGAAATTCAAGTTGTATGCATATTAATACAGTCTGTTTTGGTATGGCAAAAAAATTGACTCGCGAGCGTTAACGCCTCAGTGTGCCGGGGCGTCAAAACTCATGTTTTCTAATACCAAAACGAACTGTAATGACTGATAGAAAAAGTTCATTCTTAAATGAGGTGACATTGCAAGGGAATTTTGATGCGTGGGGACGTAGCTTTACTGAAATTCAATCTTTATTTTTATTATGTGAGGTATCGTTTTCGTATTTGATAACAATTTGACGAGTCTTGACGCTCTAGTGTGGCTTTACACTCCAAATTATACATAAACATTGTTAACATTAAGAAACACAAATGCGCTTACTAAGAAATGCCAGTGTATGTGTTTTGAAGATGAATCGATAATTCTATAAACTTGAGGGTAAAATCCTGTCTTATTTGAATAACATTATATGCGAGTTTAGTTCCAAGAGTTTTGAACATATAATTATGAATCCAGAGAAAGCACGCTTAGACTGACACTTTACCGACAAAATGTCTATCGATAACTTAAACACTGTCGTGTCCACCGATTTTATCGATACCTTCAGCGGAGATGACTAGTGTGCCCATGCTAAGGCCGGTAGATAAAGCTCGCTGTGATGTCATTTGCTCGATAAACCTGATAGTTGGAAGGGATAATCTTTTGTCTACGGGGAAATGCTAACTCCGCAGCGGGGTCGCACGCATATCAAGATAAGACCTTAGTCACGGATTCGCTAGCTCGCTCTCTGTCTTATTTCATACGAGAGAAAGAGACAAAATCTACATATTCTGCGAATCTTGGCGCTCATACTACAAATACATGTATGCCAATGGAACAAACACAGTAGAAGGGAAACTCTGACCGCACACATATGGTACGCTTCACCGCATACCTCAAGTGTGTCTCCAGCTCGTATGTTCAGAAACTTAAGACACCCTACGGTCACATTTCACAGATAAACCTACTATCAAATTTAAATACTCGAACAGTACACCTTAAAGCTTATAAGAGCGTAAGATAACGAAACAAAAGCTCAGCCATCTCTCACAACTTCACAAGAAACGCGAAAGCTTTCAAAGGTAGAAACGAAAATTAATGACACAAAAACAAAACCTTTCTGAATAAATGATGTCAGGAAACTTTGAGCAGATCCATTTTACGTTTTCTACTATATTCAAATATCTTTCCGTTTTAGCTTTCAACATTCAAAATTTTGCTTAGCTGCAAATCTTGAGGTTAAGTCTGCTTGCAATGTCAAAAAAACAGCTTTTACTAAAGGGTATATGAAAGTTCAACCTGTGCCGCAACAAAAACGCGATTTTAAATTTGTTTGACTGCTTCTTTGCTCCCAAACGGCTGTACCGATTTTGACGAGAATCACACTGGCAGATAACCGATATTACAAGGAGTAATTTAGAGTATTTTTATTTTATAAAATAAAATAGGATTCCGAGGAATGTTCCAGGTAATTAGTCCGTACGAAGTTGCGGACCTTGCTAGTGGCCATATACTACTAACATTGGCAAGTGTCTCACCTGTGCTTCACCAAGCCCCAGCTCGATGGCATCGATGCTCTTCCTGACGAGGCTGGCTTTCTCGTGCTCGTGCTCCGTGTTTGCCGCGAGGCCGGCCAGCAGCTGCGAGTGCTCGGCCCGCAGCGCCTCGAGGCCGGCGGCTACTGTCCGCGCGCCGGCCACCATTTCCTCCTGCGTCATCGCCGTCATTCTGCCTAGCGATTCGATCTTCTTTCTGCGGACAAATGAGATGGGAACATTTAACTTTGGTTGCAAATGTAAATTCAAAATAAGGATTTGCGTTCGATAAGAGAACATCACTATCTATCTACTTATAGAAATCAATTGCTGTTCGTTAGTCTTGCTAAAACTCGTAAACGGCTTGACTGATTTATTTTGTTGTGTTAGCTCTGATAAATTAATACATATAAATATCACCAGACAACACATAATCATCGCATGTTCCCAAACTAAGCAAAGCTTGTACTATGGGTACCATACAAAGAACTGAGGGCGATCTCCATTACACCCAGACCAGGGCAAAATCCGAAATTTGCCTCTAGCAGGAATCAAACCCGCAACCAACCGTTTTAGTGAGACAAACCGACTACGCTCTATCCACAAGAGCAAGCCGTCATCAATACATGATACAGGGGCGGTTTAAACTAAAAATAGAAAAATGAGAAAAAAAAAATTACGTGACACGAAAATCGCCGAGCAAGAACTTTCACTTAAATAATAGGATTAACATTTAAGATACCACTATTTGTAAAAGGTTTTAAATCGAATAGACGGCTCAAAGAATATTTAAGACTCAGTCATTGTATTAACAGTAAACTTGTGAGAAAGCTTGATTGACATCGAGAGGCAATGGCTGAGCGGTCACGGATTTGGGATTGTGTTGAATTAAAATGTTAATGCGATTGTTTAAAAATAAAGTTGAAATTCGAAAGGTTACAAAAGGTCAATCACCATAGGTCAATAGGTCATTGCGTGTAATACAAATCAGTCAGAAATTACGAAAAAAACTGTCACAATACTTTACATAAAGTCATCTCAATTGTTACATCTTTTACAGTTTATGCAGCATATTGCGGAAATGTTTTTTCAAGATATTTTCGCTAGCAAAACTTTTATTATGAGTACAATATAATAGACTGCGGGGAACAGTTGAACCCTTGAAAGCAATACGGTTTCCGCTGACAATACGGCATACTTATACGAGCTCTCCGTATCAACAAACCAATAGCATCCTTGAAAACAATCAATACAATTAGGAATTTAATTTAATTGTGTTACAACATACTCATCGTATGATCCCAAACCACGCGAAGCTTGTACTATGGGTACCATGCAATCCCATTTAAATCCAGACCAGGGCAAATGTCGAAAAGGCAATTTCCGAAGTCGGCGGCTGGCGGAGATTGAACCCAAATCCCCCGGTTCAGTGATTCAAACGGTAGGCCGTTTGAATCACTGAACTGGGGAATCCCCCGGCTTAAACCAAAAGATCAAGTCGTCGTCAGTATGACGTTTTAATGTTTCTGGAAATGTCAGGTATCAGTATTGTTTAAAAGTTTTTGTTAGTGGCGTTCATTAGTTACCAGGACATCATAATAACAAGAAGTATCGCCGGAAAAGCTCATTAACACACCTAGTTCTAGTATTGTATTGCGAACGTGGAAGCGGGCATTGGGCAATAGGGGTGGGCCGATGTAGGCCGGAAGAACGCTGTGGGAAAGGGTCCGCGCGCGAACCGTAACCCAAAATGCACTTCCGATCGATTTGGGTCACTGGGGACGGATTTTCGGGTAGCGATTTACGATTTACAATATCGTAAATGTACTGTTGGATCAATTTGCCAAAGGAATTTGAGATACTATAGCATTAACGACTTTCACTGATAATAATATACTAAGGCTTCATAATACCAAACAAGATTGAAGTTGGCTTAAAAACCGAAATGTGGTAATGAATCTTTGATAATTGAATTAAATAGAATGAGGTTTCATACGCTATTAAAACCATAAAAATTACTAACTAATTTAATTAGGGTTTCGAATCATTATGAATTACTTATTGGTTTAAAGTAAAAATAAATGTTTTGAAGCGTAGAATAGATGTTTTTTTTTTTCAATAAATGGAAGTATAAAAAAAACTGTAGACCTTCATAATCAATAACTCATAAATAATTATGGATAGAGCTAAGTATGCCCCACTTTCGTATATCAAACGAATATTATTATTAATGGGTGGGTCTACGATAAAAGGCATGTATAATAAACATAATAGATACGTGACAAAATGCGATATAACCACCAGTGGTAGTATATAATCTGCATATTAAAAATAGGTTCCTGGTACATCCGGGCACTTGTTCGAATTCTGCATGGAGGTTGGACTAAATCGTAATATTTGTAAACAGCTGTTATGGCATAAGAAAACCTTCACAGATGTCAAAGTAACAATAAGTCGTTTTAATGGTTTTTTTTTGTTCAATGGCCTCTTTTCATTGAGTCTAGCCCAATGTGATTCTGCCGATGCCAACGTACTGGCAATAATATCATATTATTATATTAATATCATATGATTGAAACAATCGATTTTCTACTGCGTCCCTGAGGCATTAATATAGGTTTCTAGCCTAGCGTAATAAATAAATATTGGCAGACACCACATTCTCATCGTATGAACCCAAAATAAACAAAGCTTGTACGATAGGTATCTACCATACAATGGAGGGAGAAAAGGTTACACATCACAGTTACACTCCGATCAGGGCCCCAAGTCCGTCACTATATTGTTATAGAGTTGCCACGAATGAATTTTTAAGGCATGAAAAAACATATTATTTTGTCCATGGTACCTACAACATGACCAATGAAGACACAACACAGTCACCTTGAAGCCATTACACTAGTTATATTCTAGCTACCAGTCATAAAATATGTTGATTTCATGCCTTAAAAAATTAAGTCGTAGCACCTCCACGACGATAGTGTCAGGGGTCTTGGGGCCCAGGGCATATTCAGAAATTTGCCACTGTCTAATTTGGGAATAGAACCTACGACGGGTACACCTAAACCACTGGACCAACCCATCGTCAAATTAAAGTAATACATTTGGTTTTGGTAATGGGAAAATTTCACAGACGCGCGTCTTGACGCTTCTGTGGATTGGGGGCTTAGCAGTTTTGTTGGGAATAGCGCAATAACTTACAAATTTATTGATACTTTGAAACAGGCGGGATGTCGCGGCGCCGGGAGTTCCTAAACACAAAACTGTCTGGCACACGAGAAATATTAGAATTCAATACGCATCTTCTAACTGTATTTATGTGAGGGATGCCGATATTTGGAGGCGACATCTAAATTGGCCTTAGGGCGTTCTGCGCATAGCAAACAGACCTGTTTGTATTGGTACGAATCAAGTAGGTGCTTACAAAAATAGATTCACATACTTGGCACTTTGGCTATGGAAATATTATCCAACGCCAACGTGGGTATGACAAGAGTGTCGTACGTAATGCGGAATAAAATTTCATTACACCGTAGCTCAATCTATTAGTCATATCGGTAACGACTAGTTTTCACATATGACTCTTATGGTAACAAAGAATAAAGTTTAATTTGCAATGTAACCAGCTTGCCAATTATGACTTTTTGACCCGTCGGCAGATGTATGGCGCTGCAGCGCGGAAGTGTATGGCTTCGTAATGCACTTTATAGGATATTCCACTTTGCAAGATCCACACATGAGCATAAGGTTAACAACTGGTATGGCGACATTAATACTATATGAAGCACTGTTGAGGTAAGCACACCAAGTACTATTCAGTTGTGTCAGTGGTTACAGGAAAACAGAGATGAAACTTCTATAGCAGTGGTAGAACGCCTGACTTGAACTCATGAGGTGAACCTCATGCTTGCATCTCTGAGTTTTACTGGTGGCACTTTCAATAATCATTACCACTTGATTTGCTGAACGATGAAACATCATGAAACCTACACGTCTATAGAAAGACTTGTGAAGTTTCCGCGCTAGATTTGTCGCCCAAGTGGCACTCTCAAATTGAAGCTCGCCTCCGGGGCCAAAATCAATCAAGAGTGGGAGCACTGCAGTGCACCTTTGCCTACCCCTTCAGGGAATACGGGTGCGAAGTCCAATATTGCCGTCTTGCTCATAAATCACAACAAGTCATTGTAACTTAATTTGATGCCAACAAAATAATAATTATGTCAGCATGTTTCATGCAAATCTAACGGCTCTGCTTAGCTAGTCTCTTTTATAGCCAATATTTTTTGTTTCAAATACATTGTTATCTACTAGTATCTAAGTGGTTCAACCTTGCCGCAGTTGGTCAGTTGCGTAAACTGTAGGTACGTGGCTATATATATCTCGTCTTACACGAAGGGCATGATCCGAATACCTTATGTACCTATTTCCTACATTAAAACATGCCAGACATTCTAGAACATTCTTATCGTGACCTCACATCAACCCGTGAGTGGTCGAGGAACCCTTTTTATCGAGAAATTTTGGGTTAGCCTGGCCATTACTATTAATGTGAACGTACTTCTAGCACAGACATTAAGATTAGTTTGAGGGTCTAATATAAATGGTAATGTGATAACTTCACATTGTTAGAGGAAAAAAAGTCTTTATATAGTGAGTGACTCATGTGATGATACGATTAAGGAATCGCTTTAGGTGTAAACTCGAGCTTGGAAGACTTCACACATCTATAGAGAACTAGTCAAGTTACCTCAGACGTGCAGGTTTCCTCACGATGTTTTCCTTCACCGTTTCATAGCTTCATCAATTATTCCTTTTGCTGTGCTAATCTTTAGATGAAAGGGAGTTATTTAAAAGGTACGAATATATTTTTTAAATGTTTAAAGTTACTTGCTGATCTATTAAAGTTACGAGCTGTATTATAAGAACATATATTATAGTTTAAGAACATCGCTATCTATTGGTAAATATAATTCACTCTCATTAGGTCCTTTTAGTGAATTGGACAATATTTTTAAAAGTTTTAATATTATTTTGACCTTCGTTTATATTCTAGTCGGACTACCCTACTCTTTATGTCTCGGTACGTGTCTGGAAACCCAAAATAATTGCCCAGCGTATAATAAATTCTGTTAGCGACAAAGGGTATTTCTTACAGTCTAAGCTGTAATATTCATACCATATTTCACTTATATACTTACTTTCAGCATTTAGGCCCAGGGCAAAATGGGGCGTCGACACGAGCGCTGCAAAATAGTTGTCATACCAAAATAAACTGCATATAGTCATCGTAAAAGCTCATTCTCCAACACTCTGTCATTGTCAACGCGAGTCGCGAGCGCATATTGTATTATCGTCATCGATGATGATGGCGGCGATTAAAAAAAAATAATTAAAAATATGCCCATTAAGTTTCTTGCCGGATCTCTTCAGTCGAGTTCGCACTTCGTTCCGGTTCCATATAGGAAAAAATTATTAAATTTGACAATTTGTAAGTGCCCCCTAAGGACAATACGCAATAAATTATTTGACTTTGTCAGAGTACAGTGTATTTTAAGGAAGGACACAAAATAACACGATTAGAACATGTCTAAGACGTTAACATACGAAGTCAACAAATAAGGAAACCACTTTATTTAGTCGTGTCATATGTAAACGAGGCGGTAACGAAATTACACAATTTATGTATTAACAATGACGTGATAATATCCAAATGTTTAATAGCTATCATAGCGTACACTATATGGTCATAATGAAAATATACACGAGCATAGCGAATAGCAGTGGTAGCCTCGTGGGCAAGAACGCCCGCCTTGAACGTAAGGGATGCAAGTTCAAATCCGGGGCCCCGTAGGTACCTCTGAGATAATTTTCATGTGGGAATGTCATTTTCAACATATGATAACCACTTGCTGAACGCTGAAGGAAAACATCGTGAGGAAACCTGCACGTCTATAGAAAGGCGTGTGATGTTCACCAACCCGCACTGGGCCAGCGTGGTGGACTATGGCCAAAATCTCCCTCGTATTGAGGGGGAATGTGCCCGATGTAATGGCAATATGCTCGCCCCCCTATTACATTCGGACCAAAATACATCGGCGAAGTGTAGGCGCACTGCAGTGCACGTCTGCCTACCCCTTCGGAGAATACAGAGGGATGATGTATGTATGATGTATGCATATAGCGAATACGCTACTACGTTTTAGTGTGGTCTAAAACCATCTTCGTATTATTGCCTTTCTAATGAAACCGTTTTGGGGCACATCGGTTGGATGATTTCAAAGTCTATAACGAACAGAGGTAGACACATTTTGCGTTATATGATGTACAAACTTGATTGTAGATACCAAAAGTTTTAAATTAAGCGACTACCCGCGGGGTTCTCTGATAGGATTCTCAGGTGATTCTGCAGAATTATGATGGGGTCCTTTAGTAAAGTTTAATAAATTGGATTCGCGGGAACTGGGCAAGGGGATGGAATATGTTTCCATGAACTACACTTGTTTCCTACCTCCTCCAAAGATATATTGCATTATAGAGTAACTTTATGCTTTCGATCGATGAAATGTGTACCTTATGTGCAATGCGATAGAGACGCATCTAAAACACTGCCCAAGCAATACTACACTTAACGAATAGTTTAAGACTAGACACAACTTAGACTACGATCTAATGAGTTCCTCTTTCAGTAGACTTAGCATGACCGCGTTGACATAATTTTTATCTCTTTCAATTGTCAGAGTTGTCGAGAAAATGACGTCACACCGAGCCATGTCAAAATACTCGAAGTGACGTCATTTTTTCGACAAATCTGACAGTTGAAAGAGATAAAACTTATGTCTACACAGTTCTGTATTTCACCCTAGGTATCGACCCGTTTCTGCCTAAAGTAGAATTAGAATCATAACATATGTATTTTACGAACGCATTGTTCCATGCGTACATTCAGAAAAAAAAACTCAAATTCCACTGAATCCCAGACCTTAGGGTGGTAACCTTGTCAGAGCCCCTTCCACCCCCTAGGAGGGGGAGAGTCGTGGGGGTCATAAAATGCCCGTTACCATGGCATCCAAGGGCAACAACCCTCCACCAGTGCGCAGCGTGGCGCGTTTGCTAAGAAAATTAGGGGTTTGTGTATCATGTAGGTTTCCTGAAGGCTCCGGTTAAATTACTTTGTTTTTATCTTAAACGGGTGTTGAAAAGGCGATCGGTCATTAGGATATCGAGTTAGTATATCAAAGAGGGAGCATTCCTATCGTTTAACACATGCCCAATTGTGTCTGTGAATTTGCCTTCTACGAACATCAGATTGTCTGAGACAAGACGTATAAGACCAGAGACGGCTGTTGTGGTATCATAAAAGTTGGATCGAAATCGGTCTCAACGATACATCGGTACAAAAAATTGGACGACTTTTTTACATATTTAGGTAAACTTGCAAATATCATTGTATCGAATATCATGTATATGTTTAACCCATGGCAGAGGCTTTGTTCAGTTGTATACGATTGTGACAGAGTGTCGCAGTCTGAAGAGATTCTTTGAGGGGGTGGGAACATTAGATATCCGTAAAATCAACGTCCAAACCGACTCACCCATAATATCGTGATGTAAGTCTCACCCATAAATCGCTTATTATTTTTATCGAACAATCAAAAGACTGAATAAATATGCGATTGTTGAAGTGATGACATATCTACTTATTTATACAGAGCCATTGTTTCGATCAATGATATTAAAAAGTATATGACAAATGTGACAAAAAGCCGTCCCAAAACATTGGAGCGAAATCGGTATCATCAATGCGACGGCCGCCTAATCTTATACCTACATATTAACATAGACAATCTGACATAGGTAGGTAGACGTCAAAGTCACACACAAAATTGGACGTATGAAACTGTCAAGCATTAGTATAAGTGCCCTCTTTAATATAATAACTCGTTGGTATCGACCCGAAATCACAATGACATGAATACATAAGTAGTATATAAAGAGAAACGAATAAAATGTTGTTGGCAAAATCATCGACTAAATACGATGGAGGCCATATCTTTTTAAAAAGTGAAGTGAATAAAAATACAGCACAAAACATTCCTTTGACCCTACTCTACCCCAGAAGGAGAGTTGCTTTTAAGTTTACAAAATAATTCTTTCAACGCAAGCAATTTTCCAGTTCTCCAAACTACCGACCGTCCTGTGAGAATTTTACATTACATAAAACAATAGTGCCGTGCGCTGGAACGCCGGCAATAAAATACAACCTCTGCGCTCTGAAACCTTTTAATTTTAAATTCGCGCACGAAACGCAACATATTTTTACGTTTCTAATAAAACAGTGGTTGGTGGTTGTGAATTTTGCAGTAATCCCGAGACAAGACTTCAGGATATCGTCAGACCGGGGCATGTTTATTTAATTTTAAACTCATGCTCCCTCTTCCATCATTGGGGATTTCCAGACACCAAAAAAATAAGTTTATTTTAACAGTACTTAAAATGTATAACGAGGTAATCATAAACACATCACCTATTTTGTCTACATGTGTTTTTCAAAGTTTTCACCATCTTATTTTCCAGATATCCGAAGTAACTCTGTATGGAAATTACCACAGACAAAGGAGTGCGCCTTATGTTTTAAAGGATGTTTGCCAGAAGCCTTATGATACTATAATATCCCTAGTCAACTGTAGAAGTCCAAATCAAATAAAATATACGAACAAAACCATTTAATAACATTATTTTGGTGCCCATTCGATGTTCGAAGCCTTGTTATTGTTAATTATAGGTTTTGCTAGTAACTAGAGGGTATAGATAATAAATTTGTTAGTATCCATAAATTATTAAGTATCTTACGTCAATACTTACATACGTTAAGCTTAAACAATGAAATAATGAAGAAACTTAATACGGAAGTAACAGTTCACTGAAACAGTATAAGCAAGAAAACGCAACAAATAAAACATTTAAAATATGCCATAAAGAACATCATTTCATTCCATAACCGGATAGACCGTTGACACTTGCAAAGGCCAAATAGGCACCATTGAATCAGAATACAAAGGGATACGTGCCCCTAATGCAATTACTGACGACTACAAAGGGAACAGGCTAGGGCAATCGATGCGTCTAGACATACTGTGGCTATTGGGGCGAAATAATGCATTAAAAATGTCAGCATACCTCAGCGTTTAAGTGCTTTATGATACCCGCCGCAGGTTCGCCCGGTTTTACCAACCAGTCGAAATAATCCCACAAAATTACAGTAATTTCAGTTCGTCTTCAATAAAGTACCTAATATATAGTATTGTAGTGTATCTTGGTCTCCGTGGTCAATAATGTCTAAGATTAAAAAGCAGGCTTGTGTCGTATTTCGTCTTTAGGAATTAATAAAAAAATAATGCATTAAATATTCCTTATATCAGTTTTTTAAAACAAATCTATTTGGTAATGACTAATGACACAATTGTAAGTAGAAAGGTTCTCTCAAAAATTGTATTCGGCAATCTAATTTTTATTTAGAGCCCAAAAAGCTTCGAAATGAATGGAACTCGACCTAAATTTTGTTTAACTATTTGTGTAGGGCGTCGAAAGCTTAATTAGAAGAATAACGCAAACCTACCTTCCTGAAGTAATTAAAAGTTAAGTAATGTTAGGGATGTGTAATTAATAATAAATACTTGAAGGAAACCAGTCAGCGAGCCAGGAATTATTATGTGAAAATATGTGACTTTGAAATGAAGAAAAAAGTTCAAAACGACTTTAGACATTAAATTTTAGTAACTTTTTATCAAGGGCCTAAATATTATACCTACGATATGTATTGATACTCACATTCTTTAACTAGTAGGTTGTTATACTCCATTAATGCATTTACATCAAAACAAACGAGCTGTCGGTACGCGAGTCACGGCGGGCCTCATAAATTCCATAATCACAAATTGTCTGGGGGAGATTCATGTGGCTTTCACAGTGATTAATTGACAGTAGCCCAGCGGTAGTTTTTAAAGCAAAATATACTTTGTCACCGTGATTGCACTGTGTTCATTATGAAGATTTATTAATGTTCTAGATAGTTAACTCACCTATCATACTGTGACTTTAAGCAAAGCTGCAGAAATTTTAAACACAAACGTCACATACATTTTGTGGTAAAAATTCCATAGAATTTGAAGTTTATTAAATTAACTTGAGCTTTTATTTTGTTGATAGATCAACTTGCATGAAAATAGTGCTGTAGATAAATAGTAAATTTCATAATTACTTTGAAATTTATAGAAATGGAAATCAAATCACATATAGTAGAACTTTTCAGAATCTAAGCGTCATACAATAGACTGTAAATGGATCGTAACGTTCTATAAATTAGGGGGAAGTAACTTAAAAAACTGTTAGGTATACTTAAAACTCATTTTATGATTAACGAAATTTAAACCAAAAGTGTTGACAAGGTTGACAAGATTCAGCCTGAACCAGTTGAAAAGTTTCGATTAGAACCATTATTCGTGTAAGAGTTTTACGAATACAAACTTTTATCTGGTATCACAGATAAGCTTAATTTATAAAAGAGGAGTGGTTTAATTATAATGAAATAGTTTATAGCAATAAGTACTTACATTCTGTAGGCGTTTAAAGTCTTCGACATTATTCAATTGTTGTGGAACTAACAAATGAAATCCATTTCACTGCACTACAACGACGCAATAGCCATTTTAATCACACAATATAAGTAGCACAGTAAATAAACGTGTATAAAATACCTATTTAGGTTTCATATAATAGTGACCACTGAAAGGCAACGATAGAATTGACTTTAGTCACGACATGTTCGAAGCCGACCTTGGAAGGACTGAACGGTGTGATATTAAATTTAAAACTGAAAGCATGAATCGTAAAGAATGTTAATACATCAAAATGGTTATGATATCAGACGCAATGATATAAGTTATTGAGACTGAAGTATTTAGTGAAATTGAGATTAACAAAATCCTACAACATAACAATAACAAACGTTTTTTTGCTGAATTAAACTTCTAAAACGGCCTCTAATAAGAGCAAGCCAAGGGACTCGATTATAAAATTAATATTATCTAACTGGGTTCGGGTCATCCACGTGTGGTTTTGGCACATACGCTTTGGGAAGAACAAATGTGTTGCCAATAGTTGCACAACGGCCGTGCGAGCAAGCGCTATACAACTTTCATATGTTAGAAAAGGATCGATATACAAACTGAAAGATGAAAATAGACAAACTCCTACGCAACCCGGCGAGCCAGCTCGTCTGTGTCGTTGATCCCCCTCGATCATTCGCTGGCTCTTTTGTTTGTTTTTGTACTGATATCGAAACTGTATACCGTTTAATAATATTTTTTTGCAATGATGCCAAGGACTCACTACTGTGTAAATACGATTTGTAAGATGGTTTTAAATGAATTTAATTAAAACCGGCCAAGTGCGAGTCGGACTCGCGCACGGTGGGTTCCGTAGCATTATCCATAAAAACGGCAAAATCACGTCTGTTGTATGGGAGCCTTCTTAAATATTCAATGTATTCTGTTTTTTAGTATTTGTTGTTATAGCGGCAACAGAAATACATCATCTGTGAAAATTTCAACTCTCTAGCTATCACGGTTCATGAGATAGAGCCTGGTGACAGACGGACGGACGCACGGACGGACGGACGGACGGACGGACAGCGAAGTCTCAGTAATAGGGTTCCCGTTTTACGCTTTGGGTACGGAACCCTAAAAACAAGTAGCGCATGAGCAATTAGTTTTGTAGGCAACGCAAAAATATAATAACGCAACAAAATCAAAATATAAGTAACTAACCGGAGTATGAAAACAACACAAAAGAAAAGCTTCAATTAACTCACAATGGAACTGTCTGTCAGACTTAATTAAGTTGAAAGGTAATCAATATATTATCTCCACAGTGATGAAATTAGAAAGTAATGAATTAATCAATGTAGACATTGATTAACAATGAGTGAAATGCCAGGGAACTCTTCTTTATATTACATTCAGATCTGTGATACATTGTAAACGCAAGGAGGTTAATGTTGAATTCAACATAGAACTGGAAACTCTTGGCAAGATGGCACATAGTACACCGCCAATCGTGCCAAACATACTAGCAAAATAAAAACAAAGCTTGTCCTAGTTCTGTTTGGCAGAATGCAACATTATATTTTGATGTTTTCATTAAAATTTATAGCTGTCTGTAGTCAAATTGTAAGTTCTTTTTGACGTTAAGGCTATTTAGATCTTTTCAAAAGGGATAGACAAAGCACTTTCTTATTAATTAAACTTTTTGGGATTGAAAAATAAGGGGGTCAGACGAATAAAAAGAAAACAGATCTAATAATCTCTTTTCAGAGGACCCATTTGTTTATAGAACTTGTATTATGCCAAAATATAGATTGCAATGTGACTGTTCCTTAACATGATGATATCATAATAAAATTCTGAAATTGTTACTCATATATCGGGGTGGTTTAACGAGGAAAGACTGACTGGAGAAGAAAATTTAGTTCTTTTGGATTGGAACTCAAAACAAGTAAAAGAGAATTTTAATTACATCTAAGAATTTGGTGTTTAAACACCGCATGACTGGCAAGTAGCGACGCGTTAATTGCAAACTAACGAGCCAGTTACAATGCAGGCGGCGCGAGCGCATCGGCCGACCCAATTCTGGTAAGGCGAGCCATTTTACCGTGATACACACTGAAAACTAGCGACGATAAATCAATTAACCGTTAATTAGCTGCTCTAGGAGCTATAATCCAACTAACTGATTGTAGCGATGGACTTAATATTTCAAGTCAATGACCAGTTTTTTAGGTTCACAGGTAATTTCGAGGAAGCGCATTGTATACGGGAAATTAAGTTGTCAAATTCAGATAGCTATATCTACAAATATAATTAATAAGGGCCACGAAGAACAGAAATTACAAGAAAATAAAAAAGAGGAGGATTAACAGAGAAACCACCATCTGCATGAAGAAAATTGTAATAACAGACGAAATGGTCTTGCGAACAACTGTAAAAATAGATATATTTTACAGTCTAGGTTGTCTGTATTATCTAGGATAACTAACTACTTCATAGCTCATTTATGAAGCCCATTTATGATTTCCAAATGTTAACTCTCAGGGGAAATTCGGAGGGATTCAAAGGAGCTTTTGTGTCGGCACCTGAAAAAGGACCGCTTCGTCGCTACGAATTCAAATCAGGTTGCATTCAGTTCGATAACCTTCTTTGAATTGGTAATGAGAAATTCATATGATAAATTCAAATCTAAGCTATACTTATGAAACGACATAATCCCTATACTGGATCAGATAAGGCTTTCATTGGATATTAAAAATGGATTTTTAAGTATACAGATATGCATGTTGACTTTCCATTAATTTTCAAGTAAATTATCAGTGTGCTATTGTAAATATTGCTAAACAACTCAAACACTATAAGATCGCGGAAAAGGAAACGGTATCAGACTAATGTGTGGACAGTTTGAAAGACGGTAATCATTTCTAAAACGGTCACTTGTGAAAATGGGTCAACGGTCGTATCATGCGAAACGTTTCAACAGGGCAAATATCCCGGCAGTTAAAAACTTGTGAGCACACTCGTAAATCAAGTAAAACCATCTAGAGATAGTAGCGATTAATAAACGTATTGTAAGATTTGAAGACGTCCACGTTAAAGAACTGAATACGACATTGATATCCTCAAAATTGAAAGCATCATCATTGAATATAAATTTAAAATTAAACGTGAATGGCCATAAAACATTTTTAATCTGTCTGCAATTTTACAACGTCCTCTGAAACTTCAACCATTAGGTATACAACATAGAGACGTTTCTTCACTGTTGCATGGCGATGGAGAGACGATGCACTCCGAGAGTGTCTAACTAGTGCTATAACTAAGATAATAAACTGTACACTATAAAGCAATATGCAATGACTCTGAAGGAAGTGTTAGTAACAAATTTATCGATATCAAAATAATTTATAGTCGATACTAGGGCAAGCCGATAAGCCATGCAGATGACAGATACGATTACCCCGTTTTATAAAAAAAATATGTAAAAGATGAAAACAAACGAAGCGTTTCAAGTGGGATATCTATGTAAGATTTGGAAAACTTTGAATTATGATCGAAAGTAACGAAATTTTTTGTCGTTTCAAATAATTAAGACGCGTTGCCGTTTTATTGATATCATTAAGGTGAGAATCTCTATTGCTAGAGATAAATGAAATGTACCAATGCGTTAAATTTAGAGCGTAAGAATACTTCATATTGCAAAATTGTATTGGGAAATTGCCTATTCACAATACCAGTTTAAATCTAGTAATCAATAAATATACAAGACCCAGTTATTAGCACGCGATTTGAAATTATTATACGAATCGAACGAGTAAACGACCGATAAGCAAAATAGAAAAAATAAATAAGGATAAAATAATCAACGAAAGTCGATAGCATTCCTGGTGAGGTTACGTTCAAAAATCCTTCCAAGGTCTTCGTAATACATACAAACACTAACACTGAAAGAGTTTTGCAATGGAAAACAGAGGACGGTTCCGTACTGGACGTGTAAACGTTTCTGAAAAGTGCTTTTGCCTAGTGCCGGCACGATTTTGGAGCGTCGTGACGGGCGCTCGGCGCGGTCGGTGTTCCGATGCGTACTAAACTGAATCGACTGGTGGCAGGCGAGCGTAGTGTGGCGCACGCAGCCGGCTGTCACACGATTAGCATTATCGAGTCGATAGAGAAAAATTGCGACAAGTGGATTACCACTATATCTGATGGGCTATAATATTAATAAACTCGACCTTTATCGGTCTGAGCGCCACCGTTGTTTTAATGTAGATTGTATTATATATATGGTTTCTCAATTATTAAAAAAAATGGAGCAGCATAGAGTCGAAATAAAACAAGGATAATTTAGTTCGCTATCAAAAGACAAAACTTCACAATCAATCAAAGTAATCATACAAAAAATATAATACTTATAATTGCCATACTATGGTTATAAAGTAACAGTAGCGTATCAAATATAACCTTCAAATATACAGAAGCATTACCATCCATTTACAGTGACACAGTAGATATTGCACTTAAAAATGGATTTATATATGATCTACTTATAGCACTTTTTGCAAATAGTGTTCTACTATACAAAAAATCTCAGGTTCACTTTTATAAATATCGATTTAAAAAACTACGCTTTTCAAACCATTGCACCACCCTAAAGTTTACCAATCGCGTTAGTTGGGGTAGTCCATCCCCATTCTACACCCCTCACGCACATACATGCATCTAATGCAAGCCGTGTGTGTATACACCGACGCACACAGGCGTACGATACAGGGGTTACCATGAATTGTGATGGAACGGGCTGATAGAGATACGGGTGAGTTTTTAATAGTGATGATACTACAATAATCTTCAACTTGGTTATACAATTTCAAAAGATTGTAATTCCAAATCGAAAAGTATATGTCTTTAGGAATACTAGTTTGTTGTTATTTCAGGAAACGATTATAATTTCCTAAACAGTATCGATTAGACCACATTCCGCAAGCTGGTTATTGAAACATTGATTTGGCCAAGTACAAAAATTGCGCAAGTAATAATCGTAAACATTGACTTCAAAATCTTCTTTTAAAATCATACGCAATATGTCCTAAAAATCTAGTTAAGGTTCTTCAAAAATATCCGTGGCCACAAATAAGGTTTAAACGAACCGTAAAATCTACAGATCCACGTGCTTCCACCGTCCTATATTCCTTCAATTTTCCCGTAACATTCTTTACGACCTCATTTTCAGCTTTTATCCCCGAGATAGCTCCAAATCTAGCTATACAAGACGCGGTAGCAGGGAGCTGCGAGGCAGACCTTCAAACAAGAAGTTACATAACCGTGCAAGGTCATGAGAATCAATACTCAGACGCCAAATCGTCTGCACAAGTCAACAAGACTAAAATTGCAGTATCTGTGCCGTGAGGATTTTATTGGAACGAAGTTCCTTACGGCAGGCTTGGAGGGGATAGGGATTTTGCTAGGCGACCGAACTGAAAAAAATGTGATAGTAAAACCGTAAGAAAAAGTGCGTGGAATCAAATCGTTAAATGAGACGACTTTAGTTGATAATTTGAATTACGATGTTTTTTTTATTTTATTACTTTTTATATTTTATTACTTTTATATTTTGTTGTTTTTTTTAGGTTTTGCTATAGTTTTTATTTTATATACTAATAATAATACACACATATTAAACACATTGAGTATACTGTCATCTGTGGGATAGTCGTTGAACTATTAAAATACATAGAACTCCGGGTCGTTATGGACCTTTTTTTAAATACATTGAGTATACTGCCATCTGTGGGACAGTCGTTGAACTATTAAAATACATAGAACTCCGGGTCGTTATGGACCTTTTTTGTTTTTTTAAATTTCATGTTATTTTGCTTTCACAAGTCTATACACGAATATAAACCTCTTATTAACAAAATATAATACCTTTCTCTTTCTTTTCATTTATTCTACATTAGCCGAAGGAACTTCGTTCCTACCTGTAGGGTGATTTTAAAACACTCGGAATCGAATTCGGAAACGGAATCGAAAACTTCGAGTTGTCGATTCCGTTTCCGACGCCATGTCAAAACGCGATTTTGAATAGCGGACGGAAGGGCCAATTGGAAAGTTCCGACGTCGGAAAGACTGTGTGCGTTTACAAAGAACGTTTAAAAATGGTAGAAATGGTAGAAATAAAATTCGATTACAAAACAGTTATTAATACGATTTTTTTAGGCCAAAAAGTCTTATATAAACACACTTATCATAATTATAAAAATGGAAATTGATTACTTATTTAAATTATCGATTTAAAACTTACTCTCCTTTATTATTTTTGGTTATAACGAACCTCGAAATTTTTTACTGATACGTCAAAGTGAAAGTGAAGGGTAACATCACGACTTTGAAACCATGAAGTTTCAGAGCTACGTCATAGATGGCGCATGGCGCTGTATTTCGGTAAATAAAAACACAACCACGAAGTGAATAATGCAGCACGATTGTTTGCCGGCGCTGCACAGCAGCCGCCCTATGTTGTCTCCTATAAGATAATATTCCATCCTATCGAAGGTTGAATGGAATAATTTTCACAATAATGTAAAGGGCCATAAAACAACGTTAATGGGTTTATTTTAAACACTCTTTAGTACTGACTTACCTTAAATATTATGCAAGTATTTAGATAACACTTAAATTTGGTATTTTATTTATGTTTTTGTTCAATTTCGGAAGCTTTCCGCGAGGAAAAAGGTGTCGGAAACTTTCCGTCGATTCGGATGGGTTTATCCGACGAGAAATGTCAAAAATCGTCGGGTACGGAAATCAAAATAGCGATGGCTGGAATCCGTGACGGAAAGATCCGATTCCGTTTCCGAATTCGATTCCGAGTGTTTTAAAATCACCCTGCTGGTGTCCCACGACACCATTCAATTTTTTACAAAAATTTACACAACTCGGAACAGTTTAGAATTATAATTATAATAATGAAAATTTATAAATAGACATTATAAAATTCTATTCAAACAGATAAGAAATAACCTAACCTTGATATAGCTTTATGGAAAATCATGAAAGTTGGGGACAATTAGATCTAGAATACAAAAAAATATTTACTTCTCATTTTCTTGTTTGCAGATTGTACATGTGTGTACATAAAATTGACTTTCCAATATAGAGTAAATAAAAACTGAATTTAATCATGTCAAAATAAATAATTCATGTAAATTAAACCGATAGTGAGCTATAAGAAGTTAATTGCCAATCAGACAGTTGACAGATTAATGTAAAAGACATCAGTATGCATCTCGAGCTTCGATGCACGAACTGTACCGGCCCAATGTAATTGAACCATACCAATAGGAGCGATTCAAATGATTGATGCACTTTCACGTAACCAATTGACCGAAGCATAAATATAATACAAAGTTGAAATTGCTGTGAAGAATTTATGAATAACGAACTACAAATCAATCGATTTTAGATGGATAACTTAATTAATACGTTTGAATATGCAAATGTCAAAATAAACCTTTAAATCGTGCCCTCAATACATCAAGGTCTGTGTTAGTTGATGGACAGTCTTGCGGTCGCAAATCGATGATGATATAAGGAAGGTGACCGGGACATGTTGGGACCAGATTGGCACAAGGCTGGAACGATTGCACGCCAAAGAGGAGAATGAGTTGACACAGGCTGAAAAAATAAGAAGTGTGGAATATACTTAACGTTGAATTAGAGCAATTGCTCTATATAAATTTATAACGAACGATTTGAACGAAGAGCTCTACGAATAAAGGCAAATATTATAAAAATGTAAGGGAAGGCAGGTGAATGGTTACCGTGAGCATTCAGTGGCAGTTTGCGTGCATACGTTGCGGTTAGCGTTGATACTGTGCACAATTTCCTAAGCAAACTTCCACGGTGTCCGAGGGCATCGTCCCGTGTGTGATACTAGTCAGCTTTGCTTGCTTAAATTCTTCATCTATTCGTAGTTAACATTTCAGTAGATTAGTATTATCAGACCAACAATGACTATTGAAATTTCCAAATCTCTATAATTTATAGCAAAATTGGGTCCATTGATTTTACAAAACAAAGGTGCTTTCTAATTCTTATAACAATAGATTGTAACTTTCTATCAATATGGGCAATTACATAAACATTTTTGTTCGTGGCTTTCGATGAGCAAGAAGTATCGAAAAAGGAAGACAGTTTTTTTAATCAGTTATTTTAATCCCTATAAGATTAAGGAGAATTTGTTTGGACGGAGCTCCTATTCCGAGACAAAGTGAAAAGTTTCAAAACACAAAGACAGTGTAGAAATTGTTTCACATAATGTACAGTACACTAATTATTTAGAGCGAGAAGAGACGAGACGCCGCCGGCTGAAGAGAGTTAATATGATAATTAAGATTTGAAACAAAAATAACGTCTACGAATCAGGGAGTCTTTCACTTGGATATAAGACAGGTAAGTAATAATTCTAGCATATGCACGTGAAAAAGCCCACCAACACGACACATTTGAAACTGTCACATTGCGTAACCGTGAAACAAATTCAACCTTATGGTACCAATCAAAATCTTGCCTTATATTGGGCCACGTAGAATTCTATTCTGCATTCATTCAATTCAATAATTGTACTAAAGAAAGGGAAACCCACCCTTCTAATAATGAAAAAATGTAATTACCACTCGACAAAGACTCAATGGTACGTTTTTTTATGGTACGTTTAATTGCAATCAAACAGTTGATTGAATTCTCACGTAATGTGAACAATGAAAAGCTTTCACTAACTATCGATTAGATAGGAAAGGTTCTTTATATAACAGTGAAGCAATGAAGATTTCAACGATTTCTTATTGCCGTTGAAAATCCAAATCAGAATCTTACGCAGCTAGAAGACATTGTTGAGGCTCAATGTGATATATTTGCTGTTTGCAGTGCATCTATCCAAACACACGAGCAACAATAAAACCGATGAAAAAAATGCTTTCGCAAGCATTTCGTTCTGAATAAACACATCAGTTATTATTACAATTTCATAAGTAGATACCGTTACAAATGACTCACTGTACAAGCAGTGGGTGCATGACAAACACTTTCAGAATTTTATGATACAGATAAAAAAATATTGAATAGTTCGTCGTACTTAGTAAAAACTAAATTTAAATTTCAGGCCATGTTTATACATCATTGATAAAGTCGTTTTGCATTATACTGGAGGAAATGATTAACCAGCCTTGACACCCACCACCATAAACAAGTCTGCATGGCTTCAGAGTTTTTAGCATGCCTCTTCTTAATTTAAAACGCGAATCTACAAAAAAAACAGCGATGGCACATATTAATTTACTACGTTCTCATAAACCTAGTTTTCTTAGCAGAGGATAATAATTTGGTACAAATATTAATTATTAGATCAATATAACGTTGTTTATTATAATGTTGGAACATAAAAACAAATTGATAGTAGTCAAACCTAAAATACTCACGACAATGGTAACCCAATTCTGTAATTTGATTCTGCGCCGAATTATATTATCAGATATTTCAGACATGAGAATTAAACTTCATATAAAGTTATTACTTTCTCAAAAGAAATCATTAACCTAATCAATTGTAACATTCACTACTCTTGTAAGATAACATAAAGCTACATTAATATCATCCTAATAACACATGAAAGTTAGTTATTGTACGGAATTTTTCGGTTCACCTAATGCTACTAACAATTGCACAGCATGACCAAAATCTTTATATCAACGTAATGAACAACCGTGTTATTAGATTGACTAGTAATTTATATTAGAAATCTGCCAAAGTAGGTAACTATATTGGTAGCTTTGAGAAATTCGTACCTAACTACCCTGTACCAATATAGATGAAAATTGGAATTTCAATGGCAAAAGCTACACAACTAATTCGCTTGCATCATCGATGACATTTTGTTGAAAAATGTGCTTTTTGAGTGAGTTAATACAGTTCGTTTTTGGCATTGGTAGATGAATTGGTGACTAGTTTGGACGTTCCTAATTCACATGGTCGCGAGCCGCCACGCCGCCGCCGCCACCCGCCGATCGATGGACATGACTCACTTACTGAACCCGCCTGTGCAATGCCGACATTGTCTTCGGTACATTGGACTTGATATTTAGAAATACAACTATAATAATATCGCCTTTGTTTAGGAAGACACTGATCTTTGATGACCTGCATTGATTTACCAGTCTGCAAACACTTTCTCGAATCGGATTATGATCAACAAAAAAAATATTGTGGCAATTCAGCCTATACAATTTTTTTCCGCTTTGCAATAGAGGTAAGTTGATTATTTACTTCCAACTCATCCTATCCTTTATATTAAATGCATGTATGTTGGTTCCAAGACAATTCAGCTTATCCCCCAGGAGTCAGCGATGGTTATACTTCTGCGTCTTTGTTAGATACCGCTGCAGTTTCTGGCTTACAGTTGCAGCTTACAGTTACAATGGGGGGAATGTTTGGTGGGCTTAGTCCCAAAAAAATATCCATGCAAATTCTTTGACGTATTAAGATTAAACTAAATTAAGATCAAACGTTCATGTGTTCATCAGTCATCACATAATCATTAAAGAACTACGTATAATACGAAGACCGAATAACGATAAATTACTAGTTAACCCTGGATTTTTAGCATTTCTGTTTAGCTTCATCAACTTTTGGAATTACACGCAAGGAATAGAAATGCGCCAGCAACGATCTTTCAAGAGACCTAAATTAAATATATCATTTTTGAAAGCTCCGAGACTATCTAATAATGTCTCAATAACGCGCAGACAACAATAAAAACATTATGATCCGGTCATTAGAGAAATAATAAGATTTAAGATTCACGATAAATTAAAAGAGCGCAATAAGTAACGGCCTGCCTGGCCCATTGAGACGGGCTAATAATAGAGTATTTTTTAAAAATGTACTCTGATCAATATACATAAAGATCAAATTTCGGTGGTAAAAGCTAAACAACCACGCGTCAAATTTTTCATTGAAAAATGTGCTTCTCCCATGAGTTAATACAGTTCGTTTTGGTTGGGCAAAAAAATGCCCGCGCGCTATTAGATGTACATGTGGATGCAAGGCGAATTGTATGGCAAGAAGCAATGCTAAATAACAATTTCGGAAGTGGAATTTCTCCATTCACGTTGGTTATTAAAAGTCATGATTTGCCGATATAGAAATTGACGTCATTATTGAGAAATTTACTAAATAATTGCAGCATAGTTAGAATTTAACGCCAGGAAAAATAACAATTCGCTTGCGTAGGTTTTACGATGAAATGAAGATTGTGATCGCATGTGAAAAACCTTTAGAAAGTGATAGATTACACGCAATTAGAAGGATAACCCAACTCCCAAAAGAGGATTTTTTATTTATTTACAATTACTTTAAAATGCAAGCGTTTTTCGGGAGTGTTAGGTACGTGACATCGTTCTAACTTCTTTAGGTATACGAGGTTAGGAAGGCTATACAGTTGAAAACATTGAGTAATATTGTTTTCTTATATTTACGCGAATACTATACATTGAAATAAACTATTTTACGGATTTTATCGCGTTTATTTACTATTTTATTTTCCCGACGTTTCGGCTGCTTTACAGCAACCATGGTCACGGGGGACTGAGGTGTTAGACGTCCTGATGTCATAGTTAATAACTGGGTACCCTCATATTTAGTTGTTGTTTGTGGTCCGATCCACGCAGAAAGTGCTCACAGTGTCTTGAGGTCTTGCAATGGTACGCTTGGTTTTGGATTTAATCATATTAATTACTGGATCCCAAGTTACCAAGATCAATCAGTGCAATCTGTGAACATTTACAGGACCGCACCCGCCATTATATCAGATTTTATAAACCGCATATCCTCGCAAAGGAACACCGACTCCGACCAAGGATGATACGTGAGGCATTGAAATTAAAAAACATCCTAATTTCAATAGGCAAGATGGCTGGGTGTTACCACCAACTTGGGATCCAGTAATTAATATGATTAAATCCAAAACCAAGCGTACCATTGCAACACCTCAAGACACTGTGAGCACTTTCTGCGTGGATCGGACCGCAAACAACAACTAAATATGAGGGTACCCAGTTATTAACTATGACATCAGGACGTCTAACACCTCATTCCCCCGTGACCATGGTTGCTGTAAAGCAGCCGAAACGTCGGGAAAATAAAATAGTAAATAAACGCGAAAAAATCCGTAAAATAGTTTTATTTCAACATTGAGTAACTTTGAAAGTTATATAAGTTTGACCGAAACAAAAGATATTTAATCTTTAAAAATTACCCCTATCAGAATTGAAGACCTCATAAGTCTTAACCGAGAATATACTGCAAATGATTCATTATTAGTTACATGAAACTATACCGTGATTGGGGCACAGCAAGCATCCTCAATATGCGAAATAATTGAATTAGTACCCTGATGGAGAAAATGGCGGAGTGTTAGGCACTTCAGGCTTTCTCTCATTACTTTCAAACATGTGTATAATAATTCTTTGTTGCTATATGAAAACAGATGCTATAATCACCAATATCATCCGCTTTGGAATTGGAAATGTGTACCGGATTGGATTGATGTCTTTGCGACATATATGTAAAGTTAAATACAAATTTATCGGTCATCTTTATACCCTTCATCACTATTTTTTTTACAACTAGCTGTACTCCGTTCGAAAAATTATGGAAAATCTGATTACTTTTCTAAATAAAAAGTAGCGTAAGTTACCCCTAATCACATCAGATGTCTTCCAGCAAAAGTCCCGTCAAAATCGGCGGCCGTTTCTGAGATTACCAGGAACAAACGGACAGAAGACGGACGGACAAATATTGTAAACATGTTTTTTTTCAATATGCATTGAAGCAAGAAGAAAAATTAGGTACATATAAAATAATCTCATAAAAACCAAGAGTTTTCAAAATCCAACAGACACCGATTTTATCTATGGTATGTAGTTTATATAAGCATCATCTGTTTTTATTCAGTCTAGGGATCTAGGCCAACAAAAGCTCTTTCAAATAAAGTCGCGTCTGTACAAAAGGTAGCCCAGTATCAAATGGGAATTATTCAGCCCTCCGATGAATTCCAGACGCCAAAGAGCTCTTTGTAAGGTCAAGGTCGTCTCGACTGGAACCGAAAGAATGGGACAGCATTCCGTTGCCAACGGGAGCATTAACGCAAATAGCTTGCGAGTGTCGCATGCGACAAAACATGTTTTGTGTACTTTGTTGATGTGTGCGCGTGTGTATGTTTATACCATCGAGGTCTGTGCAATAGACCCGGCTGGTCAAGGCGAAATGATGTAAAACTAAAGCATAGCTATTATAATTATTGACTATTCAAAGACAATTCATACAAATAAACTCACATCAGTTGCTGCAAGTTGCTTTTCTAGGATCTATTTGGATGATACCTACTTTAATTTTTAACCGACTTCAAAAAGGAGGAGCTTCTCAATTTGACCCGTATGTTTTTTTGTGTGTGTATTTGCCTAGTCTGACGTAGATTGGCACGTACTGCAAATATAGTGCACCTAGGTTTTGAAGTCGGTTTTTATTTTTTGTTAAAAATATTTTAATAGGTACGTACAGTCGCCAGATGAGCGCGACAGCATTATTTTAAGTGACTGTCAAATTTAGATTACTCGTAGTTTGGGAACATAACATTGGCGTCAAGGTTCAATTTTTCTAAATGTTGTAAGATTACTAACGGCTGGTTAGTCTGGTGAAATGATGTAATTTAATGGAATAAGATTACAAGTGGCTCCACCTGCGATTAGGTGGAGCCAGATTATAGCCAATGTCAAGTTATCGCAAGTTAGTAGTAATTAATCGCAAGAACAAATTAAATAAATAGAAAAAAAAATGCGTAATGTTATCAGGGTTCATACCAACAACACCTCTCATAGTAGTAATGTTTATTGTCAATTTCCGACAGATTTTATACTAAGTTGTATAACTGATAGTAATATTGCGTACATTACTGCAAATGACGTTTTAGCTGTTAGGGATCTGCAATATCAGCTGTAAAAGTCATCATCAAGGTGGCTGAGCAGTATTTTGCTGTCGTCATCGCCTCTTAAAGGTAACTTGACTACTTAAACAGGAATTAATCCCAGATCGGCATGCCGCATTAACAGGTCTCATTGCTGCGCGTCGCACCGCGACCGTGAACTCAGCGCGGGGGCAGCACAGGGCCCTGCGCCCGCGCATCCGAGCGTATTGTCCCATCGCCAATAATAATCAGATAAATCTGACGGAATAGATTTTGTTGTAGACCATTCTGAAGCTGATTTATGTACTCGATGCAATGGATTTGAATGAATAATAAATCTCAATCCAATTCTCGATTAGATTGCAAAAGACACGCTATTTTTTGTTCGTCTACTGATAAATGGTTCCCACATTATCCAGTGTCATTTCTATTTAAATAGGGTTTATTAAAGGCGTTAATTTTAAAAAATTAATTAATTGGCTTGAAACTCAGTATAATGCATTTTACATACAATATAAAAAACGTGTGTTTCGGGCATAGATAAATGATTGGCCTCGCTGCGCTCGACTAGATACCGCCGCCGTACTTGTCAAATGCGGCAACAAATACTACGCCGAAATCGGCGTACCCGAGTCAGTCACACTGCAAGCTGTGTGTGAGGTGTACGTACCGAATGTTTTATTAAATTTCATGCATAATCCAAAGTAAAATGGGAGTTTGCGAAGTGTTTTTAGCGTTTTAATGCACCTAGGTTTTTGAAGTCGGATTAAGTTTTTTTTTTAATATTCTCTGTCTGTATACACACCTAATGATTGAATATCTGAATCTGAATAAAAAGACGCGCGAACGCTAATGATCGATGAACTTTTCTTAAAAAAACGCTTTTTCAATGGGTTATTAAAGTTCGTTTTGGTACGTATTGCCAAAAAGCCAAGTACGTACATATTGCCAAAAAGTATACGCGCCTGTGTGGACTCCGCGATTTACGTCCCACGAAATTATCAACTATGAAGTTATCAATCAAATGACCTTCGACCACAGATTATTAACCCATTACTGTCAGGTGCAATGTCAAGGTGAAGTGGGCTTTGGATCTGTACAGGCTACAGCAATATTTCAGTGTTAGATAACAACACTGCTATTGCGACCAAGCTATGACTCATACGAATCTGAGTAAGCAAAAACATTGGCCGCAGTCCAAACAAGGTTTTTATTATTTGTGTTACCTATCTGCTTGACAGTAGTATAGTTTATTTCTGTTTTGTTATTTTTGGCAATTTTTTTTAAAGGTTTATTCACATCGCGCCCCAAGGTCAAGATGTCGTCATAAATATGTAATGTTCTTAGGAAAACCCTTTGTTTTTTATTACTAGTATTGTGTGGTCATCAATTATCTAATCACATAAAGAATAGTTTTATTAGCCAAAAGGTAAATGAGTGTGCGTGAATCTATCACGTAAGTAATTTAATGTTCATAGTAGGGATTGAATTTGGAACCTCTCGAATACCAAGACATCCCCTCTCACTACTAGGCTATTGACGCTTAACAAACAAGTGATATGATAACATAACTTATTATAGTGGTAAAAATCTCAACAATTATATTGCCATAGTAGCCACTTTATAAAATATTGCTTACAGAGAAATTGATCTTTTATACTTAATATTGAGGAAAATACATCTTCAGTTATCATACATAAAGGTGTAAGTTATTTATTGTAAGAACTCCAGAAGCCAGTTCATAAAATTATTAAACATTATAACAAAAGCAACATGTGTTAGCTCATAATAACATTATATGATTCAGTTTGGGACCAGGGACTGACATCATAAAACTATTAAGACACAATGCACAAAGGAAACCAGGTCAGCGATATGTATTTTTGTGCTGCATAATGCAGCTATGAAAATATACAATGTATATAATAATATATATAGGTAGTGAAACATATGTTTGTTTGTCTGTATTTATTCTACATAAATGCAGGCATACTTCCATGAGAAATATGTGTGTACCTAACATTTATTAGCTACTACTTATATAACCGCATACAAACTTGGCAACTGTATAGTTATTTAATAAAAACATTTAAATTATAGGTAGGTAACACACAATAGACTGTAAACAAACCCAGTGACACTCAGACTAGGGCAAATTACGAAAATGCCATGCAAGACCACACTTCATATCAATGAAATTAAGAAATAGCTAACAAAAAAGGTTTAATTATAATGTTGGTGGGCACCTGTAAAGTAATGAGTGCCTCCACATTTAAAAAACGAACAAATTAATTACATACATTTTATAGTGTCTATGGAATTCAACCTAGTCTAGCCAGTATCTTGAAGTCCATTACAGATTGAATTAAATTGAATTGCCAATATTATTACATAAATATCTGACTATGTTTGCTACTTAAATAACAGTCCATTCACTTATACCAGGAGGTGAGGAAATCTTTAAATAACAACAAAAAATATTCAGCAAGTAGGTATTTATGCATCGAAGGTACTTAAAATCACTTATCTATTGAAATTTTGAAGGAAACTACATTTGCAGGTAGGAACAATAAAACATGATTTTGCTAAAGGGCTACCTAATTACACTGATCAATAGTAGGTCAGTTACTTATAACTTAGTTTAAACGACGTCTGGCGCTTAGGACGCTATTACAAAATTGAACCTTGCAACAAAGATTAGTCACCAGAAAATGAACAATCAAAATACTACAAATCGGCAACACCTGGTCCACGACACATTACTGGTCCACATTAGATGCAGAACGAAGTCTCATTATGAACAGAGGTTAGATAAATTAAATAGCTTAGTCACGGCGAATCATTCTAAAAAATAAATTAGAATAGATCTTCGAAGCGGAAAATGGCGTTACAAATTTACGGTTATAATAATATTTTCTCCTCACAAACATATACGAAAATAGTATTAATGTATTCCTGAGTTAAATTATGACCTGAAAAAGCATGAAACACAGCATAAAACAGCGAAAATATATAAAAATCACTTACCTTTCTAATTATTGACAGCAACACACAACTAGAAAATTCACTGTTATCAATCGCACCAACATAAAAAAACAAACTTATAGATTTTGAAGTTTGCGGTTATGTTGCATGCTTGATTGCGTTTAATTATTTTATACAGGTATAGTTTATCATTTAATTTCATAAAAAAATACTATTAATTAAGGGGCATCTACTAATACAAGGTAAACATGAGTAGATATACAGTGGCAAGAACGAATGACGATATTCTTTAATTGTTTTATTTAATTTCTTTACGTTTCTTTCCCGATTGTAAAAAAATTAATTCAGGAAGAAAGAACGTTAGTTGATTACTTAATAACACTTCTATGACCGCTTTTGATTATATAATATATTAATCAATTATTATTTTTATCTACGCCTGAAAATAATTAGCTTTGCTCTTGAACAAAGTAAGAACTACGTTTGGATTCACTCTAAAGCAGTCTTTTGATTTGCCTTTTATCTGTGCTTTATGACATATACAAAGTGCATTTGACATTAAGTTGACGTTGACGTTGACAGACTTTATTTAGTAGTGACAGTCAGCGAGTGGTTGGTCGTGCATTTGAAGAAAATTCGCAAAATAAAGGTTTTTAATACTAGATATCCACTACTTAACTCGAGGGAAAGCAAAAAAAAAATCGCTGTGCGTGTCGTGTTATGATTTCTCGTAACTAACATATGCGGCGTCTCCTGTAACAAAAGTAATTACTTTACCCGTATGCATGACCATTGAACTATTTTGGTTATCGACTGTGCTTGTTTATTTAATGAAAGAAATGAGCAGTTTCGGTGTGGGGGTGTATTTTTTAACGGTGCTGTGGTTCGTTACTTTGATGTTATGCTGGGTATCGGTGCGCACAGGTCATAATATCGGGAAGTTTGCTGTAATCGCGTCCTGTATTCTGACTGTGGTCTTGGTGGCTTTGCCAAAAAGCGAGGCGTACGATTCGCACGGTGCCAACTTCTACGATAGATTGTTCATCCCCCGTTACGTGATACTGGCATTGTTGTCTATTAGTGGTCTGGCTGGTGGTGTGTTCTGCTTCATTCATGTTTGCTTAGTACCCGTGGAGACCCGCAAAGTTAGGGGTTTTGGTACGATTTATTAGCGTGCTTTGGTAAGTTCTGCTTTGTGTTGCTGTTTTATTTACTCCATTTTGATTTGTCATAAGTTAAAATTAATTTTATAACACAGTTACAAGAGTCATTATCATTAATGTAAATGCTATCTTTACTACTTATAGATATGAAAAAGATAATGATCCTCTGATAATGGTATCTGTCTGTAGGATGAAATACATATCCATAATCTAATATTCTTTTAAATATATTTCACATACACTGAAGTGACATTCCACAGACTTAAAAGACTAGCTCCGCAAGACCTACTATAGACAGATAATGTCTTGATGTAAATGTGGCACAGCCAATGGGCTCTTACCACACATGCCAACAGACTCTCAGACATGACACAAATGATGTTGAATGTTTATGGAACAGATTGCATCATAATACATGTATAAAAAAAAAAAAACATACATTGAAATCATCATTACATTTCGAGAGTATCTTTGAGTAAGTACATTGTCTTTTTTGACTAGTCACAGGAGTGCAAAGGTCTCCCCTTATGTATTCGACCCTTCTCTGTTCTTGACACTTTGTCATGTCTTTAACTTTCTGTATCATTTCACTGTAGTGTTTATGTGGCATTTAATCTGTAAATTGAGGCAAAAATCTGAATGCAACCATTTGTAGATATTAATTAATTTATCATTCACATATTATATCATTGCATAAGGACTTAGCATATTACTCAATTCCATATATACTCACGCCTGTATCCCATGGGGGTAGGCAGAGACTACCATTTGCCACATGCTACAATATTGACATACCTCTTTCACTTTATCCACAGTCATACATCTTTTCATGCACTTCTGGACCTAATCTGGTCGGCATAGGCACTACTATGTCAACTATAGCATATCAACACTATATCTCAAATGAATTGACTGTCATGGGATGTTATGGCATTGGTTGGTCATGGAACAGTATAAATATAATATCAATATCGGCAGACAACACATACTCATCATATTTTCCCAAAGTAAGCAGAGCTTGTACTATTGGTACCGAACAATGGGCTGCAGGTAATCCTAGGTACAACCAGACCAGACTTTTTAAATAGACTTTCTGAAATCAGTTGAACTACTGTTTTCGTAAATTAAAACATTCTCTATATAACCTGTAAGACTAATAGTTATATTATACATTGACAAGAAGCTGCATGTATTTAAAACAATTAATTTGATTACATAGATAGCAGGTGCTGTTATCAGCTTATCATTAATCATCTGCATGAACTAGAGTGAGCCTTGAATGAGCTGTCTTTTGTAATACAGCTTATATAACAGCAATTAACTCTGCACCAATAAAGTTAAGAGAATGAACTTAACTTGAAAAATATATTATGTGTCTTTAGACATAAACATTGAGTTTCTCTAACAAAAGACAAACAACCACCTAGGGCCGTCTTAAGCCTATTCACCTTAAGCATAAGTAGCCTGCGGAACCCCCGCCCCCCCTAATCTCAACAAAAAAACAATAGCAATATCTATTATGTGTACTGAACTAGGTGTAGTAGGTAAGTACCTATCGAAATTTATGGCGATCGGCTTGCGCCCCTGTGTACCGCACCCCTTGAACCCTCGGGTAAAGACGGCCCTGCGACCACCCTTCCAAATTCGTTCGCGTCATCGATGACGTTTCATTGAAATATGTGCTTCTTGTACATGATACAATAAAGTTCATTTTGGTATTGACCAACATGTGGCCGCGCGCTATTTTGACATAGCTATGTCGCGTCTTTTTCTTTTTTTTTTTTTTTAAGAAAAAAAAAAATCGTAGATGGACTTGGCGATCTCCAAACGGCCAGTATAAGAATGAAATTGACTATATTCTTTCAAATCAGCCTAAACTTTGCCAAAATATAGAGGTTATGAACTTGAACTACCCATCAGACCACCGACCTGTTAGAGCATCGATAAAACTTTCTAAACTAAAGCTAAGCCGATCGAAATTTACAACAAAACAAGTAGAGACGAAATAACGAAATATAAAGAAATTCTAAGTTCTATGTTATCAGAGCCCTTTACCTGCCAAGAAAACGTATCCGTGCAGATCTACTACGAAAAAATAAAAAATGCCATATCACAAAGCTTGAACCTTGCACAGACGAAATCAGACGAACACAAAAGTCATAAAATACTACAAGAAAGCACAATTAAATTATTAAAAAGAAGAAAGGAACTACAGCAAACTAAAAACAAAACACGTTCAATAAAAAATGAACTGTCGGCCCTGTACAAATTAGTCAATAAATATATAAAAAATGATTACAAAAAATATAGACAAGCTACCATTGAGGGACATTTACACATAAGCGGAAGTTCAAAAAAGGCATACAAAGAACTTAGAACATGTTCTTCATGGATTGAAAAACTAAGCAACAGGGATAACGACCTGTGCAAACGAGCCGATATTGTCAGTGCCGCAACTGAATTCTATAGGAAACTATATACCGACAAAACTAAAATAACTGAAACTTCAAACAAACAAAACGCAACAGAATGCAGCTCTATTAAACCAATAAACGAATTAGAAATAATAGATACAATAAAGAGTTTGAAACTAGAAAAAAGTCCTGGACCAGATAATATTACAAATGAAGCACTGAAATATGCTCACACAATTCTGGCAGGACCTTTATCAGAACTTTTTAATCTAATACTTCAAAACTCTGAAACCCCCTCTCAATGGTCGGAGGCAAATATCATATTATTATTTAAAAAGGGCGACCCAAAAGATGTTGGCAACTACAGGCCAATCAGTTTATTACCGAGTATCTACAAACTTTTTTCTAATATTATAAATAAAAGAATAACCACTGTACTAGATGCAAGACAACCCGTAGAACAAGCAGGTTTCAGAAAAGGCTTCTCCACAGTTGACCACATCCATACAATTGAAATCATTATAGAAAAGTACCAAGAACATCAGAGACCACTATATATTACATTTATCGACTACCAGAAAGCTTTTGATTCCGTAACACATACAAGTATATGGGAAAGCTTGAAAGAGCAAGATGTGGCAGAAGCATACATAAAAGTTATTCAAAGTATATATAACAAAAGTACCGGAAGAATAAAGCTCGAATCCCTAGGCCCATCCTTTAATATACAAAGGGGAGTAAGACAGGGTGACCCACTATCCCCTATACTATTCATAACCATCCTTGAAAGTATTATTAGCAAGCTAGACTGGAGCAAGTCAGGACTCTATATAAAAGGCGCATATTTAAGCCACCTGAGGTTCGCAGATGACCTGGTGCTACTGTCGGAGACAAGCAGCGGGATGCAACTCATGATCGAATCCCTACATCAGGCTAGTGCAAGGGTGGGGCTGGAAATGAACCTAGCGAAGACAAAGACAATGACAAATAAACGTAAAATACCTATAACAATCAATGATAAGCCCTTGGAATATGTGGAAGAATACATTTATCTAGGAAAAAGAATAAGTTTTGACAAAAATAGCAACATATTAGAAATAGAAAGGAGAGCACAAATAACATGGAATAAATATTGGAGCCTTAAAGAAATTTTTAAAAGCAATATGCCAACAGCTATTAAAACGAAAACTATGAACGTATGCCTCTTACCGAGTTTGACATATGGATGCCAGACGTGGAAATTCTCTGCCAAAGCCATAAATAAAATTAATACCTGCCAAAGAGGTTTAGAGAGAAGCATGCTAAATTTAAAGAAGATGGACAAGATAAGACACACTAAGATAAGAGAAATAACAAAAGTAACCAATGCCTTGAGCTACGCACAAAAGCTTAAATGGAAGTGGGCAGGCCATATTGCGAGACTAACAGACCGGAGATGGACCGAACACGTGACTTGGTGGCAAGGGCCACCAGGCAAGAGAAGCATAGGGAGACCTTTGACTCGTTGGGAGGATGATGTCAAACGAATAGCTGGTGCAAACTGGAGATTAGTAGCACAAAATAGAGACAAATGGGCATCGTTGGAGGAGGCCTATACCCGAACCGGGGTTCTTGCAGTTTAAAACTAAATTAGATTAAAATTATTTATAACTAGATTAGATTAAAAAATAATAAACTACACTAGATTAGATAAGATATTTTTCTCTTAAGTTATAATTATTAGATATACTTTGTTAAAAGCAAGAAATAAAAGGCTTTTTTATCTTTTTATTTTATTTATTTATTATGTCGCGTCTTTAAAAGTATAGAGACCCATTTTGAAATTTTATGATAAAGACATCATCACGCCTGTATTCCCCGAAGGGGTAGGCAGAGGTGCACTGTAGTGCGCCCACACTTCGCCGATGTATTTTGGTCCCAATGTAATAGGGGGCGAGCATATTGCCATTATACCGGGCACATTCCCCCTCAATACGAGGGAGATTTGGGCCATAGTCCACCACGCTAGCCCGCGAATTGCCCGCGAGGCTACCACTGCTCATTTTATGATTTCGACTATAAATCTTAAAGGGTCGTTCTAACGACCATTTTTCAACAACATCATTTTTGAGTTAGGTCTCTATACTTTTAAATATGCGATGTGTGCAGGGTTATACCTTTAAGTATAATTACCTATTAATAATAAAAATGTTGAATTCCATGCAAGAAGTACTATACATTTCAAAACACATTAATTGTTTTAATTAGGTACCTACACCTAACTTAAAAAGTTAAAGGAATATTATAATGTTTAATAACCACTTTTTTATTTCAGTAACAATGGCTAATTCAATATGTCAAGGTTTGCGGTCACCCATCCGACGGCTGGCGTGCATAAAGAGGGTGCAGTGTATATCCACATCAATAGTACACAATGAGACCATTCTAGTTAAGAACAATGAAGAATTTGTTAATAAGGTATGTCTCTTTCGACATTACATGCACATATTGGCCAAACATCATCGTATTCTCCAAAGGGGCAGGCAAAGGCGCCCGCACTTCGCCGATGTATTTTGGTCCCAATGTAATAGGGGGCGAGCTTATTGCCATTATCCCGGGCACATTCCCCCTCAATACGAGGGAGATTTTGAGCCATAGTTCACCACGCTGGCTCAGGGCAGGTTGGTGAACTTCACACGCCTTTATATAGACGTGCAGGTTTTCTCACGATGTTTTCTTTCACCGTTCATGTAACAAATAAAATAAATTAGAAAAAAAAAATCATATTCCTCGTAAATAAACATCACCAGACAAGACATACTCATCGTATGATCCCAAACTAAGCAAAGTTTGTACTAAAGGTCGCATACAAACGATTGGGGACGATCCCAGCAACACGCAGTCCAAACTCAGAAAAGGCCATGTTCCGAAATGTGTTCCGCTTCGATTCCGAACGTAGTAGGAATGGAATCCGCGACCACCTAGTTCAGTGAGCCTACGCTCACACCACTACACCAAGCCGTCGCCGCGTCGTCATTGGGTCGGGTCTTGCAAACCGAGTCTTAGTCAAAATATCTTAGGCTGGTTTTAGGCTGGTTTTCCTGTCACGCTGACGGTCGGCGCGTAGCTTGTCAGCGCTAATCGGTCAGCTTGTATTGTTCGGCCGTCAGCGCTCAGCGGTCAGCGCGACTCAAAAACGCTACCTGTAACTACATACAAATTGACCCATCAGCGCTGACGGTGCGCGTGCCGTCGGCGTAAGACTAAAACCAGCCTTAGATCTAAGTTGATGTCATGTGATGATATCATCAAGCTTTATCGACTCTCGTCAGTCGTACAAAGCGCCGAATTGATGACGTAAGATTACCGTTTCTCGATGTCGACATAAGTTCTATGAGTCAGCAGTAATATGATCACATCATTAACATAATATCGAGGGGTCAAAAGCTATTTCACTGAAGCGACACTTTTGGACGATATTGACTTATATACTATGCGATTCATTGACATTCCTATTCTTATTTGGATCGCATAGTACATATTTGGAGTTAGCGAATTTTTCTGCGTCGAATGAGTACTGTGGCATCAAAAGCGGCGAGTCAAAATTTTAACCAATACCAAAACGAACTCTGTTTCAATATTCATAAAAATTGAATTTCTGCTGTAAAAGGCACGCCCTGACGCGTAAAAAATCGCGAATGGTATAATTATTTTTTATCGAAATTTTAAAAAGAGGAATTGAAAAGGCGGCGAAAAAAAAAATATCGAACATATTTTTATTTTTCGCCGCCTTTACTATTCCTCTTTTGTGAATACTAGCGGCCCGTCCCGGCTTTACACGTGTTTATAATATAGTCTATGTTACTCAGTGATAATGTAGCTTTCTGACGGTCAAAGAATTTTTGTAATTGGTCCAGTAGTTATTAAGTTAATTCGTTACATACAAAACTACAAATCTTTCCTCTTTATAATATTAGTATAGAAGTATAGATTAGTAGCCATCCTTTGTAACATATGTGTAGACTGCCTTTACTAAGCCTAAAAATGTAATTTCGGACTTCTGATACACCGTGTATAATATATTACAGGTAATGAACAGCGATAAGCCTGTGATAGTGAACTTCCACGCGGAGTGGTGCGAGCCGTGCAAGATCCTCACGCCGAAACTGAAGGAGCTGATAGAGCCGCTCTCCAACCTGGACCTGGCCGTCGTCGACGTGGAAGATAATGCTGACTTGGTGCACACATTCGAGGTACTTATCAACAACTTCCTTCAGTCTACTAATATTATAAATGTGAAAGTTTGTGAGGATGGATGGATGTTTGATACTCTTTCCCACAATAACTACTGAATGGATTTTGATGAAACTTTACAGCATCCTTTCCCAAAGTGGGCGATAACGCCCCCCTGTGGGCGCTGCAGGCCTAAAGAGGGGTGGTAAGAGACCCAGAAAAAAAATGGGGGCGTTGTGTAGAGGCTTTAATCAAATCAAAATGCATCATCACGCCTGTATTCCCCGAAGGGGTAGGCAGAGGTGCACCGTAGTGCGCCCACACTTCGCCGATGTATTTTTGGTCCCAATGTAATAGGGGGCGAGCCTATTGCCATTATACCGGGCACATTCTCCCTCAATACGAGGAAGATTTTTGGGCTATAGTTCACCACGCTGGCCCAGTGCGGGTTGGTGAACTTCACACGCCTTTCTATAGACGTGCAGGTTTCCTCACGATGTTTTCCTTCACCGTTTCATAGCTAGTGGTAATCTCGGATGAAAATGAGATTCGCACATAAACCCAGAGGTGCGAGCCGGGGTTTGAACCTGCACACTTTGATTTGCAAGGCGTGCGTTCGACCACTCGGCTACCACTGCTTTTTTCAATCTTTTACAGCTTTAATCAATTCATTTAATTTGACGTTATAGTGGTTTTAAGTAGGTGAAAAAAAAAAACACAATGTGGGCAGTTTACAAAATAAGTTTGGGAACCACTGCTTAACAGTATTAATGTTTATAAATATAGTCGACTGAGCGAACTGAGTCGCAGGTAGAAGCTAGTATATTATATCGTCGGGTGACAGGAAAACGTCATAAAGTAACAAAGTGAATTTTAATAGTTTTTTTTATATGATTTAATGATTTTTGCTTCTTGGAATTCTGTCAAGTAATGCACTTATGGATATTATGACTTTTTTCCTGGGAAAGTTGTTGATATTTTATGGTAATTAGTATAAAAAAATCTTTATTTTTTTTCTACTTAGTAAGATTTTCTTGTCACACGACGATATATTAAAAAAAACAGGCCAAGTGCGAGTCGGACTCGCGCACGAAGGGTTCCGTAGCATTATCTATTAAAACGGCAAAAAAACACGTTTGTTGTATGGGAGCCCCCTTAAATATTTCGTTTATTCTGTTTTTTAGTATTTGTTGTTATAGCGGCAACCGAAATACGTCATCTGTGAAAATTTCAACTCTCTAACTATCACGGTTCATGAGATACAGCCTGGTGACAGACGGACGGACGGACGGACGGACAGCGAAGTCTCAGCAATAGGGCTCCCGTTTAACCCTTTGGGTACGGAACCCTAATTAAACTGATACGATGAACGCAGGTGAAAGCGGTGCCAGCAGTGATAGCGATAAAGAACGGCTTGATAGTGGACAAATTCATTGGTCTCGTGGACGCCGACATGATCACGGGCCTCATAGACCGGATGTCCGGTAAGAAGAAAGACGGTGCGTAAACTGAACCTTATTATAATGTAGCCATGATTGATGTTGGCATTTCAGTTAATATTTTTTAATAGATAATGTAAAATTAAACACGAAACAAATCTAATCACAATCAATGCCTCGTTTTATTTCATTATAGTTTCATCATTTCGAAAAAAAAAGAAAACAAAGAGGTATTTAATTGCGATTGCAATTTAAAAAATATATTAAGTGACATGTCAATGTCCATATAATTAAATTAGGATAATTTGTTAGTGAATATTTTAGTATCCGTACAGCCCTGCGTCCACAGTCGCGTAAAAACGTGTGCGACCAATTTTTTGGCAACACAAAATTGAACTGTATTAACTTATAGAACAAGGGCATTTTTTCAACGAATTGTCTCCGATGACGCGAGGTCGGCTTGCTTCTACCACTTAAATTCAATCTTTATATATAAAGACACAGAGTACATTTTCAAAAGGGAAAAGCTGTAAAGGCCACCTCTCGGTTAACAGCGTAAGTCCTTCAAAAAAACACATTAAAAGGGAAGTTAAAGTTATTTCATTCGCGCCAGTGGATGCAGGGCATAATTATTTTTGTATAGTTTTAATTTTCGAATCTAGCTATATGTCTTGAAGCAATAAATAAATTGTTATTTTACATGTATCTATTACAAAGCCTTTCTCACAGCAGAGTGCACTGTAGTATCAGGGGTGTATCGGAAGTACGAAACAATATTTAAGAAACTTACAGTACCTAATATGTAAATGAAGGTTGACTATCCCTAACTATCATAGTTTCTGAGTTAGAGACCTTTGAGTAATTGTCACAAGTAGCATGATGTGGCTTTAGGGTACAACAGTAACCCTATTTAAGAATGTAAACTACATCTACTAGGAACGACTATGAACATTCGCAAAGCAAAACTTGAAAATTTCGCATGGGACTCGGGTATTGCAAGATTTGAAAATTTGATGTTTTTTTTTTATCTTTTTCAAATTTATACCATTCAGTATTGTATACCCGATACTCATGCACACGGTATAATTTGAAGGACACATGCAAATAACTGGGAATGTCATAATTAATGAGTTTTGAGAAAAAAAAACAAATTAAAAGTTTAAAAGTATATTATTTTTATTGAGATCAATGCATATAATATATCAATGCATGTCATGGACATTCCCAGTTCTTTTCCTTGTGGCCATAAACAAAACTGCATTTTTGGTGCCATCTGTTAACTTTTTTAAATTCCAATGATTAGAATTCAAAATACCATATACAAAGAATCCTGTGCCCTTCATATTATTTCGGACTTCTGATACACTATGTATAGTTGCTATGCCCGAGAGGCATGCAAAGTTATGTTTTTCCTAGAATAGTAGATTTTGACGAAGAAATATTATTTAAATTGCCCACTGTCTTGTGTAAAATGTTGATGCAATTAAGGTATTATGAGTTTATGTAGTGCAACTATTACTTTTAGTCTTAAATCTTAGCCAAATGTTTGTTATATAAAAGTGAACAAAAATGTTATTGTTCCTATTTAGCGGCGTAATTTGTTATATTTATTCAGTGTATTATGTACTGCATATTAGGGCATGTATAATGATGTATATTTTGCCATGTCCCTAGTTTACTGTCCTCGAGATCTAATTAGGAAACCTGCTTTGACGCCTGAACTTTGGATTATTTCAGTAAAAATAAAACTTGAATTGTTTTTCTCACATATTTATTAACTAGCTGAGCCTAAGTAACATCAGCTAGCTGCCAGTGAAAGTCCCGTCAAAATCGGTCCAGCTTTTTGCGAGTTTACCTCAAACAAAGAGACAAAATATTTAATTTGCGTTTTATTTATAGATATCATATTATATACTTTCATATTTTATTTCATTTTGTAAAATGTTCTTATTTTGACATTACTAAAAGACACTCCAGTTTCATTTATTTGTAAAGATTCACTAAAAAACCGGCCAAGTGCGAGTCGGACTCGCGCACGAAGGGTTCCGTACCATTATCTATAAAAGCGGCAACAGAAATACATCATCTGTGAAAATTTCAACTCTCTAACTATCACGGTTCATGAGATACAGCCTGGGGACAGACGGACGGACGGACGGACGGACAGCGAAGTCTCAGTAATAGGGTCCCCGTGTTACCCTTTGGGTACGGAACCCTAAAAAATAAGTGTTTTTGAACAAAGTGATTATTTCTTATTTCGCGGTACGTTACATGCTATTGTCACGACTGGTTGTTAAAATGGGCCTTTTAGATCTCCACGACTGTAGTACTGGAAGACGGTCACTTAAGAAGCACGCGGCTTGGGCTGTCCCAATAACTGAAATGTTTTCTGAATATTTAGAATTCCAGTGGTAACAATTATGTCTTTTTGCCGGTTATGTTTTAAATTTGGATTATGAATTCAGTTTCTGAATAATAGAAAGTAATTTTGAGATTTCTAACAGCGATTTTAAGGTCTATTTCAGAATATTTTAAATAGATTTAGGAAGATAAGGTAAATAATAGTAATTTTGATATTATAATGCATTTGCGTAATCTTTGTACCTATCAGTTGTTAAACATAGGTACTTTAACCACCGAAGTTGTATATATGTTAAAATCATCTATATACAACATATATATTGTTTTGTCCTGAATGACCGCCTAAACCGCTTATCGTAGAGACCTGAAACATTCCGAAATTCTACCCCTAAGGGGGTAAAAGGGGGGGGCAGAGTTTGTATGGAACATCGTGATTCCTTGGTCCATCTACTTCAAATTTTGCATAAACCTGTCAAAACTATTTTTGTCTTCTACACGGACGAAGTCGCGAGTAAAAGCTAGTCTACAACCTACTTACAACGGTGTTAATAGAACAAAAGTATTCAACAAAGCTTTTGTAATCCATAAAAAATAATTAATCTTTTTTTTTTTTTAACTAGCCTATAGTAGTGTCCCACTCCTGGGCAAAGGCCTCCCCTTTCCTCTTCCACACTTCTCTGTCCTTGGCAACAAAGTTTAAGTTTCAAAAATTTGTAGGTAAATGTATACCATAAGCGTACGTGAGTTGTAGAGAAAAGATTTGAAAATATTGTTATTTTGTATTATTTTAATTAAATTGATTTTTTTTTGTGAAATAGACCTTAAAATGTAACAAATAAAGCCCTATTTACATTGCGACACTAGTGGCGTGAAAGTAGCTTCGTGACATTAGTTCCATCAACAGTTTCACAGTGTAAACGTCAAGTTTCATTGCATTCTGCGCTCGCCACTCCTCCGGTAAAGCTGTAAAGGCCACCTCACGGCCAACAGCGTAGTCCATTAAAAAAAAAACCAATGTCACGAAACTACTTTCACGCCACTAGTGTCGTAATGTAAATAGAGCTTAAGTAATCTTTTAAGTGACGTGTTCGTTTGCGATTAGGACTAGTCTTTTTAAATGTCTGATTTTAATTTTAAGAAATATATTTTTCTATTATTTTCCGGACTTATTATTATTTTACTTCAATATTTACCCTTATATTTAATCGAAAGTTCTTATCCGTGTACAATGGTATTATAAAGCTCTTTTTATCTGAAAATGCTTTGTAAACATATTAAAAATGCATACGTCTTATTTTTTTAATATTATTGATATAGTTAAATAATAATAGTATTCTTATATCAAACATATCTTGGCTTCGCAAACTAAGCCCGCCTTATACACATCTTCCGAACGCAACTTCAAAATAAAATAATATAAATATAATACAACAATAGTAAATTAATTATGCTAGAATGTTTCCCCAACGGGTAAGCAGAGGACACGTTATATTACAATGTATTTCAACTTAAGTATTTTATCGTTATGCCAATATCTTCATCTACAGTCGAGATCAAAGTGGCTCGTTATGACACCTGTCACTTTGACAGTCTGACATTTAACTTTGAATAGTATTGTGAAAAAAAAATCTACCTACTTGAAATATTTATTCTTGAAGCACGAAACAAAAGTGTTTTTGAATCCAAAATGTTAATGGTTATTTTTATTATATTTTCATGATTTCGTGCTAGGTTACATTCTATTACTATGCGATTCAAATAAGAATAGGATCGACTCTGCGCCATATTGTGACGAACGAAAACGAATTATGACTTTAAATATTATACTAAGACAATTTACTACTAATTTAACCTTTTTATTTAAATTTGATGTAAGACTATTATTATTGATATGCAAATAAGCTTTTTGCAAACCATACTTTTTCAAGTGACATTTGAAAGATATAGGTTATTGACAGTCCTATTCTTATTTGGATCGCACTATATCTTAAGTAGCTAGTTTGACAGCTGTCAAAACGGGCTTCTGAGATCTCGACGACTGTAATATATGTATGTATTGGAGTTAATATTGTATAAACTAATCGCTTGTATTACTAATGCTAATACAATAGTGCTAATTCTGTTGCCATTAAACGACTAAAGTGGACAGCAATATAGTGCCATCTCGTTTGTCCAACACGGGCGAGTAAAGGACGGAACTACTATTAGTTTAGTTTTGTGCCAACAGAATCGGTACTAACATGTTGTTAATTAATCGCTTTAACTGCTTTTATCGAGTTCTCAAATAATCTCATGTAAGGCTGTAACTATATTCATATATCTAACATTATTAGCATTTACAAAAAGTAGGTTATAAGACTTAATCCCCCTCACACACACATACACACTTGGACGTCAAGACGTGCGTGTCGATAGTTTTGACAATACCAAAACATACTGTACTAGCTGACCGGGCGAAATTCGTACCGCCTTAGAATGAGTGACATACGGAAGCAGCGCCACCTACCGGGTCCAATTCTGAATCCTTATTGGAAAAAAGCAATCATGGAGTTTCTTGCCCATTCTTCTCCATAGGAATTGCATTCCGAATGGGTGGTAGAGATACTATTAATACTATTTATTTTTTACTGACGATTCATAAGTGCCTGTATTGGTTTACATGAATAAAAAAAATCTGATTCTGATTCTGAATCTAAATCATCCAGGGTGCCACCCAAACGCATACAAAAAAGATCATTCAAATCGGTCCAGCCGTTTAGGAGGAGTTAGCTTACAACGAAAAGAGGCATTGATTTATATTATTGATTGGCTCATACAAAAAGTATTTTTTTAAACGCAATGATTCAGTTGCGCGAATTTGACTTTTATCACAGAAATTCAATGTTTATACATACCTATATGTTGACATAGAGGTAGTATTAGTACTGGCAAAAAATCTGACGCGCGACTCTTTGACGCTACAGTGTGTGGGGGATTTAAAGTTGGAGTAGGTATAACTTAATGTAGTTACAGCCGTTTTATAAGCTGTTGTAGACCATTCTCTAGGTGCTTTGTAAGTCCATCCCCATATCTAGCCTAGCAATATTGCCATTATCTTAGTATCTTTATAATTATGTAGATATTATGCAGTCGATGGATAGAAGGTTAATCATATTTTTTTTTAATTTTGAAACTAAAGTACTCTTCATAACTTCACTTCTAATTTTGACTAATCGTAGTCGATAATTTTGTTTACGACATACCTACCTAATATTAACTGTAATATAATAAAATTATAGCCTTTTTAAAATCCCACTACTGGACAAGTTTCTCCCCTCAATGCGAGAGGATTCAGGCCATAGTCATCCACGCTAGCCCAGTGCGGGTTGACGAAATATTAGTACCTTCTTTATTTCTGTGGAAATTTAGTACAGTTTTTTCTCTCCATCTTTGCAATGGAGGGAAGTGGATAAAAGATTTCTTCCAACTCCTCCTACACCTTTATCTGATTAAATTAGTGTGGGTTGCAAGACAATTTAGCTTTTTCCCCGGGACTCGCCGAGAGTCAAACCTCGGTGCCTTCAATGAATACCGATTTCATTCCTGGCTTACTTCCTAACAGTGGTGGGAATGTGTGGCGGGCTTAGGCTCAAAAATATAAGGTAAATATACCTACTTAATGTCCGAACAAATATGGTTAGCATTCCATTTCCTCGACTGCAACAACGAGCTTCATCCGTATACGCATAACTTAGATTAGAACGTCGAGCTTAGAATTAATATCGTCCTATTGACCACAGTGTCCACCCTGCATTGCTAGGTACCTAACCATAATGTACTCGTTCATACTTATCTATTTGTAGTTTATAATGCTTAAGCCCTCAGGTCCACAGGGCGGTGTCGAAATTTACGAGACCAATTGTTTGTCCATACCAAAAGGAACTGTATTAATTGATGGAAAAAGCTTATTTTTCAACGAAATGTCATCGATGACGCATCGTTGCGTAGCTTTTACCACAGAAATTCAATCTTTATGCATTTTGGAATAGAGTTAGTTTTGGGTTTGGCAAAATACGCAAGTTACGCACGCGCCGAAAATGTCCAGGGCTTTAAAGTAGCTTGACAAAATCTAATATGCTTTCAGCTTAACCTAGAATAATTGGTAGGTACATCAAAATATAATATTGAATAGGTAGTAGGTATTTACCTGATCTTGAAGTCTTCATATTGTAGAAATGAATCATAGTATTTGCTTGAATATAGCGTGTAATTTCACAGTAAAGTTATTAGATAGCCGCGACAATTTATTTGCAATATTAAATAGGAACATTGGACCAATACGGCAATCTTTATGTCAAAATTGACGTCTATGTAGTGGGTATTTCTAAAAAAATATATTTAATAATTAGAATTTACAAACTTCGATATCTTATAGAATAGAAAAGTGAACTAAATTCGTAGGTAATTCAATAATAATTAAATTCTTAGTGAACCCCAAAACTCGTCCAAATTTTGAATGTAATAAAAAAACTATTTTACAAACAATCTAAATGTCATAGATATGTACGGAATTGAGTTTAATTGTCTGATATACTTACAATGTGATGCGATAATACTGCGTTGTGTTTATAGTGTAATAAACATATATTTTTCTTGAAACATGTTCATTATTTTGGATGCTTCCTGTTTATTTTGTGATCACAATCATTAGTTCTAAACATTAGATAATTATGCTTATATATTTCACCGTTCTTATGAGTATCGGGTACCAATAGCTATATACAATTGAATGGTTAAAACAGTAGCCGTCGCGGGACGCCTGGCAGATGTGAAACATTATGTTATTTAGAGTAGAGGGAGAGAAGCGTCGTAGCGGCGCGGCGAGTGAGTGAAATGAGCCGGTGGGCGGAGTTTAAGCGGCGGAAAGAACCGAGAAGCCACGGAGCTGCTCGAAGTTTTCGCATCACGGCATCAACAGTTGCTCTCACTCACGCTCCATTTTACATGTTTCACATCAAAAATGACGAAATTCGAACATGATTTTTCAAGTTTTTCCTTTCAATAGTGTCAATTTTTGGCAGGTAACTGTCAAGAACTGAAAATAATATTAAAAACATGAATGCAAGACACGAGGTGGTAAGGGGACAGTATAATACTTTTTCTTTTTTTACGAAATGAGTGAAATGATGATATTTTAATGGAATAAGATGAGGAATGGCTCCACCTGCGATTAGCGGGTATTTCAGCCAATGTCAAGTAGGTAATTAATAGAAATGGCAAATTTAATAAAAACACATTATTAACAAAAATGGATGATGACAGTGATAAAGATGGCGGATGAATCCAGTATAATGTAGATATATTATCATAGCATGTGTGTCAACCAATGAGAATTAAATAATCATTCAGCAACGACGCAACGGAAATCAGTCGCGCAGTTGCGTTTACCACAGAATATTAATCTTTATTTATGTCAGTTATTTATATCAATAGAGTACATTTTCAAAAAATAAATATTGTCATTTTTTTTTAATAGTATTTACTTTAAATGGGTATCATTATGGCCGAATATATGAAAATTTTATAATCATGTTTACAATAAATAATTAAAAGTGGGAGCTTTAGCAATAAAACAACGTAGATGTAATATCCATTTACCATTTTAATTCAGAATTAACCCTTTTATTGGACAAGTCCGGCCGACAGTACGTCGGTACCAACACATAATACTACATCGGAAATAAAGAAATATCGCCACATACTCCAAATATTCTTCATATGATCCCAAACTAAGCAAAGCTTGTGCTATGGGCACCATACAATGGACTGGGGGCGATCCAAGTTTCACCCAGACCAGAGAAAATATCGAAAGGGTTATTTTCATAAATTTTACGCTGGCGGGAATCAAACCCGCAACCATCCGGTTCAGTGAGTCAAGCGACCGACATTTAAACCACTGGACCGCATCGTCGTCGAATACAAGGTTACATAATTTCACAGCGGTTGTAGGTACACATACCCGAAAATTTATAGAAATTTCAATCCATCTACAAATAATTTACATTGAAATTTTAAGAGCAATAGTCTTTTACAATCTATTTGTAGATGGATCATACATTTCTATAAATTTGCGGGTTCCATAGTTAAAAATATGTTTCGCGTTTGTAATAACATATTGCATTTGCAGAAAACACATAACACGTGGACGGATTGTGCCTCCAGATGGTACAAACAAGTACTTTTTTAACGTCGCAATAGACTTTGTTTTACAATGACACATTCAATCGAAGCACAAATGAAACGCTAATCGTTCTAGCAAAGGAAGAGAATATAAATTCGGATTTTCAAACATGACAAAGTTATATCTGCCACGATACTAATTTGCAAATATGACTCATGAGGATAGATAGAATAAGGTCTTATTTGCAATGTGTAGTTAGGTCGCATGTACCTGCTGATTTATTAATCTCTAGATCAAATGGAGTTTAAAAGTAAGAGCCGATTTTAGAGCTGTTTTAAAAACGATGATAAATAATCTCAGATTTCTCATATTCGTTTAAAATAAGCTATACAATATCTATTTTAAATGTTAGTTATATTCTTTTTACATAGGGTCGAATTGAGAACCTCCTCCTTTTTTTAGTCGGTTTTAAATACATAACAAAAATTTAGAAGAACGATTTAGTGTAGGCACACAATGGGTAGCATACATTAAGTACACTGCCACTGTTTATAACAAAGACCTTTGTTTGCCCTTCTCTACGGATTATACCAACATTACCAACGTTCGAGTAGTGCGCAGTAGTACCAACAATTACATAATTAATTTAAACATCGATAACTGGCTTAGACACGCTCACGATTATAAAAAATCAGTCTAAAATATATTAAGGCAACTCGAGAATATAATACGATACAAATATTTTTAGTATATTGGTTTAGTCTGGTCGTGTTTTAAAATAAATGCTCACTTTATTATTGTAATGCGTCGAAATAACAGCGATGGATGCATTATTTCCGAAAGGCCTATGTCCAAGTGTCAGTCAATCAATTAGTGGACATTTGATAGCTGAAATTATAAAGATGATAAAGCTACATATAAGTGTGCGGAGGCGACATGTTTTGCCCCGCCTTAAAAAAATGACGATCCGGGGCTGCTTGACGCTTGTATTACTCAATGTGATCGGCAGAGGTTGCATACTTCGCGGATATATAGGTGTATCAGAAGTCCGAAATAATGTTTCAATATTTGCATGAGTAGGTATCGGGTATACAATCAAATGGCATACACATTTGATAGTAATATTCAAACATTAGTAACAGCCCCTCTTTAACGTATAATAAAACTGTTATGGGTGTGTTCCAAGGCCACAAGACGATGCTTGTCACAAATATTCAACCCGGAAACTATGATAGGAATAGGTAGTCTATCTTCACTTGGCATCCAAATATCAGCTACCGTATACCTGAAATACAATTTCGGACTTCTGATACACCCCATATATTTATTTTAATTTCGATAAATTTGAGGGACCAAATCCGCGAGCGAACAGACTTAAGGGCAGGAAGAGTTTGTAGGGTCAATGATTTATTGTACCATTTGCCGAAACATACTTGAATACACGATATTGGTTCAATGGAGGTAACCTGGGTGTAGTGGTTATACCGGAGGTCTGATGATATTATCTTTTACAAAAATAATTTGAAAGCGCAGATCCATACACTGCCCATACACATCCATAAGTAAGTGCTTCGGCATATGGTACTGACGGTTGACTATTAGCAAGGGAACTTTAGAAAAAAAAATATCATCGGTAAGATTTATAATACATGTAAACAAATAATTTGCAAGTCGAAACAGTATACGCAAATGTGCAAATGTACTAATCTACTAATGAATTCACACCTTATTGAGTATACAATAACACTTTACATATCGACACTTGAAAGGCGAAGCGACTCAAGCGCCATGTTTGGCGATACTGAGTTACATATCGACACTTGAAAGGCGAAGCGACTCGAGCGCCATGTTTGGCGATACTGAGTTACATATCGACACTTGAAAGGCAATTCTTACTAAACGACAAAAAATCGTAAAATAAGTTATATATACCATTCGAACGGCCTGATTTTTCTGCGTCGTTCATAACTTATTTTACGATTTTTTGTCGTTTAGTAAGAATTGCCTTTCAAGTGTCGATAATATATCGAAATTGGAATCATCGAATGTTTTCCTAGTCTTTTGAGAGCTGGATTTCATTCAAAGTTACCAAAATGGCGCTTGAGTAAATTCGCCTTTCAACCGTGGATAAAATTAACCAACTCAACCATTTATTACGATATTTGGACACCATAAAGACAAATAATCATCGAGTCCCTAGCACACAGTCGCGACAAGACGTGCACTGCATTATTGTTACCAATGCCAAAAGAAACCCTGTAGCAATATACATAAAGTTCAAAATTCTATGTTTAAAGCCACGCGAGCAAGCTGCAATATTCACTCGCACCATCAATGCTGTTTAAAAATGAACGTTTTCGACCAGTCAATACAGTTCGTTTTATTATTGGCAAAAAATATTACACGCGCACATATTGACCGCCCAAATAGTTGCTCTTGCTGAAGATTCCTTTATACTGGGTGTATCAGAAGTCCGAAATAATATTTAAGTACATATATGGTAGGTCATATATACCGTAATTAGTGAAACCATACTATACCTAACTATCATAGTTTCTGAGATACAGACCTTTGAGTATTTGTCACAAGTATCGTTTTGTGGCCTTAGGGTACACCCTTATCCCTAATCAACAATGTTAACTACATCTAAGTGAGGCGACTATTCATATTCACAAAACAAAACTTGAAAATTTCGAATAAGACTCGAGATACACCAAGATTTGAAAATGGGCAGCGAATTTTTTTTTTATATTATGTTCAAATTTCGATAAAATATGTAGGTACTATGCGATTCAAATTAGCATAGGATCGACCTTGCGCCATATTGTGACGAACGAAAACGAATTATGACTTTAAATTATTTAATATTATATTAAGACAATTTATTACTAATTTAACCTTTTTATTTAAATTTGATGTAAGACTATTATTATTGATATGCAAATAAGTTTTTTGCGAAACATACTTTTCAAGTGACATTTAACAGATAGAGGTTATTGACATTCCTATTCTTGTTTGGATCGCAATCAGTGGTATACCTGATACCCGTGCAAACGCTAAAGTTAATACTAAACTGGAAACGCTAAAATTAAAGTTAATACGAAATAATTTTCGGACTTCTGATACATCCTGTATAGGGGCCCGGCATTTGTCGCAATGTATTTGTTTACACAACAAGTAAATGATTTATGTTAATTAAAATTACAAAGTAGTTACTTATAGCTTCTGATAACAATAATCGTATATAATGATTAATGATTTATCCCAGTGTGAACTCACTACAATTAATAAACATTATTTTTTTTCATATCGAGGGGTGAAAGGCTATTTGAATCAAGCAGTGGTAGCCGAGTGGTCGAACGCACGCCTTGCAATCGAAGTGTGCAGGTTCAAACCCCGGCTCGCACCTCTGGGAGTTATGTGCGACTCTCATTTTCATCCAAGATTATCACTTGCTATAAAACGGTGAAGGAAAACATCGTGAGGAAACCTGCACGTCTGAGGGAACTTGACTAGTTTTCGATAGATGTGTGAAGACTGCCAACCCGCTTGGTGGACTATGGCCCGAATCCCCCTCGCATTGAGGGGAGGCCCGTGCCCAGCAGTGGGACGTTAAAAGGGCTGTAGTAGTAGTAGTAGGAGAGCATACTCATTCGACACAGAAAAAAATAGTTTTATTCCAAATATGTAGGAATAAAAGTCAATACCGGCCAAGTGTCGTTTAAGTCAAATCGCCTTTCACCCCTCGACATGTTCTAATCATCCACACATTAAGAACAATCAACATTTTATAATTTTCTTTCACAAAAATCAACGAGTTTTTCACTTAATTTAATATTTGTTCATTTTATGTAAATAACGACGACCAGCTTGATGGCTAGTGGTTTGAGACGTAGACCGCTTGGCTGACTGAACCGGGTGGCGGGTTTGATTCCGGTCAGCGGAAAATATACGTAATGGCCTATCCAGTAGTTGCAGCATGTGCGCCAAGACTACACTTAAGTCACGGAATATCTTGGTGTTGTCTCTTTCTCTCGTATAAAATTAGACAGAGAGCGAGCGAGCGAATCCGTGACAAAGGTCTTGTCTTGGCATGCGTGCTATCCCCACCAGAATTTGAAATAAAACTATTTTACGGATGCTATCGCGTTTATTTACTTTTTTTATTTTCCCGACGTTTCGGCTGCTTTAGGATGATACGTGAGGCCATTGAAATTAAAAAACATACTGATTTTAATAGGGGAGATGGCTGGGTGCTACCACCAACTTGGGATTCAGTAATTAATATGATTAAATCCAAAACCAAGCGTACCATTGCAAGACCTCAAGACACTTTGAGCACTTTCTGCGTGGATCGGACCGCAAACAACAACTAAATATGAGGGTACCCAGTTATTAACTATAACATCAGGACGTCTAACACCTCAGTCCCCCCGTGACCATGGTTGCTGTAAAGCAGCCGAAACTTCGGGAAAATAAAATAGTAAATAAACGCGATAGAATCCGTAAAATAGTTTAATTTCAATGTATAGTATTCGCGTAAATATAAGAAAACAATATGTGAACCACAGAATTTGTCTCCAGTCCACATACTCATCATATCGAGGAGTGAAGGCTATCTGACTTAAACGACATTTTTTTTTAACTTTGAAAAATAGCTGATTCCAAATATGTAGATAATAACTATTGTAAAGAAAGGGACCCACCATTCACCCTCGGAATTGTCAGAATCCCAAATTATAATTCAATTAAAAGGCGCGGCCTACGTTGCTCGTCGCTCAGTCGCAGCCCAACCGTCCTGAGGATGCCTCGTTGAGAGGCGAAACACGTGTCGAATTATTATTTTAGATTCGATTGTTCTGCCGAGGATTGCTCATTCTTAGGGTCCATGACTTATGACATACTGACTCTCGACTGACAGGGACTTCGGTCTTGTTGGTTTCCTCTATTATCGATCAAATTTATTTGATTTATAATTTGGGATTCTGACAATTCCTAGGGTGAGTGGTGGGTCCCTTTCTCTACAATTGTTATTAACAATGGATTTCCGCAATATTAAGCCTGATTCCATCAATTATATGTATATAAGACAATATCGCCCAATATTAAATAGTCTTTCACCCCTCGATATGATCCCAAGCTAAGCAAAGCTTGTACTATGGGTACCGTACAATGGACTGGGGCGATCCCAATTACATCCACAACAGAGCAAATACGAAAAGGTTACTTCTAAAATTTGTCGCCGGCGGGATTCGAACCCGCACCCAGCCGGTGCTGTGAGCCCAGCGGCCTACGCTCAAACTACAAGACCAGCACCCTAAGCATGATCGCGTAGACATAAGTTTTATCTCTTTCAATTGTCAGATTTGTCGAGAAAATGACGTCATTTACAGATTTTTGTACTGGACATTGCTCGGTGTGACGTCATTTTCTCGACGAATCTGACAGTTGAAAGAGATAAAACTTATGTCTACGCGGTCATGCTACAGGGCCTGGCCGTCTTCCTTCTACATACTTAACTACTAAACAGTAGTAATATATAAATAATTTAAATAGCTCAAAACACATGTTTGGTTTGATTCAACTACGAATGGTACTATACAAGGACTCGAATTAAAAAAAATATATAATAAAAAAAAATATTATCTACTTACACCTGTTCATACTATCGCGGTATTCGCGGCCATGGGGCGGCTTATATGAAAAAAAAACCAGCCGTCTACAATAATACGAAAAATAAATTTAGTTTTAAACAAAACGTTTTATAGAAAAATAAATCTTAGCAAGACAGGATTAGGATCATATTTGAACAATGCAATGGCAACATTAGCAATTATTCTCACATAAATTAATTTCTTGATTTTTCAAATTAGGATACAAAATATTAAATTGCTGATAATATTAATCGGCGCCGTGAATCGTGCAAATACTTGAACGTTTTAAGAAATTTGCGGAATAATATAAGTACAAATTCGGTTAAGAGGAATTGCTGGTTTGCCATTTTAGACCCCCGCCTCTGTGTTTGTATATCTAGGTTTAAAATGAATTCGAGACACCTGTTTTCCTTCATATAAGCGTTTTCATGTATACCGAATACCAACTATATTTGAACATACCTAGAGTTCATTTTCATATATTAAAGAGATGCATATACATTTTTCCGTACAGTATTTTAGTATATATATATTTTACATTATTTACAAGTATGTACAATTCGAGTAAAGCTAAAATTAAATCTACCCACACAATGAAGCCGACGTCGTACACGCAGATAACTTTAAAATTTATGGTAACCATTTAACAACGGCATTGCAAAGCAATTGTAAGTGATTGGATTACATTGCTTTTGATTTTTTAAAGTTTAAATATGTTCAACGCTTAGATTTTGATTATTGCAGACCATTTTTGAGTATCTGGCTATATTGGGAGGTGTGTTAAAAATTACTCTAAAGCCATCCCAGCGTATAACATCTTGCGTTTCTCACGCCATAACAATACTATATACATAATTCCAACCGCAACCAAACTAATAATCACACAAGTAAACTCGACAATTTGTAAGTGCCCCCGTATGCCTACACAGACAAGAACTTGCACGTTATGTCAACCATAACGCACACCTAGGCCCCGATTTTCGTGCGATCGAGATATCTTGAAACAAATGAAAAAAATACATACGATTTGACGTTTCGTTTCGAGACATCTCGAATAGAGATGAATCTCGATCGCACGAAAATCGGGGCTCTGGCCCTGTATCATGGCCGTGTAGACATAAGTTTTATCTCTTTCAACTGTCGAATTCGTCGAGAAAATGACGTCACACTGAGCCATGCCCAGTACAAAAAGTTCAATGTGACGTCATTTTCTCGACAAATCTGACAGTTGACAGAGATAAAACTTATGTCTACGCGGTCATGATAAGATGGGTGATTTGCAAATTATAATTCATGTTTAAAAGGTAATAACTTACCGGGTGATGATGAAAACTAAATTGTATATCTTGTAAATAAGGTTACTTTTCATGTGTTTTATATATTCGTGACACATCAATGATGATCTTTGGATATTATTGAATATTTAAGTAAGTCAGGAACTATTATTTCGCAAATCATTATGTAATATCAATTTCCTATACTAATCAGAATTAAATCTGATTCCAGCCTTTAAACATATAACCTTATTACTACATTATTAAGGTTCAAAGTTCCTCTCCGATGTCCGGTACACAGCTCTTGGGTTAATGCAATCCTATTATTATTCCTTGGGATTAAGGTACTTCTTCGTCATCTTGGACTCCGTTCAAGGGACGACCAAATAACACAGTTTGGTCCTGCGGCTATTCGCACAATGTCAAAGAAAAAAGAACTTTATTAACTTACAGTTAATGTTATAATTTCATTACCGAATTATTAGACGTAGCCAATAAGAAATATTCAAATTTTGTCGTTGTGATACCACGAATATCAAGGTAAAGGGAGCTTTATTAACTCACAGTTAGGTTCAGACTTCATCGCCGAGATCTTGGACGCAGTTTTCAGCTATAGGCACAAATCTGTCATCAATCTGTACTAGTAGTATGCTCTTGTCGACGTGGGACCGTAGTTTGGGGTCTCTATGGTTCGGCGTCCACTTGTGTACCACCTGTCAGAAAAAAATAATTGTAAAAAAACCCTTTTTAAAAACAAGCTTTTAAGTAATTGCCCTTACTTTTCGTGTTCTCCTTGTCAAGCCCTTTCATTTGATACCAATACTGTGGTAGTGCAGAAAAAATAACTATTCCGCCATCTTGGATGATGCGCCATATTGAAAGTAGAATGACGTCACGTAGCTAAGCATGCATTGTCATCCAAAATAAGCGTGTATACCGAATTTCAGCTCAATCGGTTAAGGATAACTGATTTAAAATTCAGTTGCAAGATTCCACCCGGACATACATTGCAAGTTAATATAAAGCTTGTAAAAAATTAATATAGATACGTTAAAAAAAGTACTAAATTGCTTATGGCTAAAAGCAGTGGTAGCCTCGTCGGTAGAACGACCGCCTTGAACGTAAGGGGTGCAAGTTTAAATCTGAGATTTTCATGTGCGAATGTCATTTTCAATACTGGTTACCACTTGCTAAACAGTGACGGTAACCATCGTGAGGAAACCTTCACGTCTTTAGAAAGCCGTCTCAAGTTCACCAACCCATACTGAGCCAGTGAGGACTAAGGCCAAAAATCTCCTTTGTATTGTGCGGGAATGTGCCCGGTATATGTGCCCTATGACATTGGGACCAAAAGGACCTCTGTCTAACCTTTTGGGGAACACAGGCGTGGTGATGTAGTATGTATTATATATATGAAGGGCACAGGCAAATAACAGGAAATGTCCTAATTAATGAGTTTTGAGAAAAATCTATTTGAAAGTTTAAAAGTATATCAGTTTTATTGAGACCAATGCATGCAATAACTTTCCTTAGACCTAACGTCACGGACATTCCCAGTTCTTTTCGTTTTGGCAATAAATAAAACTGCATTTTTGGAGTCATCTGTTAACTTTTTTTGAAATTCTAATTATTAGAATTTAAAATACCATGGACAAAGATATGATTCTATAAAAAATATTATAATTTGTGACATTCCCTGTGCCCTTCGTATTATTGTGACACAGGTGGTATAGTTACCAGTCCGTCCATGCCGGCCAGCGGCACCCAGCTGCCCCAGTGGTTCCGCCCGCCGCGCTCCCGCTGGTACTCCGCCGGCCACTGCACGTCTATCATAGTAGTAGGTAGGTGGTATAGTTACCAGTCCGTCCATGCCGGCCAGCGGCACCCAGCTGCCCCAGTGGTTCCGCCCGCCGCGCTCCCGCTGGTACTCCGCCGGCCACTGCACGTCTATCATAGTAGTAGGTAGGTGGTATAGTTACCAGTCCGTCCATGCCGGCCAGCGGCACCCAGCTGCCCCAGTGGTTCCGCCCGCCGCGCTCCCGCTGGTACTCCGCCGGCCACTGCACGTCTATCCGCCGCCCCAGGTTGATACAGTCGTACGCCCCCAGCGGCTCAATTATCAACACCTTGCTACCCACACTGACGTTCGCCTTCAACTCGCTCCGACCCGAATCGGAGCGTTTAATCTTAGTCTTTATCTCTTTGCTTTTACAGTCCTTTTTACCCTCCTTCTTCAGTATCGACTCCTTGTTGGATAGGTCTGAATAGTGGGTCTCCTTCAGTGATATCACTTCGGGTTTTTCGATGTAGCGGCCGGTCAGCTCGCGGTAGCTCTCGCGCTCGTGGCGGATCTCTTTACTCAGTTTGGACAGGTCTTTCGGTGTCATTTCGTTGACGTAGTACCTGTAGGGTTAAAGATTCCAACTTGAGGATACATTTCGGCGAGCCCAGAAGATGAGGGGATGAACTGGAGTCCTATCTAAACGAGTGACGCATCTGAGCTCAAAATTGAGAAGACTGGAAGAAGGGGAGAGAGGTCTTTGCCCAGCAGTGGGACTCAATAGATTTATAATAATAATGAGCGTATGTTATAATGTTAAATGGATTATTAATTATTTTGATTTGATTGACTTGATCTTTATGAGTTGTGGTTTAGTTTAGATATATTAATTTGTGTAGTTCCTCTGGTGATATTTTATTTAAAAACCGTGTTTCTTGCATGAGATCGTTTCAAAAAGGGTGAAGAAGATGCGAGATGAAGATGGGGTGAAGATGCGAGATGAGGGTGAGAGTGCGCGGAGTGATACCTGTGGAAGCGTGCGTCTTGCCTGGCGTTCCGGTTGGCGATGATCTTGCAGTCGGGCAGCGACAGGTCCAGGCCGCTGCCGCCGCCCGCCAGCTCTTCGGGCGACGACTCCGCGCTCGGGGACCGTCCGCGAGACACCTAACACATACATTGTTCTAAGCCGTATTGAAAACCTGATAATCTATTTTGTCTGGAGCACACCCCGATCTACTCTTAGACCACGTCATTATATACTACCCGCGCTAATAGTTACTTTGGCGTAGAGTGATGTTATAACGTATTTATTTGGATAAGGATTCATGTCATGTTTATAAAAACACCTTTGCAAATAATGCGTTATTTTAGAACAAATTTGATTACCATAAAACAGATTATAGTGGGTTAACCTTAAGAGATAGATATATGCTGACGCGGACTTTTTTTTAGAACTTTGAAAGCGGTACAGTTCCGTCATACATATTTTTTGCGTAACTTTAACCGTTTAGGCAGCGTACGCAACGGAAGCTTTCAAAAGAAATTTTTTTTTTTCCGTTTTTGCCACATTATTCGTTGCTGCTCCGCTCCTATTGGTCGTAGCGTGATGATATATAGCTTATAACCTTCATCGATAAATGAACTATTTAACACAAAAAGAATTATTCAATTCGGACCAGTAGTTCTGGGGGTTAGCGCGTTCAACCAAACAAACAAACAAACTCTTTAGCTTTATAATATTATTATATAGTATAGATTCCACGTATTCCCGTTAGGAAGTGATAGGGGTGACTATTCGCTATAATGTTAAAGCCCTAAGTTTCATAACGTCTCGCATTTTTTATATTTGGACCGATAATAGTTAATAGAATAGTTTTAATATTGATAAATAACCAGTGTTTAATCGTTTAACTTAGCCGTAACGTTTAAGCTTAACCCTGTCAGCCTGACCAGTTTTATCAGGTATTTTGGGTTGTTGGAATTGTAGCCGGGTCCAAATGAAGGGCGCAGGCAAATAACAGGGAATGTCACAATTTCATTTTATAGAATCATATTTTGTCTATGGTATTTTGAATTGTAATGATGAGAGTTTAAAAAGTTAACAGATGGCGCCCAAAATGCAGTTTTATTTATGGCCAAACTATAGAATTGTTGAACTTTCAAATTGTTTTTTTCTCTATTTATTAATTAGGACATTCCCAGTGCCCTTCAAATAGTAGAGTGAAAAAACACGCACAAAACACGTAAAGGAGTCATCCGCCATCTTTATCACTGTCATTATCAGTTTTTATTTATAATGTGTATTTATTGAATTTGTCCTTGCTATTAATTACTTGAAATTGGCGAAATACCCGCGCTAGTCGCAGGTGAAGCCATTCCTCATCTTATTCCATTAAATTTCATCATTTCACTCATTTCGTAAAAAAATAAATAATAGTAGAGTGATGTTTGTGTCACCTTAGCGCTGACGGCCCGCCGCGGCTGGTCCCGCCACGCGCACTCCCAGCCGCTGCCCGCCGCGCTCTGACACACACAACACACATTTAACCACTAATATGTACACATACTGTTTCTGAACTCCCAAATAAAGCAGTGATAGCTTCGTGGGCAAGAACGCCCGCCTTGAACGGAAGTGCAAGTTCTAATCCTGGGCCCGCACCTCTTGAGATAATTTTCATGTGCTAATGTAATTTTCAATAATGATTACTACTTGCTGAACGGTGAAGAAAAAAATCGTGAGGAAACCTGCACGTCTATAGAATGGTGTGTAAAGTTCACTAACCGCACTGGGCCAGCTTGGTGGACTATGGCCCAAATCTCCCTCGTATTGAGGGGGAATGGGGGAATGTGTAATGGCAATAGTCGCCCCTTATTACATTAGGACCATAATCCATCGGCGAAGTGTGGACGCACTGCAGTGCACCTCTGCCTACCCATTCGGGGAATACATGCGTGATGATGTATATTAAAAATGGCCTCAATTTTAAAATTATACTTAACTACTTAATATTTCGAGGTGCCTTACTTATGCGATATTTCACAAATATTTGTGTGAGCACTCGTAAATGCAGTTTAGTCTCTTATAAATGTGTTTCTAAGGTAAAAATTTGCTACGTTGTGTACTGTTATTTAAACATAGAAACAGTTGAGTAAGTGATATTATCCTTAATCATGTCTCTCTCTGTATACATGTGTATTTGTGTTAAACGCGTATGTTTTTTTTTTTACCGCAATCACGCAACGCATTGTATATGTCCGCATGCGGAAATAACACCTTATGTCGTAGAGTATAAGTGTCATACTTGCGTGTCGTCCGGCGGGTGGTGGCTGGGCTCGGGGCGGCGCTCGGCGGCCAGCAGGCGGAAGGATGCTGGTGCTGGGCGGCGCGCGCGACTTCGCCCGCTGCTCTGTAACAAGCGCGAAATAGATTGCTCTCAGACTTATGTAGTCAAGGATCACATATGGATGACATATGGATTCACATATGATGAAAACCCTATTTGTGTACTTTAATAATAAATAAACAGTTTTTATCTCACATAATATTGTTAACAACAGAAGTTAAATCATCATTTGAAATGTAAACGAACTTTTGGTCGACCCTGTATTAAAAATGCCTGCCTTTGAACAAAACAATAATTTCTAATATTTTATCTATTATTCGAAAATACGATTTCTGACGTAGTCTGAAAAGCGCAGGTGATGTAAACTAACCTGGACGAAATAAAAAAAAAACAAAACCTATGTAACTAAGAAATATCTGTCTTTGAACAGAATTTCCTCAAATTACTGTAATAAAATGTAGTGAATGTTGTACCTGTCGGCCGGTGTCCTTGGCGGCGGTGCGCGCGCGCATGTTCCGCTCGCGCCGCGCCGCGCCGCCCGCGCCGCCCGCGCCGCCCGCCCCACCGGCTCCGCCCGCCCCGCCCGCCCCGCCCGGCGCGGCGGCGCGCTCTTCACTACGGCGGCGCCCCTCCCCGCCCTCCGCGCCGGTACCCGCATACGCTACGCGACCGTGAAACGATGGCATAAGGAATGGTAACCACGAATCACTTGAGATAAATATACCTAAACCAATGCTTCAACTTTCGATGCACTGCACATTTAAATTGTAAATATTCATGATAGTATCGATATATTAATATAGAAAGAAAGAATACATTTATTATGACTAACGTCTACACAAACAATACACAAGGATTACATAGTGACAGCAACGAATATAAAAAAACTTGAGAGGTGCCAAGGGACACTCGGGTGGAACGAAGTTCCTTTTGAAATAAAAAGAGCAAAAAAATTGTACATATACATTCACACAAACACACACACACACACATCGAAATCGAAATAGGAATAGGAATCGCAATCGAAATCGAATTTTATTGTATACATAAATGTATACAATAAACATCACACACACATATGTAAAAGTGTTTCGTCACAGTCTTAATTTTTTCCGTCTAGCCCCCTTTCGCAACGCGCGATAAGGAAGTACGTTCCAATAAATACTAATATGTTTTTATTCGCGAATTGATAAATTTTTATTTCATCTTATTCACTGCCTGCTTTTTAATCGTCGAATTTAATGTTATAATAGAAATCATCAATATTGAAAAATTACGTTATCTTAAAAAATACAATCCAATTGAAACTATATAGGTACGATTATGATTCAGAATGGGTGCATAGTAATAAAATAATATTTTAATTTTATCGTATTTATCTTAAATAGTCTATATTCCAAATTATGAGTAAAAACACAATTTTGGACGAACATAAGAGACTGAGAAACGTCATAAAAATAAAAACGTTGACATTTACGAAAGTTGCAATATCAATGCACTGCCCTAAAATGCGTAATTTACATATTGCTCCATACATGAAAAAATAATAATAATAAACATTTGAAATGAACTTTATTTTGTGTTTGGTATGCGTGTGTATGTGTTACGTGTGAAAGTATGTATGTTACGGCGCCATCTAGTAATCAAAATGAAGGGCCTAAGTTAGCCATTTGTCGCTGGAGGGCGCCACTACAGTATACCGTCTGTGGATGGCAGCCTTTATCCGCGAATGAGAGCTACCATAAACACAGGCTACGCTACCATAGACACAGACGGCTGTTAGTTCTCTCTCTTGCTTGCTTGCCATCAACGCCGTCATATTCTGTATAATACTTGAAAATACATTTATTGCGGAAAAACCTAGTTTTCCTATCCCAACCAATACCACTACCATCGGCAAGGCGGCTGAACCACGGGACACGAGCGTACAATGTATGTATAATGACCAGGTTATATTGTTTTCTTATATTTACGCGGATACTATACATTGAAATTAAACTATTTTACGGATTTTATCGCGTTTATTTACTATTTTATTTTCCCGACGTTTCGGCTGCTTTACAGCAACCATGGTCACGGGGGGACTGAGGTGTTAGACGTCCTGATGTCATAGTTAATAACTGGGTACCCTCATATTTAGTTGTTGTTTGACCAGGTTATTCCAATAATTTAAAAAAAAAACTGTGTCATCACAGGCTAAAGTTATAAGCTAAGAAGTACATTTTCTTTTACATTTATTTAAAGGAAAGGAATGGATTTCTAATGCTTTATTAATCTTGTGCTCACTGCACAAAATAGATTTTATAGACGCTTACCGGTATCCTCCTGTGTTCGTTCATGCGAGTGTTCCCGCAGCAGTGTGGCGAGGGAGGCCAGGGTGGAGGACGTGGGCTTGCCCGCAGATGCCAGACTGCCGCGAGTGCCAGCTGTTCACATCAAAAAAACCTCAACTAATGAACCACGCTGGAATGTTAGCACGCGTGTTAAGACTAGACCTTTTTCACTGATTCGCTCTCTCTTTATATTTGATGCAGGTACTATTATTATTGATATGCAAATAAGTTTTTTGCAAACCATACTTTTCATGTGACATTTGACAGATAGAACTGTTTGACATTCCTATTCTTATTTGAATCGCATAGTATCTGTCGTGAAGTGAAGGAAAACATCGCGAGGAAACCTGCACGTCTATGAGTGTGAAGTTCACCAACCCGCACTGGGCCCGCGTGGTGGACTATGGCCCAAATCTCCTTCGTATTAAGGGGGAATGTGCCCGGTATAATGGCAATAGAGTCGCCCCCTATTACATTGGGACCAAAAATACATCGGCGAAGTGTGGGCGCACTACAGTGCACCTCTGCCTACCCTTTCGGGGAACACAGGCGTGATGATGATATCTGTCATATTGGACGGGTGTAGTGGTTTACCCAGCGATGTCCTGGAGTGATGCAGCGTGTTGTGTCTGGGCGTGTTGCGCGCCGCGCCCGCCTCGGCCGCGTGCGCGTCTCCCGGCCCGCCCGCCCCGCCGCCCGCGCTGCCCGCCCCGCCCGCGCCGCCGCCCCCGCTGGAGCAGCCCTCCCCGCAGCGACGACGGATGCTGCACGATACACAACCATCAACATCTCACTAAAGAAATGTCACATATGCGCCCAATGACGTCACATTCAACTTTTTGTACTGGACATGTGACGTCATTTTCTCAACAAATCTGACAGTTGAAAGAATTTAAACTTATTTCTACACAGTCATGCTACGGGTGCAAGTCCGTCCAAACATACTGACGTCACTTTAACTACAGTCTAGTTGTCTTGTCCTATTTAGTAAACAAACAGTACGGAGTACGAAAACCATGAGATTCGGCATCAATCACACGTTTTTTTAAGTTATGAACGTCTTGATAATTGGAACCAACACATATGTTATGAATTACACCGAAAACTGCTTCAAATTAACTATTTAAACACAAAAAAAAAATCATAAAATCTAAATATTATCGGAATCAATTTCAACAGATGAAAAGTTATGATCATGATTTGACATTTCTAAATGCTAGTTTGTCTTTGAATCATAGAGATGGGAACGAATGAGAGATTCTGACCAGTGATAATTAATCTATAATTTTTAGAACAAAAATATCTTTCGTGAAATTAAACTGACTAAAACACCAAATATTATTTGTTTATTATTTATTAAATATTTTATACCACTAGGCCCGCATTATTAAAATCATTCAGTTACAAGCTTTCTGAGTATATTTTGTTCACTCATTCATTCGAAAATGTCCCAACGCTATTGTCGGTACGCTAATTGTCTATGGTTACCAGTACGCCATATTTGTTTACTAAATAGGACAAGTTAAGAAAAATAGAGTGTGCAGATATTCAATCTTAAAGTATTGGTGAGGTCCTAGGGAGGGATGGTTAGGTCATCTTAAAGTTCATGATTTATGTGGATTTGAAATAAAAATGAACTATTGCTTATACAACGTCGTCCATGTCTGGACATGCTTTACTGAACGTCACAGATTATAGCACAGAGACAAAACATAGAAGCGACCACAGATAATCAACTCAAATAGTTAATCAATTTAATGAAGTAATTTGCTACCATCGCCATCTAGTGGTGTCGAAAGGAAAATAGACACCAAATGTATAAATTGCAATTAATGTCACTAGATGGCTTCAGCGGACAATCAAGTTTCAGAGTAAATTTTCCAAAAAGACAAATAATTCGCTCGACCCCGGAAGCCCGGTCGCCGACCAGCGAGCAGAGCTGCGGGGAGGTGTCGGCGTACGACGTGGTCGCGGGTAGAAGCTAGATGTTGATATAGTGTTGTCACACTGACCGTCGCCAGACGGCCGCCAGCCGACAGCGGATGGCGGGCACGGTGAGCGGGCCGCCGACCAGCGAGCAGAGCTGCGGGGAGGTGTCGGCGTACGACGTGGTGAGCGGCGACACGTAGATCGGGTACCCGATTGGCTGGTCGCACGACGAGTTTATTATGTTTCTCAGCGCCTGGACGATGACCACATACATATTACAATCTATAAATAAAAACTAATACGTAAAAATTTCGATAAAAGTAAAAAATAAAAATTGACCGAAATTGGTCTCATTGATACCGAGGCCTGTCGTCTTAGGTCACACGTGTGAAACTTTCAAATGTCAAGAAAAACTCTCACTTTGATACAATGGTAAAATCTGACTATTTGTAAGTGCTTTTGATGTGAAACATCATTGTTGGCATGGTGACGCGTCGCCACGGCATGCGATGGTATATACATATATAGTGTATATGTAGTAGTGTGTACGGTGTGGCGAATCGAATATCTAGACACGCGGAAGCGTGTCAAGCCGAGTCAAGCTGGCGAGCAGCACCGTGTGTAATATTACGCAAAGCATTTGGAGCGACTTTTGAACTCCTTATAACTCAAATACTATTTTACATAAACATGGCAAATATGGCTCATATATTGATACTTTTGAGATACATATGTGCTACAAATTTCATATTCAATTGTTACGATATGAATGTCCAAAAATCTTCATTTTTATCACTGACTGACCTTTAGATCAAAACTCTAACCCACTTCCAGGTGACCTAGAAAGTTCAAATTTGGCATCCAAATAGGTAATTGGGTAAATACAAAGGAAAAAATCTGAAACTAGTACATTTTTATCATTTTATAATATTTTTTCAATTAATTGATTTTATTAGGAACACTAACTTATAGTGCCTGTAATTTAAGAATCAGCAATCTAAATTGATGACAGCCGGTCTATATGTCGATTTTAAGGTCTTCACGTGAATTTATAACGAGTGGAAAACCACCCTTCAGTATTAATTTTATTATGAATAAGTAGCTACTAATCATTTCTGTACAAAAAGTAATGATATCCCATCAAAAACAGAAATGTTTAATGAGAGCCAAGTTCAATATAATGATATAAGCCTTGGTTGTTGACTTCAACGAAAATAGAAGTGAGATCTAAATAGGTGCCAAGTTCCTGAAATGTATTTTTAAAAACATAAAATATTTCATAACAACTTAAAATATCATTTCTTCTTATAACTTAGGATAATATATTGAAGCCTAAGGTCTGTCTTGGCTATAGTTCTAATATACAAATTATTATTAAATACCTACTAAAATAGTCCTGGAAGAGCTCTATGTTCGATGGCTAATTTCTCGGAAGAATAAAATAAGAACTTACAGCTTTAGAAATTGCGAAGGCTATAATATAATTCTTATATTAGAACTATAATTATCATAGCCAAGCCTGGGCTTCAATATATTATCCTAAGTTATAAGAAGAAATGATTTTTTAAGTTGTTATGAAATATTTTATAATGTTATTAATCAATTTCAGGACTGACCACTGAACTAAAATGTAGTCGTGTAATGATAATGTTATCTGACCTGCTTGGCGTTCTGTATGGAGCCCCGCTCGGGGTTCCTGTTGCGCAGATAGACCAGCTCCTGCTGCTGGCCGGCCCACAGGCCGCGCACGCACTCGCGGTTCAGCTTGATCACGCGGAAGCCCAGGTGCCGCTTGTTCAGCATTATTATCTTGTAGTCGTCGTTGCCCTCGTCCATCACGTGTCTAAGTTACACCATGGACATTCACACTATTACATATCTATCTATATACAGAGTGTTTCAGAAGTCCGAAATTATACTTGGCCGTTTGCATGAGTATCGGATATACAACTGAATCGTATAAACGTGTACCTGAGCGCGAGCAGATGCGGCGCGCCGCGCAGCACGTTGTACCGCCAGGCCGGCGCCGCCTCGTGGCAGATGACCAGCCGCTGCGCGTGCGAAGAGATGGCGCAGTACAGCGCTGAGCTGCTGCAGTACTCTTCCGGAAACATGAAGTGATCCTGACAGAACATCAGCACATCACAGACCGATGATCTACGCACTGAGTATGCCTATACTATAATATGAAGGAGTGTGAATCAAGACCATGGAAGGACCACGACCTAAACTTGAATCTCGATCAGTGATAACTATAGTGTCATGGCTGGCAAAATGCCACGGGCCTCCGAGCTCTTAAAGCAGGTTACTTTTTTAACAAAATTGATTTAAATTGCTGCTCGCCAGCCTAACTTGGCTTGACACGCTACCGCGTGTCTAGAGCCAGTAGTTTCGATGTTATAACAAAAACAGTTCAACATAGCGATATATAGCCATAGATTTTGTATATAGTCGGTAGCAAGATTGGATCAGCTAGTACAAACCTGATGCAGTTTCAACGCCATCCGTATAGCAGGCGCGAGCACCGAGTGTAACAGTGACATGTCCGTAAACACCCACTCGTCACGCGCGCACGTTATGCGGAAATCGCCTTTGAACAGTGAGTGGAGCCCGTACAGGAAGAATTCCACACTACAACAAACAAATCGGTCAAGTTGGAAATAAGGTCTAGGTGGAATGAGGGTTCTGTGACTAATATATTGGGATATTTTCGACGTTAGTGCTTGAAATGTTATTAAGCGGCGAGTGCGGGTGACGGTGTTGTTACCTGGAGGCGGAGAGGTGTTGTGCGGCGGCCAGCGCGCGGCGGCCGAGCAGGCTGAGCGCGAAGCAGAGCGTGGTGAGCGGCGAGTGCGGGTGACGGTGTTGTTACCTGGAGGCGGAGAGGTGTTGTGCGGCGGCCAGCGCGCGGCGGCCGAGCAGGCTGAGCGCGAAGCAGAGCGTGGTGAGCGGCGAGTGCGGGTGACGGTGTTGTTACCTGGAGGCGGAGAGGTGTTGTGCGGCGGCCAGCGCGCGGCGGCCGAGCAGGCTGAGCGCGAAGCAGAGCGTGGTGAGCGGCGAGTGCGGGTGACGGTGTTGTTACCTGGAGGCGGAGAGGTGTTGTGCGGCGGCCAGCGCGCGGCGGCCGAGCAGGCTGAGCGCGAAGCAGAGCGTGGTGAGCGGCGAGTGCGGGTGAGCGGCCCTTCGCCGCCAGTGCGTGCCACGTCGGGCCCCGCAGTGCGCAATCCACTCGCCGTATATTGCACAGAACCGATTCCTGTACACGATTCATCATATTAGGTGTCGCCCAACTGAATAAAAACGCGCAGAGATGGCTGTGGGATATACATGAATCTCTATGTCTGCCGGGACCGACGACCTATCCCATTGTTCCCGTTCTAATATCATTTTGACATAAAATACATTAATACGTATGTCAACAAAGTATATTATACTATGATCTGACGTCTGTTGGAGTAATATCAGAACAACGTACAAATAGTATGTCGCATGTAAACGACATCAATGAAAAAACGTACCAAAAAAGTTTGCATACAAAGCAATATTAATTCATTTGAGCTGGATGTGAAATTTAGTAACGATATATGTGTTTAAATATTGCACTAGTCAAAGTCGAACTTAATATCTACAACCCATTCACGGCCCAAATCCAGTGGCGCGAGCGAACTCACTTGACCTGTCTTCAAAATGTACTCTATGCTAATATACATAAAAATGGAACATCTGTGGCAAAAATCATCATGTGCCAACAAAGTCATCAATGACACTTCGTTGAAAAATGTGCCTTATTACCGCGTAAATAAATGTTAATTTCGGTATGCGCATAAAAGTGGTCAAGACTGGTTTGACGCGCTTAACACTACAAAGAACAAGTTGGAGCGTATAAACATAGACGTCGCTTACCTGGTGATGCCGGAAGCTCTAAAGTCGTAGTCCTCGTCGAGATTCACGTTGAATATCGGGTCTAAGTCCACGAAGTTCCTCTCGTTCATCGGCTTCAACGCCTCCGCGATGCTGGCGGAGGATAACCACTCTTCCAGTTTGGTGGACTGGATCGTATAATAGATTATACTCTGGTAGACGAAAATAACACTCATCAGTGGTGAGCATAGAATTAAAGAGGACATTAGAGTGGTGAAGTGGATAGTCTCGGCGAAACCTCCAACATGACTGATGTATGTATGATAATAACATACACTAAACATTGTATTCGTACTAAAACAATATTATATTTCTATAACTTATAGCTTGGAAAGAGCGGAATCTTCTGTGTTAGGATTGCATTATTTGCTTAAAGGTCCAACAACCAATAAATGTTTGAAAATACATTTGGTAAAGAAAAAACAAAATTTATCATTTAATTAATAGCAATATTCCATATCTATCGTTCAACAATATTTTTGTCTCAGTCCTAAAGATGATATTTGTATTAAATGGTTGTGTGGGAGAGTATGTTGCCCTATGATATGGACTATTATTGAAAGTTGCGAAAGACGTTTATTTTATTTATTTATTTTATTAAAAATGGAAAGACAACAAATTATGGCATTCGTACAAGTGATAAGAGTGTAACGAACGGGCGCTTTACTTTTTACGTTGAAATAATAAATAATAAGTCACTTATTGCTTGCTTGGAAGCAACTTTGGCAACTATTGTTTTCATACAAAACTACCGTTACTGCCCTTCTAATCTTATTCTTCTTCTCTGCGGGGAGAACACTCACCTTGACGTAGTATGTGAGTAGGACCTTCCTGAAGTCGAAGACTTGCAGCATGGAGGCGGCGCTGTTGTCGCTGACGGAGTATCCTTCGAGCACGTAGCGCGCGCTGGCGAGCTGCCACGCCAGCCAGCGCAGCGCCCAGCACGCGCCCGGCGACAGCGCGCGTGCGCCGCACCACCACGCGCCCCAGCACACGCCCTCTGACACACACATCCACCACACATTGTACTACACACTACACACAACACGTAGCGCGCGCTGGCGAGCTGCCACGCCAGCCAGCGCAGCGCCCAGCACGCGCCCGGCGACAGCGCGCGTGCGCCGCACCACCACGCGCCCCAGCACACGCCCTCTGACACACACATCCACCACACATTGTACTACACACAGTACGTAGCGCGCGCTGGCGAGCTGCCACGCCAGCCAGCGCAGCGCCCAGCACGCGTCCGGCGACAGCGCGCGTGCGCCGCACCACCACGCGCCCCAGCACACGCCCTCTGACACACACATCCACCACACATTGTACTACACACTACACACAACACGTAGCGCGCGCTGGCGAGCTGCCACGCCAGCCAGCGCAGCGCCCAGCACGCGCCCGGCGACAGCGCGCGTGCGCCGCACCACCACGCGCCCCAGCACACGCCCTCTGACACACACATCCACCACACATTGTACTACACACAGTACGTAGCGCGCGCTGGCGAGCTGCCACGCCAGCCAGCGCAGCGCCCAGCACGCGCCCGGCGACAGCGCGCGTGCGCCGCACCACCACGCGCCCCAGCACACGCCCTCTGACATACACATCCACCACACATTGTACTACACACAGTACGTAGCGCGCGCTGGCGAGCTGCCACGCCAGCCAGCGCAGCGCCCAGCACGCGCCCGGCGACAGCGCGCGTGCGCCGCACCACCACGCGCCCCAGCACACGCCCTCTGACACACACATCCACCACACATTGTACTACACACTACACACAACACGTAGCGCGCGCTGGCGAGCTGCCACGCCAGCCAGCGCAGCGCCCAGCACGCGCCCGGCGACAGCGCGCGTGCGCCGCACCACCACGCGCCCCAGCACACGCCCTCTGACACACACATCCACCACACATTGTACTACACACTACACACAACACGTAGCGCGCGCTGGCGAGCTGCCACGCCAGCCAGCGCAGCGCCCAGCACGCGCCCGGCGACAGCGCGCGTGCGCCGCACCACCACGCGCCCCAGCACACGCCCTCTGACACACACATCCACCACACATTGTACTACACACAGTACGTAGCGCGCGCTGGCGAGCTGCCACGCCAGCCAGCGCAGCGCCCAGCACGCGCCCGGCGACAGCGCGCGTGCGCCGCACCACCACGCGCCCCAGCACACGCCCTCTGACACACACATCCACCACACATTGTACTACACACTACACACAACACGTAGCGCGCGCTGGCGAGCTGCCACGCCAGCCAGCGCAGCGCCCAGCACGCGCCCGGCGACAGCGCGCGTGCGCCGCACCACCACGCGCCCCAGCACACGCCCTCTGACACACACATCCACCACACATTGTACTACACACTACACACAACACGTAGCGCGCGCTGGCGAGCTGCCACGCCAGCCAGCGCAGCGCCCAGCACGCGCCCGGCGACAGCGCGCGTGTGCCGCACCACCACGCGCCCCAGCACACGCCCTCTGACACACACATCCACCACACATTGTACTACACACAGTACGTAGCGCGCGCTGGCGAGCTGCCACGCCAGCCAGCGCAGCGCCCAGCACGCGCCCGGCGACAGCGCGCGTGCGCCGCACCACCACGCGCCCCAGCACACGCCCTCTGACACACACATCCACCACACATTGTACTACACACTACACACAACACGTAGCGCGCGCTGGCGAGCTGCCACGCCAGCCAGCGCAGCGCCCAGCACGCGCCCGGCGACAGCGCGCGTGCGCCGCACCACCACGCGCCCCAGCACACGCCCTCTGACACACACATCCACCACACATTGTACTACACACTACACACAACACGTAGCGCGCGCTGGCGAGCTGCCACGCCAGCCAGCGCAGCGCCCAGCACGCGCCCGGCGACAGCGCGCGTGCGCCGCACCACCACGCGCCCCAGCACACGCCCTCTGACACACACATCCACCACACATTGTACTACACACTACACACAACACGTAGCGCGCGCTGGCGAGCTGCCACGCCAGCCAGCGCAGCGCCCAGCACGCGCCCGGCGACAGCGCGCGTGCGCCGCACCACCACGCGCCCCAGCACACGCCCTCTGACACACACATCCACCACACATTGTACTACACACAGTACGTAGCGCGCGCTGGCGAGCTGCCACGCCAGCCAGCGCAGCGCCCAGCACGCGCCCGGCGACAGCGCGCTGTCCAGCTGAAAACCAGCCAGCCAGCGCAGTGAACCAGCACAAGCCCCAGAACATACCCTATGGCACACGCGTGCACGGATCACTGTACTACACTACACTATACATAGCACGTTACACGCGAACCAGCACACGCCCCAGCACGCGCCCCAGCACACGCCTCAACACACTCCCTCTGACATACATCCAACACACACTGTACTACAGACGGCCGCTCACTACTCATACCACATATCATTAATAGCCCTGACATTGCCAGCGTGACATGTCGAAGGCGTAACGACCTCGTTAAAAGACAGTGATGTAGGTGCAGATCAATGAAATATTTTGAAGGATAAAAATTTTAACCGACTTAAAAAAGGAGGAGGTTCTCAATTCGACCCGTATGTTTTTTTTTATGTATGTTACCGCATATCTCCGGCGTCTGTCGACCGATTTCGAAAAATTTTTTGAGGTTTGCTAGGGAATTCTTCAAGGTTGATCCCATTTCCAAAATATTATCAGAAATCAAACCCCTTTGGGGTGAAATGGGGGGTCACATAATATCAAAAATATTTTTTGATCGACTTGAAACTTTGTATATGTATTTTACATACAAAATAAAGAAACACGTCTTTCAGGAATTTTGAAAGAAAAAATATGTAGGGGGTGAAATGGGGGTCCAATCCGGACTACAGCATATCTCCGGCGTTAGTGAACCGATTTCGAAATATCTTTTTTTGTTTAATACGGCTTGTTGACAAAAATCGAAAACAACCCCCAAAGGGATGGAAAGGGGGGTGAGGCGGGTGATTTTTATTTTGGCTGTTATAAGGTGATAATATTTGCAAATTTTCAACGATTTTTGACACTAAAAATCGTGAAAAAAAAATATTTTAAACAAAAAACAAAAACCGACTTTAAAAACCTAGGTGCACTAAAAAGCTACAAATAACCTTACAATTCATTAAATTTGGAGTCGGTGCCAATTCATGTGTGTATTTGCCTTGTCCGACGTTGATAGGCACCTACTCCAAATGTAATGAATTGTAAGGTTATTTGTAGCTTTTTAGTGCACCTAGGTTTTTGAAGTCGGTTTTTGTTTTTTGTTAAAAATAATTTGTTACGAAAATTATCTTATAAAATACCTTATAATCTTACACATGACTTTAAAACAATTTGTACAACACAAATCGAAAATCAGCAGTGCTTTTGATATCCTGATCATTTAAATATAACAAGGCTCTAATCTAATAAATCTAAATGCAAGCAAAAAAAACCTGAATGTACACTACACAGCGTCTAGACGTTTCTTTACGTTACGTTACTCTCACTACAAGGCGTCTTGACGCTCAGTATAAGGTGTCGAGACTCACTATAACGTGTTAAGGCGCCCACTATAAGGGCGTCGAGTCGCTCACTATAAGGCGTCGAGACGCTCACTATAAGGCGTCAAGACGCTCACTACAAGACGTCGTGACACTTAATATAAGGCGCCGAGACGCTCACTATGAGGCGTCGAGACGCTCACTATGAGGCGTCGACTCTCACTATGAGGTGTCGAGGCGCTCCTTAAAAGGCGTTAAGACGCTAACTAAAAGGCGTCGAGACGCCCTACTGCTGCAATTAAGTGTAAAGAAAATATTTTTGAAATGTTGAAATTTAAATGTCACATAATGATTTCAAACAGTGTGTGTTTTTATTTGGATATTCATTTAAGTTTTCTTGGTTTGGATTTATACTTATTGGCACCATGGGTGCTCATTTGAAAGTTGAAACGGTCAGAATGGAGGCAGGATAGGGGGTGCGGGGACTGACCGCTGCTCTCCTCGGGCCCCTCGGAGATGGCCTCGACCTCCCGCTGCTGGCAGTAGGTCCCGCGGAACTCCAGCCCGCGCAGCTGGAACGACACCAGCCCGTTGCCCACCTCCACGATGTGCACCAGGCAGTTCAGGTAGTCCGACGCGAGCACTGAATACAATTATTACAATACTGATGAGGTAACCAGAGGTGCACCGCACTTCGGGTACAGGAAGTTAAACATTTTTTTTGCTCCCCTGAAAAGTTGCGTAATTTGACACCCGCGGTATTAGAACTTAAGCAACGATAAATCGAAAAAAAAAACAAAAAAAACCGGCCAAGTGCGAGTCGGACTCGCGCACGAACGGTTCCGTACCATTATCTATAAAAACGGCAAAAAAAATACGTTTATTGTATGGGAGCCCCCTTAAATATTTATTTTATTCTGTTTCTTAGTATTTGTAGTTATAGCGGCAACAGAAATACATCATCTGTGAAAATTTCAAGTCTCTAGCTATCATGGTTCATGAGATACAGCCTGGTGACAGACGGACGGACGGACGGACGGACAGCGAAGTCTCAGTAATAGGGTTCCCGTTTTACCCTTTGGGTATGGAACCCTAAAAATAAGCCCAATTTGGCATTAGTGCGTTAAACAACATGTGAAAAAATATTTTACGTGAATCATGAAACTATCCAAAGTTAAAATATGACATGTGGGAAAACGAGTATCTCAGATGGTGTAGTAAATACAGTTAATTGTAATTACCGAAGCAATCTCCCTGCTGGACTTGTCCCCACCGCCCCAGCATCAGATCCCCGCACAAGTAGTGCTGTAGAGATCTCGTCAGGTGTTCGTAGAATATTGAGTTTAGGTTGTTATCGTCTGCGAAAAAAAATCATATCGATAATCATTATAGTGTAAAATTTGCGTTACGTCATCTTACGGGTGCCTTATTTCTGACTAGCTCTGCCTTCGAAAAGTGGGTTTTATTTTTGTTCCTCAATACTTTCATATGCAATAAGATTTTTATTTTATTTACTTGTCTAGAAGGACAAAATAATAACCAGAAGACAGTGCCCCAACAGCATTTAGCTCTAATATTAATGCTCTAAAGGCAGACAAAGGATCGATATTTGATCGAAAACAAACGTACATACTTCTAATTATGTTTTACTAGCTTCTACCTGCGACTACGTGCGCGCAGACTACAATTATTCAATATCGTTAAAAATAATAGCCTATATTCTGGCGTATAAACAATAACACTGTAAAGTTTCATCAAAATCCGATCAGTAGTTTTTGCGTGAAAGAGTAACAAACATCCATCCATCCTCACAAACTTTCACATTTATAATATCAGTAGGATTGTACAATTGTTTGGTGTACTTTATAAATAAAAAATAAAATAAAATACAATTTATTTGGAACAAAATAACAGCGAAGTCAATAATAATAATAAAAACGTTGACATTTGCGAAAGTTAAAAACTGTGTTGCAATGTCAGCGCCCATATCCCTAAAATGCGTAGATTGCTCCATACATGACAAAATTATAATAATAAAATTTAAAATTAACATAAAAATTCGCTCTTTGTGTGTGTGTGAATGTGTATAAAATCTATACAAATAAATAAAATTGGAGTGTCTGTTTGTAATATCAAAATAACACTTTTTTACCAAATGCGTATGAAAGTATATACGATACCTATAACGAAAACGCAATTTTAAAATTTTTTGTCTGTCTGTTTGTTTGAGGTAAACTTCTAAACGGCTGAACCGATTTCAATGGGACTTTCACTGATAGATAGCTGACGTTCCAAGGCGTAACTTAGGCTACTTTAATTTTAGAAAAAGCATTAGGGTTCCGCGGGAAAAACATAATACCCATATTTCCGGGTAATCTCCCTAAAGTCCACGCGGGCGAAGTCGCGGGCACAGCTAGTAGTTAATACAAATAAAATAGTTCCGTGTACCTGCTCCGAGATTCCTCTCGAGTTGCGATGAGAGTCTGGTGTTGCTCTGGTCCACGCGCTTGGTGTTGTAGTCCCGCTCCCAGAACTTCACCGGCCGCACGTATGACGTCATGAATATCGCACTTCCTGCAACAACAAAAATACATCTTCACGCATGTACACCCCAAAGGGCTAGGCAGAGCAGTGCACCTACACATAGCCGATGTATTTTTGGTCCCAATGCAAAAGAGGGGGCGAGCCTATTGCTATTATACCGGGCACATTCGCCCTCAATACGAGGGAGATTTTTTGGGCTATAGTCCACCACGCTACCCCAGTGAGAGTTGATGAACTTCACACACCTTTCTATAGACGTGCAGGTTTCCTCCCGATGTTTTCCTTCACCGTTTCATAGCAAGTAGTAATCTCGGATGAAAATGAGATACTGACCTAAGGCCGGCGTGAGCGGCGAGGATATGAGAGCGGAGAGGGCGGCCTGCAGGAACAGCATGGCGGAGTGCGGCACGGAGAAGGGCTGCGCGAACGCGTGGAACGCGCTGCCCCACGTGATCTGCCACGGCGCTATGTACGTCACCACAAACTGGATCTATCCAACAAAAAAAAAAGTTAGGGGGCCGACCTTTAATCACGTGATGGTTTTTTTTTAGCATTTTTAACCCCCCCACCCCTTGGTGATACGTGGTGAGGTTTAAGACTCTACCCCTCCCAAGACTCTCCCTGTTTGACGAAAAATAAATAAACCTGATATCTTACTACACCCCCCTTGTGATATTTCGTAATTTGTGCTAACCCCCCCCCCCCCCCCCCCCCCAATAGACAAACTAGAACTAGGATTAGAACGCTACCTTTATCATATTCATGATCAATTTATAATCTGTATCCATTTAATTTGTCCTCGCTATATAATTAGTTAATATTGGCACAATTCCCGCTAATCGCAGATACAGCTACACCTCATCTAATTCTATTAAAATTTCATCATTTCAATAATTTTGTAAATATTCGACAACGCTCAACATATTGATAACACGCTCATACCTTACAAGCGAAAGATGGCCCCCAATAAGTTTACATTGGTTACAACGAAATTAACATAACGGCAAAAGTATAAAACGCGTAAAATTTAGTTTTGAAAACTGGCCAAGTGCGAGTCGAACACGCGCAAGAAGGGTTCCGTACCATCTATATTTATACTAATGTTATAAAGTGGAAAGATTTGTATTTTTGTATGTAACGAATTAACTTAAATACTACTTGATCAATTTCAAAAATTCCCTTCAATTCACAATCAGAATTTTTCTATTCATGTAAACCAATACAGGCACTTATGAATCGTCAGTAAAAAATAAATAGTATTAATAGTATCTCTACCACCCATTCGGAATGCAATTCCTATGGAGAAGAATGGGCAAGAAACTCCATGGTTGCTTTTTTCCAAAAAGGATTTACATGTTACTTGCATTACAATGTGTTTTTCTTAATTAACAATTATATAATATAAAGTTAATGAGGCTATACATATATACATAATAGTAAAACTACTTTTTAAAGTACAGTCTGAGTGTTTACAGCTTTCACGGTCCTTTGCCTCGATATTCATTTTAATATGCTATACTTTAACGGTGAAGGAAAACATCGTGAGGAAACCTGCACGTCTGAGGGAACTTGACTAGTTCTCGATAGATATATGAAGTCTGCCAACCGGCACTGGGCCAGCGTGGTGGACTATGGCCTGAATCCCCCTCGCAGTGAGGGGAGGCCCGTGCCCAGCAGTGGGACATTAAAAAGGGCTGTAGATATGGATACTTACTTTGGCCTTACCTTTGTTTGTAAACATTGTACACGGACACCCAGAATAGAGCGATCCTTCCCTAACACAGATATTATTACTTAGCAGGGCAGGACCATACTTTGTAATATTTGATATGTCTTACAAATAAAGAATTTGAATTTGAATATATTGTACTGGCAAAATAAATAGTTACTTCAGTTGTTTTTAGGGTTCCGTACCCAAAGGGTAAAATCGGAACCCTATTACTAAGATTTCGCTGTCCGTCCGTCCGTCCGTCCGTCTGTCACCAGGCTGTATCTCATGAACCGTGATAGTTAGAGAGTTGAAATTTTCACAGATGATGTATTTCTGTTGCCGCTATAATAACAAATACTAAAAAACAGAATAAAATAAATATTTTAGGGGGCTCCCATACAACAAACGTGATTTTTTTGCTGTTTTTATAGATAATGGTACGGAACCCTTCGTGCGCGAGTCCGACTCGCACTTGGCCGGTTTTTTTATAATTTACAAAAAAAAATACCAGTGCCTAGCGCCTGTTGAAATACTAACCTTAAGCAGAAACTCGTACACCTTATTGAATATGATGGCTGTGATGAAGTAGTCCACGAGGAACGTCTCCGAGAGCCTGTGCGCGCCGAGATCGCGTTGGAACAGCAGTACGGCGAACACTAGTATCAAGTACTGGGAGTCAGGTTCCGAGTACGCGTTCCTAAGACCTGCAGGGTAATTATTCCGTAAATAAATTGCAATCAGGTGTCAGCACGCATGTCGCGACAAGAACTTTGTCACGGATTCACTCGCCCCCTCTCTGTCTAATTTCATACGAGAGAAAGAGACAACATAAAGATATTCCGTGACATACGTCTAGTCTTGGCGCACATGCTACATTTAGTTGTTGTAAAGCAATAACAGTAATAAGCAAGCAGTGGTAGCCTCGTGGGCAAGAACGCACGCTATGAACATATGGGGTGCAAGTTCAAATCCCGGGCCCGCACCTCTGAGATAATTTTCTTGTGCGAATGCAATTTTCCACAATGATTACCTACCACTTGCTGAACGGCGAAGGAAAATAAAGTGAGGAAACCTGCACGTCTAAGACATGTGAAGTTCACCAACTGGGCCAGGGTGGTGGACTATAGCCACCCTTGTAATGAGGGGGAATGTGCCCGGTATAATGGCAATAGGCTCATCCCCTATTACATTATTGGGACCAAATACATCGGCGAAGTGTGGGCGCACTGCAGTGTACATCTGCCTATCCCTTCGGGGAATACAGGCATGATGATGTATTTGAATTTTACACAGGCGCTTATGTATCGTCAATAAACAAAAAATAATAATAGTATCTCTACCGCCCATTGGGAATACATTTCCTATGGAGAAGAATGGACAAGAAACACAAAGGTGCTCTATTTCAATAAGGATTGACTTTTTTTGTGTGTAAATATTTTCAGTAAGTTGTATGAAATTTATAATAATGTAGGATATATGATGTGTATACTGACATTTTAATGCGCAAACGCATATGATGAGTGCGGCGACGGCGTCTCCGTACTTGTCGGCGATGGCGGGCGCGTCCTGCGTGGTCGCGGCGATCACCACGCCCGGGTACAGCACGTTCCGCTCCAGGAAACACAGGTACACGAACATCTAAACAAAAAAAAAAAATCAGCCCACTGAGTTTCTTGCCGGATCTTCGCATTTGAGGTCGCGTTTCGATCCGGTAGTAGTATATAAAAAAAAATAAACCTGACAATTTGTAAGTACTCCCGTAGGCCTATACAAACGACACACATTATACACTTTTAATTAGTTTTCTTTCTAATCTTTTACTTTGTATAGGCCTACGGGAGCACTTACATATAATCAAGATTACAAGAGCCTAGTAGATCGCCCGCCTTAAACGCAAATCCCGGGCCTGTACCTCTTGAGATTTTCATGTGCGAATGTCATTTTCAATAGTATTTTCCACCTGCTTAACGGTGAAGGAAACCTGCACGTCTATACATAGGCGTGTAAAGTTTACCAATCCGCAATGGGCCATCGTGGTGGAGTATGGCCCAAGTCTCCCTCATATGGTTTAATGGCAATACTTTCGCCCACGTTGATCCCAAAAGAGATCGACGAAGTGTGGGCGCACTGTTGTGTATTTCTGCCTACTACTTCGGGGAATACAGGCGCGATGATGTTACCTTTTCGAAGCACATGAGTCTGGGTGGCTCGGTGACTTCGAACTGCGCGTGCTCGTGCTGGCGGAGCACGGGCCCGGCCAGGCACAGCCAGGGCTGCTGCTTGCGCAGCTGCGGCGTCAGGTAGTGCAGCACCCAGCCCAGGACACCAGCGATTATCCATAACGCCTGGGAAGACACCATTTTTTTTACAAAAAAATCCAAATTATTTATTAACATAAGTTTCAATTTCATAGTGGTTTATTGCGGTCCCAAACTAGGTTCACGCCTGTTTTATGGGTACCATGAACACTTAAATGAACAATTAAATATGACTAAATATTAGCTTTATATTAACTTGCAATGTATGTATGTCCGGGTGGAATCTTGCAACTGAATTTTAAATCACTTAACTGATTGAGTTGAAATTTGGTATACACGCTTATTTTGGATGACAATGCATGCTTAGCTATGTGACGTCATTCGTCATTCCAATATGGCGGATCATCCAAGATGGCGGAATAGTTATTTCTGTACTACCACAGTATCAGTATCAAATGGCTTGCTGAGGAGAACACGAAAACTAAGGGCAATTAAATAAAAGTTTGTTTTTAAAACGTTTTTTTTCCATTAATTTTTATATCAACCACTAGCTACTACCCGCGACTTCGCCCGCATAGACTTCGAGGTTTCAATATCGCTATAAAGTATAGCCTATATGTTATTCTGATGTACAAACAAAAATACTGTTAAGTTTCGTCAAAATGAGTTCAGTTGTTTTTGTGTGAATGAGTAACAAACATCCATCCATCCATCTTTACAAACTCACATTTATAATATATATTAGTAGGATAGAAAAAAAAAATAAGTGGAAACCCAAAGAGACGTGGTAGTTGGTCAGCCAAATCTTGGAGTATGGTACGGAAAATAAGAAAGAATAGAAAAGAGGGTATAGCACACTGAGGCTTCAACGCTCGCGTGCCAAAACGAACTCTGTGACAATACGCATAAAGATTAAATTTCTTTCGCAAAAGCCACGCCCCCACGCTTTAACATTCGCTCGCGCTGTCAATGTCATTTCGTTGTACAATGGACTTTTTCTATCTGTCTATACAGTTCGTTTTGCTATGGCAAAGGATTTGAGTTGCCGCCCCAGTGGCTTAAGACCACTATCATCCGCGCCAAGCCTCTTCCTCTTGAGCTATATCTTGAGTTCGTTAAATTTCGGCGCTTGCTAATAGTAACAAGCTTCGGCTTCAGCCAAAGCTTCGGCCAATTTGGCCGCCGAAGCCGAAAGACACTAAAATCTAGACAATAAGTACTCACCGTATTCAACTGCGGTCGTAGCGTCGTGAACACAGTAGTACAATGCAAGCCAAACACGCAGAGACCTAGGAACGTGCACACTATCACGTCATTCTTCAGCCGCGCGTTCACCGTGGCTTGCAGTTTCTTGGGCAACGGATCCTCCATATCCTCATCAGGTTTATCTGGACTCTCCTTGGCATTTGCGTCGCGTGACTTCTCCTCTTCCGGCGGAGGCTCCGCTTTCAATGATGTCGTTGAGTTCATAGTGTCTCCCGCTCTAGGGTCCATCTTGAGAGAGCTGACACTCGACGTCTGAGAACGTTTCTGCTTAGCTATATTCGTTTCTGAACTAAAGTTGATCTTGGACGCAGAGCTACCGATCGAGTTTTGTTTTGATATGTTACTCTCTGAATTATTCTTTTTATCATCACTTAGGGTGTTTTGGTCAACTTTCTCTAAATCCGGAGAACATTCTGGATTGTGTATCACATATAGTTCTGGTGGTAACAAATGCTTCTTTATTAGGTTCCATATTAAGGTGTAATCGCTGGCGCTCCGGCTCAAATGGTAAGCAATAGGAACTAATAAACCACAGAAGATTGATAAAAGTATGTTGTGCTTTTGGTGTTGGGATTTCTTGCCTTCCACTAAGCCGCTGTAAGCGAAGCCGTAAAGCGCCCCGACGGCCGCCAAAGACCGAACGACGCAGTACACTGCAGCGCTTAAGCTGCTTGTTGCGTTGCCACCGAAAACGTGCATATCAATCTGTTCCAATAGATACATCAGAAACGTGTTAACTTGTGGGAATAATCCCAAACTGAAAGCTATAGGGAACAATAATAGAAAATTGGAGAGAATCCTTTGTATTATTAGTAAAAAATCCCTTTCGTTCATTTCGAAACCGTATATTGTTAGCGGTTTGGTGTCTATACTTCGTTTTCTTCTCAAATGATCATCAACATCTGTCGGAGCAGTCTGTTCTAGATAACTATGTATGCCGTACAATAATCCCGTACACAGGCAGAAGTAAACCGGCCTTGAGAACACGACCATTTTGTTGAAACCGTGAACGGGTGACGCAGAGTCCGGTTGGACACTTTTCAGTAGCGAATACTGAGACCCGGCCATGATGAAACAAAACAAGAAAGCATAAATATCCCTGTAGAAACCCAGGCTCAAAACCATAGACCCTAATACCGCGACCAATACCGCCAATAATATAGTTATAAACGTCTCTTTAAATGTCAGATTCCTGTCAAACAAGGCCATCAATTGCAGTCTATCCATAGACACCTTGAGTTCCATGCACTTGGACAGTTTAAACTTGTAATAACTCTTTGGTTTCGGCTGATTAGCTTTTTCGATGTCATCGATTAGCTTAGAGAATTGATTCCTTAGATTTATTTCACTCTCTTCACCTATTGAGGGCATTAAACTAGGTATGTTTCCGGACGCGCATTCCGCTTGTACGTGTACCTGTTGCGCTTGCGCGCGTTGCTGCATCAGGAAATTGATATGCATACTAGGAAGCCCCATCCTCGACTGTCTTTCCGCCTCGATTTGTTCCAATAAACTGTCGGTAACATAAGCTACAGGCGACCTGGGTTGGTCGGCATGCGCCCCAGTCCCACCGTCGAACACATAAAACCGTTTATTAGAGCTATTAGTGTTGATAGGCACGACTGTCGACACGTTATTGTTACTCGACAAAAGTGGGTTGTTGCTGCCTTGATTCGACGAGCTTTGGTCGAGGCTGTCACCTCGTTTCGTCTTGGTTATACTTTCACTATTACCGGCTTCGGATTCCAGGGATCCGCAGCTGCCTTCGCCGGTTGTTTCTTGGGAGTTGTCAGGGTTGTCGAGAGGTTTCACTCTGTTTATCCGCATTCCATCTTCCTTCTCCGGTAATGGTATAGGTTGCGCCTGCAACCGCCCCAAGCTGTTCTTATCGAATGTGTACGACATCCAGTTTCCGTATTCGTCTTTGAAGCAATGTATAGCCCCGTCGCTGGTGTCTTCGAAAGACGTTGCGAAGTGAACGTTGTTAGAGTTGTTGGGATTCTCGGTAACAATAGGTTTCTCTTTTTTCTCTGTGTTGTGTTGCGCGGAAGGATTATTTCTTTGCCGCGTCGAACGTTTAATTTTCCGTACTCGGTTCCTGTGGTTCCTGTCCATAAGAGGCCTCAATCTAGGGCCTTCTTCGGGGACTTGCGCGTTTTGCGGTGGAGCGGCCTCGTTGTTGCCGTTAGACGGCACGCAACACGGTCCAAACTCAACTCTAGAGTTGAGAAACGCGGCCAATAGAGGCATGGATGTCGGGAGAAGGGTGTTCGTCGACGTTTGTGCTACTTCCTCTATGGATCGTTTCCTCGTTTTGTGCGAGCTCTCCCGCTCTCCTCGGATGCTCTGTCGGTGGCTGCGCGGCCTCTCCTCCCTGCTGGGAGGGGGCATTACGACCGTGTTTGCGTTCGTCGCCGCGAATAAACACTCGAGGCCTTGTACCAAAGCAGCCTGGGCTTCCACCGCGTCGAAGAGAATAGTCTCTTCGTTCTCATCTTTCTCCTTCTTAGAATCTCTCTTCTTGTTCTCCTTCTGCGAGGAAGCCCGCGAACGCGCTAAGTTTTTTATCTGCTTTGGTATGGCGCCCAAGTTTTTTGGCACGTTGGAAGACGACTCGCCGAGGGCGGTCGCTAGTTTCTGACATAATACTTCTTCCGGGAGCCCGCAGGCCTCAGATTCAGTACAGCATCCTCTTTTAGACTGTGGAGACTCCTCGAATAACCAATCTAAACTGTACACACTCCTCTCATCGGCGCTTTTGCCGTCACCGGTCAACTGTGACGCTTCTGTCTCATGCATATTGTTCTTTACGTCTGTATTATCTAGAGGTCTATCCAAATTAGTGTCACTACTGCTGCTAGAATTAGATATATCGTGGTCCCACATTTTCTTTTCCACCTCTTTCTTTTCAACAACAATCTTCTCTGATTGTTCCTGATTCTCGTTTGACTCTAAACTAGATTTCTCTATGAGTAAGTCTTTGGAACTCGCGCTGGCTTTGTCGAAGTAGTCCCCGTTATGGTTCCTACATTCGCACGCTAATCTCTCCGCGCGTTTAGTATCGTGGTCATGTTTGGACAGTTTTTTCAGTCTTATAGGTTTTCTGTCGTTTGGACAATCTGGGTTGTGTTTGGCTGTGTGTCTTTCGCAGCAATGCTTCTTGCAATCGTGGTTTTTTGTACGGACTACCCTCACATCGGACGGCCTATCGAGTAGGGGTGACCTGGAGCCGTTGTTCTCGTAATCAGAGTCACTGGAACGCAGGCCGGGAGACTGTTCCGCATCCCAATCAAATCCTCGGAACTGTTTCTCGTCATCGTAATCACTGTAGCTCTCGCCGCTGGAGTCTAAGTCTGTCTCCTTCTGTGACGTCTGCATCTCATCTGATATTTCAGCGATCGGATACACGATCTCCGAGCCGTATGTAAGGTACGGATAGCTACACCCTTCCCCGGATTCGTTCTTTGGGTACAGATTTAGGTGCGGGCCGCGCGTCAAGCATTTACTGGGCGGTGGTATGACTGCATTTTTTGGATTCTTCAACATTTGCCCGCCGATAGTTTCCGCGCTGTTCGGATGGGGGGATAAATTAGATACACTAGGAGGGGGGCAGCCTATCTCTAACGCGGCGCTTTTTATTCGCCTAAACCCTGAGCTCTTCGATTTAGTCTTATCAGTCTCGCACACTGGTGCTTCAGTTTTCACCATCATGTACTCCCCAAGCTCTACGCTCGCAAAAAACCCTGTATCCGCATTATTCGAATGCCTTCGCATATGAGACACGAGCTGCGCTGTGGAATTAACAAGCGGCAACTGTATTGTTGACATTGTCGAGTTAGAGTTCCATCTCATATTTGAAGATTGAGCCGTAGCCAAGGCCATCGCCGACTTGGTACAGCTTTCATCGGGATAATTAGTATATCTCCTACGATGCGCTATGCGTTTCTTCGGCGACGGTGGCCCGACGCTCGGTTCCGAGTTATCTCTCGAATCGGAGCTCAGCTGTCTCGCGAATTTGGACTGATAAGGTTCTCCGGAAGCTTCACTGCCATCCAAGTACAACCACTCCTTGAAGAAGTCCCTGTTGCTGGAACCTCTTTGGTGTGGACATTCGTGGTATCTTCTGCTCACTTTGGCGAAGGGACCTTCGTCTACGAGCATATGTACCGGTAGATTGTCCATTCTGGGGTTTCTGGATGCCTCCACGATTAGCTCGTCGATTCTGCCGCCGTGTGTGCGTCTTTTGGAGGTGCGCTCTCGCCTGTGTCCTGATCTTGACCGGCTTCGGTTTCCTGGACGGGATTTAGAAGGCCCCGGCATGTCGGCGCTTTGGGCCACACAGAGGTCCGACTTAGTCGTCGCGACCGGTTCGGTCTGCTTCGCTGACATGGCGCTATCCTCTATGCTCGACTCGGAGCTATTCTTTCTGTGGACGTCCACTTTTAAATCTGGAAAAAGAATAATAACAATAAAATAGGGTTGCAACTACTTCGTAAAATTTACATAAGTGTATATAAACAATTGTGTCATTTCTGATAATAAATCCTGGCAACACTATTTTTGAGCTTACTTATACCAAAAGTCAATAAAATTATGTACCTATTACTAAAGGAATAAATCATACAGCATCCCAGCAATTGATAATTTCAGGGCATTAAAAAAGACAGGGCATATTGATACACTAGTGACAATAAAGGAATTTACACTTAAACAACACAATACTAACTGAAATCAAAGAAAGAATTGAACTTTGACCTTAATGTAATAGATACAGTCAGTATATTTTCAATGTCAGTAAGAGTTATTTACAACACATGAAAGAAACATGTCATATATGTATACAAATAACTGTATGAGTCATTACATAAAGTTCACATTTGAATGCTATACTTTAAGTTCAATCGATGTCAAGTTTATATTACCATGTGACATGGCCTAAAAGGTTAATTGTTGTTTGGTTGGTACCTATGGTGCTGTTATTGGGCTTGTGGTACTCCTGCGACGTGACGGACTCGTTGTCGCTGCCGGGCGCCGCCGCCCCGCCCACCTTCAGCATCTGCATCTCCATGCCTTCCTCCACCCTGCTCAATCACAATGTAATAAATAAATCTACGTGGTAGTTTGTCAAGCCAAGTCAAGCTGGCAATCAGCACCGTGTGTGTTACATTACATGAACCATATGGAGCCACTTTTGTCCCCTCATAACTCAAAAAATATTTTACATAAACATGTCAAATTTGGCTCATATATTAATATAAATATCGCCAGCACTTGTAGCATGAGCGTCAAGATTAGAAGTATGTCATGAAATATCGATGATATAGATGTTATTTCTTGCACTCGTATGAAATTAGACACAGGGCGACCGAGCCAATCCATGACAGAGGTCTTGTCTTCACATGTGTGCTGACACCACACAGACAACGCATATCATATCGACAGGTAAAAGTGACTCAAGCACCATATTGGCCGATATTGTGATATATATTGTGGGAATTTTTTTTTTTTTTTCTGTCTATTGAGCCATGTTTTGGGCAAAGTTACCAAAATGTTGCTTGAGTCAATTCGCCTTTAAACCATCTATATGATCCCAAATTAAGCAAAGCTTGTACTATGTACCATAGCATCAGGTGCCAAAATTCCCTCACATCATCAGCAACATTTAGTGGGATATATGATCCAACTATTAGTTATTACAGATTATTTGGGGAATGGCATAGAATTGGCTGCACGAATATTGAAGCACACGAGTGAAAAGTTTTACAAATAACTTATCAACAGTTTCATGTATATATTTATGTTTTTGTAAAAATGTGACAAATTCATTTATAAAACGTAGATAAAAGTTGTGTACTTACGCTGTACTTTCATTGGTGTTAGTGGCATCTGTAGGTGACTGCACAATAATACACTCGGTGGTATCATACATGTGGTGCAAGCCGTGGTTCAGCAGCTTAAGCCCGGTGAACACCACCGCTACCAGCACACAGTATAACAACCAACCGAGACTCGCCGGTGGGAAGTACTGAAAAGATATACATATATATAATCAAACAATGGTGGTGCGACGATTGAGAAACATGGCAACAACAAGCCCAGGACATGGACCTGTGGAGACGGGAGGGGGAGGCCTTTGCCCAGCAGTCGGACATGAAATAGGCTATTTAAAAAAAAACAAACATGACAAAAGCGTCCTACTAATCCTACTAATATTAAAAATGTGTAAGTTTGTGAGGGAAGATAGATTTATGGATGTTTGTTATTCTTTCATGCTAAAACTAATTTATATATTTTGATCAGACTTTACATATAGTCTATAATTTATAATGATATTAAATAAGCAAAGTCTGTGGAGACAATGTCGCAGGTAGAAACTAGTATTCAATATTTATGGAGCAAAATGGAACATGCATCATAGAGGACAGGGGAAAAAAACCCGAATGCTTTAACTGAACACACACACAATATTCACAATTAGTCTAATTGAATTAGCATAAATTTGGTATTTGATAATAATTCATCACATAATCCTACAAATTCACATAACTGAACAATTTAATTTTTAACATCATTTAATTAATTAATGCCTAAGGTTTACCTATCCAACTTTTAAGTTAAAACAGGAAATAGGTTTCATTTGACTAAGTTTTATTGCTCATTCATTTATTATGAGTAGGTAATGAAATAATTGTTTTAAGAATACACATATAAGCAGTTCCAACTTGAGTCTATTATATAGGTATGTATATCTAAATACAATGCAGGCTTCGGTAAGCGCAATGACCATAATGACTCAAGGCGCAATGTGGAATAACAATAATTTAAAGTACCATGACCTGATTTCATTTTAACGAAGTAAATAACAACATCTGTGGAAATTATGAATGTAAGCCTTAAGGTACACTCACCAGGTAGATAGAAAACGGCAAACATAGCAGGAACAACCAAACATACAAGTGCACTGTGTTACAAAACAAATTTTGATGTGGGTCGTAAAACCAGCCGCCTGTAAGCGATGCCCAAACACCTTGGCGCAATATCTCTAGTGTCTGCGAACCCATTTTACACTCTATGTCCACATGACCGCCAACAATTCACCTTCCAACCGCGTAAACACTGTTTTAATATCACGAAAACATTTTTCAGTACTGCAAATTTACTTCTGCCATTTTGAATGATAATAATGTACACGCGATTATGAACTCTATTAACATCGATTGTCTGTTATAATTACGGCTCATTCTGCACTAATCACTACTTTATACGTAATGTACAAGCACATAATAATATTCACTTTATCATAACTATGTAATGAACAAAAGAATAACAAATTAGAGCTAATAAAATTGCGATAAAATCAGCGAAACATTGGCGAGAACTTTTCTTTGTAATTATTTGACACAGTTGACAGCTCCTCGCAGTAACCGGCTGGGTTGCCCTAGTAATAAGTAGTGATGTTGATCTTATTTCCCAAAACCGTCTATAGTGATAACAGTAATATGTCAGTACCGTATATATTATTATCTGTGTTGTGTCTGTTTACTTTGTTTCTGTGAAGTTATCTGTGCTTTATTTATTTATGTGTCAGCCATCCGTGTAGTGCGGTTAAATTTTCTATTATTTTCGACCAAACTTCGGAGTAGACTAGGGTGTGGCTATAAATATAACGTAAACCGTGTTCGTTTCATAATAATGGGTGACATTGAGAAACTTTTAAAACAAGCCGCCATGCAAGTAGGGGCTGGTGGGAGTGCAGGGTTTGTGGAAGTCTGCATCATGCACCCTCTAGACCTGGTGAAGACCAGGCTGCAATTGCAAGCCACAAAATCCACGTTACAAAACTCCGACCCTCATTACTACACGGGAATAGTGGACTGTATGAAGAAAATGTACAGATATGAAGGGGTCACGTCATTTTGGAAGGGGATCCTGCCTCCTATTTTAGCTGAAACTCCGAAGCGAGCTGTAAAATTCGCCACATTTGAACAATATAAAAAGTTATTCATGTTTGGCTCAAGTACACCCACTCCTCTAGTAAGTTTTTTTTTTACAATTAATAAATTAGTTATTATCCTTGGTAGTTACCTAATTACTTTAAAAAAAGTTCTTCATCTACACAAATCCTCTTGAATAAAGTCAGGTTTTGTTCCCTGGGATAAAAAAATTCAAGGGTTTTACCCTTAAATAAATTTAAATGTTGAATTATCATGCTTGTAATAAATTATATCTAAAAAGTATTCATATAATATATAGTCAAAGTTCGGTTATCATTCAAATTTTTATTTGAGGAGCGCTCTTTTTATCAGGGTCAAGAAAACATAAAAGCAAACGCTATGTGACTGATAAGAGATTGATAAACACATATCTCTTAAAATAAAACTCACATGTTGTATAGATAATGTAGACACGTTACAGCCTAAGACAGTGAGATGGACAATTAATTAAAATTTATACCTATAAAATATTTTTTATCTTGCCATATTGTTATTGCTACAAGATAAATGAGTAGCAAAAATATAATTTGTTTTATCATACCAATTTTATGAATATTTTCCTGTTGTTCTGTGGTGGGGAAATCTCTATGCATTTAATATTATTCATAGTGTGTGGGTGATTATATGAGCAGCATGATGCCCATTATAATATTAAATCCTCGCCTATACCTAGTATATAGTTGGCTTGGTGGTAGATATACTATTATTATTATTTATTGACGATTCATATGTGCCTGTATATGTTTACATGAATAAAAAAATTCTCATTCTTCCCCAATAAATCTTAACTCAAGTAGTTCCTCTTAAACTAAGCTATTAAAATTTTCTTTAAATGTTCAATCGTTTTTGCGATTTACTTATGCATTTATTTCATCAGCGAAATAAATAAGGTTTAATAATTCAACAGGTATTACTAGCTTCTTTCGTAAGGTGTTGTTTTTTTTTGTTTCAGACTTTTTCCTTAGCCGGTCTTGGAGCCGGTGTTACCGAAGCGATTCTAGTGAATCCATTTGAAGTGGTCAAGGTTACTTTGCAATCGAACAAGGCTTTGGCTACGCAAGTGCCGAGCACTTGGTCTGTCACTAGGCAAATTGTCCGAGAGCAGGGCCTAGGCTCGAGAGGTCTGAACAAGGGCCTGACTGCAACTATTGCGAGAAATGGCGTGTTTAATATGGTCTATTTCGGGTTTTATCACAGCGTTAAGGGATATGTACCGGAATATGAGGTAAGAACAAAATTTCAAGTATAAATACAATAAAACTAATTTTAATATACTTGATGTTGGTACCATTATTTAGATATTGTTAATAAAAGACTACTAATATGTCGTGATAATGATTTGACACAATGATGGATTGGATAAACAAAAAAATCAACTACTCACCTATCTACTTATATCAATGTTAACAGATAAAAGAGACATTGATTGCCACATAAACCATTATCTTATTCTTAGGCTCAAATTCGCAAATTAAAAATACATTTAGACACGCGGTAGCGTGTCAAGCCAAGTCATTTATTTATACATGACTACTTAAATAAATATATCGAATAAATTGATCGTAATATGTTATTGCTCCATATCATAATATTATTCTATTATTTAAACTTCAATACCTTGAAAATAATAAAAAAGCAAATAATTATACCAACTAGATTTAAAAAAATCATTATCGCAAGCGTCTTCCAGGAAACTCAGCAAAGTAGTTTGTCAGGAGATATATTTTTCTGTAAAAAATCCCTCGTTATGCACACCAATTCTATGTAGTCTTCCTTGTATTCTAGGATCCCTTACTAGAGTTCGCGCGTAAAGTGGCGATAGGATTCACGTCCGGAGTCCTCGGCTCCTGCGTGAATATACCATTCGACGTCGCCAAGAGCCGCATCCAAGGCCCTCAGCCCACGCCTGGAATTGTCAAATATAGTTCCACAAGTGGGGCCATCTTGTTAGTGTACAGAGAAGAAGGGTGAGTCTTCATTTCAACGATTTTTTAATATACATCATCATCATCATCACGCCTGTATTCCCCGAAGTGTTGGCAGAGGCAGCACTATAGTGCGCCTACACTTCGGCGATGTATTTTGGTCCCAATGTAATAGGGGGCGAGCCTATTGCTATTAGGCCGGGCAAATTCACCCTCAATACGAGGGAGATTTTTGGGCTCTAGTCCACCGCGCTGGCCCCCTGTGGGTTGGTGAACTTCACACACCTTTCTATAGTCGTGCAGGTTTCCGCACGATGTTTTCCGTCACCGTTTAATAGCAAGTAGTAATATCGGATGAAAATAAGATTCCCACATGAAACCCAGAGGTGCGAGCCGGGGTTTAAACCTGCACACTTTGATTGCAAGGCATGCATTCGACAACTCGGCTACCACTGCTTTTTTTTTCAATTTCAGTATATTGGCTTAGATGAGTGTTCATAGCCCTAATCAGTCAATGTCAATATTTCAGGCACTTTTTTTGAACAAGACAAGCTCAGTGCTATAATTTTAAGACTGAGCCAAGTATTCGCATTACTTATTTTTAACCTGTATAATATTTCATAGTATACAAGCATCTAAAAATATAGACATACTATGTAAAACTTGACTCTCGCGTGGCCACTTGGCAACAAGCCAAGTAAAGCTGACAATACAATAACGCACAAAGAAATATGCGTATTCATTCTATACGTCTCATTTATTTACCGTAAAATCTTTAAACACCTACATAAAATCTTTAATCTATATTAAATGAGATCAGGAGCCCGATTTTCGTTCGATAGAAATCATCTCCACTCGAGTTATGTCGAAAAAGATACGACCAATTTGACGTTTTGTATCGAGATATCTCGAATAGAGATGATGTCTATCAAACGAAAATCGGCCTCCTGATCTATAAAATGGTCAAAGCTATAAATTATGTAACCGCATTACATAATGGACGGCTCTGACTGAGTGTATGCTATAAAATAATGCGACGCTTAAATAATAATGCGATAAAAATCCCACTGTAGTCAATTAATTGTTTTAAAATGAATAAACCGTTTACTTTCCTGTTTGTCTCCAATCCCGCCGCCGGCGCCGGTGGACACTCGTTCCGCGTTAAGCAGTCTGGAATTTTAATATTTAGTTTCATATTAATCTACAGGTAACAGTCAAATCAAATTTTATAGCAATCTTATCTCATAACTTATTTGACGTTGAATTCACAACGACGTTCGTTCCGTAATTTAGGGCTGGCTATTTTTCTAATTACATATAGAAATAAACAGGGAAATTTAATCTGTAAACAGGCAAAACTATGTACGGTTCTCAGCTTTACCCACAACCACAATCAAGGTTAAACAGAAAATAGGGCTAGTGGTAGCCGGGTGGTCGAACGCACGCCTTGCAATCAAAGTGTGCAGGTTCAAACCCCGGCTCGCACCTCTGGAATTTATGTGCGAATCTCATTTTCATCCGAGATTATCACTTGCTATGAAACGGTGAAGGAAAACATCGTGAGGAAACCTGCACGTCTGAGGGAACTTAGCTAGTTCTCAATAGATGTAAGAAGTCTGCCAACCCGCATTGGGCCAGCGTGGTGGACTACGGCCTGAATCCCCCTCGCATTGAGGGGAAGCCCGTGCCCAGCAGTGGGACTTTAAAAGGGCTGTAGTAGTAGTAGTAGGCTGCACAATCATCATTGCATTCGTAGTATTCGTCAATAGCTTATTATTATCATATGTAATTTATTATGACGCTTGCGCAACCCAAATGCATTTGACACTAGCAGCGGATATTTTGAACACTCAATTATAATTTGGAGAGAATCCAAATTCTCGTTTACTATTCAATATTATTATTCTGCTCGTGCCTACTCAAGGTGTTATCGTACTTATCGTTCGTTACATGCGTCATCAAAGTAATTATTTGTCAAATTATGTTACTTATGATAGTGAACGGTATGGTTTAGTTGTATTATTAGTATTGTGTGTGATATTATAATACAATTATTTTTAGAGATTTTTTATAAAATTAATCATCAATCAATATTGGAGAAATAAAAAAGTCCAGCTGTATTAATAAATAGAGTTTATAAATTAACAACACTGAATTATATTTGTATTTATAAACTCATCATCATCTCTAATTAATATCTTAAACACACACGTATTGTCTTCAAAAAGTTGTTTTTGATAGGCATTATTGTTTGTAGGCATTATGAATAGTTTTTTCGATCGTGGCCTCTTCTCCATTCGCAAACATTTCAAAATAACGTCCGAACGCTATTTTAAAAAAGCCGCATCGCATCCAAATTCTCTAGTTGTCGCCGCTGGCAATTACGAGCCAAACCCCGCGCACACATCTACAACGCATCGCTGCCGTCCGCGGCACGTGTTGGTTGATCCTCCCGACAAGATCACCGCCCTCCTCGACCCGGGCGTCGAGAGGGCCACAAACACACCTACACCAGCCCCAAACAGACACCGGTCTCGCCGGCGAGGTCGAGGAACCCCTCTTCCGCTCGTAGGTGCATCTTTTCACCTAGGAGCGTAGTCACTGCCCAAGCCTAGGTCGGCCCTCTGTGGCGCCCTTGAGCTAGTTGCCACCCCTTTTCCGCCCATAAGGTCTTGGTTGGAGTGCACTCTGCGCTCGCCACCCCTGCGATGAAGCTTTTAAAGCCACTAACGGCCACAAGTAGTCTGTTAAAAAAAAGGTTAAATAAAAGATGTCGAAGAAAAAAGTTCACAACAATTTTTTGGTTGCGACATTAGTAAGCGGTGAACAAAAAATACAATTTTAAATACGGAGCTACTGTCTAAGTTCACTGCCCTCTTGACCACGTGCCGATTACCGTCTAGTCCAGTTCGGGAACATACTACAAATTGCCTAGTCTACTTATAATAGGTGCGTTAAAATATCAACTTTCTCTTATTTCCCTGAACTACTATCCTCATTTGACCATTGTATTAAATAGGTCTAAACAGTTTCAAAGCTCCTAATTAACTCAACGTGTACATACTCGTACATTTTAAGGTATAATAACAATAATATATTATGTATAGACAACAACAATACTTTATTAATATTGAAATCTTAAGAAAGTCTCTTTACCTTTTCAGATTTCGTGCTTTATACAAAGGATTGCTACCCAAAGTACTGAGGCTGGGTCCAGGAGGTGCCATCATGCTGGTTGTATATGATTACGTGTATCATTTCTTAGAGAGTAAATTTCCGTAACTAATACATATTGTATATACGGTTTATCGGTTTATATATGGTACGAAAATGGAACTGAATATTAGAATAATGGACATTGATTTTATGTGTAAGTAATAAATTATTTTATGATGACTGTATTAATCGTTGATATTTTATGAATAGCGTTTACAATTATTGTTATTCAATGAAAATGGTTTCTATTTGCTGCTAATAATTGGCATTTAAGTAACTAGGCCAATTGTTATTGTAGTTGTTAAAAAGATTTTTTTTGAAATAAAAATGTTCTGTTAGTAAAATTGAAATATATAAAATACATAAATTTTCTCATTAAAACTGATAAATAGAAATAAATAAAATAGGCGAAATGTTTGATATCAATACTTCTGTAATGTACACATAAATGTCTTCCATAAATGCTGTTTATTTTTCAAGCCAAAGTAAGATCATAGTTATATAGCTTTCATATTATAAGTAAAGATTTAAGTATTATAAGCAGCTTTATGTACCTATGTATTTAATATCTTAATTCTAGTGTTTATTGAGTTTGATTGTCATAAAAAAAAAATAACAAAAAACAAAAACCGACTTCATAAACCCAGGTGCACTAAAAAGCTAAAAATAACCATATAATTCATTACATTTGGAGTAGGTGCCAATCTACGTCAGACTAGGCAAATACACACATGAATTCTCTCAGCGTAATCGGTGTACATACGTTAAAAAAAACTTACCTATCAAATTGAGACCCTCCTCCGTTTGGAAGTCGGTTAAAAAATATAATACACATTTGATAAAAAGTAAAATCTAATAATTATACATAATATACGATTATGTACCTATAAATAAGCATTTATTTGACTGTATATTTCATATTTTACAGGCATTAAAGCATTTTGTATTAACTTATTCAATGTAAGTGTTATGATTATTGTTATAAAAATACCTAATATACCTATATAATAAAATTTTGTTACGTAGTTCAATAAGGTGAAATGTTATTTTTGAGAAACTACAATAATAATATACTTCAGAGTTCACTATTTAAGTTTTTTTTTATGAGATATGGAGGCACGAGCAGACGTTTCACCTGATGGTGATCAACGCCGCCCATGGACACCTCCAACACCAGGGGCATCGCAAGTACGTTGCCGGCCTTTAAGGAATGAGAATGCTCGTTTCTTGAAGGCACCTTTGTCGTATCGGTCCGCGAACACCGCTGCAGGAAGTTCATTCCACAATTTTGGCAGTAACATTATTCATGTTTATATGTGTTCTAGACCCCATGATTTCGAAGGTTCGAAGTAAAACAGCGGAGTGATCACCCACGTATGAATAGTTCAATAAGCTTCCTTATTTTGATATCACTAATCAGGGTCAAACGTAATCTCTACACTTATAATTAAGTTTATTATATTTATCGCACATAATAGTGGGGAGTACTCAGATGTAAAGTAAATATTTCTGTGTCAGTATCAGTTAACGTTATTACCTTATAATGTGTCAGCCAGTGTAGAAGTACAGCTGCGTCTTTTTTAACTTAAAATAAGACTAGTGTTTTATAAATAATATAAATATAACTTGAACAGTATTCGTTTTGCAAAAAAAATGGTTGACATTGAGAAAGTGTTGAACCAAGGAGCCAGGCAAATAGGGGCGGGGGGGAGTGCAGGATTTGTGGAAGTCTGTATGATGCATCCCATGGATCTGGTGAAAACCAGGATGCAACTGCAAGCCACAAAATCTACGGTACTACATACCGATCCTTACTACTACACGGGAATAGTGGACTGTATGAAGAAAATGTACAGATATGAAGGGTTCACGTCATTTTGGAAGGGGATCCTGCCTCCAATTATAGCTGGAACTCCAAGACGAGCTGTGAAATTCGCCACATTTGAACAATATACAAAAGTATTCCTGTTTGGATCGAGCACACCTTCGCTTTTAGTATGTATTTTTTATATTTTTAATAATAATCTATTTGAACATGACAGTTTATCTCCCTTCGAGTCGTTGAAAACTAAATATGTTTTCAGACCTACTGCATTGCCGGTCTTGGAGCCGGCGTAACCGAGTCGATTCTAGTCAATCCATTTGAAGTAGTCAAAGTTATTTTACAATCCAACAAGGCATTAGCCACTGAGGTACCGAGCACATGGTCTGTAACCAGACAAATAGTCAGAGAACAGGGCCTTGGCTCAAGAGGTCTGAACAGAGGTCTTACTGCAAGTATTGCTGCAAATGGCGTATTCAATATGGTTTATTTCGGATTTTATCACAGCGTGAAGGGTTGTTTGCCGGAACATGAGGTAAGTAAAATTAAATTAAATTAAATAAGTTTATTTTCTTTAACAATATACCTTAAAACTGTAGGTTAAGAACTTCCGGTAAGTATGAAAATACTTGTAGTGGAAGTCCTCGCTCCTCCAAAACTCGGTTAATTATTCATAGTTACAAAATAAACTTAAATTAAAATTCAAAAGATTTATGAAAAAGATTAACAAAATTGAATTAAGCTTAATAGTAATTGTGAGTGTGTAGGTGAGTGTGAGTGTGTATGTGTGTGTGTGTTGGTGAGTGTGAGTGTGTATGTGTGTAGGGAACTATGTGGAGGTATGGGAGTTTATAGATATAATGCGGAGTGATAGGTTGGTGTATAATAAGTGAACGAAAAGAATGAGAATACAAATACAAAGTTGGTATTCGTTTTGTATGTTTTACTGTATTAATATTATAAATGTATTGTAGTGTGACTGCTTATTGAGTGTTGTGTGACCGTTTACAATACTGTATTGATCGTACCATACGCAATTCACTATCATATTTTAGTATGAATTTAATTAAAAATTATAATATTAAGATTATTGTGTACTTGGGTGGGCTGAAATGTACTATTTAAATAGTGTTAGGCAATAAATTCCAATAGTGCCTCCGTGGCATCATAATCGAGAGTTTTTGTGCTCGTACTCGTACTGTGCTGTACTCGTTACTGTGTGTACGTGTTACTCCCGATCGCGTGATTCTAGCTCGTAGTTCTATTGATCGAACGATAAGAACATCGTGATCCGTTCGATTGAAATCATAACTTACGGATTGAATTGAGACCCTCATCTTTTTTTGTAACAAAGTAACTACTTCGTTAAGTAAAGGTGATAGTTTTAATTCAAAATCTATCTTATTTTTTAGGATCCGTTATTGGAGTTTGCACGTAAAGTGGCGATAGGTTTCACATCCGGAGCCCTCGGCGCCTGCGTCAATATACCTTTTGATGTTGTCAAGAGTCGCATCCAAGGTCCTCAGCCCACGCCTGGAGTCATCAAGTACAGCTCCACTACTGAATCCATCCTGCTGGTGTACAGAGAAGAAGGGTGAGTTTTCAATAAAATTGCAAGGCATGTACCGAAAAGGCCATTAACACTAAGTCCTTTGAAAAGTCCATGCTAGAGAGGACAAAGGCCCGTAGTTCACTAAACACTGTACCTATTTGTTTATCACCTGTCGTAAGTCATGACATATTTTGTCTGACTTTTTACTTTCTACTGAATTTATCTAATAATTATTATTGTAATTAACGCGTCGTAAAACATTGGGTTTAACTTATCCACACGAAAGCAAATGGCATAGTATTAAGCCCAGAAAAAGATTTCGAGACGAGTTGGTCTCCCACAAGCAAGATTGGCCTTTAAGAAGGGACTAGAAGCAGTCGAGGATAGGAAAGATAGGACTTGGTATAAAATAGTGGGACAAAAAAATAGGGAAACTTTTTATGAACTGCATATTACTGAATCGTTTTTTTAAATGTTTTACATATTAAATGCGCATCTAAGCGGATACCTATTTGATAATAATGAAAATCTATCTTTGTTATTACAGATTCCGTGCACTATACAAAGGATTGCTACCGAAAGTATTAAAACTGGGTCCAGGAGGTGCTATCATGCTGGTTGTTTATGATTACGTGTATAATTTCTTAGAGAATGAGTTTCCATAACTATAGGGTAAGGATATACAGTCTATCGGATTATAAATAGTGAAAAATCGGCCAAGTGTGAGTCTGACTCGTGCACGACGGGTTCCGTACCATTATCTATAAAAACGGCATAAAAATCGTTTGTTGTATGGGGGCCCTCTTAAATATTTATTTTATTCTGTTTTTTAGTATTTGTTGTTATAGCGGCAATAGAAATACATCATCTGTGAAAATTTCAACTCTTACTATCACGGTTCATGAGATACAGCCTGGTGACAGACGGACGGACGGAAGAACGGACGGACAGCGAAGTCTCAGTAATAGGGTTCCCGTTTTACCCTTTGGGTACGGAACCCTAAAAACAGAACTGAATAATTTACCTACATTATTAAAAATTGCATAAAATATATTTTTATAATCTAAATTTAATGTAAGTCATCGTATGGTGTTGGTGCCGATTTCATTAGCAAGATACGAAATTATACTTATACTGTCGTTATTAAAATAGTAATGTATTTGTAAAATATTAGTAATTTTAATTTACGCGCAGTTTGTGTACAACAAAATCGGTGTAATTTTTTTTTCAAATTGAAATTATTTTTGACTTTCCAACCATTAACGGACACACGGGGTGGACAAAATCCGCGCGTCGGAATGTTTGCCAATATCAAAACGAACTCTGTGTCAATAGGCATAAAGATTGAATTTCTGTGGTATAGGCCACGCCGCCACACGTCAAACTTCGCTCGCGCTGTCGGTGTCATTAAATCCTCTAATTGTCGCCGCCGGCAATTACGAGCCTGACCCCGCGCAGACATCATCAACTCGTCGCCGCCGTCCGCGGCACGTGTTGATTGATCCTCCCGACACGATCACCGCCCTCCTCGACCCGGGCGTCGAGAGGGCCACCAAAACCAGCCTTAAACAGACACCGATCTCGCCGGCGAGGTCGAGGTACCCCTCTTCCGCTCGTAGTCACTACCTCTCTCCTCACGGTAACTGCCCAAGCTGAGGTCGTGCCCTCTGTGGCGCCCGTGAGCTAGTTGCCACCCTCTACCGCCCTTAAGGCCTTGGTTGGAGTACACTCTGCGCTCGCCACTTCTATGGTATGGCAAAAAAATTACGAGCGTTGACGCTGCAGTGTGCGGGGGGCTTTAGACTTTAAGCAGTATTGTTTAATATTTTTGACAAAAAATATTACTGTTCTAAAACTGTCAAAAAAAATCAGTTATACTGGCTCTCTCTAAGGATACTCTAAAAAACAATTTCTTGGTAGCGGGCAGGAAGAGGATTAAGTTCAAATTAAATTGTTACTTATAGTTAACTTTTCTTTTTTTATTAGGTACCTAAATATTGATGATGAATAATGTATATGTGTATGTATTTCTATTTTATATATTGATTTATTATTTGAGTACACCACCAACAGCTGCCCATTATTAATTAAGATTAGTTTTCTCGCCCAAACTGGTTGTCTGGAAGAAATTGCTTTTAGCGATAAGACCGCCCAATTGTACATAGCTACCTACTGTATATAGAAATAAGAATGTTGTATTATTTTATTTGTTTGGTGTGTACAATAAAGAGTACTCTATCTATCTATTATACCCGTCTGTGAATAACACAGAGTCCTTCATCTCTAGTAAGTATGTAAGTTATCAGTTCAAAGCACGATACCCTTCGCTCTAGGATATTGTAATCTATCGTCAACATCTATGTACTTAAACAATATTTCATTTATCTATAATAATGTTGCTTCAAATTCTACAATGTAGAATTTACATGTTCATTATGTTATGTTATTTTATGATAATTCACTAGAAAGATAACCTTTAGTAAGTAGGTACCTAAGCACTACTTAAAATGGCGTTACTAGACGCGAGCAATTAACAAGCGTAACAAATAATTTTCAAATCTTTAAAATACGTCGCAAATCGTAAAAAATGCAGTTATGTAACTAACTTGAAAATTATTTTTTATTGCTCCGACCTAAGATCTCTTCTTCTTCAGGGTCCGGTGAAGCTGTAAAGGCCAACTCACGGCCAACAGCGTAGTCCACTAAAAAAAAAAGGATCGAAACGCGACCTCAACAAAGATTCGACAAGAAACTCGGTTGGCTGATCATTTTTTTAAATCGCCAAAACTTATTACAAATACACTAGTAGGTACATAGCTTCAGTGTGTTGCCTTTAGAGCTGCCTTTAATAATAATGATAAGATAATAACCGAGCTTTGCACCATGAAATAATTATTTATTTTGTGGAGACGAGTAACGTGTACGGAAAGCATATGCTTATTCCGTGTATCTAAAGAGTGAGGTCGCTTCTTTTTTAAAAATTGTGCATATTTTTCGTCATATATTTTTTCAAATAAAAATTGAGATATATGGACTATCCTCGCATTGAGGGGAGGCCCGTGCGCCGTGCCCAGCAGTGGGACGTTAAAAGGAATCTCTCGGAGCCAGGTTGTAAATGGCTCGTATAGCCCTATTCTGAAGTATGAAAATAGAATTAAGGTCGACAGAGCATCCTCAGAGCAATATGCCTTAAGATATAACGCTATGGAAATAACTGAAATAACTACTCTAGCAGTTTCCACATCTGCTAAGAGTCTAATCTAGAAACGCGGTAGTGTGTCAAGCCAAGTCAAGCTGGCGAGCAGCACTGTTTTTAATATTACACGAACCATTTGGAGCGACTTTTGACCCCCTCATAACGCAAAAAATATTTTACATAAATATGGCACATTTGGCTCATATGTTGAAACTTCCGAGGTACATATGCGCAGCGGCCGCCATGGGTAACCATTGCGAGGCTCCGGGCGGCAGGTCTTTGTGAGGCCCTTTGTCCTTTGCCCCCCCCCCCCCCCCCTCGGGACGAGCGAGCGGATGCTTTAAACTAGAAATGAAAGAATATCCGGTATCCGGGCTTGATTTCATTATCAGGCCAGATACCGGATAGTAATTCAGTATGCGGCCGGATAGTAATTCAATATCCGGCCGAATACCTGATAGTTATTCAGTATCCGGCTGGATACCGGGTAATAATTCAGCATCCGGCCGGATACCGGATAGTAATTCATTATCCGGCCGGATACTGGATAGTAATTCAGTATCCGGCCGGATATAGGATAGTAAAATTTAAAAAATCTCGTTATTCTGCACAAGGCAACTCACACCACAATATTATTTTTATAATCGCACGTAAAAAATATTTGTTTTATTAATTAGTTTAGAATCTACTAAAAATTAACAAGTTCTAGTAAACCTTAACAACTGCGGGTACTGACGCAAATTAACTGACCACCATGATTGCGATTGATAGACCTTAAGTATGATCATATGAGTCGTGATTGCGATTGAATTGAGATGTCTTTAAGAAGCGTCATGTAAAGCGATAAAGGGCCGAATATTCGGCCGCCGGATATCCGGCGCTCCGGCCTGGTAGCTTGCGGAATATCCGGTATCCGGCCAAACCACTATCCGTTTCATCTCTACTTGAAACACTATAAGAACGTAATCTATATTAATATTATAAATCCCATCAAAAACATAAATGTAAACATCTGTTTAGCCAATTATATATGCCTTGGTTGTCCACTTCAACGACAAAAGATGTGAGATCTAAACGGGCGCCAATTTCAGTGGTCCTAAAATTTATTTATAGCAACATCAAATATTTCATAACAACTTAAAGTATAATTTCTTATTAAAGCTTAGGATAATATATTGGCCTAAGGCCTTATTTTGCTAGTTCTAATGTACGAATTATAATTAAATACCTACTAAAACAGTCCTGGAAGAGCTCTATGTTCGCTGGCTAGTTTCTACCAGCAAGCCAAATTGTCGGAAGAATAAAATAAGTACTTACAGCTTTAGAAATGCGAATTCGTATATTAGAACTAGCCAAGTAAGGCCTTAGGCCAATATATTATCCTAAGTTTTAATAAGAAATTATACTTTAAGTTGTTATGAAATATTTGATGTTGCTATAAATACATTTTAGGACCACTGAAATTGGCGCCCGTTTAGATCTCACATCTTTTGTCGTTGAAGTGGACAACCAAGGCATATATAATTGGCTAAACAGATGTTTACATTTATGTTTTTGATGGGATATCATTACTTTTTGTACAGAAATAATTAGTAGGTACTTATTCATAATAAAATTAATACCAAAGGGTGGTTTTCCACTCATTATGTATTCACGTGAAGACCTTAATAATGTTAGAATGATCGTTGTTAGGGACTTATAAGCAGCACATAATATAACGAACATAACTCAAATAGTTGGTATTAAAAATAAAATATTCTTCAATCATGAAACAATAAACTTATAAGGTAAATCTTATTTATTAGTATGTTAGAATGATCATTCAATATTTTATAATTAACTTTAAACATACAACCTGCATAAAAAAATACATTTACTGTGGTAGGATACGAACGCCAGACCCTGACATTTTATTCAACCGCATAGCCCACTAGGCTACGCTAATGGATACTTTTATTATGAAAAACTTGACTGGTTGGTCATACTACCAATGACGTCATAAAGTGAATGTTCCTAACAAAATCAATTAATTGAAAAAATATTATAAAATGATAAAATTATACTAGTTTCACACTTTTTCCTTTGTATTTACCCAATTACCTATCTGAATGCCAAATTTGAACTCTCTAGGTCATCTGGGAGAGGCTATGATTTTTGATCTATAGGTCAGTCAGTGTAATAATTCCGATTTTTGGACGATTATATCTTAAGAACCGTTTGAGGTGTGTTTATGAAATTTGGAGCACATATGTATCTCGCAAGTCTCAATAGATGAGCCAAATTTGACATGGTTATGTTAAATAGTTTCTGAGTTATGAGGGGGTCAAAAGTCGCTCCAAATGGTTCGTGTAATATTACACACGGTGCTGCAGCCAGCTTTCATTGGCTGGGCGCACTCCCGTGCGCCTTGATAGGGAGGATTTGTACTTTCGTATGTAACGAATTAATTTGAAAACTACTGGTCCGATTTCAAAAATTCCTTTACCGTTAGAAAGCTACATTATCACTGAGTAACATAGGCTATATTAGAAACGCGTGCAAAGCCGGGGCGGGCCGCTAGTATTAAATATAATTGAAAGATATGTATGGTACAGCAATAATTTTGTAACCTTGGAATTACTTTGCTTGCAGTATAGCAAAATAATTCCAAGGTGACAAAAGTTGACGAAGGAAATGAAACAGGGGAATTCCTAAGGCTGCCACTGCATATGCGCTCCGAATTTCATACCTCAAACTGTTCTTTAGATATTAATGTCAAAAAATCGTCATTTTTATCACTGACTAACTAAATAGATCAAAACTCTAACCCACTTCCAAATGACCTACAAAGTTCAAATTTGGCATCCAGATAGGTAATTGGGCAAATACAAAGGAAAAAATCTGAAACTACACACATTGTTTTTGAAGGGATTCTTAAAACAGCAAAAGCCGCCGAACTGAGCCTAGTCTGCCAACCCGCACCGGGCCAGCGTGGTGGACTATGGCCTGAATCCACCTCGCGTTGAGGGGAGGCCCGTGCCCAGCAGTGGGACATTAAAAAGGGCTGTACTAGTAGTAGTAGTAACCAAATAAGTGTTACAATAAATGTAACGAATGTATCTTTTGCAGTAATAACCGGTTTTTTTTACAACTAGGTACATCACTATTGTAAACGTTTCGTTTTACGTACGGTACAAGTCAACTTTTTGTCTTCTCTGTGTTCGTCACTATCGAAAAGGAAAAATACATGAAACGTTGTTTATTTATTAGTTTTCTGATTCGTGTCGGATAATATTTTTTTATATAATGATAATCAATTATGAAATTTTAATTAACTGTCATGAACGTTTGTTTCTCGTAATAAAAAAAAATCATTAGTATCACGGCGTTTGTTTATTTCAGCTTAAACAAATATTACTGAATGCACACAAAAGGTAAGATATAGCAGGCAAATGATATTGGTATGCTTGCTTACTGCCCTATGTAGTTGGAATATTGTATAGTAGACGACTAGAAAACTGTCTAAGTAATGTTTATATGTATTTAATACAATCTTTTTTGTAAATAGACTTAGGTTAACTAATTACTAACCTTCATTATACGCAAGTTTTTTATTATTATTATTGCTTTTTAAACATCTTTACGCGAAGTTTTACTTTGTGGCTATAATATTATGTAGTAGATTACACGCACTTTTTAAGTATATTATGTTTAAAATGGTAAAATTGATATCAAATATAAGGACACAGGTTCATATAAACAATTTCAGACTTCAAAAATGGAACACATTCAGCAGCAGACTATACCACACCTGGTACAGGTGTACCAACACGCCACCAACGCGAAAATCCAGAGCCCACAGATCATTCACATATCCCATCCATCGCTGCCAACATCACAAGGAAAGGTTACATTTCAGCAGACCATCACTACCGAGTCGATACCGGTGTCGTCTCACATAACCGAAGTGCAGGGGCAGTTGCACATGTCTCAGAATCAGATAGTGATGTCATGTCAGCAGGGACTGCAGGGTCTGCCGCTGCAGAGTCAGGGCCAAGTACTGCAGGCTGATATGAATCAGTCACTAATCGCATCACACGTAATACTGCCTCAGCATATGGTTGTGAATGGTATGCCTTCGTATTACAGCCAGTATGAGTTCCCGAAAGAACAGTGTCTGGTTGCCAAGTTAGAACCGGAGATACGGGCAGTGCAAAATGAAAATGAGTAAGTTCTCTTTTGATACTTGATCTATTAAAGGCATACTGGGGTGTCACATACAAAAACAAACTGTATCCACTTATAGAAAGAGCTTATTCTTCAATAAAATGTCATTGACAGTGGAAGCAAATTTTGCAATTTGGCTTTTGACACAAATTCATTCTTTATGTGGGTATATCAACAGAAAAAACATTTTAAAAAGAAAGACATCTCAATTTGCTCACCACAGTATGTTCAGGGCGTTGAAGCTATTGAGATGTTGACGTTAACCTTTCAAATTATAATTAGCTTTTTAATATTACCTTTAATCATCAATATTACCTTTTTCAAAGATATGTAAAACAATACCATAAATAATTTTACAGACCTGATCAACAGACGGAGGCTACATACACAAATATAGATACACCGCAGAAGAAGAGATCCCGCAGTCAAAATCCAGACCCTACCCACTGGGCCTGCAATGTCCGCAAGCTGAAACACCAACGAGGCGAAGCCTACATCAGCCGCCGGGGAAAATACGTTCCTGAAAGACAAATGAAAACCACCAAGGATTGTATCACAACTTGCAAATATAAATGCAGCGAAAAAATAAGTGATTCTGACAGAGAACACATATTTAAATCCTTCTACGCACTCAGTGCCAATGATAAAAAACATTATCTACTAAATACTACGGAAAGATTCTTTATCAGACATAGTAAAGTGACGGATAGTCACAAAAGAAGGTTCACATACAAATATTTCTTTGTTATTCGTTCAAATAGGCATACGGTGTGTAAAAACTTCTATTTAGGCACACTGGCTATATCTCAGAAGCCTGTGTATAATGTGCATAAAAGTAAAACGGACTTGAATATGCCGAAACCTGACGGTAGAGGGCGCTCTAAAGCCAGCGCAGACTCCCATTCGATACCTTGTGAGGTGAAAGATAGAGTGAGAAAACACATTATGAGTTTTACGACAGTTGATTCGAAGTCTATTTTGCAGTTGTGTAAAAAGAAACAGTATTTGGATTCCAGTTTGAGTGTGAAGCAGATGTACAATATGTATTTCAATGAGTGTAATAAGGACGGAATAGTGCCCGTAAAGGATTCTATGTATAGAAAGATATTTAAAATGGAGTTTAATTTGCATTTTAGGAAAGTAAAGTCTGACCAACAGTTGTGTGGTAGGTGTAAAAGTACAATTAAGAAAAAGTGATTTAGGTAAAATGGCCGCTTTGAAAACAATAGGCGTAGGTTCAAACCCCAGGCTAGTAACTCTGGATTTTTTTAATAATCATTACCAATTGCTGTATAATGAAAGATAACGCCATGAGGAAACCTGTATGTCTATTTAAAGTGATGTGTGAAGTTCACAAACCAGCATGGAAGACTGGCTCAAAGCACCCTCGCATTGAGCGGAAATGTCCCCCGTAATGGCAATAGGCTCGCCATTTGTTACATACCCCGTCCCAGCTTCGCACAGGTTTCTAAATAGCCTATGTTACTCAGTGATAATGTAGCTTTCTAACAGTAAAATTATTTTTGAAATCGGTCCAGTAGTTTTTAAGTTAATTTGTTACATACAATAATACAAATGTTTCCTCTTTATAATATTAGTATAGATTCTTATAGATATAGAAGTATAGTTTTTTTTTTTTTTTAATATGACTTCGCTGTTGGCCGTGAGTTGGCCTTTACAGCTTCACCAGAGGAGTGGCGAGTGCAGAGTGCGACTCCAAACAAAGCCTTAAGGGCGGAAGAGGAGGGCAACTAGCTCAAGGGCGCCACATGGGGCACGACCTTGGCTTGGGCAGTTACCGTGAGGGGAGAGTTAATGACTGCGCTCCTAGGTGCAAAGATGCACCTACAAGCAGACGAGGGGGTTCCTCGACCTCGCTGGCGAGGTCGGGGTCGGTGTCTGTTTGAGAAGTATAGATGACGACAATGTGTTGCACTGCAGTGCACCTCTACCTACCCCTTTGATGTTGTATGTAATGTAGTTCAGTAATTGAGTTTATCAGCAAATACTGATCATGTAACACCATATTATCTTCACGTCTGTATTTCCAGAAAGGGTTGGCAGAAGCGCACTGTAATACGCCCAAATTTTGCCAATGTTTCTAGGTCGCAAGGGGTGAGATTATTGCCACTATAGCGGGCACTGTTTACAATGTCTTTTTTTTGTGTGGCGGTAGTTGTGTAAACAAGCTGTCTTCAGTATTTATTGTTTATATATGTTTAAAATTATAAATTTGTACCTAATCGTAATAAAAGTTATTGCCAGGCGCAGTTAAAATGCAGTATTACGTGAACTATAATTAAAAACCAGTGCAAAAAGTGTTAATCATTAATACAACCTACTAATCGTGTCTTCAATATTTGGCAGTTACTAAGTGTTTTGGGACTGTTATTGGACCTAACTTCGCAGTCTACTTGAACAAGTTATTGACTGAGAACGTTGTTGCTACGGTAAATTGTGCCTTTTTGTTACATAAGTGATAAATCTTATAATAACAAAAATTCTGCTGATATAGATCTTGCGACTGTTGTGTAACGCCATCTACCTGCTCAGAGCGTAATTAGTCAGTCAACATAAACCGCAATCGCATCGATCGGCAGGGACCTGATGCCAGTATTCTATCAACAGAGAGCGCAACGTATCTCGTATCGTACTATTTTAATATAAGTCCGAACAATGGAATGTAGTGCCGGTTGTAAACAGGCTATCAAACGTACAGATGGCGCTATGCAGTGTAAATTATGTTCCGGTAAATATCATCGGCAATGCTTGAACATTAAAAAGGAACAATACATTTTATTAAACCAAGATTTGTTGTCATCTTGGACATGTCCATCTTGTACCAACGTTACCTCACGTCGCATAAAGAACGCGGACACCCCAGTCCGCCAGCACCAGCTGCCTCTTAGCGAGGAATCGAATGCGAATATGTCTCTCGACAATAGTATGCTGAGCTTTAGCGACAGTCATAGCATCGCAGGGCACTCGCAGATAGCGGATGATGGAACGGTTACTATGAACAAGATTAGCTATTTATTGGACCAAAAAATACATAGCTCGATATCAAAAGTTATCGATGACAAGCTCCAGAAGTCACTTTCTGCATTCATGACAGACTTTCGTGAAGCTCTGCAGGAGGATATAAAGAAGATGGTTAAAACAGAAGTAAAGGTTATAGTCCAAGAGCTTGAAAATAACTTTACCACAACTACGGACTTCATTTGTGCAGAACAAGCAACCTTGAACTCTCAAATATCGAACCAACACGCTGTCATTAAAAATATGGAACTAGAGAACAAAAAGCTACAATTGGAAATGCTAAATCTAAACAAAAGGTTTGCTAACCTGGAGAGTATGTCACGAAGTTATAACGTAGAGATTCAAGCTGTTCCAGAAAATCGATCTGAAAATTTACTCTTGTTATTCAAACAACTATGCACTACCATTGGAGTTTCTATAGACGACCTGCAAATAATTTCCTGCAGGAGAGTCGCCAAAATGGATGCGACGTCTAGCAGACCGCGCAACATATTGGTCACTCTGTCTTCTCCTAGACTGCGGGATGCTGTTTTATCACTTACTAAGCGTTTTAACAAGTCCAAGGATTCCAAGGATATGCTTAACAGCTCTCACCTAGGCATCTCCGGTGAGTTGGCCAAGGTTTATGTTACTGAAAACATATCACCTGAAAGTAAACTACTCTACGCTGAAACTCGGAAAGCTGCCAAATCTAAATGTTATAAATTTGTATGGGTGAAGTTTGGCAAAATATACGTCCGCAAGGATGAAGAATCGAAGCCGATCCTTATCCGCAAAATAGAATGCCTAAATAACTTGTAATTAGGATTAGCATTGTTTTTGTCACTTTTATATTATTTTACACATTATACTCTAAAAACTTTAACATCCCATTATGATAATTTACTATCAAAATGTTAATAGAATTAGGAGCAAACTAAGAGACTTGTATCTAAATATCCTCAACTGTAGTTACGACATAATCTGTCTCACTGAGACGAACTTGAATGACAGCATTTTTGACGCTGAGTTTTTGGATGGTAGATACATGGTATTTCGCAGAGACCGTAGTTCTACATGTATAAGGAAGACTGAAGGTGGTGGAGTAGCTATTGCCGTAAATAAAAACAAAAACCTTAGAGTTAATCGCCTATCCAGCTGGGAGAGTGATGTTGAGGACATTTGGCTTAAAGTCGTTAACATGACCACGAATACCTGTTTACTTATTGTTCTTTGTTATCTACCGCCCGATTTAGAACTTGAGAAACTAAAGGCATTTTATGTCAACTTGCAAAATAAATTATTAATGTCTGGTAATAACTATGATTGCTTATGCGTTGGCGACTTCAATTCACCAAACGTGCACTGGACTAAATCTGATGATTATTCATGTATGAAACCTATCCCAGCTGAAGACACCAAATCCAGACTTCTACTTGAAACCATATCATTGTGTAATTTCAAGCAGTTTAATAGCATACCAAATCAAAACAATAGGTTTTTAGATCTAATTTTATCGACTGTTAATACGGTTAGAGTACATAGCACTACAGGACTAAGTCGAATAGATAATCACCACCCGCCTTTAGTCATAGATATCCCGCATATAGATTTGTCCTACAAATTTATTACAGACAATTTCGTTGGTAGACCAAACTTCCATAGGTGCGATTTCGATAACATTCGCATAGCGCTCTCCTCTGTTGATTGGAAACAGGTATTAAATAATGTTAATGTTGATCACGCTGTTGGTACTTTTTATAGCAAAATAAAAGAAATTATATCGAAGCACACCCCTATGATTAGACCAAAATCAAACACATATCCCTCTTGGTTTAGTCCTTCATTGATCCGCTCTTTGAAAGAAAAGCTTAAGTACCATAGGCGTTACAAAAAATATGGCAACCCCCGTGACTATGACACATTTCATATGTTACGCTCTAGATGCAAAACTCTTATGACTAACTGCTATAACAACTATCTCAACTCTGTGGAGAAGTCCATAGAACATGATGTAAAGCATTTTTGGAGATATGTCAATTGTAAAAAAGAATCCGGTTCGATACCATCTACGGTAAATTACAATGGCACAGTAGCGTCTAATCCACATGAAGTTTGCAACTTGTTCTCCTCGTATTTTGCATCGGTTTTTGAGTGCAGTCTTCCTAATAATGCCCAGTTCACAGCAACAGTCCCTCAAAATGGCAGCCTACATACTACTTACATTAGCGGCGAACGTATTAAAGTTAAAATAAGATGTCTCGATCGTAACAAAGGAGCGGGCCCTGACGGGATCCCACCCTCATTTGTGAGAAGCTGTTGTAATGAACTGTGCACTCCTTTGCAAATTATTTTCAACAGGTCGATTGACACTGGCATTTTCCCGGCTTTGTGGAAAGTGGCGCATATTATACCGATACATAAAAGTGGCGAAAAGGATAATTGTAACAATTACAGACCAATTAGTATTCTATCTGTGTTTGGCAAATTATTTGAATCTGTTATCTACGATGAATTTTATTCGCACTTTAAACCAATATTATCCCCTCGCCAACATGGTTTCGTTTCTGGTAGGTCAACAACCAGTAACTTGTTAGTATATAAAAACTATCTTTGTACTGCATTTGCTAAAAGAATACAGGTAGATTCCATATACACAGACTTCTCCAAAGCGTTTGACAAGGTCAATCATTACATACTTTGCTGGAAACTCGAGGCATATGGCATTCATGGTAACTTACTGCGGTGGATAAAATCATATCTGGAAAATAGAAGTCAACTTGTTAGTATAAAGGGTCATCTATCCGAGCCGTTAACCATCAAATCTGGTATTCCGCAAGGATCACACCTAGGACCATTACTTTTTGTTATTTTTATTAATGATCTGATTGAAGAGATTAGCTGTCCCTGTTTACTCTATGCCGACGACCTCAAAATTTATTCTACCGTTAATGAAATAAAAGATTGCTTACAATTACAAAAGGATCTATCTAAAGTTGCAAGCTGGTGCGTCTCTAATGGTATGTTTTTAAATATTGAAAAGTGTTTCGTTATATCCTTTGCTACAATCAAACAAACGATTTTATTTTCTTACTCCATAGAAAATAAATGCTTACAGCGTCGGTCTATTGTCAGGGACCTGGGAGTTTTCTTCGATGAAAAGCTTACGTTTCGTCCTCATTATGATTATATCGTTTCCAAATCTACTAAGCTTCTCGGTTTTATAGCTCGATCCACCAGAGAATTCAAAGATCAACGCACTTTCATAATTATTTATTACGCTCTAGTTAGAACTATTTTAGAGTATGGCTCAGTGATTTGGTCACCTTACTACGAAGTTCACAGTAACAATATTGAAAGAGTGCAAAAAAAAGTTTTTAAATATTCTATGTTATAGGTATCGGTTGGGTCGTGAATACAGGTCGTATGCTAGCAAATTACGTAAATTCCGAATGTCCCCCCTCTCTTCACGTCGCCAATGTAGTGACTTGACATATTTGTTTAAAATTGTTCATGCACATATTGACTGTCCAAATTTACTCTCTGTCCTTAACTTCAATACCCTTTACAGATCCCGCAAACCATCCACTAGAATATTTTCCCTCCAAGTTTTTAAAAACAATACCTCTTTCTACAATCCTGTTATCAGAATGTGCCGTTTATACGACGATATGGTTTCTGAGAATCCCGCCTTGGACTTGTTCGGTAGCAGTCTTGGGCACTTTAAGACTGCAATTAGTCATAAGTTATGTCCCAACAGATTTAGTCCAGCCTAGAATTCACACTTCACTTATCACTTACCTTTAGGATTTAGATTTTAAGTTATTGTATCAGCTAATGCACAACTTCTGAACATGGTGTATTATGTGCACACATATTTAGAGTTACAATCTGGGCCTATTTTTTAGTATATTTAAGTTATAATAATGTGATTGTAACTTGTTTTGTGAGCCAAATAAATAAATAAAATAAATAAATAAATGTGAGAGGTATTCGGGCTATAGTCCACATCTATAGATCCTCAGCTTAGCCTTGGGAGCCTTAAATTAGATCTGTTTGTAGCCTAAAGTTGTATATAATAATATTGGTCTACAGTGGTTTTGTTGCCCTAGATATGAAAATGATTTTGGGTCTATTTATGCACACAATTCATGAAACTAACAATGATTTTGTAGGATTTGCTCTAATTTTTTTTTTTAATCTTTGTTCTTTTTCATCACGAAAATCAAAAAACGAGAAACAAAATAACAGATATATTTCAATAATACTACTACTACTACAACAGCCCTTTTTAACGTCCCACTGCTGGGCACGGGCCTCCCCTCAATGCGAGGGGGATTCAGGCTATAGTCCACCACGCTGGCCCAGTGCTGGTTGGCAGACTTCACACATCTATCGAGAACTAGTCAAGCTCCCTCAGACGTGCAGGTTTCCTCACGATGATTTCCTTCACCGTTTCTTAGCAAGTGATAATCTCGGATGAAAATGAGATTCGCACATGGAACCCAGAGGTGCGAGCCGGGGTTTGAACCTGCGCACTTTGATTGCAAAGCGTGCGTTCGACCACTCGGCTACCACTGCCTATATATTTCAATATGGTATAACAGATCTGTGGAGCAAGGGGTCTGAGAGTGTGGATCACGTGATGTTTGTATGTGTTTGTTTGTATGCTTAAAAAGTTGCGCAGAAGCCTAATCATGACTAGAAAATCAAATTATATTTTTAACAAGCCGATAATTGTTCAAAATATAAGAAGATATGCAAAAATCATAAAAAAATAGAGCACATTGAGAACTTTCATGAATATATTCGTAATATGGGCACTTGAAAACGTAAAAATTTGCGATGGTATCCAGGGCAACAAAAAAAAAAATTTGCAGAGCTGTGTAATTAATGTTTAATCTTAGTCTTAATAGCAATTATACTAAGATGGGAATTTGTTAAGTATTTTTATATTTTTAGCTGTGTAAGTTAGGCATACAATGATGCTAGTCAGATGTATTTTGTAATAAAAACTAGACCGAATTATTTAAATTAAAAGGAAGAATGACATCATTGTTACAAGATGGAAGATAATAATCTCTGCAATAAGGTCGATTCTGTTGGCACCAACTAAACTAAAGCGTATTACCGTCCTCCTCACGGGCGTGCTATATGAGCAAGACGGCAGTATTTCTAGTGCTGTAAAATATAGTTATGTTGTAGTTTGTGTAACAAAAGAATCTAAATACATATATGTATACTTAATAGCATGGATTTGTTCCGCGTTCGCTTCACGATGTTTAAGGACCGTGGCAATTCCTTTCTCAATTATAATTGAGATTATAAGTAGTTACTATGCGATTCAAATAAGAATAGGATCGACTCTGCGCCATATTGTGACGAACGAAAACGAATTATGACTTTAAATAATTAAATATTGATAATTAAATATATAATAAGACAATTTACTTCTAATTTAACCTTTTCATTTAAATTTGATGTAAGACTATTATTATTTGATATGCAATTAAGCTTTTTGCAAATAAGTGACATTTGACAGATATAGGTTATTGACATTCCTATTCTTATTTGGATCGCACAATAGGCAATGTTATTCTAAATTCAAATTTGGTCATAACGATATAATTGAGTACATACTTAGTTTTTTACTTATGTATATTCGCGATGTACAAGTTTTTATAAAATTATTAAATAAAGTATACATATTTTTTTATCTTATATATTTTACGAACGCTTACTATGACACACAACCGACAACTTAAACCCTTGGCATGTCTACCGATTTTATCGACACCTTTAGTATTAGATGACTACTGCGCTCAAAGCCGGTAGATAAAGCTCGATTTGACGTCAATTGCTCGATAAATCTGACAGTTGGAAGGGAAACAACTTTGGTCTACGGGGTCATGGTAAGCCCGCAGGACACTAGTGGCGGCGCAACCAACAAAATTTATATAGCTGTATGGAGGGTACCTCACCTGGTGTTAATTTGGTTGTACAACAAATTCTGTGGCGGCAACCGAATCACCCGCTGGTGGCTCAACCACAATATCTTTATAGCTATTTGTCATCCCACTCGACCACCAGCTGCAGTAGGCTCAGCATAACCGTGTAGACATAAGTTTTATCTCTTTCAACGACAGTTGAACAAATCTGACAAGATTTGTCGAAAAAATAGCGTCACTTCGTGCTGGACATGGCTCAGTGTTCATTTTCTCGACAAATCTTACAGTTGAAAGAGATACAACTTGTCTACGCGGTCATGCTAAGCCTACTGAACCTACAAAGTAAAGCAAAGCTTGATGTGACGCGACAGACGGGCGTCACGCACGAATCAATACTACTCGTGCGTTGACGATGTCCTTCACACGTGTGATAACCGACAAAATTTGTCGTATTTTGGAGTTTGCTCTGGTGTTTATAACAAAGAGTAAAATAAGTAAAGGGAAATTGTGAGTTTATAACTTGGTAGCTCAAGATACCACGGTGGCGCATCCGATGGCGCCGCCATGGTCTCCTTGTGAGATATGGCCCTTACCTTCGCGAATAGACGCGCTGCCAATTTTTTGTCAATACCAGAACGAACTGAGAACCACATTTTCAACCAAATCACAAATCTCATCGATGACCTAAGCTTATTTTAGCACAATGAGACGTCGAAGCTCGCGCGTAATTTTTTTACCAATACCAAAACAACCTCTGTGTCGATATCCATAAAGATTGAATTGATGTGGTATAAGCCACGCGCCAAAATTCGCTCGCGATGTCAGCGAGCCAATACAGTTTGTTTTGTTATGGCAAACAATTTAACGCACGAGCGCCAACGTCCCAGTGTGATTTTTCTATATAGGTACCTACATTCAATCATTATGTATTGGCATGTTAATGACTTCATTTTCAACATTCCGATCTTGGCCTCGTCTCCATTCGAAAAAAAATCGAAATAGCGTCCGAACGCTATTTAAAAAAAGCCGCGTCGCATTCAAATTCTCTAATTGTCGCCGCCAGCAATTACGAGCCAGACCCCGCGCACACAACAGCACAATCTAGTTATACAGCACTAGATCCTCCCGACACGATCACCGCCCTACACCAGGCTCAAACAGACACCGATCTCGCCGGCGAGGTCAAGGAACCCCCTCTTCCACTCGTAGATGCATCTTTGCACCTAGGAGCGCAGTCACTACCTCTCCCCTCACGGTAACTGCCCAAGCCGAGGTCGAGTCCCATGTGGCGCCTATGAGCTAGTTGCCCCCCTCTTTCGCTCTTAAGGCCTTGGTTGGAGTTGCACTCTGCACTCGCCACTCCTCCGGTGAAGCTGTAAAGGCCAACTCACGACCAACAGCGTAGTCCATTAAAAAAAAGTTCATTTTAAAAATAGTCCAGTAGTGATTTCAGGGCCTTATTATTGTTGTTTCAATAGTACCTAACTTTAATTTTTAGGGTTCCGTACCCAAAGGGTAAAACGGGAACCCTATTACTGAGACTTCGCTGTCCGTCCGTCCGTCCGTCCGTCCATCCGTCACCAGGCTATATCTCATGAACCGTGATAGTTAGAGATGAAATTATCACAGATGATGTATTTCTGTTGCCGCTATAGCAATAAATACTAAAAATCCGAATAAAATAAATATATAAGGGGGCTCCCATACAACAAACGTGTTTATTTTGCCGTTTTAATAGATAATGGTACGGAACCCTTCGTGCGCGAGTCCGACTAGCACTTGGCCGGTTTTTTTAAACACATTTTGTACTGAGTTAACTGTCAAAAACTGAGACTAATATTAAAAACATTGTTGCAAGACAGGTGGTCGTACGGGGGCTTTTCTGGGCCTCAATCCTTTATTTAGGTTAAATAAAATCAAACAACAATTATACACTAATTTAGATATAATGTACAAAACCAAGATCCTTAACCTAATTTTGTTAAAAATACAAATGACCTATAAATTTAACAAATGTCATAAACCTACCACTTATTAATGCTAAAACAGCGCCAAGACTAGTGTTATGTCACAGAATATGTTGATTATCTCTTTCTTTCGTATGAAATAAGACAGAGAGCGAGCGAGCCAATCCGTGACATGTCTTGTCTTGACAGGTGTTACTTATAAACCTAGCAGTATTTGTAGCATGTGCGGCAATACGTATGTCACGAAATATCTTGATGTTGTATGTCTTTCTCTCGTATGAAATTAGACAGAGAGAAAGCGAGTGAATCCGTGACAATGGTCTTGGTCTTGCTAACCCACAGAAGGGACAAGCGACCTAACTGACTATGCCTAGTGTTGTAAAATCATATAATAATTTTTGAGGTATAATTTTTTTGGAAATATTGATGTCAAACACCTAGTGTGCCTACATAACGCAGGGTCGCAGGCCTGCTATAGGGATTATGTATTTGGTAAGACGCATTATAGTGTGAAATATGTCATCCAAAATGGGTATACCAATCCTTAAATTAAAATATACGTTCTCAAACTTAGTCTAAACGAACTTGTGAAATCAGAAATATTTTAATAACGTTTTAGGTGACGTGTTAAGTTTTTTTTGTATTTCGGCGCAACACAGCTCTAAAGTAATCTGTTACTTTGGAAACCCTTTGATCATAAAAGCATAGAAATAAATGAATACTTTTACGTTGTGGAAGAAAGAAAAAATATCTTCTATTATTCTGTCTTCATGAAATGATTTGATATACTGTACATGCTTTGCAATGGAGAGAAGTGGATGCACTCTTTTAACTCCGCCTACACCTTCTTCGATTGAATTCGTGCGGGTTCCAAGACAATTTAGCTTTTCCGCGGGACTCGCTGAGGGTCAAATCTCCGTGTCTTCAATGGACACCGCTGTCGGTCCTGGCTTACAGGAGTAACAGTGGTGGGAATGTGTGGCGGGCTTAGTTCCAGAAAAAAAATACTGTAATGTAATATGACGAAGGGTTACAGGCTTGGTGTGCCCATACTGAATAACATTGTGTACCAAGTAAAGGTAGTAGGTATAGAATTGTACGTGATTAGTTAATTCTAGCGGGGATCATCACACAGACAAGATCCTCTTCGTTTTCATTCTTTAACTCCCACTTGACCTCCACTCTGACCTTGGGGTAGGACCTCAGAACTGGCATCGTCGTCCTGTAACCGGCTGGCTGGCCCGCCTGGAAGTCCATTAACATACATATCAGACCTCAAAGACTTAGGATCCTAACTCCCAATTCCATGGATATACCTTTAGCTTATCATTAAGTGTCTTTAAAGCTGTGTTAGCTCACCGGCAGAGGGCAGGCCAGTCCGTTGTCCTTGCACGCGTCGGGCTGCGGCATGGGGAAAGGCACTGGAAGGTTCATGATCACGCCGTGGACTATAGTCCGGAGACTCTTCACCTCACCCGCTGAGGATAATCAAAATTGGTTTATTCGTGTAGCCCAAAAAGCACTTAAATAGTTCTACCACCATCGATTCGGCATGCTGCTTCCACTGCGATGAGCCGGTAACAAGCTCAATTACTAGGTAGTTATCTACTCTTTTATATAGTTTACGTAGTTTGTATTACTTTAAGAGGTAAAACAATAAAGAGTTACCTATCTATCATTTCAAAATAAATTTTGGTGAGGAATAGGTACACATTCTCAGGAGCAAATCAAACTAAGCAACGCTTGTGCCTATGAATACCATACAATGGACTGGGGACGATCCCAGTTATACCCAGACTGGGGAAATATCCGAAAATGCCAGTTCCGATTTGCCGCTGAGGGAAATAGAACCTACAAGCACCTCCTCATGAACGCACCTCCTCACGAACCAAGGTCCCAAGCCATAATCGAATCTAGGCAAGTAGCTCCATACTCACATGGTGTGAAGTCTATACTGATGGTGACATTGCTGTTTCTCTTCAGGACGCACTCCTTGGCGTCCTCCCCACAACCGCTCACGCCGACTGCCTGCACCGTAGCCAGTTTCGAGCCTGCAAACGAAACACCACCTTATAGTTAGCTAATAGCACCTCAAATTCATAAACTTGTAGATAAGTCAGCAACATAAACACATAGGTATCTTATATAGACTCGTTAAAGTGATCCGTAGGTACAAATTAACCTTTTATAAGCATTTCTTCAAGAGCATCAAAGCAGATTTCTATTTTTTTCTATGAACGTCAGATGGGTGTAGTCAAAGGTACGTATTATTATAATTATATGTAATTATCAAATAATTACCTAAGTAACTATAATTAATTAGGCATCGAACTGCTAAAAATATACAGGGTGTTTCAGAAGTCCGAAATAATACTTTGGGTACATATACGGCAGCTCATATGTGGATGCTTGGTGAAGACAGTTTATACCTAACTAACATGGTTTCCGAGTTACAGACCCTTGAATATTTGTCACAGGTATCGTGTTCTGGTCTTTGGGTACATCCATAACCCTATTCAGCAGTGTAAACTACACTAATGAGAGGCGGCTACCAATATTCACAAAACAGAACATGCAAATTTTACATAGGACTCGAGATATTACGGGTTATAGAAATTGATGACGAAAAAAAAGTTGGAAAAACATGGTCGAATTTCAATCAAATTTTTATACCATTCAGTTGTATACACGATACCGATGCTGGCGTCCAAGTATTATTTCGGACTTCTGATACACCCTGTATATTATACTAGCTGTGCCCGTGGTTTCACCCGCGCTAATAGTTACTTTGGCGTAGAGTGATGTTATAAAGTTTATGATTATATATAAGTCTATAATACCTGATTCATGTTCGGGAATTTTCCCGTTTTTGCCACATTATTCGTTGCTGCTCCGCTGCTATTGGTCGTAGCGTGATGATATATAGCTTATAACCTTCCTCGATAAATGGACTATTTAACACAAAAATAATTATTCAATTCGGACCAGTAGTTCCTGAGATTAGCGCGTTCAACCAAACAAACAAACTCTTTAGCTTTATAATATTTGTATAGATTATTTATATTATTAGGGAATATAATATTTTGAAACATTATTTGCTCTTTGCGTAATGCAATGATATTATAATATGTAGGTATGTATAATTACATTACCTACTTACTTAAAAATTTTGAATTTTCGCCCACCATTCACTATTAAATGAACATTAGGTATGCTTCAGATAACAATGTTTATCAAAACATTGTTATGACTACCAAGATATGCATAATTATAATGTTATGTAAATATTTGTTAAATTTTACTCTCGCGGATAAAACAGAGAGTAGGTAGGTAAACATGAACGTAGTGAAGTATATATTCATAGTAGCAGGGGGTCTATCACGAGCTTACACTTTACTTTTCACCAGGAATGGCGTAAAATACCTGGTCGCAGATACACAGTATTTGACCCCAATGTTTATCTTTAATATCTAAGGTATCTTCAAGAAACGAGCCTACTCATTCCTTAAAGGCCGGCAACGCACTTGCGATGCCCCTGGTGTTGCAGGTGTCCATGGGCGGCGTTGATCACTTACCATCAGGTGAAACGTCTGCTAGTTTGCCTCCCTATCTCATTAAAAAAAAAAAAAGCTTTTGTGTGTGTTAATAATTAGTGTAATTTGTAATTTACCGTTCTAATTATGTATCTATAAATAAATAAATAGTATAGGCCTACGGGGGCACTTATTAAATTATTTTTTAATTTATAAATTTTTCAAATTATTAAATTTTATTTCTTATATGCTACTGTACTAGAGTTCTATTAGCACCATCAGCATTAACTGCGCATATCCCATACAAACTGCTTTGAGTTTGTATCCTGGACGGGCGCTCTACCAACTCTACCACTCTACGTGTGTAGATAGATACCCGCGACGTGTAGCGTTCACCACCACTCATAGGGCCAAATCTCACTGGCGTTTACTGAAAGTGTGCTGGGACAAGACATATATCAGCGGCGTGTTGGAGGATCTCAGAATATCCTATCGGGGATTACGGGAGTGATGATGTATTCTTTATTATATAATCTGATAAGGCAATGAAAACTCTTATAAACATGGTTAGTAATTTCCTACACTGCTTAAAACATGTTACCGAATGTAATTATATTATCTTTGAATGTCAGTTTAAAAGGCTTTATTTGAACAGCTTCTATTCAGTTTATGGTAAATACATCGCGGTCAAAACCAATAAGATTTTCAGAGACTGCTTCTGGAGATACCTAGGTAAAGTAAATAATAATAACACATCACCACGACTATATTCCTCCAAGGGATAGGTAACCATATGCCGATGTATTTTGGTCCCAATGCAATAGGGGGCGAGCCATTCCCATTATACCGGGCAAATTGCCCCTCTTTTACGAGGGAGTTTTGAGCCATAGTCTACCTTGCTGGCCCACTGCGGGTGACCTTCACACGCTTTTTTAGGGTTCCATACCCTAAAAAGGCTAGGTTCCAGTTAAAGGTTCCATAGTATAGGGTCTGTAACCAGGCTGTAGGTATCTCATGAACCGTGATAGATAGACAGTTAAAATTTTCACAGATGATGTATTTCTGTTGCCCCTATAACAACAAATACCTACTAAAAACAGAATAAAATAAATATTTAAGGGGGCTATCATAAAATACAACAAACGTGATTTTTTGCCGTTCTTATAGATAATGTAGGGAACCCTTCGTGCGCGAGTCCGACTTGCACTTGGCCGGTTTCTATCAGGTTTCCAAACGATATTTGCTTTCACCTTTCAGTATGTAACAATAATTATTGAAAATTATATTCCCACATGAAATCAGAAAATCTCAGGGGAGCGTTTGAACCTGTAGCCTGGATAGTTATCAACAAAAGATCGTTTCTACTTGGAATTTTCTCAATAGGCAATATGTATCTAGGAATAATAACGCATCGAGGTCCATTGAACTTTAAACCACTGATTAGGTACACAGAGCATGATAAGTTCACGTGAACACAAATGGTTTTCCTTATTATTATTTTATACTTAATTAAGTGAATTTTTAGCAAGTTTATTGCAGGTAATTATGTTGTTAAAAACTCCTATGAACAAAGTGCATTTTTTTTAAATAATTAATTAAACAGTCGAAACATTAACCTTGGCCTTTTTTGCCCATTCTTCTCAAAAGGAACTACCTCTTCAATGGGTTGTGGAGTCTTGTATTTATGTTACAAGTCACTTGTAGGTAATGGTTTCCATAAATATAAAATAATACACGTAGAAAAAACAATCGTTAAAATTTCCGATCATCAGTTCATCATTTGCATATTTTGCATATAATAAAAGAACTTCTTGTTCTTTACGAATCCTGAAATTGTAATGGAACCAGACTTAAAAATGGCTGCTCCTGCCATTAGTGAGTAGTATGCCAATGGCGATTTATGCAATGAATGGGTAATGAAGTTGAAAAATATGGCAGATGAATCCCCAAAATAAATTATTTTTTCATGGGTTACCACAGAAACTAACCCGATGCTCGTGCGAACCGTTAAGTATTATTTAGGATTTTTGATACATCCTGTAGATTAATTTTATACGTAAAATGCAAGCGCTGGTGGTCTGTAAGTTAATTTAAATATTAATTCGTAGAGATAGTTTTAAAAAACTTCGCGCATTTCGTCAGTGAAGTTCTAACAGTGCGTTAGTAATTTTGTGAGTGTTTTGATCTCAATACACTTCACAAAATGACTTACGCACTGTTCTTCACTGACGATTAGGCGGTTTTAACCGCATTTAATAGTCTATGCCACTTAGGGATAGTTTGTCTTTCTGCTATAGATATAATTACCAAAATCTGTATGATCTTCCTGATTCGGTACCTCGTCCAGTTAATATTCCTTTTTTGCTGTCTTTGGTACACACTCCCTTGATCAAATCCTTTTCAAATTTATTAGTAGGTATCAATAAAATTAAGCTCTAACCTCTAATTATATTACTTTATTCTTTCCCTTTACCCCTCTTTTGTGCTTCTACTTCGTATCCTGTTTGTCGTTAAAAAAAAACAAAAAAAATAATAATTCATATTGTGTATTAGTCTTATTTTTTAGGGTTTCCTACCCAGAGGGTAAAACGGGAACCCTATTACTGAGACTTCGCTGTCCGTCCGTCCGTCCATCCGTCCATCCGTCTGTCTGTCCCCAGGCTGTATCTCATGAACCGTGATAGTTAGAGAGTTGAAATTTATTTTGATAGTCACAGATGATGTATTTCTGTTGCCGCTATAACAATAAATACTAAAAAACAGAATAAAATAAATAATTAAGGGGATCCGATACAACAAACGTGATTTTTTTGTCGTTTTTATAGATAATGGTACGGAACCCTTCGTGCGCGAGTCCGACTTGCACTTGGCCGGTTTTTATATATAAACCATTATTCTATCTATAAACTTGTCTTTGGCAAAATCATCGGTAAACGATGGAACCATAAACCTAACTACTGCTACTACAGCCCTTTTAACGCCCCACTGCTGGGCACGGGCCTCTTGTCAATGCGAGGAGGATTCAGGCCATAGTCCACCACGCTGGCCCCGTGCAAGTTGGCAGACTTCACACATCTATCGAGAACTAGTCAAGTTCCCTCAGACGTGCAGGTTACCTCACGACGTTTTTCTTCGCCGTTTCTTAGCAAGTGGTAATATCGGATAAAAATGAGATTCGCCCATAAATCCCAGAGGTGCGAGCCGGGGTTTGAACCTGCACACGTTGATTGCAAGGCGTGCGTTCGACCACTCGGCTACCACTGCTTGCCACGGCTCACCCTGACTATGGAATTAGTGACGTGAACCTACTCCTTACTAGGATTACTAGTAACGAATACTGAGACATTGCATATGTGTTATGTTCCTGGCTGCTATGAAATGGGCTAACCCCTAATGTGAGTCCACAGAATTGTATCTAATGTCGAGCAAGTAAATCAAAATGTTAGTAAACAATTTTGAGGGACTAATCTGCCGTCTTTATTACGTTTATCAAACATTTTTCATACAATGTGTATTTATTGAATTTGTCCTTGCTATTAATTACGCGTCATTAGCGAAATACCCGCTCTATTCGCCGGTGAAGCCATTCGCTAACTTATTCCATAAAATTTCGTAAAAAAGAAGAATCAATTTTGAATTTGAATCTTTCAAACAAATATTAGTTAACTAATATAGAAGTAGTAAAAGATTTCACGCTCTTAACAATAATATGAGACTACAACTACTACCAATTTACCAATATAGTAGTGGTTACTAGTTCACACCAGGTAATTATGTAAATATAAAATTGTATGTTTACCGCAATCCGTGTAAAACTTGGCGTGTGCACTGCTCAGTACCAAAGCGACGGTTACGAAGAACAACATTTTTAAATCAAAAATGATTTTGGAACGTTAGTTTTAGAATTACTCGCGCGCTAACGTGCGTCCGACTCGCGCGATTGTTGCTTACTGACCGGACTGGATGAGCCGTTGTGGTGCGACCTTTATTGCTTTATAAAATGCGCCGGCGTCGGTCAAAGAGTAGAGATAGAGGTCAAGTGATAGCGTCATCGTATTGTACGCTATATTTCATCGCATTAAACTCATCATCTTTTAATTATTTATTTAGATCTTTGTCGAAACAGCTGATGGAGTTATTTACTTGTTCCGATCCAAGGAGGCCTACTTCAATAATTTACGTCAAAATTAGTATATGTGAGCGTACTGTAGTGCACCCCTGCGTAGCCGTTCTGGGAATACAGACATGATGAACTATCTACCTATAACCTCAGAAATTATAAAGATCGTTAGAATGTGGAAAAATGGAATTCTTTAATTAGTGGTGTAATTTAATAGTGGTAAAGTCTCTTCTGTTACATTGTATACTCTATGATGCCGACCGGAAAAGCATCGGTCGACGCGCGCGCATGTTTCAGGAAAACTTACATTGCTGCCACGGCGGCGGTGTGCGTGAGCTGCGCATGAGTGGGTGTCCTAGTAAACAAACAAAGACGGCTCGAATCATTGTTATATGACGAATTTAAATTTATCACATCATGTAATGCTTTCCTAGAAACAATTCGTGTAACTTCTATGAATCATCACGCGCGTAGTCACACAAGTGAGGGTAGGGGTGTGTAATCAACAAGAAGTTATGTGATTGGGAAGGAAAGGAAGTTAGGTCACGTAGAATCTCCTGCTCTATATTGCCTTTTGAACTATGTGACGAGCCCACAGCTAAGTCGATTTACTTCAATAGTTACTATGTTTTTATGCTTAATTGGACTACCTAATTACTATAATATAAAGGTTCAGAATATAGCTATTCACCATATCCGTTAAATTACGAACTGTATTTCCAAGAAGCTCATAATTCAATTACTCCTACACAGCTATTAGATCTTACCCTATCCTTGTAAGATTTAATTCAATTAACAGTCAGCAAGTAAAAGTAAAGTGGTGATGTGTAAAAATTCCTCGTGAGCCCGTGGGCTGCGGCGATCGCACGATTTGGTTGGAACATGTTATAAGACACGAGTTGACTACGGACAATACATCTTTGAACATTTATCAGAACTATAAATATAGTAGAACAGATTTTTGACATAATCAAAGCATATTCAATCACAACCAGTATCGACCGTTAAATGTTGTAAAATTGTAGATATCTTTAAGAAAGGTCAAGTCCTTAGCAACCGACAGAAGTGCATTAAAAGATATATGAATGTGGATGAAGCGAAAGTTGTATGTCTGTGGCAAACGGCAGTCTCTGCCTACCCCCCGGGGGATACAGGCGTGAGTTTAAATGTCTGTAAAATAATAGAATTATCCTGCAGATGGTATCTTTTTAGACTTATCTGTCACTGGGGGTTTGTGGGTATCGTTAAAAAAACAATATAAATTTCCCAGACTCTGAAGAACCTCGTGATTAGCAGACGCTTGTTTTATACTTATAGTTTTAAAGTAATATACATTCCGGCAGCTACTCTCCTGCGCCTAATACTTGGACAGCAGACATCGGAGGAAGACAGCGCTTAGCCGCCGTTAACAGAACCACGTCATGGCTCTTGAATCTGAGCGGAATAGGATATCATCGCACTGTGACACTTACGGAAGGAACACGGGACAGCACATGCGTCAAGATAAGAATTATCTCACAGATTATGTCGCGCCGGGTAGCTTACTGTTGCTATACCCGCCCTCAACCCAAAAGACGACTGAGGCCATAAAACTCGAGACAGGGGTAATAAAGCTCGGCGGTCGTAGTGATGGCAATTACGCAGTGTTTTAAACGTCGATGTAATTCTATTTTGTTTTTTTATTATTAATAATATTGAATTCATGCACAAGAAATGTACCTATTCACTCACTCAACTTATCGACAATTCCTTTGCACTAATGGTCTCCGCTCGCTCCGTGCAGTACAATGGGAAACTGATAACGCGAGCTAAAGCTAAAGGGTTTTATTGAAAACAGAAAAGAAAGAAAAACATTTATTTGACACGGACGCAAACAAAGCACACAGAGGAATATAAAACTTATACAGTACACAGAAAAGGAAAGAAAAAGAGCTCAGTGCGAACTGTGCCGAAAAGGTGTTGGCTCAGCACGTTCTGGAGGGGAACTAATCTCCCCCAGCGCTGATTTTCAGCGCTGGGGGAGATTAGTCTCTTCACTAGCTTAACATACTTATTTAATTACCGGCTACCTAATAGAGAAGCATAACTATACCAGCGGCCTCAGTACGCCTGCCAAGATGTTTTCTCACAAGTCCCAAAAACATCTTGTCAACTTGCGTTCCCGTATCTTATTTGCTAACATGGCTTCCAAGATGTTTAAAATTAGACAGCCTGCTAAAATTTTCTCACAGTTTACGATCTTTCGTTCATTCGTTCATTGAAATGACAAATAGAGCGAGACGGAGCTTTACAAAGAAAAAAGATGCTGCATACACATCATAGAATATATTAGATTATTTATGCACAGATTAAAAATATCTTTGGGCATAGATTCTTTTTTATTATGCCGGAAGCTTTACGTATTATCATTTGGTCGGTGGTATTATGCTTAAAATTTATTTCTTGGGCACTATACTATTTTTATTTGCCAATTTAAATAACTTTACATTGTAAAACGGCAAAAAGCACGCAAAGTATGATGCCAAACAAAATCTAACCTCAAACCTACAGATTTTTTGTAAAATATGCATTTTAAATCACGTGGAATAGAATTATGTGGATTTTCGGAAGAAAATAAAACAGATAGAAATGTCTCTACACTTTTTTGTTGTTGTTTGTCGAACACGAAAATAAATTTACGTGTTCGTTTTCGGAAGAATTTTGCATGTAGTCCGCTTGATATTGGCGAAGGATAGAGTAAAATAAGTATTATTTGTTATAATAGTGTATAAAATGCTATATTTATGTACTTCTTACAGCCTAATTATTTTCTCATCACCGGCCTTTGACCGTGAGAAATTTCTTTACGTTGACCTGTCAAATTCGTGTCTCTATGGTACATTTTGGTAACCCATGCTAGCACTTAAGATATAACATCTTATCCATACGTCAAACACGTTTTATTTAACTGTCAAACCCATTTTATATTTACGCCATGCTAGCAAATAAGACGTAACGATTTTGCCACAAAAATGACGTCACGATGCGTGAGAAAATGTCTTATCTTGGCAGGCGTACTGAGGCCGCTGAACTAGTTAGGGTTTATCATAAAGTTGGATGGTTAGGTTAGGTAAGGTTATGATTTTTTATTATAAACCCAAACTAGTTCAATTTTTTTTATCAAAAATCTGGATTGTTACAGGTTTATGATAAAATTGAGTTTAAAATGTGTCATCTTCCCGTTTTTGATCAAAAACCTAATTTTATGAAAAACCTGCGACATACATCATCATCATCAAATATACATCATCACGCCTGTATTCCCCGAAGGGGTAGGCAGAGGTGCACTGCAGTGCGCCCACACTTCGCCTATGTATTTTGGTCCCAATGTAATAGGGGGCGAGCCTATTGCCGTTATACCGGGCACATTCCCCCTCAATACGAGGGAGATTTGGGCCATAGTCCACCACGCTGGCCCAGTGCGGGTTGGTGAACTTCACACGCCTTTCTATAGACGTGCAGGTTTCCTCACGATGTTTTCCTTCACCGTTCAGCAAGTGGTAATCATCGTTGAAAATGACATTTGCACATGAAAATTATCTCAGAGGTGCGGGCCTGGGATTTGAACTTGCACCCCTTACGTTCAAGGCGGGCGTTCTTGCCCGCGACCTGCGACATATACCTACATAATACATTATACTATAAGGAACATAATGGCTATAAATAATAATAAATAAATACAAAACCGCTGTACGGCTGAATTCGCATCGTCATCGCATTGTCGCTCGCGCACGAACGACGCGACACGATTGCCCTAGTCGTATTTTGGGTTGAAGGCGATTATAATTCATACAAGTATAGACAGTATGTTTCAGAAGTCCTAAAGGATACTTAACCATTTGCATGAGTATCTGATATACAATTTAATTGGTATAATGCTGACATTGCCCTTAAGAGGCGGAAAGATATAGTATGCATCTATAACCTCAAAGCATATTTACACAAATAGATTTTTCACTTTTCTAGGTCCGTTTCTCTACAATATAATCAATAGAGTACTCAGTATTTATGAATTAAACTAATAAAGCTGTAAACAATATGTATATAAGTACTTAGTAAGCATGTCTTACGGACATACAGAGCAATTAATAGCCATATGTAAATAAAATCATGTAAATGTTATTTGAAATCATACTTAATGCCGTTATACAATAAGTACACTACTGTTACTGTAATATTACTACTATATAAGTTACTTTATTGTTAATTAAGGTACTTAGTACATTTATATTTGCACTGTCTCGCCTGAAGCACAGGTATAACCTAGTTCAGGCAAATCCTCAGATGATCCCCTTGATGACACTAAATTTTATAACATCATAAATCTTATTTTTATGTTTTTATCAATAAGACTGTAATAAATATGTACTGAATATTATCAATAAATAAATATTATTATTAAAAAAAAGTAGTATTGAAATAAGAACATGATTTAAAAAAATACTTTTCGCCCCCCTTTTAAATCTTGTAATATCTCGAGTCCTTTGCGAAAATGTCAAGTTCTATTTTGTAACTATTAGTAGTCGCCCCTTGTAGATGTAGTTAAAACATAACATTCGCCCGTGTCTAGAACAAAATAGGGGGGAAAATGGTTCAATCCTAACGAAACACCTTAAGTAAAGATAAAAAAGAACAGAAAATATTTAATTACCTGAATAGTTTCGTTTCGTTTCGTGTTTTTACCAAACCAATAACAAAAGACGATTACTTGTACGGTGTTTTAGTTAAAATTACGTGAAATTAGCGCTCCTTGGCATAACGCTAATGGATAGATATCCACACACCCTTTTTTCCTTAGCAAAGCTCTTATTTCAAAGATAATGTAACGAAAAACTTTTTAAAATTTAAGAATTTTCATCATACCATAGATAAATGCACATAATATGCTTGAGTAAATATTTCATCATTATGATCTTGTACTTCACTTGAAGGGTACAGGAACATAAGAGGGAATGTTCTAATTCATGAATTTTGAGAAAAAGCAATTTGAAAGTTCAACTATTCTAACAATTCCATAGTTTGGCCATAAACAAAACTGCATTTTTGGCGCGGTCTGTTAACTTTTTTTAAAATTCTTATGATTAGAATTCAAAATATTATACACAAAATATGATTCTATAAAATAAAATAAAAAATTGTGACATTCCCTGTTATGTTCCTGTACCCTTGACTTGAGAGAAATTACGAAGACAATCTCAGGATGGGTCTGGTCCTAAGGAAACAACACCTCACTTTATGGCACAGCATGCAAGTTACTAGGGTTAGTTTATTTCGGACGGTAGGGTGACCGTGTGAAGAATTGAGATGAGACAAAACTTACCGCGTATTAAGAAAATACTTCAGTATTAGCTAAAAAAAACAGTGATGGAGGCCTTCTTCTATGAACTTCTGTTTCATTAGGCGAAGCACAGTTCACATAATCTATTGATACATAAATCTACCTTCACAATGTCTACATTTTCTACCAAAATAACATCCACGATCGAAAAATAGACTTCAATTAGACGATGATTCAAACACTTATGTAACATTAACAGCTGCCAGGTAGTTAAAATAGGAATCCAAAGGAATATAAAGTCCCTTTTAATAATTTTAATGATTCAAATTTTCTCTTGGAAAATTATCTACAAGCGTAAATAGGGAGTTCTAGGCGTAGTATTTCTCAAATTGTATCGTTCATGCCAAACGAATTACGTGTGAACAGCTTCGGATGACATGTAGGTAAGTATGGTTAATGAGGTTCACCATTCTCTCTTCCCCATATTTATAATACTCTGTGATTCGCTCGCGTTCGCGCCTTTGACTGAAATCACAAAAGGAGATTTTCTTTGGAAATTAAACATCAAAGGGTTGTTTAGACGGCGGTCACGAAACAAATGACGTGTTAGGAAATGAACTTTCGGCTTTTGAACCGTAAAGATTATAGCTGAGTATTATATGGCCAGTAGTGACCCCTAAAATGTAGAACAGAACTACTACATTATGTGGATAGATGGCGTTGAATACAACATAGCATGCAACGCACAAGTCCTGAATCACATTCACGCGACAAGATAGTTTTACTCGAAGTATTCTGTGGTCTAAGATAATATTAATAGTTTCATTTGTATTAGTATACAAATGAAACTATTGAGGTAGTCCTCAGGTCTGTCAATATTATAATTTTAACTATAGTTTTTGTTGGCTTTAGTTGCCTGGAATAGCTACGTAAACGAATTGTATGCATATATTTACTTTCAAATTGAATTGAAATTCAACAACAATTCTTACTGATAACTTGTCAGAATGCCTATGTAGAACTATTACAAAGTAGTAAGGGATCCGATAAAGTGATTTACAAATATGTGTCATACATGTCTATATGTCTACATAAGTAATAATTTCATGATTATTAATAACAAATAAGTCATTGTAGACTTAGTTATTTCCTTATCTACCAAAGCCGTATTTGCTTATTATAAAACGGAACCCAATATATTAAACAAAAAAGGAAAAAAAAAAATATACCCCACAGATTATATAAACAACTGACGATCTCTGCATAGGTACTAATATTATTTAAACTTGGAAGTTGTATCTATGATACCTAAAATTCATTTTCCAATATTCAAAGTATTATGAATCAGGTGCTTATTAGATCCTTGTATCCCTTTATTCCTGGGCACCATACACTCCTAGACACCTTTTACTCCAGCTTCTGTCATCATCATTAATAATGCAAGCCGGCTCATTCGGCTAAAACTTACCATCAACTAAAATAACCCTAGGACAGTGGAGAATGTATGATAAAACCTGTATTATGTCCCGCGGTAGCCGTTTATGAGGCCTACGTGAAATTTTCTGGGCTTTATTAGGGCAATAAACTTGTAGTAAAATATTCTTACTATGGTTACTCCTGTGGGGTTATCACACATTTCGAGACTAGACCCTCTGTCATGCACCCTTAGTATAACCGTGTAGACATAAGTTTTATCTCTTTCAGCTGTCAGATTTGTTGATAAAATGACGTCACTTCGAGCTTTTTGTACTGGACATAGCTCGGTGTGACGTAATTTTCTCGACGAATCTGACAGTTGAAAGAGATAAAACTTATGTCTACGCGGTCATGCTACAGGGTATGGTGTCGCTCACTCGCTCTATGTCTTATTTCATACGAGAGAAAGAGTCATAATCAACATATTCCGCGCCTTAAGTCTAGTCTTGACGCACATGCTACAACTGTTGCAGGCTCAGCATAGTCGCATAGACATAAGTTTTATTATTTGTCGAGCAAATGACGTCACATAGTGCTTTGTATACATGCTATAAAGACATCTACCTTTACTACGAGATGATAAAAAAATAATGGAATAATATCAGGAATAGCAGGTGTAGCCCATACCTGCTATTAGCGGGTATTTTGCCTATTGACGAGGACATATTCAATAAATACACGTTATTGAAAAATAGTAAGTGAAGATGATAAAGATGGCGGATAAATCCCATGAAGATATCAAGTTTCGTTGCATTCGTCACTGTAATGTCATTTCCTGATATACGTACCATTCTTAATTGCTAAATCGTTTCCTAATCGAGAACAGACAACTAGATTAAATAATGTGTCCCCAAAAGTTAAAGATGGTCACTATGAAGAATATGAACAGAAGCTTTGCTACGATTCTATGGCAATATTCAAATAAAATATTGATTGCCCGAAAAATGTGGTACCTATACTTTTTATGCTATGTAAACATTAAGTCGATATACGACAGTGTCGTGTAGTAGTTTCAGCGTAGGTCGCTCGGGTGGGTGACGCGTTCGATTCCCATAACAGAAAAACTTCGGATTTTTTTCTGGTCTAAGTGCAACTGGGATCGCGCCTTCGTCCATTAGCATATAGTATATAACATATATAATAGCATATAGTATATAGCTCATAGCAAAACAATATCGCGCACCATACATTGTTATGGCCACGTTCACACTGTACTGTACTATATATTATTGGCTTACTATACGCTATAAATTGGTGCGATGCGCTGAGTTCATGCTATGCTATATCGCGCGCCGCCCTTTTCCTCCTCCCTCACCCCCGGCCCTCCCATCAACTGAGCTTGCTATGTACTATAAATGCTTCCGATAACATCGCGTAATGTGAACGCCATGCTATGCTATACTATATAGCACAATAGTATAGCGTAGTCTGCAACCCGCTTAATCCCCATAGACAGGGGTTGGCGAACTGCGGCTCGCGAGCCACGTGCGGCTCTTCGGATGTGAAGCTGCTTCTTTTTAGTTCCGCAAACATTAATTATTATATACAAAAAAACATTTAAAATCTTTCTGAATTGATTAACGGAGATTAGGCACCATTTCTATTTTGTTGTTTTTTATTTATCTAAGAACTTTATTCATGCAAGTACCTGCTATTTATTGTGGGCAAGAAAGAAATTGTAGCTCTTTAATAACTTTGTAAATTGTAATTTTTGACCCTTCCGAATCGAAAGGACCCCTGCCATAGATCAAGTTGTGCTAAGTTTAGAATCATTTAAAGAGTAGGTATGTGTTCTGTCGCGATAATATTGTTTTATTATATTTTATATATGTAGAACAACAAAGTACCTTGAAATAAAATAAATGGTAGCACCACCAACTTGGGATCCAGTAATTAATATATATGATTAAATCCAAAACCAAGCGTACCATTGCAAGACCTCAAGACACTGAGCACTTTCTGCGTGGATCGGACTGCAAACAACAACTAAATATGAGGGTACCCAGTTATTAACTATGACATCAGGACGTCTAACACCTCAGTCCCCCCGTGACCATGGTTGCTGTAAAGCAGCCGAAACGTCGGGAAAATAAAAAAGTAAATAAACGCGATAGAATCCATAAAATAGTTTTATTTCAATGTATAGTATTCGCGTAAATATAAGAAAACAATAAACCAAGTACCTACGAAGTGTCATATTTCAGCCAAACCGGTTCGAATGTCTACCTGTAAAATAGCGTATTATGAAATGAGTGAACCTTCTGTAGATACGTCTCTTTATTGTGTAGTAGTAAAGCGATTACTGTTCATTGGTTAACAAAGAGGATGTGATCGTAGGTATCGGAGTTTGGGAATTGAAGGTAATTGTGTAAAGTGGCCCAGAGGGAGTATTGGTAAGGCTGGAGACACACAACGATTAGCAGGTCAAATGCCATTTGTTAAGACTCCCGCACCCTGGGGCGACGACACTCGCGGGTCAAAAATTTTGCTATTACCAAAACGAACTATGTGTCAATATGCATAAAATTGAATTTATGTGGTACAGGCCGTAGCCAGGCCGAATTTTGATGCGTAGAGGCGTACTTCGCTCGCGCTGTCAGTGTCAATTAGTTGAAGAATTAACTTCTTATAAGGGGATTCATGCGCCATCTTTATCACTGTCTTCATCCATTTTTATTTATAATGTGTATTTATTGTTTTTGTCCTTGCTATTATTACTCGACATCGACCATAAATACCAATTAAAAAGAAGAACTTCTTTTATCAATCAAAACAGTTTGTTTTGGTATGGCAAAAAAAAAAACGCGCGAATGTCGACACCCCACTCGTACTTAAAGCCTTACATATATGTAATAAATATCGCCAGACAACACATATGCTTTGTATGATCCCTAACTAAGTAAGGCTTTTTTTTTTGAAGGACTTACACTGTTGGCTGTGAAAGGCCACCTTTACAGCTTTACCGGAGGAGTAGAGCTAAGTAAAGCTTGTAATGTGCGTACCATACAATGGACTGGATGCGATCCCAGTAACGTTCAGACTTGAGCAAATTCCGAAAAGGCGATTTCTGAAATTAGTCACTAGCGGGAATCGAACCCGCTACTATCTACTATCTGGTGCAGTGAGCCGAGCTGCTTACGTTCTAACCACTAGACCAGTGGGGCAGTTTTAGCTAAATCGACATCATCTCTCATTCGACATTATGTCGAAAAAAAAACGAAAAAAAATTACGTTTAGTTAATATTGTCGACATATGTCCAATTAGCGAGAATTGAGACCCAAGCCGTCGTTAAGTATGTAGAATATAGTAAAATAATGAAACACATTGGCAATTTAATAATGATAATATAATTAGTTTAATAAATTTAATATAGCAATAATTAAATAGGAACTTAGAAGCTAAATATATTTATCGCCAACAATAATTTTACACTAAATTGCAGAAAAGAGATCTTGATGTTTAAAATATTTACATTTAACTATTATTTAATATGAGATATGTAATACTATTATGACTATTTTGGTTTATATATATTAATTAATAAGATAATAATTGAAAAAATCAATACTTGACAAAGTTAGGACATACTTATATTATTTCGGCCTATCTTCGAAATAATATCTTAGGTACATACAGTACCTAACTTATAATGTAACTAACTGTTGTAGTTTCCGAGTTATATACCTTTGAATATTGATCTTATGGATCGCGCTGTAGCCATTGGATACATCCATGCCCCTATTAAACATCATGTATTTTTAAAATATTATAATTAATGTTAATTTATTAAGATAGATAATTTACTTATGAGTTAATATTTTATTCTAAAGCACTGTCATTTGATGTTTATATACTAAAAGAAAAAAAAATTAAAAGGTACTGCGAAAAAATAATGTCATCATCATGAAAGCGGGGCATTGATAAATAAACTTAATATCACGACACCAAAGTTAACTTTAGTTATCATATTACTTTGACAAATTTTAAAAGTAAAATCTAAACAACTTTATTTAGAATTTTATAATAACAGAGATCGATATCGTTTCAATACTAGGTATTGAAACCAGGCTAGGGATGGACTGCTAATCAGATAATTGTGTTTAAGTACCTTTAAATCATCGAGATTAAGTACAACGGAGGTGGAACAATAAAGAGTTATCCATCTATCTAACGGAGATGCCGGCAATACATTTGTTAAAGTGTCAACAGAATCTATATTATGAATATTTCTTTGATTGTAAACATACATATTATATTAATTATGATATATATTTATTAGTAGAGATCAATGATATTCTATTTTACTTAGAATATCATTGGTAGAGATACAAAAAGACGTTTAGGGATATCGTAACGTGTATTTATTTATTTATTTTTTTACTTTAATGTATGTAAAGTACAGTCAAATTGTAGCAGGGGATTTTTTGTAAAACTTGACTAGAACATGACAATGTCTGCCAATCTGACTGCACTTTCGACTAGTAAAATACAAATAGCAAAAACAATGTAACAATTAACATTTATTAATAGCAGTACTCCTGCAACGCTAAGATCATCTCGGGCAATGATACGCCGTCTAAATAATCGTTGGAATAATGAAAAGTACGAAGAGGCGTATCGTTTATTGGATGAGCGATACGCGGATGGATAGCGTATTGATTGGTGTGATAGCTCGGCGTAGTGTGGCCCCGTCTACCGCCCCAGGCCGGTCCACAGCAGGCCCGGATCGTGGTGGTTCGCTCCTGGGTATCCACCGTCCGCCTCCACGAAGGATCTGCGGTTGTAAGATCTACGTACAACGATATTTGAACTGTAAGTGACTTGTATTCAAATTCAATGGTTGATACGATAAATGAGAGAGCACGCTGGGGCGACAAGATGCTGGGGCCAAAATGTTTGGTTTAACCAGAACGAAATCTGTGTTCTTGAATGTATGTGGTACAAGCTACACGACCACGCGTTGAAACACGCTCACTGTTATAGACATTTCTTTAAAGGATGAGATATTTTCTGAGTCAATAGTTCAATAGTTGAAACGCGCGTCTTGACGCCCCTGTGTGTTCAGGGCTCACTATTAGTAATGAGATGGTATGATTAAATAAATATGTATGGTATACCGCGATAAAGTTGGGAAAATACATAAATTTGTGTTATCAGTACAGTAGGTAATAATTATGGATAATCTAACAACACAAGCAATTAAATTAAATATAAAGTTTCCATTTTTATTTATACTTTGTCAGCGATCATTATGTTTTGTATTTTTTTTACGAATAATCACTACAAAATTGAAATCAATTTAAACACGTGCTCGGTACTACAATATTAATTGAGTTGTTGAATAACCGAGTGGTATATGAGAAGGAAAAAGGGAATAGATTAGTTGTTTATTGGGTATTGGTAGATGTGTGTATGCCCACCTGATGTTGCCAGTGGGTCTCAGCGGACGGAGCGCGTACAGCTTCCTGGCGCCGCTGCCACCACCGCCGCCGTCTGCGCACCAAATAACAGTTTTACAAGACAAGATCACACACACCAATCGTATGGATCTAAGCATGGATACCCTTCAAAGAGCATTCACGTTGGATTGAGAGCGAAGAATTTAGAATGTTTCTACGAAATATCTATATTTATCCTTTTGGAAAAAGTATCCATGGAGTTTCTTATACATTCTTTTCCATAGGAAATGCGTTCCGAATGAGTGGTAGAGGTTTTTTTAAAGATTCATAATGCCCTTAATGTATAAAAAGGAAGACATTGCCACTGCAAATGGTTTGTAAATCCAATAACATTTTGTAAAAAATTTAAAGAACATGATTTCTATTATTTTCATTATTAGGGACACATTGCAATGCACAGAAAATAAATAACCTTAGTAACACTCAGACCGAACCATCTAGAGGCCTATTTACCCTGTCGGGAACCAAATTCTCGCATGATCGTCATCATCTCTATTCGAGACTTGTCGAATAAAAGACGAAAAAATACGACCAATTTAACTACCAAGTTTTCTACGTTGTAAACATTGAACCAAGGTTCTTTAAGGATATCATACCATCGGTAAGATATCAGAAGTGTCGCGCGTATCGTGTTAGATCTGTCATATAGTTTGCCTCGTGCCGACCTCATCCGTCACATTGAAATAACGCCTGTCGGGTCTCAATTAGTCCTCTTGAGGATAACCACCGAACCGCTTCCTGGTACCGGGAAACGGGAAAACGGCGCGTCAATCATACGACAAGGAACTGTTCTATCAACGGCCTGATCGCACTGGGGCGGGTGCATTCATTTGCCTTTTTTTTTAAATGTACCCAGCGTCAATATACTTAAGGATTGAATGTATCTGGCAAAAGCCACACGACCACAAGATTTGGTTCGCTTGCGCCTTCAACAACAATTCGTTTAAATAAGATCGGAAGTTTATGTAAAATGTTGGTGGTCTACATCCGGTCTTTAAGTTAATAGTTAAAGCTTATTACGGTTGTGGATTATAAGGAAAATAATATTTTAAAATGCGAATTTGTAAGTAAATCCGAAGGCCTAAGCAAAATTAACATTATAACAGGCGCTCCTTTTGAACGATTCCGGGAGATTTCTCCCGGAATCGTTCAAAAGGAGCGCCTGTTGTACTAATTTTAGTACCTATACTAAAAGTGAGTTAAAAAATATCTACGTCTCATTCCTTTGCACATCTTTTATTATAAGACATAAGACCACCTTCTCTTTAGCAGTGTTGTTTTAATCTTACTTTATTATCTGGACAGTACAAAAGCTGTCAAATTCGAAGTAATATTAAAACAGGTGGTGGATCTCCGTATGTTTTAGCTGATGTAACAAACTGATATTATGCACTTAGATTGATAGAGTAGGTACTTTTTATTGCACACCAAATAGTGAGACAGAGAAAAGAAAATGAACAAAACAGATTTAATAGTCATTATATTGACATCATAATTTATTATAATTTCCATATTCAAGTTTAATCGGCAAAATTTTGGCAATATCATTTTAATGTATCGCAAAAAATCTCGATTGCGGAATGATTGATGTCAGATTGAAGGCTATCAAATGACAATTAGCCCGGGTCGTGTGTAGGATACTTTATCATTACTTATCTGGTGACAGGCAATGTTACATCAAAAGAACTTTGACTCTTGTTCTCGGTAAATGTAAACAACCTGTTAACGACTCAGGAAAACATCCTAGAGAATCTATAGGGTGTTTTACTTAGTTAGATACTTATAGTATAGATAGACCTTGATGTCAATTCTGTTTGCACTAAACTAAACTAAACGTAATGTATGAGGGAGTTGGCAATATTTTTTGTTCAATCAAATATAATTTAGTTGTAGTATTTGTACAAAAGAATCGATATGATTATTATAATGTTATTTTTGTGGGTACCTTTAGCTTACACAGAGCCCTAAAACTGGGTCCCAGGTAATCTAATAATCTTTGATAATGGTTTCATTTTTCACGGCATGAAAGCAATATTTTATTTATGGTAGGTAGACTATGCCTGGTTTTAAAGCTTCAAGGTGACAATATCTAATGTCTACATACTACTTGTGATATTTTAGCTACCATTTATAAATTATGTTGTTTAAAAAAATTAACTCAATGCAACTCCGCATCAATAGTCTTAAGGGACTCGGGACCCAAGATTGAAGTTGGAACCTCTCGACAACGAGTATGGTCCTCTAAGCATCTGGGTATAGAAGCTATAAACAAACGTGTGTTAATAATAAGTACTTTATAATGTCTGCCATTCGTAATTTTCCTCGCCAAACAAGGCTATTACGAGGAAAACGATTTTCCTTACGTTTTATAAATGTTTATATTTTGTATCCTACTGGTAACCTTAAAAGGGCTTCCGTGGGCTATGTTACCTTCATTTATTTCTAAGCAGGTAATATTCAGCAGGGATTCGACCGTGTGAGAAACACTTAACTGCGCTCCATGACTCGCATTGCAGACGTGGGGGGAAAAGACCGTTCGGCTGAAGTGGGGATGCGCGGGTCATCTAAAAAGAATGGATGACACCTGGTGGGCCAAAATTTGTAACGACTGGATTCCAGATAACGGACACCGCCGCCGTGGTCGACCCAGGAAAAGGTGGTGCGAAGACCTAGACCGCTATCTGGAGGAATGGAGTGATCTGGCAGGAGATAGAGATGAGGAGGAGAATGAACCTTTGCCCAGCAGTGGGACAATATAAGTTAAAAATAAAATTGGGTTCATGAATGGTACAGTAAGTGTTTATACATTAACCGACTGGAATTGCGTATAATACTAACCAAAAGAAACATGTTCCGTTTTGCGGTATTCGACTTTTAGTCACTTAGGTAATATTCCCATAAGTATGTACGTAATAATCTATACAAAACTAAAACTAAACTTTATTTAAAAGCACATAAAATTATTGCCATCTTGCTATAAACATTGCGGGGGTAAGTAAGCCGTCAATACGCTTAGTTTAGTGTAGATAGGTTTGATACATACAGAATTGCCACCCTCTCCTTACTATTGTTTTAGATCTCAGATCTCCTTAGATGCTTAAAAGCCCTCGAGCGAGTAACTCGCTCGAAACCTTATTAGTAAATAAGGTTAACAATATTATTTTGAACCTCTGCTATGAGTTTTCCGCTCGCTTATCGCTACCGTTTAACTAATTATATATTTATATCGACGACACGTACAGCGACTAAGTTACCATACATATATTGTAGTTGACGCCTAGCTAATATGATTGTATGGTAGATCTACTACCCATACCATTGTTGGTATATATCGAGGGGTGAAAGGCAAATTTACTCAAGCTACATTTTTAAACTTTACAGTAGAGCAAACTCATTCCACGAAGAAAAATTCACCGATTCCAAATATGTATGTGTATGATTTAGATTTAAACGAATTACGAATAAAAGAGAGACTATCATCCACAGTACAGCTCAGGATCCTCCGATACTTTGGCTATGTGTCACGGCGACCAGCAGATGCCATAGAGAGAGTTGTTGTCCAGGGCAGGGTCAATGGTAACAGACCTCGCGGACGTAGCCCCATGCGATGGACTGACCAAATTAAAGCGCTGACTAAAACCCCTCTTAATGAATGCGTCCGCCAGACATCGGTTCGGGATCGGTGGAGGAGGACCATCAAATCTATCGTCGATTGCACATGACCACGACTGCTCTGCCAAGAGTACATCGACCAAGAAGAAGATGATTTAATATTTTACCCCTCGATATTATGATACCCATAGTTAGCAGACCACGGCTTGAGTTCTGTTGAAGTTTAATTAGTTATTCGCCTGTCCGTCTGTGCGCTGGGGAGTAGCATAGTTGTTGAGTTGTCTCGCGTAGAGTTATCGCAAACTTGTTGTTTTTATATTATTGAAATGAATGGGGGATGATTCATCGTATTTTTGGTATCGTCTTTGTGATGACATGTTGTTTTGTGACAAAATTATGTTTTGATAGCTATTTATTTATTTATTTAAGAACGACACACCAACAGTATACCTATTAACAATTGGGTAAATAAAATATTAAATAAAAACTGGTCTGATAGGTACACCAATGACAGGCCTGTACAATTTTCACCGACGTGAGACTTAGCTAACCTGAGATAGATTTTTTTGGGTTTTAAGATTTCTACAGTTTTTCATGATGTGAGCAGAAAAAATCTTAATTAGTACTTACTCTAAATATATGTTTTTTGAGTCTTTTGTGTTTCTATATTATAGTTTGTAGAGTTAATAGTTTCAAACATTCGTCATTCCATAAGATGTTTATCTGTCTTTATAATAACTCTATGAATACCTTCAAAATTAAGTATAAAGAGTTCCAAACGAATAGAATAAGTATAACAAAAAGCTTAAAAAAATAATGAGGCTTACAAGATTTTTGTAAACCACTGAAGACTTACTGAAGCTGTAAAAATAACACAATCACTTCTCCTGTAAAAAGGTACCTTCTAATGGATTCAAGATATTTATGGGTTCATTGAACACTATAACTTATATACAAAATATGAAGATATTTTCATATTTTGATCGTGAAAACACTTACATTACATATATGAAGCTTCTTAAAATGCATTTGATATGATTCCACCAAACACCAACATCACAGGATAATTCCAAAGTAGCCATTTTTATTAATGTCAAAACCTCCAGTTTACTTATACTTAGTATAGTACTTACTGGCCGAGGGCGCGTGCACCACTGAAGGCGGTTCCTGGTATAAGCTTGAACGCTCCTGGGGTGATAGCGACACCAAGGTCTCCAGGTTGTCACGCAGAGAGTCGAAGAAAGAGCCCATATCGTTGAGAACACCTGCACCGGATAGATACAAGTCTATTAATTTGAGGGTAAATTTTGACTTTCAATTATAGGCTTTGGTTCTGGGATTTAAAACATAAATAAACTTTTTACAAATGTTAGGAATTTTTGTTATTGGAAATTACAATAGTGCTCTTATTAGACCAAGTTAGATTGCAGATGAAACAAATGAAGCATTACAAACATAAGTTGTTTAATAATACCATTGAATGAGATAATAAAGATGAGGTATCAGAGAAATACCATATAAAAGATGAAACATGCCTTGCTTTCAACTCGTCAATATCTCCTTTTCAAAGGTGAAGTTCAAAGGGAGGTAAAAACAAATAGATTGCGACCCAGCCTACATAAGAAACGGTAAATATGAATATGTCGGAGTGTCAATAGGAGGGTCATACCTTTGGAAGACCTTCGTCATAACTTCGCACAATAAAGAGCGCCTGTTGTCTTACGAATTGATGTTTAGTTGAGAGTTATTGCCGTACTTATATTTTAAGGCGCTTTATCAATAAAATGTTAGCTCAACGGGTAAGTTCCAGCAATCTACCTACGCTATTTTATATCATAGACAATTTGTTTTTTTTTTGTACAACTATATTAACAAGTTCAATTAAAAATATTCAAAAACTCAAATGAGACCCTTGGTTGTTTGAAATCATTGAAAAGCCATAGACCTTTTTTGTGTTCCCTAAACCTCAAATAGCAAAAGGCTATCACTGCAGACGAATAGTGCTATAAAATTAAATCGACAAATAGGTATGGCGTAAAACATCAATAAGCACATAACAAAATTTGCATTGCATAGGTGATACGAACTTACCTGCATCCACATTAGAACAGCCCCTCACTGATTCGAAAAGACATAACTACTTCCCCGACCAAACAATTACGAAATCGCGATATCCTTCGAGGATTTGCTTCCCTTACAGTTATTTCCCGTGTGAGTTTACTCGCTGTTTTTAGGTACACGTAGTACGGTTAGGGTTACCAGCGGCCTTACCAGGACCTCTTATAGTATCGCTGTTTCCCATCGAGCTAGTTTATACTAAGGAGCGGCCCTAAGGAGCCCGAACTGCGGTAAATTTCCGCCATAGTTCGTCTGAGTTTTTCACTTACGTACTTACTTGATCTTAATTCTAAGATGGCGGATCTCATATAAACCATTATTGCCAACCTTCAAAAAAATCACCGCAGAGCATTATAAATAATAAAATAAATAAAATAAAAAGCCTTTTATTTCCCACTAATTTCCTACTTTACATTTTTAGTTACTTATCTAATTTAATTAAGCAGAGCAGAGCACCGCAGAGCATTACGAAGAGTTAAGTTCTCAACTCTATTGCCCACTGTTCATTTTTGACAGATTAACTACTGAGTTAACTGTCAAAACTGAAAGTATTAAAAACAGCTGCAAGACAGGTATTGGTCAGTGGGCAGATGCTCTGACACGGCATGACTTTCAGGCACTGGTACGGACTTTGGTTGGACGTTGAAAAATTTTGTTTAGTAAATTGAAATTCTGATTAGGCAGGTACATATAGAGTAGGAAGCATTGCGATGCAATAGTCAGTCTGCCTGTTTCTCTCGCCGAAGATCAAACATGGGTGTCTTCATTGGATACCGCTGTCAATCCAGCGCCCTTAGCATGAGTGTGTAGTAGACATAAGTTTTATCTATTTCAACTGTCAGATTTGTCGAGAAAATTACGTCACTTCGAGCTTTTTGTACTGGACATGGCTCGGTGTGACGTCATTTTGTCAACGAATCTGACAGCTGGAAGAGATAAAACTTATGCCTACGAGGTCATGCTACACGGCCTGGTTTAGAGGAGTAACAGTGGCGAGATTATGCGGCGGGCTTTGTCCCATAAAAACTCTGTTTATTTAAAAAAATCAGGCGTTGTTTGAACAGCGTGCGGCATGCTAGGTCGGTGTATTCTCTTATTGTGGATATGAAGTTTACATTAATATAACATTTGTGATGATTAGAGAATCTGTTGTACACAAACTACAACTTAAGTATATAAGGCTGGACTTGTATCGAGGGGTGAAAGGCTATTAAACTTAAGCGAAGTTTTTTTAACTTTACATGAGAGCATAATCATTCGACGCAAAAATTAATTTTTAACAAAAAAAAACCGACTTCAAAGAGTTCACCTAGAAATTAATTAAGCCCAAACACCAGGTAATTGCTGTAAATCGTTGAGGAGTTCCCTCGACTGTCTTTCGGCTCAATCATCAGATCGACTCCAGGCCTTCATTAAATAGTAGTGCTTTAAAATACTTAATGAAAACATTAACAAACGCACTAGTCACCACTACGATTTTCGAAGGTTCCCCTCGATTTCTCTGGGATGCCATCATCAGATCCTGCTTTCCTTATCATGGTACTACCCTTGGGATATCTCCTTTCCAACAAAAAATAATCATCAAAATCGGTTCATAAACGACGAAGTTATCCGCGAACAAAAATAAAATAAAAAAAATATACGGTCGAATTGAGAAACCTCCTCCGTTTTTTCGTTGGTTAAAAATAGCTGATTCCAAATATTTCCAAGTATTTAAGCAAGTCAATATCGCCCAAAAAGCCTTGCACCCATCGATATATGAAGATGTAAGCCAGTACGCTTAGTTGAAGGTAATTGTGAGTTTAACGTCTGGTAACCCTATATGTAGTATTCCTGGACATATAGGTACAACACATATGGTGTTCGGTGCGTTCGCACTGCTTGCTTACCGACGCCGACATACGGCGTGACTGCCTTACCGAGCGCCGGGGTCGGCTGCCGTCTCCGGCGGCCCGAGTTCAGTGCCGTGGCTACGGCTGAGCGTTTCGCAGAACTAGACCTAATGGATAAATTATAAAGAAGATTGATTCCATTTGAAAAATATCTACTACTACTACATACTACAGCCCTTTTAACGTCCCACTGCTGGGCACGGGCCTCCCCTCAATGCAAGGGGGATTCGGACCATAGGCCACCACGCTGGCCCAGTGCGTGTTGGCAGACTTCACACATCTATCGAAAACTAGTCAAGTTCCTTCAGACCTCAGGTTTCCTCACAATGTTTTCCTTCACCGTTTCATAGCAAGTGATAATTTCGGATGAAAATGAGATTCGCACATAAATCCCAGAGGTGTGAGCCGGGGTTTGAACCTGCACGCTTCGATTGCACTTCGACCACTCGGCTACCACTGCTACTAAAAATAAAATTATCAAACAAGACATTATTATGGACTGAGAACTAAGAAATCCAAGACTTGGTTTCTAATATGGCCACAGTAGCAATTCATTTGATGACGGCCTAGTGGTTGGAGCGGCTCGCTGCTCACTGCACCAAGTGTTTGCAGATTTGCGGATACGAATTCGATGAGGATAATTAATCTGCGCGTTAACTGCGCAAATGCTTGACCGTCTAAGAAAATTAGAGGAATTGCTCTGTGGTAATTTTTTACACCCCATGTTCTTATGTCTTTCCGAGTTAGAATGATAGTAAGTAGTAGATAGTAAGTAAGATGTTTAAGTCTAGTTAAGTGTTCGTGAATAATTAGGTAAATTATTACCTACGTACTCGTAATTAGGTTAAAATTTGAGTTACCTACTTACTTAAGATCTTTTTATATTGCACCTTGTATAGAATACCTGATCTCATCATCCAAGAAGGTCCTATCATCATCAACATCATGCGTAGATAGTGGACGGGGTCCTAAATCGTTAGGGCCGAGCTCGAGGTCGATGCGAGGGGCCCTGTCCCAGCGGTTATGGGGTCCCTGGCCGATCCATGGCTTCTCCGCGAGCATGCGTAGTAGGTCCAGGCTCTGGACTCGGTAGTCCCTGCTTTGGGCCTGGACCGAGGCACCTGCAGGAATAAATTATTCTAGGATTAGCACATAGGGTAGGCTAAATAGTTACCAATGTATTGGAACATAACCGCATCTCATAAAATCGCATTTAATATAAAGAAGATCGGCACAAGATAAGTAGTTAGTAAACTAAAACCTACTCCAAACCCCTAACTCTATACCCAACATATTGTTTTTCTACAAAACTATTCCAAGTACTCCAAATTAAACGACACACTTGAAAAGATAGGTAACTAAATACATAGGGTAGATGTGATAAGTTAAACATAATAGAGACCGGTTATTTCTTGCCATAGTAATTAGTGTAAAATGTACATAATACATTTAACATACTCTACACTTAAATGTAGTTAATGTAGGTACTCAGAGTATAGCAGTGAGTAACACATCCAAAATGTAATAAAGCCACGTCTATAAACACATTGGCGAGTTATCCCCGAGTGTGAAATAATAAAAAGTAATGATTTCTCCTAATTTGCGCGTAAAAGCATTGCGTCCTGTCTGTCGGGAATACACAAACACTACCTGGGAGTGAAATCTACCGCGCTAGGGCTGCCACCTGAATAACACATCAGTCAAACTAAAATAATAAAGATAACAACAAAACATAACAATACCTTAAAAAAAAAAAACTGCAGTATTTGTGTATCACTAATCTCTCTGCTTCGATTTTTTTAATTGAATTTGATAGTTTGAGCAGTGGGTACCGTCGCGTCGGTAAGAACGCCCGCTTTGAATGTAAGGGGTGCAAGTTCAAATCCTGAGCCTGCACCTCTGTGATAACTTTCAAGTGCGAATGTCATTTTCAATATTGATTACCACTTGCTGAACGGTAAAGGAAAACATTGTGAGGAAACCTGCACGTCTATAAAAAGGCGTATGAATTCCACCAACCCGCACTGGGCTCGCGTGGACTATGACCCAAAAATCTCCCTCGTATTGAGGGAGAATGTGCTCGGTATAATGGCAATAGGATAACTCCCTATTACATGGGACCATTAGGTACACATCGGTGAAGTGTGGGCGCACTGCAGTGCACCTCTGCCTACCCCTTTGCGGAATACAGGCGCGATGATGTATATAATTTATTTATTTTGACTGTGACAGCCCTATTGGCAATATAGTGGATTGGATTTTTAGGTCATTAGTTTTAATTTCATTTGGTATCGGAGGGACAACAGTAGGCACGAGGTCATCCTGAATTCGTAAAAACGCTAAATTGATTGTTTCGTTAATTAGATACCTACCATAGATGGAGGTAGGTACGTATATACATACCTAAGTCATTAACTTATGCATGTATGTAACACTATTGCAAGAGTACATTGTTGCATTCTGCCCCCTTACCACAGTCTTGCAGTAAGTAATGTTTTAATATTACTTATTGCCAGTTACAAAATCTGTCAATAATTTACAGTTTACTATGGAAACAACGATACTTTGAAAACTAACGGTACGGCCCCTGTTACCACGTAACTACTGACATAAATTCGACAGGACCTAAAATGTTGTCATTTGTCTCATGCTAAACTAACATTGGGCTAAAGTTATTACCTAAAGTAGCCAAGGGCGTCATCGCGGGAGGCCGTGAACAAAAGATATAGAAACGAATTGGACGCCCACAAAAAAACTGGCCTATACTAGGATGGAACTGAGAGGAGTCGAGGAAGGGAAGAGAGGCCATTGCCCAACTTTTAACTATTATTTTATACGAGAACAAGTAAGCCTAGCTCCACATAATAAAAAAAAATAAGCTAAGCATTGTCATGTCAGCCAAACTGTGACATGACTTCTGTCACGGATAATTTCACACTGAGTCGCTTTTTAACTTCCGTAATCTATACAAGGGAAGGAAACAACGTTTTTATACCTCACATTTTACCATATCACCGCTGGATTACTTATTAATGGATTAGTTTCAAATCTGAGATGACGCGATGTAAATATATCCTAATTCCTAACTGCTATATAAACCCCTTTTGATGAGTTGAAGTGCATTTTACAACATAGTTTAACATTATATAATAACTATATCAGGCGCTAGCTGCTCACAGTAAACGGAATAGTTACTCCACGTCCTATTGAAAACTACATTTTGTCCAATCTCCTCTGAACTTTATCAATGCAAGCGACACTCGTAACTATTTCAATATTAAAACTATTATATACTGGGTGACATCAACGATTGAGTGGTATATTTGATTGAAACTCAAACATGTTGTTTCGACTTTTATTTCGCCGTTAATTTTATAATTTGTAATACCTCAAAGCTATTGCGAAATTTTCACGTATTGTTTTGTGAATATAAGTAGGCTGCCACTCGTAATGTAGTTTACCCAGTTACTAGGGTAATTTATGTGCCTTAAGGTCACAAAATAAACTTTTATATATGTGGTAAAGTCTGTCTTCATTAAGAATGCACATATTAGCTTTCGTATACTTATCTAAAATAGTATTTCGGACTTCTAACAGAACCTGTATTACAATATAATTAGCGAACTGCTTACGGGCCTAAGCACAAAGCAATTTATAACGACAATTACTTGACTTAACCTTAATAAGTTTGCCTTTAAAATGCTTAAACTTGATTAAAATATTGTTTAAAGTTTGTCAATGCCTTGGCCAGCTTAAAATTCCTAAGCCCCGTTTAGTTGTAATAGTAGCTGAAGTTTTATGATTGACAAATAACATATACCTTCGCGAAGAGGAGCGCGCGACATTTTCTTATGACAATACCAAAACGAACCGTATTAACTGTATTGGTCATAGTCACCCTTGCCTTTACTACTGGTAAAACAGGTAGCTAAGTAATGAACAATAACGGGAAAACTAAAGTACCCATGATCGAAATAACATATAATATACCACAATCAATAAGAATTTAATACCTACGCTAAAGAAGCCGGTAAAAAGGGTGAATCGAAATAACTGGAAGACAAAGGCGCGGGACTGGGAGGTATCGAGTTACAGTTCTTTCATAAAATACTGAAAGTATAGGGATTTTCTTGGAATAAATAAGGAGTCGGTATGCAAACTTTCCCATTCTCATTTTCATCCGAGATTATCACTTGCTATGAAACGGTGAAGGAAAACATCGTGAGGAAACCTGCATGTCTGAGGGAACTTGACAAGTTTTCGATAGATGTGTGAAGTCTGCCAACCCGCACTGGGCAGGGTGGTCGACTATGGCCCGAATCCCCCTCGCATTGAGGGGAGGCCCGTGCCCAGCAGTGGGACATTAAAAGGGCTGTAGTAGTAGTAGTAGATGCACTTATGTTGTACTTATGTTTTATAACCAAGTCTTTTTGTTTTTTATAATGGCATGAGTGGATATACCTGGATGGCTATGAGTGGATGTGCCTTATAAAAACAAACAGAGCCTCTTTTTACACAACAAGACTGGCCATCCGATAATCCCCGCGATCCTGTAAAATTACTATTCCGATAAACTGACAGCTCACGCGAACACTTTCAAACATAACGTTCTCCTACTGCATATCTGGGCATCCGGCTTTACGGTGCAAATAAAGCCTAAAGAAAGTATCACGTTCTAATAGCTGGCAACGTGTACAATACGATACATTTTATTTTGAAGAAGGTCAACCTTGGACCCCCGTCATTCGTAGCTAACAAATCACAACGACACAATCAAATCAATTGGCGTTTGTAAGGCCTGCTGATCGATTGCAACGCGTATTGTTACTACAATATAAATCTACGACTTCGAAACATGAAATAGAGACCATATGTTTGACGTGTAGAAACAGAATCAAAAGTTGTGTTCGACAACGGCTTGGTTAAAACGTAGGTCGCTTGATTGCTCATTAATAAATTTAAAACTGCAATAAAATCTAAATTGTATCAAAAGGGCTATTACAAAATCTCGGATTATTTGGACGATACTCCCAGTGGTAGCCTCGTGGGCAAGAACGCCCGCCTTGAACGTAAGGGGTGCGTAAGTTCAAATCCCAGGCCCGCACCTCTGAGATAATTTTCATGTGCGAATGTCATTTTCAACAAAGATTACAACTTGCTGAACGGTGAAGGAAAACATCGTGAGGAAACCTGCACGTCTATAGAAAGGCGTGTGGAGTTCACCAACCCGCACTGGACCAGCGTGGTGGACTATGGCCCAAATTTCCCTCATATTGAGTGGGAATGTGCCCGGCATAATGGCAATAGGCTCGCCCCCTGTTACATTGGGACCAAAATTCATCGGCGAAGTGTGGGCGCACTACAGTGCACCTCTGCCTACCCCTTCGGGGAATACAGGCGTGATGATGTGATGTGTGTGAATTTGGATGATAAATCAGCTTGGGATTGTTCAGCTCAGGTTCAAAACAAAGATCGTAGTATTGCCCGTCATGACAAAGTGTAGCGTCTGTTGCCTTACCTACTATTTGTTTTTGTAATAAGTTTTGGCGATTACAAAAAAAATATCAGTCCACTGAGTTTCTTGCCGGATCTTCTCAGTTGAGGTCGCGTTTCGATCCGGTGGTAGTATATAAGAAAAAAAAATGTAAACTTGACAATTTGTTATTGCCCCCATAGGCCTATATAGAATAAATGATTTGACTTTGACTTTGATTCACTGCAGCAGGTAATTACGGGTTCGATTCCCGACAGTGGCAAATTTGGGAAATGACCTTTTCGGGATTTGCCCTGATCTGGGTATAACTGGGATCGCCCCAAGTCCATTGCATGGTACCCATAGTACAAGCGTTGCTTGGTTTGGGATCATACGACGAGTATGTATTGACTGGCTTATTTATAACAAAAAAAAAATTGTAAACCAATACATATTTAGAAATCGTCAAACAATAAATTAATAGTAAAAAAACTTTTTAAAAACAAGGTTTCAATTAATTTTCGTGTTCTCCTCAGCAAGCCCTTTCAGTTGATACCCATACTGTGGTACTGCAGAAAAAATAACTATTCCGCCATCTTGGATGATCCGCCATATTGGAATTAGAATGACGTATGTGACGTCATTCTAATTCCAATAAAGCTAGCATGCATTGTCATCCTTAATAGGCGTGTATACCAAATTTCAGCTCAATCGGTTAAAGATAACTGATTTAAAATTCAGTTGCAAGATTCCACCCGGACATACATACATTGCAAGTTAATATAAAGCTTGTAAAAAAAGACTTTACGTGTACCAACCATTCGGAAATAAACCTATGAAAAAGAGTGGGCAGGAAACTTGAAAGTCAATCATTTCTAAAAGGGTTTCATGTTTGTATAAGTTATTTAAAGGTACAATTATGTTTGTGCTCGTTACTCGCTATCGATAACGTAATATAAACCTAATATATGAGCATTACGGGGGTATTTTGACCCATAGTAGCACTGGCGCACTGTGACGCAGTTAATTTCTTTCGACAAGTAATTCCTCGTAAATAAAATGGAGTCTATTTTTGTCACTGTTTGGTATAATCTTTTTTGAAACAATTCTATTATTTTATTGGGATTTGATATAGCTACAAACTCCCAATCAACAGTTATTACATTTGTAACTTATGAGCCTCTGTTGTTAATGTTGATGGTAACCTTTTGTTATCGACCCGGCAACTATTGGTTTCAGATCATATCTAGCTTCGTGAGTTCGAATACAATGTTTCAAAAGATTTACTACGGGATATGGTTTATTATATCTCGATTGGAGTTTGGTTCAGTCGCATATAAGCCTACCATACTACAAAACGGAGATATTGATTTAATATTAATGAATAACTTATTGCGGAGAATTTTGTTTAGGATCATGAAGTTAGGTCAGTCTCTACTATTATCGCTTACTTGGACAAGTCTGTGGGTGAGTAGTTTCACTAACTAATACTACTACTACTACAGCCCTTTTAGCGTCCCACTGCTGGGCACGGGCCTCCCCTCAATGCGAGGGGGATTCGGGCCATAGTCCACCACGCTGGCCCAGTGCGGGTTGGCAGTCTTCACACATCTATCGAGAACTAGTCAAGTTCCCACAAACGTGCAGGTTTCCTCACGATGTTTTCCTTCACCGTTTCATAGCAAGTGATCATCTCGGATGAAAATGAGATTCGCACATAAACCCAGAGGTGCGAGCCGGGGTTTGAACCTGCACACTTTGATTGCAAGGCGTGCGTTCGACCACTCGGCTACCACTGCTAACGGAAACTAAATAATAAAAACGGTTTCACTAAATAAAACTATAAAAATATAGATACATGGGTACATGAAAGGAGGCACTGATTATTGTATGATGTGGTCTTAACGTACAGTATTATAAAAATATATATTATAAATTTAAATGAACCCGTCATCGTTGGTTAAAAATATCGTAAGGTCACATGGACTCAACGGTCTCTATGATCCCATTCTAAGCTAGACCAAGACAAAGCGCGACAAAAATCGTAAGTTAAGTGCAGGGACTTATGAAGCCAAAAATACACTGTTCCATTAGCCATACAAATAACAATAAAGCTTGCAAGCGACGATCTTTTATCAAAGAAAACTATTAGCCTTTGTCATTATTCTAAGCTTTTATCGTAGAGAGCATATTGTATGCATATGACTTCCCGCACACTGGTGCGTCGACCCTCAAAGGTATTTTTCTTTTTGGCTACGCCAAAACGTACTGTATTAACACAAGAAAAAGTTCATTCTGCAACAAAATTACAATGACAGCACGACCGAATTTAAACGCCTGAAGCCGCCGCTTTTATGCCAGAATAGTTTAATCTCTAAGCATATTGACACAGAGTACGTTTTGGTATTAGCAAACATTTCGACGCGCGTGTTTTGACGCCCTAGTGTGGCTTAAAATAATTATGTTGCGTCTCCAGACACGGTAATGATATTATTACCGTGCTTCCGACGACCTTCGAGACGGAGCACTAAGCTTGTAGTGCAGGTTTATTAATTTCCTATCATAAACAGGATATTAAATGCACTTCCTTTAGTGTTATACGCCTAATGAGATTGTAGGATTGGATTAATTTTACCGGATACAACTATGATGTAAGAAAATGATAGAAAATAATTATAATACGGACTACTTAAGTTGGAAACGCGTTCATTATCCTGCCTTCTTCATAACAGTAAGCGCGGTTTGGTCATCAAACAATGAAAACGTGACTATAAGAAAACCCCTCGAATACTGATACAAAAACTGCACACCAAGGGTTAGCTGCGTCCCGCTGATCCCTAAAAATCTCGTAAAACAATATGGCGGCATTAATGTAATTTGTGAAATTGCGGCCTCAAGTGGGCGTTTAAAATAATTGTGGGCAAATCGCGGACACCCCGTTTAAACTCGGCAAAGTGTGGCACAATGACAATTGTATCGGCCTTTAAAGGATATTTAGCTCAGATTAGCTTTAGTAATCAGAACCGTATTATATCTTTACATTCATTTATGAGGTCATACGTGGAAGGCATGTTGTGTATAAATGATGTCAGTTATTTACTCAAAGCCAATGCCTCTAATTATCTGTTCATTTAGCTATACAAAACTTAAAACAGATTGCATGTAACATCGGGAGTGTTGTATTACACAGACCTTGTTAAGACCAGGGAAAATTTCCGTGCGTTCAAACGTTTCTGGCATACCTGGAATCAAGTATAATGCAGCTCACATTGTTAGGTCCAATTAATGTCAAATAGCATCAGTGGTGCCTTCTTTATATCTGTGGCAATTCAGCCAATACAGTTATTTTTGTCTCCCGTTTTGCAATGGTGGGAAGTGGATACATTTTTCTTCCAACTCCTCCTACACCTTTTTAGATTAAATTCGTGCGGGTTCCAATTTAACTTTTCCCCGGGACTCGCCGAGGGTCAAACCTCGGTGTATTCAATGGACACCGCTGTCGATCCTGGCTTACAGGAGTAACAGTGGTGGGAATGTGTGGCGGGCTTAGTCACATAAAAAAAATACAAAACTACCCTTTTATCTGCTTGATACGCTAATACTTAATAAGATACCTGCTCACTTTATTAATAGGGCCAATATGCCTTTCATAAATTCCGTTTATTACACACTATAGAAAGAAACCGGCATATATTGACGTGATAACAGCTACTTTATTGCATTTACCACTAAACAATGTGTAATGTAATAATGGAGCCTTCATAAGCTCAATAGAAGACTGCATCATAAAATAAGAGATTGTAACCTACCTACTGAGCTATTGTCTGGAGTAACTATTGAACCTTTACCAAAAGGAACTAAATGTACATAACCACCCAAATTCTCTGTAATATCATTCTTCAGGATAAAAATATTTTGTAACACCACTATAAATCGTCATTAAAAATTTAAATTATTTTTTATTATTATTAGAAAATTGTTGACTATGAAAATATTTTGTTTTTGAATAAATAACCATATATTATAGTTTAAAAAGAAAATAAAGTTACAATTTAAGAGAAAGTTATTGAATGTTTATTTTTAATTCAACATTCATGAACCTAATTTAATAGCGTACGCGTTTGCTTGGCCCGTCATACATATTAAACATTATAATTATGTAAGTAAGTATACAAAGATTACTAACCCTCGTTTGCGTTCAATTGAATTTTCCGCCTCAAGACTAAGAAAGCCTTGAACTAAAAATACCATTTCCGAGAGTCTATCAGAGGCATTTGGCTCTCGGAAATGGTATTTCTATAATTTTCTTCAGATTTTAATACTAAGTTCTGATTTGGAGGATTTGAGGTGTGTGGGCTGGCAATATTTTTAACCACCGTCTTCCTTTTATACTGTCTATGGGTGTGTCTATGGTCAGTGAGGTGTATTGTATAAATGTTACCGACTCTGTTCCCTTTTTAAGTATTCCAAGGTCGTTTTAATTTTCATTAATTTAATTCGTTTACTGAGGTCTCCTACAGAGCCTTTTTAATTATGACCGCGAAATATAATTGTGCTACTTTCAGGGCTGAAGGTAGTAGGTAAAAGTGTATTTTTATAAAAAAAAATATAGCTGATCCTATTTAGTATTTAGAAAATCGTACGAATCATATGTGGATTTTGTTTTATAAAGGTAGACCTTAGTTTACCAACACGTTATTTTGACGACAAAAGCCCCAAATTGTACAGTCATCAATTCAATTTGCATATATATTGAGATAGTTGTGACCACAGCAGCCGGACAATCCTCGCGAGATGGACATAATCTCTATTCCAGATATGTCGAAACAAAACGTCAAATGGGGAGGAAACGTCATCGTGAGGAAACGTGCACGTCTATAGAGAGGCGTGTGAAGTTCACAAACCTGCACTGGGCCAGGGTGGTGGACTATGGCCCAAAAGGTCTCGTAATGTGAGGGAAATTACTTTGGGAGCAAAATACATCGGCGAAGTATAGGCGCACTGCAGTGCACCTCTGCCTTTCTCTTCGGGGAATACAGGCGTGGTGATGATGTATGTACTTAAACTAAAATATTCGCGTTAAACAAATAATAATGTACAAATTTACAAGATATAAACTTGTGCCAACAACTCGCTGTCACTCGGCTATGTTACCAGAAGGCTGGTAGCATTGCCACGTTGGATAGCATTGCCACGTTGGATGGCAATGCTGATTCTCTGTGCGAGATATGAACCAGCCCTCTGGTCACCGGTTGCATCGACCAGACTTTCGAGTTGATTTGTTGCTATCTTCCTTTATTGAAAAGACTTTACTAAGTACAGGTATCAAATTATTATAGCAAGTTCCCAAAGACAGCTAGGAATATAGGTTCTATGACGGTGTACCTAAGCATCTGTCGTAGGTGCATAAAATTTATCGCGATGTGTCAGAATGAAATGATAACTTTCTCTACTAATCATATTCTTATAAGTTAGGAGAAGATTCGAATTCGATGGAATAATATCGGCTTTTCACAAATAGTTTAAGATATGATCATCTCCATTCTAACGGATTTAAGTGTGATTTAAATCCTATAATCTTAAGACGTCTCGCGGTAGGAATTAGTTTCTGAATTCATAATTAAAGGATTTCAACTGTCAGTTAGTAAAACATGTGTAAGCTTTGTTTTATCTGGGATAGGTACTTAGATATAATCGGAGATTTAAGATTTGATAGTTGGTATTAAAATTATTAGGCTAGCTTATTATAATTTATGTGGTCTATATATATTGTCTTTCAGAAATCAATATGCTGATCTTAATCAGAATTTGATTACTTTTATAAAAACAATACATCAACACGCCTATATTCCCTGACAAGGTAGGTAGAGGTGCACTATATTGTACCAAAAGTTCACCGAAGTATTTTGGCCCGAATTGAACAGGGGGCGAGCTTATTTCCATTATAACGGGCACCACCCTGGCTACCACTGCTACTTTTAACTATGTAACGTATATAGTATACTATTTTGTTTTAAATATCTAATAGTTATCCTGTTTATCAAGCAGCTATACGTTTCGAAAGATATATAACGTCACGCGAATTAGAAGACAGACATCTTATCATGGCAGGAAGATGCCAAAAAATGTTGAAACTACGTCATGGTTGCCGAAAGCTACGAATAGTAAACAAAATCCTTTTCAATTCCAAAATTTAATGGAGAAAAATAGCATTAAGTTATCCACAAATAATAATTTAGTTTGCTCCGTATATGTTTTTATATAAAAAAATATTTTTATATATTTAGGAGTTTATTTTGATCATGTCTACGCATATCACTTTCACTACCAATCATTAGCTACGTAATGTAATATTTGTAGACACTGTAGGTACCTATTACTATTTTTGTTCACTCTGTGATGTTTGTGCCTCGCATTCGCCGTTAAATTACTATTTACTCATAATGTATCTTTTGATTGCGCCCACAAATTGTACGTACATAATTGAAGACATCCAATCTGACTTTGAGGGGTGCTACTGAAAATATAGAGTAAGAATAAGGTCTATAATTCTTTTACTAATTATATACCTACCAACAATATATAAAAGGCAAATTTGTTTGAATAAGCATGGTCTCAATACATAATGTGTGCAAGTATTATTACGGAATTAAAACGAAATTTCATTGTCAATGCGAGTGAATGTTAACGTGCGGTCGCGTGGTTTTTACTATACAGAAATTCCGTCTTTATACCTGTTGACATAGAGTTCGTATTGGTTTTGGTCAACATTTTGCAGCGCGTGTCTTGACGCCCCAGTGTGGGCCAGGCCTAATTCGTTGAAGCGTTATAAAGGGTTTTTAGTACTGCCTGCATCATACTCTACCTGTCAGCAAATAACAGACAGTAACACAGCTCATTTTGGTAAAGGAGCCCTTAGAGATACACGCACGTCAGTCACGGACCGAATAAACCTATTATCCCGTGTATAATGTTAATTATCCCTGGTGTCTTGCATCTTGGCTTCTGATGTAAGGGAATTAAACGTACCCACGTACGTCACTTTGAGGTAAATGGTTAAATTCTCAGTTCTCCAGAGGTTTCAGAGTAGGTAGCAATGAATTACAATAAAGAAGATATTGTGTGTTTATTATATAAAATAAACAAAAAAAAAAAAAACCAGTTACAGTTAATATGGAACTCTAACAAATCCGAGCTTTTATTTTGGGTTCCATTATTATTAAAATATCAAAAGTAAGTAATGTAATTGAAATTAGTAAGTAAGTTTATTAGGTAACGACTATATACTTACATAGACATTAATACTATCATAAAAAATTAAAGAAACGAAGATTATGTTACAAGCACAACCAAATTCACAGTAGTCACTACCTGTAGCTCTACAATGATTTTTAAAGTGCTTATACGATTTTTTTATGCTCGTTTACCCCCAGCATCTGTGTAAAATATGTTTCATGGAAAATCGGCCACACATCAACCTAAACCCTTGATTGATTTATAGAAAGTTACATACTATTTTCGTAATTGCTTAACTTAGACGCCGTCAACAAGCAAGTACTATATATATCTACCAAAAAAGTTAAGTCAGCGCGTAGATATATTATCACTATTAAAGTTAGCAAATTAAAGGACACCTTTTATATATAAATAAGTGTTTTGCGACACTCACAGAATACAAGAAATAAGTATAATAGATGTCTCTGCTTGGAAGCGAGTCAAGTTTTTTAGCATTAGGGCCTGCTGTCTGCCCAACTGACCGGTTTACAGCCTATAAATATGCTTTTAAGAAGACTAAATGTGTTGGTTTGGTCAGTGAGTACTGGGCTTTATGATAGCACATAAAACATTATGTAATATTTGCTAATACACAACTGTTGCTTAGTCCGTCTGTCTCGCTTTTGAAAAACCCTATTTGACAATATCAAATTACGTCCCTTCAAACCAGGTGGCAAACTGTAACATTTATCTCTCATGGTTTTCAGAATGGCAGATTTAAAGTTCAGACCATTAATAAAACACCGATTACCTAAACAGGTGGACTAATTTATAAACACTTTTTTCTTTAAATGAAAATAAACTCAACTACAAGCTTCAGACCTAATTGGTAGTAGGACAGGACAAATGCAGGCAAACACCTTGTAAAAACACACATAAGACATAGAATAAATTATGCTGACATTTTTAAACCCGAATATTGTTTTCGGGTCCAAATCATTTACCGACTATTTCTTATATAAATCATTTTGAACGCAAATGTGTAAAGTGCAATGCTGAAAATGATTTTCCTTACCGAAATGTTATTTGGAAACTATAACTTAGATCTGTAGACACAAATGAAATTGGTTATGTTGGTACGATGTAGGGATATTTATTTTTGTTTAGGTCATCATGAATAAAAATATCACAACGTATTCGTAGGCGTAAAAACAAAGCAAACCCTAATTATGAATTCGTCTCATTAGACTGGCTTTCTTTACAAAAAGTTTTGTAATGTCCTTTTGCGTAGGACCCCATTTTATTTTGTTTCTAAAGAAATTCGGAACTTTATCAAGCCATAAAATAATCATGCTAAGTTTTATTCTATTCAGTTCAAACGTTTTATGGTATTTAATTATACCTCACTGAGCATAGACTTCAGTTTTTAAGATAGACTCACTCAGTATAGTTATGAGATTTCATACTTTCTTGTAAAAATAGGTACCCATTTTTATCTAAGAGTAATACGTTTTTACCTTTACATCGCATGAGAAGGAGTTTAGTTCGTTATAATGTGTGCACTCTTTTGCTTAAAATCTGTCTATCTCCATAATTTTATATGGATTCATGAAAATTCTTTCGCCATGTCTTATTAAAAATCTCAAGAGCTAGAATAAGCGTATAGGGTTGCACGAGGGCTCTTAAACACGACGCCTGACATTCTGACGGAATTTAATTCGTTTTATTTTTGTTTGTATAAGTAGTGCAATATCTATTTAGGTACTACCGATAAGCCGTAACGTAGAGACCTAAAGCCAAAATTTATGATTGAATTACCTTAGTATTGAACTTATTATATGTTTAAATTTGAATTTGTTTAACAGTAAAAGACGAGAGTAAAGACTATATTTGTATTTAATATTAGACTGCCGTGAGGATAATTCTTCTCTAGTATTGTGGCAAAGGTGCTGTCTGCTCTCAAGGCATTGCTGTTCCTGAGAATGCATTACTCGCAATTATCATTTTGAAAAGAGTAACCATTACCGGCTCTTCTCAGTGGAAGCAGCATTCCGAACTGGTGGTAGAATCTGACTATTTGTAAGTGCTTTTTGGCCTACACGAATAAAAAAAAAATTGATTTTGATTTTGAGTTTAAATTCAGTTTTTTTTCGGTTTTTTTTAGAATTAGGAACATTTAGAAGGTCCTTTTTGAGAGAGTTAAGCGGAGTATCTACTAAAGTATAAAGTAACCCATGAATGATAATTAAAAGTCATGAAATACAATACTCCTTCCAAAGTTATCACCGCCCCTATTATATTCCAAGTTATTAAAGTAAATCTATCAAGAGATCGATCTCAAAGGAAGCCAGCTTAGTCCCTTGTGAGATGCAACCCACCTTGAAAATACTTTGAGTTAGTAGGTATATTCTGTGCACGGGTTATGTCTGACAACCGAAGTGGGTACCTAAGTACTTACATATCTTTCATATAAACTTAAGTAAGTACTTATTATATTAGAAATCAACTCCTAAGTAAGTAATGTACCTGGACTTATAACACAACACTACGAATAATATTGGCATTCAATCAACAGGTGGTTTCAAGTTGGAATAAAGTTCCATAAGGCTATTGTACTCACAGGCGCGTCAAAAAGAGCGCGACCTATTTTTTTGTCGGCATGTATTTAGGTACTCATATTATTACTATAGCCCTTTTAACGTCCCACTGCTGGGCACGGGCCTCCCCTCAATGCGAGGGGGTTCAGGCCATAGTCCACCACGCTGGCCCAGTGCGGGTTGGCTTCACACATCTATCGAGAACTAGACAAGTTCCCTCAGACGTGCAGGTTTCCTCAAGACGCTTTCCTTCACCGTTTCATAGCAAGTGATAATCTCGGATGAAAATGAGATTCGCATATAAATCCCACAGGTGCGAGCCGGGGTTTGAACCTGCACACTTTGATTTGCAAGACGTGCGTTCGACCGCTCGGCTACCACTGCTATTAGGTACTCACTAGGTACTCATAGAAGAAGCAAATTTTTCATTGAAAATTTGATGCGTGGGCGCTTAGATTCTAATGTATTCATTCAATCGTTGTCTATTGTTTTTCGACGGCTCGGGCTAGTGATTCAAACGAAGGTCACTTGGCTCACTGCCCCAGATGGTTGTGGGTTCGATTCCCACTAGGGGCAAATTTCGGAAATTACCTTTTCTAAATTGTCCCTGATCTGGGTATAACTGTGTATAACCCCGGTCCATTGTATGAAGCTTTGCTTAGTTTGGGACCATACGACCAGTATGTTGTCTGGCGATATGGCAGAGTACATGTTCAATAGGGTCTAAATTCGCCCGTTTCAGTGAGTACCTGGAATAAAAGTTTCTTATGTACCTACTTACAAGTAATATTTGAATGGAAACATTGTGTTTATGTTGCTACGTATTGCGTGCGCAGTTGTTGATTGATTGATAGTACTATAATTACCTTGATTAACGAATACGACATGGGTATTAAAAAGAGCAAAGAGTTTGATACAAATAGAGTAGGAGTAATGTCATCTATTGTAATATGATTCAAAATGGGTTAACTGAATACCTATGTATTCCACAATAAATTATTGATTGATTGATTAAACAATCTATATCTATAGGTACTAATATTATAAAGAGGAAAGATTTGTATTTTTGTATATAACGAATAAACTTAAAAACTACTGGATCGATTTCAAAAAATTTTATATTTAGAAAGCTTCATTAACTATGAGTAACATATTTCTCTATTTTCCTAAAATGTTTATAAAATAATGTCCACCCGAAGCCGGGACCCTATTACCAAGACTCCGCTGTCCGTCCGTCTGTCACCAGGCTGTATCTCATGAACCGTGATAGCTAAACGGTTGAAATTTTCACAGATGATATATTTCTGTTGCCGCTATAACAACAAATACTAAAAAAACAGAATAAAATTAATATTTAAGGGGGCTGCCATACAACAGGCACGAAAATTTTTCGCCGTATTCATAGATAATGGTTCCCCTTCGTGCGCCAGTCCGACTCGCACTTGGCCGGTTTATTTATATTTGCATTTATATAAAACTAGCACCTACCCGCGACTTCGTCCGCGCAGATTTCGGTTATATTATAGCCTATGTGTTATTCTGATCTATATAAAATAATACTGTAAAGTTTCATCAAAATCCGTTCAATAATGCGTGAACAAACATCCATATATAATCACAAACTTTCACGTTTATAATATTATTATGATATTGTTTTCTTATATTTACGCGAATACTATACATTGAAATAAAACTATTTTACGGATTTTTAGTTGCTGTAAAGCAGCCGAAACGTCGGGAAAGTAAAATAGTAAATAAACGCGATAAAATCCGTAAAATAGTTTTATTTCAATATATTATTATGATGTTAGAATTAAGCATGTAAAGGAATTCGCGTTGGTTGTAGGCGTTTCTCTCGCCTAAAAAGATAAAACGCAATGTAATTAACAAACCCACTTAATTAGCCTTATTCGTAAATAAATAAACAGGCTTACCTATAGACCTTCCCCACGCATTTCTCCGAATTGGAATTTAACTAGGTATTTATACGGTTAGGTTGAGTGTATTAATTAGTTAATACGACTGCGATAATCATTAACTCACCTACCTTTTTTCAGAATGCATTATCTACCTAGTATTTTGATTCACTGCTTCATGTTAGTGATGTGCCGGATATCCGTATCCGGAACCATGTCCGTTACTATTTCGGCCGATCTTTTACCTTAATAATTTTCAAGACATATATACTATTATAGGTGATTAGGTAGCAATGAAAAACTATTAATCTCCATTTATTTATTTTTTCTTAAAGTCAAATATTTGGCACCTTTATATTGCAAGTATTATACTAGTGAGTTACCATACCAATATTACATAGCTCAAAGGTACTAAATCAACTATCTTTATAATGAGATCAATGACAAATATTTGTGAGAAGCTTATTAAACATTTATTATAGGAACTTTTTAATAAATATTAATTAAAATATCTTTATGATGAGATCCATTGAGTTTAAATCTTTGTGGTACGCTTAATAAAGTGATACAATATTTAAATATTGCAGAAAGTTACAAGATCACTTTTATAATGAGAAAATCCTTACCTAAATCTAATAGATCCGTGTTCGTATCCGCGGATCTTGACACCAAATATCCTTATTCGGATCCGTATCCGCGGATATACATTTTTATCGATCTGGCACATCACTACTTCAAATATTCTTCTGTGGGTATTCGTATTTTCTATTGCAGTCATGTTATAAGATACGGTACACCTAAGAACGAATCAAAATATAATAGCGCCTCCATCGATAGCAAAAAAATATGTGCATCAGAAGTCCGAAATAAAATTTCATTATAAATTTCTACTTGATACCTTCACGCGTTTCTGAGAATAAGGGTCTTGACAAACAGGCAGACACATAGACAGACAGACAGACAACAAAGTGATCCTCTAAGCCTTAGAAGATCACTTTGTTGTTCTATGACAGGAAACTGAAAACGGAACCCTTAGAGTCTAAGGGTTCCGTTTTCAGTTTACTGTCTTAGGATTCTCGCGGGGGTGACGCCATGGTGTGTAACCAACCAATATAACATCGGCGATGGGACTCGGCCCACTGAAATATTTTAAGAAAATTGCGTGGACTATCTATGGTTTCAATATTTACGCGAAAAAGGAACGTATTTTTCGTCTTTTTGTATTACACTATGGTATATTACTTTATTGCCTCAATCTTTTAGCGTCGTATAATAAAATTACGTAGATCCTGAGCGTAGATCCTATAGGGTCGTCTAGTGGTTTGAGTGTCGGCCGCTCGGCTTGAACGTGAGGGGTGCAAGTTTAAATCCCAATGTCCAATGTCATTTTCAACAATAATAACCACTTGCTGAACGTTGAAAGAAACATCGTGAGGAAACCTGCACGTCCATAGAAAGACGTGCGAAGTTCACCAACTCGCAATAGGCCAGTGTGGTGGAATGTTGGCCCAAATCTCCCTCGTATTGAGGGGGAATGTGCCCGATATAATGGCAATAAGCTCGCCCTACATTAGGACCAAAATATATCGGCGAAGTGTGGGCGCACTGCAGTGGACCTCTGCCTACCCCTTCGGGGAATACAGGCGTCATGATGTATTTATATTTATTTTTTAAGTTAAGGCGTTACCTAGTTCTGCTGAAAACGGGTAGTACAATTAGGAATTACTTACCGCATCGCTGCATATGAAGTTCCACTCATAAGAACAAACGTAGGTAAAAGAAATTATATACTTGCTTAGGTTACGCGTGGAAAAACCAGTATCATATTGTTTTTATAAAGATGTAAGGGAAAACGAAAAAACCTTATTAAGCTTCACTTTGTAAATAGAAATTTAAATGGTTTTGTCCAGATAATTTCATTTGCGGTTAATTGAAAAGAAGTATCTTGCTGCCTACGCAAGCACATATCAAGGTATTAGGTATATCCAGTGTCTACCTAGGTACCTATTTTTACAGCAGTAAATCAATTAGTTACTTGCTTAGTTGATTCAAAATAAAACAAAAGATTTGAAATAAAAATTGAAAATGGAACGGCATCTTTTTTTTCTCGAGAGTTACCAAAAAGTTTAGTTTCACAGAGTGGTTTTGGTTTCTTATTACATTCCTTTTTTATTGAAATAAAAACAATTAAATGACACATTTTTAAAACGATGAAATAGGCATAGACATACCTATTTATTTTCTTTTCACGAATATAATATATTGAGTAAGTAGAAATTCCATCAAAATTACGTCGTCATGTTTAGCGACAGGAATTTTTTTTGAAAATTAAAATATAGTGGAAAATGATGAGGTATGGCTGCACCCGCAATTAACTGGTATTTTGCATGTGTCAAGTAATTTATAGAATTAAGAAATTGAATGAATACACATATAAAATAAAATAGGTTACGAAGGTGAAAAAGATGAAAAAATAAATGAACATTATCAGAATTGGCAGTATGGATAAACTCCTTCGCCTGTCCTATTGGACTAATTAAACTACTACTCTTTTTGACAGGTTCCCGCGAAATATATATTTTTTAATTATTAAACATAGACAATGATTTTTTTGTCACGAATGGAAGCAAATATATTAAGATCGTAACTAACCGGCCAGCAGCAGCGCAAGCACGGCGGTCGTGCGGGCTGCTTGTGCTCTCATGGTTGCGTGCGGAATGCCGCGGACGGTGAGAGCTCCCGCCTTATAACATTAGGGGTGAACCGCCCTTGCTGAGCGGCGACCTACTACGTAACGTGGCGCGTTTAAACAAACAGCGAAGTCTGTTGAAGAGGAATTTTACTTTTAAATGGTAACTACACATTTCACCTTAAAATTGAATTTTCCGCAGTCCGTGAGTGTCATTTTAAGGTTTCTGTCGGGAAAATAAAAATGTAACGCGATTTGTATTGATAAACGAATATTATATCAATATTGCACTATTTCAAGGAGTAGGTAACCTTTGCATATTTCAGCAATAGTAGGTATAGGTTTGTACTGAAATAGTTATTTAAAAAATAGTTATTATTAGTTATTTAATTTTTTTTACTAATTTTCCAAGTTGAACTTCATTTGTGTTTAATGTTTACTTTAAAATGTTTCAAGATTTGCGGAATTATAATACTTACACAATTTTCTTTTTACGCAAATAGGTAGTGAATTGTTGTTATTGGGTAATAGTTAGGGTAAAATCTCAACCAAATGCGGTAAATCGCATAAGCTAGCAATAGTGCGCTCGGGGTTATACGATGATGTAATAAATCGAGCTATATTTAGTCTGATACCTAAATACCTACCTAGGTCTCAGGCCTCTAATAAATACTAACTATGTGTTCCTCAAAAGTACAGTGGTTTACTTAATTTTAATGTAAGTACTTCACTGTAATGATTTCTAATATTTTAAAATAAGTAAAACAACAAATACCTACAAACGAACGAACAATACCACCGTGTAAAGATCCGTAACAGGCATTGGAAGCTTAAGCAATAAGTACAAAATTGTTACTTTAGATTTTTTTTTTTAAGTTTTAAGGACCAAATATCTATGTTATTCAAATAATATCGTTAAATAATGTATTTTGTGGTAGAAGTGGATAACACCACTGAAAAGCCCATCAAAAATGCACTACAGACTAATAAAACGATTTTTTTATTTTTTGGGTACTATCTATTTAATATCTATTTTATTTATAGGTATCCTCGAAATATTGTTATAGGAAAAACAATTGAAAACGTCCCTTAGCAAAATGGAGAGTTCTTTACGATTTTGGGATATTTTATTCAGTTGCTGTAAACGCAGCAGTTTACGTCCTATGCCGTTATCGCCCACAGATAGTGCGAAAACAAAACGCAAGTGACCTTTATTTATGACTAATAATCGCCATTTTTTAAACATTTGTGATATATTACGCGCATATCGGTTTCGAGTTTAATGGCGAAATGAAATTTATGTAAAATCTATGGCGTATTTCTATCTCGGTCATTTAATTAAAAGTGTTATAGGTAAGTATTCACATAAATAAATACTTACACACATTATTAATCAAGTTTATTATTATTATATTTATGTTATTTGACTACATTTTATTTTACTTACTATATTTTTGTAGATTACTGTTGCATTGCAATTGAACCAAGATATGCCAAAATGTGCCAATACACTTATGGGTACGATGTTGTTTGGTTCATTTTGAGATAACTGGGTCCAATTATCCAAATGATACTTTGAAGCATATATATACGGAAGTGTGACCAAAAATTGGTCCATATTTTGACTCATTGATTGCTATTGCTGTGCATCTTATAAATCTTGACTTATACAATCTGACGAATCACACAAAATTGGACAAAATTTACGATTTATTTTATTTACCAAGATTGTTCTGATCTGCACTGTATTAGATATATTACAATATACCATTAGAGACAATAATTTAGGAAATCAGCTATATTATGTCGGTCCTGAATAGTACAATCCCCCATTTATTGATGTAAATTAAAATAATTTTGTAAGCAAAATGGTCAAGCTTAAAATACTTGTATCTATGGCCATAAATTATAGGTATCAATTTTTAAGTAATAATGAAAACATCAACAATAAAACCTCGATAGCGCGGATATTTATACCTAATTGACATGTCATACATACAATGACAATCTACGCTCAAGCGCGGTCTCGACCACACTTGGGTGATTACAGATCCAATCACTGCTTGAGTTCGTTTCACGAACTGAGTAACTCAGCTGAACTGTGTTTGATAAATCTATGCTTGAGGGACGTTCTAAAATTAAAACGTGACACAAAACTAGTTTTAAACAAAGATCAATGCTTAAGTTTCCTTCTGTAAAACGGACCTAAATCGTTGGTTCGTCGCCTAGCGTTGGTGATCCATTAGCGTAGGTACCAAACAGTCATCTCTCACCATTGGCGAAGTCATGGCGGTTTTTTGCACCATTTCAAGCAATTTCAAGCATGCACAAACTTCCACAAAGAGCCAGCGAGCAAGTCCGCCGCTTTTTAAGTCCGCAGACTTTTAAGTGCTCCATTGGCGGTTTAGACCTTTGGCTCGCGAGTTCGTTGGCAAATCGGCGGTCTTACTCGCAAATGGATCACCCCCTTAATAAATAAATAAATATCGCCATACATACAACACATACTCATCGTATGATCGCAAACTAAGCAAAGCTAGTAACCAACCACAAGGCCATGCCGTCGTCTTTTTCCCATAATTCCATATATTTCACAGCATCGCCGCTCTTCGCGGTAACGTGTAATTTTATCCGCCAAATTTTAAAAAAACAAACGATGGGGTTAAGGATCCTCCATCTTTTTCACCTTCATTACCCATTTGTATTTGTAATGTGTATTTATTAACACTGTCCTTGCTATTAATTAATTGACAAGTGCAGAATACCCGCAAGAGTTGCAGGTGCAGCCATATCTAATCTTATTCCATTAAATTTCATTCATTTCGTAAAATAAGAAAAACATTCGATTACTTGTTCCTTATTCACGACGGCTTGGTCAAGTGCAGGGGTCACCAATTAGTTTCGCTCGGGGTCCGTTTTAAGAAATGAAATGACCATCGCAGTCCGCACATCATTTTAAAGAAAAAACCGACAAAGTGCGAGTCGGACTCGCGCACGAAGGGTTCCGTACCATTATTTACAAAAACGGCAAAAAATCACGTTTGTACAACAAACGAGCCCCCATAAAAATGGGAGCCCCCATAAATATTTATTTTATTCTGTTTTAGTATTTCTTGTTATGGCGGCAACAGAAATACATCATCAGTGAAAATTTAAACTCTGTAACTATCACGGTTCATGCGATACAGCCTGGTGACAGACGGACGGTCTTAGTAATAGGGTTCCCATTTTACCCTCTGGGTACGGAACCCTAAAAATGGAGATGATGTCGATCTCACGAGAATTGGGGCAATTCTGCAATGCAGGGCTCAAGTGCAAAAAGTTTTCACAACGAAATATAGCTTATTGAAATGATTACGAATTAACCATGTAGGCAACACATAGATCAAAGTAAAATGGTAATTGTAACGTTTTTAAAGATCCTTCTATGATTTAAAGTGTAGTAAGCAAATCTCTTGCATATTTCATGCCTGTGAGTCACAAAAAATAGCTCCAAGTAGGTACTTTCGGTATACAATGCTATTATTAGTGACAAGTGGGCATGACAAAATAATTGTCTCTCGTAACATTTCTCGCGTGACGCGTGGATGCCATGATCGGTCGATTATAATGTCACACGCCTACTCAGACCGATCTTTTCGAGATAATTGTCGTATAATAACACCGAATCTAGACCACACTTGCGTACCTACGCTCGAGCGCCCGTTACGCTTTATTTCATGAGCCCTGCCCCCACTGACGCATGGAAACGCTCGCCACCCATTTATTGATATTAAGTCATAGAAGAAGGACATCAACGAAACAAATTCCTCTTCTTTTTTACGAAATGAATGTAATGATTGAATAAGAATGAGGAAAGGCTGCAGCTGCGGTAAACGGATATTCGCTTATTGTCAAGTAATTTGTAAGTGCCCCTATTGGCTTATACGGAATAAATGATTTGACTTTGAAACAAATAATAATAATAGTAAGGACAAATTAAAAAAAAATACATTAAAAAATGAATATGAATTAGATGGTGGATATAACTATAATTTTCTGTAGGAATAACAACTAGAAAATGACACTGCCGTTTGCGGTATGTCGCTAGACAAAACCGTTGTCAAACTTATCTAAATTTAACTCCATTTGAACTTCTGTAGGCGTAATGACTAAGTTCGTAGGAAACTGCTTACGTAGCGTTGCATTGTGCCGCTGTCCACCTCCGAGGATAAACTAATTAGCTTAAGACCTATACGCGATCCCGAGAGATCAACCTCTTGTTAACGGTCCAGACAGACGCAGAAAAGAGTACCGGTGTATAAATACACATCACCAGACAACATATACTCATCGTACTATCCCAAACTAAGCAAAGCTTGTACTATGGGTACCATACAAAGGACTGGGGGCGGTCCTAGTTATACCCAGACCAGTAAGAATTCCGAAATGGGTATTCCCCAAACTTGCTGCTGACCGGCCTACGCTTAAACATCTACGCCAAGCCGTCGTCGTCAGAAATAATATCACTACATAGTATAAAACAAAGTCGCTTCCCGCTGTCTGTCTGTCCCTATGTATGCTTAAATCTTTAAAACTATGAAACGAATTTTGATGCGGTTTTTAATAGATAGTGTGATTCAAGAGGAAGGTTTTGTATACATTGGCTAAAATATAATGTGTTTGTTGGAGGTGTCGAAAAAAAATAAGCCGTCTGGGAGCTTTCAACGAAAACGCTGCCTAAACCATTTGAGATATAACAAAATGATGTATGGTCGAATTGTGTATCTTATACAAGTCTACAGAAAAATCTGCGATGGCATATGTCTACCTATCTCTTAAGGATAACATACCTACTATATCCATTTAAATAGTACTTTAAAAAATTGGCAATTATAAAGTGGTCATTGGAAAGCTATTATAAAGCTATCCCTGGAATAGGTTCCCATGGGGTGCGGGAACGGGATACAAATTTCATGATTACTTTTGGTCCCGATAAGCGGTACCTATTAGGTAATATGTAGATACTTAGTGAAGGTAGGCTAAACCTTACTATTATAGTTTCGGAGTTCCAGACATTTGACCCGACTTTAAACCCGTAATTATCGGACAGTCGACTTTACCGTGCGAATACAATTCCATCCGGCTCTGCAACGTGTAGGCGAATTTTCCTTATAAAAATTCAATTTAGCGAGTGATACGTGCATATTTAATACGAGTGTAAATAATGTGACAAAAATTGTTTTAGCTACTTACGTTAACACCTAGTTACTTTCCCTTCCACGGTTTCCTTCATAATTAAGTATGAAAATACAATTTTTCAATGTAGGTACCTAATATAAAAACTACACGACATTGTCTTTGTATTCTGGTCCGAGCGTAGGCTGCATGGCTCGGTTGCGTACATAATTCCCGAAAGCCTCCGGTAAAGCTGTAAAGGCCACTTCACGGCCAACAGCGTGGTCCTCTCAAAAAAAATCGGAAATGGTATTTTCTGAGTTGTAACTAGGATCGCCCCCACTCCATTGCATAGTACACATATTACAAGCGATGCTACTTTTGGGGTCATACCTACTAATATCAATATTTCGACGCTTGAACAGCAATCCTTATTAAGCGACAAAAATTCGTAAAATGAATTGAAATAAAACTATTTTACGGATTTTATCGCGTTTATTTACTATTTTATTTTCCCCGCGCGAGTCATTGTTGTCTGTGGTACACGGGTGCGTTCCGATACCATGTTTTGAAAGATTTTTGACATTTGTTTTGGTGATTAATTTCTCATATTTTATAATGTGTTTATTTTTTTGAACGGCCAGATTTTTCTGCGTTGTTTGGTAATATATTAACTAATTTTACGATTTTTTTTTGGCTTAGTAAGGAACGCCTTTCAAGCGTCGATTTATTTTACATCTGTTATGTAGTTAGTTAGGCATGTAATATAATTAGCTGTAGTTAAATAAGATTACCTATCTATCTGTTATCTACAAGTACCGAAACCAATCGGTTGATAGGTAACTAGGTAACTATTTATCTATCTTCAATTACCAACGTAGCGTTAGCTACATACCTACCCTAAATCTTTTTCTTTTACGAAATTGATTAGAGGATGAAATTTAATGGATTAAGTTGAGAAATGGCTTCACCTACGCTTAGCGGGTATTTTACCTGACCAGTATCGAATAATTAATATTCAATAGTTGTGTGGCCAGTGGTGTTTTTCCTGATTTAATGAAACACAGTAAAGTGGTTCCTTTATTCAAATCGGGTAGTACTACAGACCCATCAAATTTTCGACCTATTTCGATACTACCTACTTTGAGTAAAGTTTTTGAAAAAATCATACTGAACCAGTTATTACGTCATTTCAATGACAATACGATTCTTCATAAAAATCAGTATGGTTTCACAAGAAATCGCTCTACTGTAGACGCTGGTATTGAGTTAATTAAAAATGTTTTCAGTGCCTGGGAGAATTCGCAGGATGCTTTGGGTGTATTTTGCGACTTGTCCAAGGCCTTCGACTGCGTCCACCATAAAATACTCATCAGGAAATTACACCACTATGGTATTAGGGACATGGCTCTCAATCTTTTGACTTCCTATTTAAACAATAGAATTCAGAAGGTTGATATTAATGGTAAGATATCGCCCGGTTCTATAGTCTCGATGGGCGTTCCACAGGGTTCGATACTAGGACCATTCTTGTTTTTAGTTTATATTAATGACTTACCCTTCTACGTGGGTAATCATCACGAGATTGTGTTGTTTGCAGATGATACTTCGCTATTATTTAAAATTAAACGACAGCTTTTGCTTTATGACGATGTAAACAACGCTCTTGCTAAAGTTGTTGATTGGTTCAATAAGAACAACCTGCTTTTGAACGAGCAAAAAACTAAATGCATAAAGTTCTCGACACCAAACGTGCGAGAAATAGGGACCAGTCTTCAACTAAATGGAACGGGGTTGGACCCTGTGGAGTCAACTGTCTTTTTAGGTATCACAATAGATTCCAAATTACAATGGGGTCCCCACATTAAAAAATTGTCGGGTAGGCTCAGTTCGGCGGCTTTTGCTGTTAAAAGAATTAGATTCTTAACTGATGTGGAAACAGCTAGAATAGTTTATTTCAGTTATTTCCATAGCGTTATGTCTTATGGCATATTGCTCTGGGGATGCTCTGTTGACCTTAATTCTATTTTCGTACTACAGAAGAGGGCCATACGAGCCATTTACAACCTGGCTCCGAGAGATTCCCTTAGAGAAAAGTTTAAGGAGATAAATATTCTAACTGTCATATCCCAATTCATATTTGAAAATTTAATGTATGTTAAGAAAAATATAAGCAATTTTGAAAAAAGGAGTGATGTTCACTCATTAAATACACGGAATAAGCATATGCTATCCGTACACGTTACTCGTCTCCACAGAATAAATAACTCTTTCATGGGGCAAAGTATACGCTTTTTCAATAAACTTCCAAAAGAAATCAGAGATTTGCCCATTAATAAATTTAAAACTGCAATAAAATGGAAATTGTATCAAAAGGGCTATTACAAAATCTCGGATTATTTGGAAGATAAATCAGCTTGGGATTGTACAGCTCAGGTTCAAATCAAAAATAAAAATATTGCCCGTCATGTCAAAGTGTAGCGTGTGTTGCCTTACTAACGTATTATTATCTTATCTTTATTATTAAAAACAGCTCTAAGGCAACACACTGGAGCTATATGTACCTATTTGTAATAAGTTTTGGCGATTTAAAAAATGATCAGCCCACTGAGTTTCTTGCCGGATCTTCTCAGTTGAGGTCGCGTTCCGATCCGGTGGTAGCATAGTAGAATATAAGAAAAAAAATGTAAACTTGACAATTTGTAAGTGCCCCCATAGGCCTATACAGAATAAATGATTTGACTTTGACTTTGATTAAGAGCATGCAGACATTTTATAGTTACACATTATAAATAAGTAGTTCCTATTCAATATAATTATAAATTACCTATTTAGCCTATATACTTTACTATATACTTTGTCATTTAAGTCTTTGTTTTATTATAGCTTTGCTTTTATTTTTAAATTGCTTATTAGGCACTCAATAGTCCGTCTGTTCTGCTCTGTATTATTTATGTATTTCAAGGGAAACCTATTATTAGCCTTACTTTATGTTAAGATTTCTTAGGTTCAGTTCTCTTTGATACGCTGTTGGTTTTCTTAATAAAATAAATAAATAAATAAGTACTGATATACTGAACAATAATACCTACTGTAAAGTTTCATCTATCCGTTTAGTACTTTTTGCATAAAAAATTAACAAACATCCATCCATCCTTACAAATTTCCACATTTATAATATTAGTAGGATTAGATGTGTACTGAAGGTGACAGACAACGCTGGCGGTTGACCCTACCCTAAATCAAATGCAAATGATACTTTAAATTTCCATTCGAATCGTGTCTAGATGTCAGATGGCTATCTGTTACAAATAATTATCTAATTGCCACCCCTATTTACAACGAATTGTTTCGCGTTCTGGAAACCACAGTTACGTCATGGTTACTCGGAATTAATAGTATCACAGGTACCGATAGATTAGCCAATCGAAACGTTCGCATTGGGAATTAAGTCGATAGCCTGTTGCGCGACTTGCACCATAGAGTTAAATCCTTACTTGAAAAAAGCAACCATGGAGTTTCTTGCCCATTCTCCTCCATAGGAAATGCATTGCGAATGGGTGGTAGAGCTTCTATTTTTATTATTTATTGACGATTCATAGGTGCCTGTATTGGTTTATATGAATAAAAAATATTCTGAATCTGATTTTGAAAGAAGACATTAGAGTGGTTAAGTCAGTGGTACCGGTCCCCTCATGGTTGTGAAGTTGCTATGACTTCATTTTTAAGGCCTCAAAACAATATATCGACGCTTGAAAGGCAATCCATCCTAAGCGACAAAAAATCGTCAAATGAGATACTCGTACTTATACCAAACGACGCAGAAAAATCGAACTCATTTTACGATTTTTTGTCGCTAAGGATTGCCTTTCTACCGTCGATATGTTATCAATGGTAGATTAAATATGACCAGGGGCCCGATTTTCACTTGATAGACAACTATTTCTATACGAGATATGTCGAAACAAAACGTCAAATTGGTCTTATTTTTTCGTTTTTTTTTCGACATTATCTCGAATAGAGATAATGTCTATCAAGCGAAAATTGGGCCCCTGTATAGACATAACACAGTGTCACCTCGATGGTAGTAGACTAGTATTATTCTGGCTACCATCCCCATTCCTATCTTATCCCGTTGGGTTTCTTAAATGAAGAATGTAAGTCTCCGACCCGCTAATGCTTCTAGTGTTTTCAAGTTTTGTGGTAGTTTGCGTAGTGAATATAACAATTGGGCTCATTATCTCATTCGGGGGTAAGTATAGAAGTTCACAAGGCGAGAATGTGTAGGGTTGCCAACTGTTACTATTTATCGAATTGAGAACCGCCTCCTTTTCTCGAAGTCGGGTAATAATTAGTATATTAGTTTTCACCCCTCGATATATTTAAGGGCAACATATGGTAGGTACAAAAAATGTTGGCAACCCTCTCTGCCAATCAAAACTTTATGGCAACCATGTTCCCCGTCCGATACAGGCAATTACAACTTCGATGTAGGTACCTAATGCTATTCGATTGAAGGTTTGTTTTGTTCGCCGCTGTTTGTTCTTTATATGGAAGTTGTTATTAATACAAACAGTATTTTTATTTACTGACATCTATTCATAGGCAGTACATAAATAGGTGGATAGTATAAATATGGTCGGTGAATGAAACAACTATATGTTCAATATATTTTTAATACGTAATCATAGTTTCACAATACCACTGTAAAGTCGAACAACAACACATACTGTACTATGGATACCATACCAAGGGTTGGAGGCGATCCCAGTTACATAAGTAAATTCTGATAAGGCCATTTCCGAAATTTGCCACTAGCGGGAATTGAACCCGCAACCAACTGGTTCAGTGAACCCGTAGTTGGCCGGGAGTGGCCTTTACAACTTTACCGGAGGGGTGGCGAGCGCAGAGTGCACTCCAACCAAGGCCTTAAGGGCGGAAAAAGGGTGGCAACTAGCTCAAGGGCACGACCTCAGCTTGGGCAGTTACCGTGAGGAAAGAAGTGACTACGCTCGTAGGTGCTAGATGCACCGCTCCTAGGTGCAAAGATGCACCTACGAGCGGAAGAGGCCCCCTCTCCTCTCCTCGCCGGCAAGATCGGTGTCTGTTTGAATGAAATGAAAGGGCTTGCTGAGGAGACCACGAAAACTAAAGGCAATTTAATAAAAGCTTGTTTCTAAAAAGTTTTTTTCCATTTTTTTTTAAACAGCGTTCGGACGCTATTTTGAAGTGTTTGCAAATGGAGAAGAAGTCAAGATCGGAATGGGACACATAACCCCTTGTGCCATTGAGATACGGTTTAACTTTCTTACTTTTCCTGACCATTTTGAACTATCTGCTCGTTATGTTATGTTTGATGCAGACTCTACATAATCTTATATTTAAACGCTACCTAACAGCTACAATACTATGACACCTAGGCGACATAACAGGATCAAACAACTTAACCAAATAAACCTTATCGAACCCGTTCTCAAATAGAAACATCAACCTATCCAACAATATCAAACTCTCAATCACTTGAGCTAAACACAACCTTAACAGATAAAACATAACGAGCCGTTTCCATTGGTGGTCTATATTTTTATTGATATCTATGAAAACACTGGCCGGTAGACTGTCAAAGAGTTCCAAATTCAAAATTGCGTCGGCCATCTTGAAATATTCTTCGAAATTGTGACATTTCGATGTGATCCGTTTCAATTTACCTTCGGATACTCTGTGATTGGGTAAATACTTCTTGATGACTACCTGTGGAAGATATAACATTATTTGTTGGACATCGCCTTCTGCCAACCGTCATCCAACTACCGATAAGGGTAAGAGCATAGACATATCAAAAACTGACTCTGCGCACCTCACACAAAAGTGAAGCAACGTTCTGTGTTCGCGAATTGAGGCATTATTAAACGTGTGTGCGAGAAAGAAACACGTACAAACGGGTCGACCGAGTGCTACACTTATTTTTTAGCAAGGTCAGATGGACCTTTTTTATGCGTAAATTAGTAAGATTTCAGTCGTTACGGGCATTCAGAATTTCAAAATGGAATAAAAAAATGGGATATAAAATGCATGTAGAAAGTATCCGTCATAGCTCTAGACGAACACACTTGGCTATTAAAGTTTGCAGGTTCGAAACAGACATTTTCAAAATTTATTATGCAAACCTTTAAAAAATCATTAATTGCTAATGGTGAAGAAATACATCACGAGGAAACCAGCAAACCGCTAAGAGAACTAGTTTCGTTAAGATGAGTGAAGTTCGCCAACTCACACTAAGTAAGTGTGGGAAACTCGCATTGACGGCAGCGTATCCGGCAGACAATTTTTTTTTAAATATGACATTATTGTTAATCAAATATTTTACCTGTAACAAAGCTCTATAGAGAAGACTCTTGGATGGGACAGTCCGTTCAGCGATCACTCTGTCAATGGACTGGGCGGCTAGCATCCGCGCGTTGCGACCAAGGTTGTAACCTGTACACAAAATATTGTATTTCAAAGTGGCGCCATCTGTAGTCAGTATTTAATATATCTACAGACATGATTGATGATCCGGCATAGATTTAAAATAACTATTGATCGAAATTCAACCATAATCGTTAAACGTTAATAAGGTTCGTACTTGGTCACAAACAGCACGAGAGCACACACTGCTGTGGAGGATTAAAGGAGAGGCCTTTGCTCAGGAGTGGTACACGAAAATAGGCTAAAAAAGGTTCTTAAAACACAAAGACAAGGTTCGTTTGTCAAAGACTATACTTCCATAGACTTTAGCCATAAACAAAAGAGTGTACACATATTAAAATGTCATAATAATATGAATTTAATGTATTTCTCATATATCATATCCTACTAATATTATAAATGTGAAAGTTTGTGAGCCTGGATGGATGAATGGATGTTTGTTACTTTTTCACGGAAAAAGTACTCAATGGATTTTGATGAACGTAGGCCAAAAAGCACCGGTTCGGAATGCTGCTTCCAGTTGTGTTTAGAAGAAGCTAGTATTGTATAATTATCTAAGGTTGTACCTCTCAAATGCTCGGACATAGGGAACCCCGAGCCCATATCCTGCCCACCGCCGTACTCCTTCTGGAAGACGTCCATGAAACCCACGTCTATATCTTCGGTCAGGTGGTGATAACAGCATGGCACGTTGAACACGGCCGCCGTGGACGGCTGCGTGGAGAAGATACGCAGGGAGTCCGGCCCCAGGTTACCACAGGTGTGAAGACCTGGAGGACATAAGGAGTAATATATATACTTCCCGTATGAACTCCCCTTACGGAGATGTGGCCGGTTCCTATGGCACTCATAAGAAAATTCAAAGTCACCCATATAGCAATGGAGAAGGCTAGGCTCGGAGTTTCTCTGTAAGATCAACTGAAGAAGAGTTAAACAGAAGGACCAAGGTTGCCGATACAGCCCGAAGTATTGATAAACTAAAGTAGCAGTCGGCTGGGCACATAATATTACTCGAGTGGAGGCCACGCAACGCAAAGAGTAGGAGTAAAGGGAAATCTATTAAACTCTATAGAAAGCAGAAGTGGGAGAATTATAGGACCTTTAATGAGACATGATTCGTTGATGAAAATAATAATAGAGGAAAATATAGAAGGGAACAGAAGAAGAGGAAGAGCAGGGAGAAGTTATAGCGACCAGATAGAGAAAAAATAACGTCCGAACGTACTGGGTGGTTAAAAAGGAAGCAGAATAAACAGACGACTGGAAAAAATTGATCTTTTGATACGATTGTTTGATATGATTGTTTGATACGGAATCCGTCACGGTTGGTCCCATTGCAAAAATATTTGCATTTCTTTTTTTTGTACCCTGAGTATCTTACTTTACTTACCGGTGAGCAGTAATGTGACGTCGTCATTATACTCCGGGAACTTGTCCCTGACGAGAGCGGCGAGGTCGGTGTGCCGCGTGACAAAGCAGCTCGCGAAACGGTGCAAGTTTCTACTAATGCCTTCAGATATCGCCTCCTCGTTACCATCTTTGATACGCTTCGCTATAGCGTGCCATTGTTTCTGCAATCATAGTAACCTAAATTGTGTGTTGCCTTAAAATCGGTCTTGAAAAACATATGCGTCGAAAGCCTACTACAGCCCTTTTAACGTCTCACTGCTGGGCATGGGCTTCCTCTCAATGTGAGGGGGGTCGAAAGCCTAGTGGTTGAAAAATTTGTCCTCGTAATACAGAGGTTTCGGGGTCGATCGTCTGGACCCCTACCGCAGCATTAAAAAAAACTATCAATTATGTTGCAATAAAACACTACATTTTTATCAATATATCCCTGTAATGTACCTATAAGGTTTTGGACTCTAAAGAGCTTGTAATAAGTGTGTATTCGATGTGGCCGATTGTCGTAACCAATAATAATAATTAAATAAATACATGCTTCCAAAGTAAATGTATTGAAAAATAAGTGTTGTTTGGTTTCTAAAGAAAATTGATAGCAATAATGTTTACATAATAGCCCAGCAGATGTTACCTGGATAATCTGCAGTCTCTTCTCTGCCGTGCGGACAGTGTCCTGATCGCAGTCGACGGTGAGGCTGGGCACGCGGTACCCGAGCGCCAGCGCCAGCGGCAGGTGCCCGCGCCCGCCGCCCGCCTCCACGCAGCACGCCGCCCCCCGCGCGCCCGCCGCCCCCCGCGCGCCCGCCGCCCCCCGCGCGCCCGCCGCCCCCAGCGCGCCCGCCAGCGACGACACCAGCCGCGACATGCACTGCACCTATACGTACTTACTCTATTTCAGTCCAACTATGCTGTCACTTTTTATACCCCTCAAAACCCTCTAAGATTGCAAAAAAAACCGGCCAAGTGCGAGTTGGACTCGCACACGAAGGGATCCGTATAAAAACGAGCAAAAGAACACGTTTGTTGTATGGCAGCCCCCTAAAATATTTATTTTATTGTTTTTTAGTATTTGTTGTTATAGCGGCAACAGAAATACAACATCTGTGAAAATTTTAACTCTCTAACTCTCACGGTTCATGAGATACAGCCTGGTGACAGACGGACGGACGGACAGCGAAGTCTTAGTAATAGGTTTCCGGTTAACCCGTTGGGTACGGAACCCTAACAAGGCTGCAAATTTTGAGCTGAGCCCCGCGACTATGTGCGAAATGTAGAAACCTTCATTATTTTTCCAAAATTAAAGTGACCTAAGTTACTCCTTGTACCATCACCTATATGCCAGTGAAAGTCCCGCCAAAATCCATAGAGCCGTTTGAGAATTTACCTCAACAAACAAACATTTTTTAAGTTGAGTTTTCGTTATATACTTTCATATCCATTTAGTTAAAAGCTCTTATTTTAATATAACAAACAGACACTTAATTTATTTTATATATGTACAGTTACATACAGATGTTATTCGTGTTCAAGGCGATATTCGTCAAAATTTGAAACATACCTCATAACTCTTTTTGCTGTTCATAAACTGGCTTATCCGTATTTCCGGTTTAATTTCCCCACCCCAAGATTTGATGCGCTCTTGCAGCTGACTCGTGGACAGACAGTACTCATTGTTTACTGCTATATAGTGAGACCGAGCATCGCGAATCCAGTTGCTTAGCTCAGAGGATTCTGCAATTAAGATGCGAGCATACATGGACATATAAAAAAATCGGATGGAGTCTTACTAAGCGTAAAGTGAAGTAATTATATGTATTTACGTAAAATGATTTATTTATTTATTTATTTAACACACAAAACAGGTTACAAACACTGATTACACTATAGTGAAAATAAGGGTGGAAGGACATGATTGTAGCCCAAAAACTTGTGTTTCGGGTAGCATTAATATGTGTACGAGATAAATAACAAGCTTATGAATATAATAAAGGTTAAACCTAAAATTAAAACTAAGCCTTAACTTAAAGTAACAATTAGATGAAGAAGAAAAACTATTATATATGGTGTTAATTACCTTTATTCCCATCATCACAGGTAGCACTCCAATACATGTCCAAAGCATCGTTCAGTTCCAAACTATCAAGCATCCTCCTCAAGGTGGCAGGCAGTAGTCTCTCCCAGTGGTTCATTGTGAGAAACTCCACCATGTGACAGTTGGCTACAGGCAAAAGTGGACTCAGGTACCTGGTAATAGAGTCTATGTGGCACTGGAGTCTTGATATTTTAGACCGCATTGATGATTCTGTGAAATCTAAATAAAAAAAAACTGAGCCGTTGCGGGACGCCTGGCAGATGTAAAATATAAAACATAACGTCGTAGCGGCGAGTGAGTGGAGTCAGCCGGTGGGCAGAGTCTAAGCGGCGGAAAGAACCGAGGAGCCACGAAGCTGCTCGAAGTTTTGCGATCACGGCATCGCGGCATCAGTAGTCGCTGTCACTCGCCAAGCGCGCCACTAGATGTTTCACATCAAAAATTATGATCTCTTTTGACATAAGAATACTGGCTATTTGACCTAAGCAACATTTTTTTAACGTTACAGGAGAGCATACTCATTCGACGCAGAAAAGATAACTGAATCCAAATAAGGATATAAGTCAATATAGCCCAAAAGTGTCTCTTAAGTTAAATAGCCTTTCACCCCTCAATATATATTTTGAGTCAGCTGTAAAAAAAAACTATGAAGCATATGGACATTACAATGACCTCTACAAACTATTTACAATCATGGACATTTAAAAAATAAATTTGATTAACAATATCTGAAGCATCTATATTAAGTTGTAATGGCAATCATATCAGTAACTAGAATTCAGCCCTCCTGTGGTGTTAAAAGCAGCGCATCAAAATTTTACCCAAAATCAACTGTATTTACTCATAGAAAAAGTTCATTTTTTAACGAAATGACATTGACAAGCAAATTTTATTACATGGAGTAGTGGTTTTCACCATAGAAATTAAATCTTTATGTATATTGACACAGAGTGTGTTTGTGGTTTTTATATTGTCTTGTTTTTTGGTGACCTAAAGTGTAAGTGGCTTAAAGAGAACTCACCACACTCCTTAAAATGATACTCCTGCATCATAAGGGTTACCCGAAGGTATCTTCAACAGTGCACAGGCTTTCTTATACTGTGCCCTCACTGTCTCCGCCATACCCAGTATATCATGCTCCTCGGAGTTGTGGCGCGGGAATGTATCAATCAGTTCTTTCACTTTGGTCAGCTGAAGTAGGAGTTTATCGGTGTATTTCAAATCTGATTCTTTATTTTGGTTTATGTGATATGTGACTATGCCTTGGTAGTAACCTGAAAGATATATTCGTAACTTGGATTAAACATTATGAAAAAGTATATTATGCTTTGTTGTTAGAAGTTAATACGTTTTAGACAGTCTACATGGATAGTTTACCTGTGCTTTTAAAGGCTACATTACAAACTATTTGTGATGTTTCCGGTCTTTATATTTGTTTTAATATTTATAGTACAGGTAAAAGCTCACCAAGCTCCCGCCCAAGTTCTGCACCTCTATGGTAACCTAAATGATATCCTTCAGGGTTCCCTGCCTCTTTACCAGCATTGAATCCTTCAGCATAATTGATTTTATGTTCCCGCTCTTCACTTAACACAATATCGTCTAAAATATCATTAAAATCCCTTTCATCAGCCATTGGCGGTCACTATATTGTTTAATAACATGTTAAGTTCACAGTGTAGGAAATAATTTTGCTCTAATATGCTGATAACAATTAACTTTTGAGGTTATAAGCACGTCCATCCATTCATGAAAAAACAAAACATTATCACGTCAGCTGTTTGTCAATTGCTCAACAGGGAATAACTAAACGTAGTACCCATCTGTTCGAAACAATAACACTTAAGGGCTAGTAAAATCTAATAAAAAATAATTAGACGTAAAATTTTATAATACTACTACAGCCCTTTTAACGTCCCACTGCTGGGCACGGGCCTCCCCTCAATGCGAGGGGGATTCAAGCCATAGTCCACCACGCTGGCCCAATGCGGGTTGGCAGACTTCACACATCTATCGAGAACTAGACAAGTTCCCTCAGACCTGCTGGTTTCCTCACGATGTTTTCCTTCACCATTTCATAGCAAGTGATAATCTCGGATGAAAATGAGATTCGCACATAAATCCCAGAGGTGCGAGCCGGGGTTTGAACCTGCGCACTTTGATTTGCAAGGCGTGCGTTTGACCACTCGGCTACCACTGCTACAAAATTTTATAGTATAAAAGTTTTATACATATCATAAATTTAAAACTCTCGACACAATTTAAAAATATTTAACTGAGTATCATAATTAAACGTATTCAATGTTGACATGACTAATCATCTGACTTTGAAGTTTGACATTTAAAAAAATAATATCGCGGAGAAAGGTTAACGAACCTGACATTATTTCGGCCCGTAAAATAGAAATTCTGAACTGGAAAATCAAAATTATTTATCAAAATGTCCAAAGAAATTTCCATGCAAGAAGTGAAAAAACATCGTAACGAAGGAAGCACATGGCTGGTGGTACATAACGATGTTTACGATCTGACAAAATTCCTGAATGAGGTAAGGGAATAACAGCTTACGCTTTGAACTTTTTTTTTATTAAATATAATTATTATACAATATTGGCACTAGCATCAAACTATTGTAAGTAATCAATTTTATATTCATATTTTACGTGTTGTTTGACCAAATTATTGGAACAACCTGTTGATTGTTTTTATAACTAATAATAATTTACATAAAGTACAAAATTAAATCGCGCCATATTTAACTAGCCACTTACTTGAAAACAATTAGGTAGGTATGATAAAAAATATTGTGTAACAAGTGGTTTTGGTTCAAGGTTCCTCTTGCTTCTTGCAATAATTGCTTAATTACTGATTGTAAAGGAAATAATTATCAATCCACTTTATAGTAGCTCTCACATTATATTTATTTTTAAATAAGTATTAATTTTTTATAGCATCCTGGCGGGCCGGAATCTATCCTCGAGGTGGCAGGACAGGATGCTACTCAACCATTTGAAGATGTTGGTCACAGCAAAGATGCCAGGTAAATATTATTTACATTGTAATTTTGTCTCATATTATTTTGTGGCTGGAGGTTTCCAAGAACAGAGAAGTGTGGAAGAGGAAAGGCCTTTGGCCAGGAGTGGGACACTATTAAAGGCTAGTAAAAAAAAAAAGGCTATGTTCTTAACTTTTTGTTAATGGTTTTTCAATGAGCTTACAGGGAGTCTTAACTAAGCACCTAATTGTGTTTTAGTTAGACAGTCGAAAGCAATCATTTCATGTAAATATCAGTCATTAGATTAACTTGGGTGCATTATAAGCTAAATATAATAAAAATAAAACAAATTAGGTAGGTACTTAACATTTATAGGTAGGTCCTTACTTGCTTAACTTTTTTTTTGTTTCAGAGAAATGATGAAAAAATACAAAATAGGCACACTACCTCCTGGAGAAAAGAATAAATTTGTTGACAGATGGTGAGTTGAAATTAATTTTAATTATAAATGATTACTATTTTTATATATTGTGTAATGCTCTGCATTTAATTAAATTAACAATATGATACGGCCTAAGATAACATTATAAAAAGTAAGACGAAATATTATCATTTGGTTTTCCATAGATAATGTCATAAAAAAAGTAACCAAGATATAAAAAAAATGTAAAATGTTGAAAACGTTGAATCACAAGAAACTGGAGTGTTCCATTTATTTAAACTATTATTTGCAGCTGTAAAAGAATATTAACGAAGAGATCAAGGTTAAGATATCATTTTCAATTTACGTAATGTATATTTTACTGTATGCTAGATAATAAACATTTTGTATGAAAGTACTTAGTGATTGTCATGATAAAGAATCATACTAGACTTTATTACCTTTAGATTAACTTTGAAATTTGTGTGTCATCATCTCATTTTCATCTAAGATTATCACTTGCTATGAAACAGTGAAGGAAAACATTGTGAGGCAACCTGCACATCTGAGGGAACTTGTCTAGTTCTTGATAGATGTGTGAAGTCTGTCAACCCGCACTGAGCCAGCGTGGTGGACTATGGCCTGAATCCCCCTCGCATTGAGGGGAGGCCCGTGCCCAGCAGTAGGACGAAAAAGGGCTGTAGTATTAGTATTTGTTTGTAGTGAACCAGTGTCATGTCACTATGTCATTATTGTATAGCAAACTTACATTTAAAAAGTAGGTACATAATTAAATTACTAGACATTATACTTAAGTAGATATGTAATATAATATCCTACTAATAATAAAAATGTGAAAGTTTGTGAGGATGGATGGATGTTTGTTACTCTTTCACACAAAAACTACTGAGCGGATTTTGATGAAACTCTTCAGTATTATTGTTTGTACATCAGAATAACACATACGCCATAATTTTTAGCGATATTGAATAATCGAAGCCTGCGCGGACAAAGTCGCGGACAGAAGCTAGTATTTTAATAAAATAATGTTTATGCCTTTATGTATTACTAGCTTCTGCCCGCGACATTGTCTGCACTGAATTGGATTTATTGAATATCATAAATTATAGCATACTAGCTGACCGGGCGAACTTCGTACCGCCATAGAATGAGTGAAATACGAAAGCAGCGCCACCTACCGGGTCCAATTGTGAATCTAAACCATCCAGGGTGCCACCCAAACGCATACAAAAATCGTTCCAGCCGTTTAGGAGGAGTTAGCTTACAACGAAAAGTGGCATTGATTTTTATTTATATATACTGACTAGCTGCGCCCGCGACTTCGCCCGCGGGGACTTTAGGGAGATTACCCAGAAATATGGGTATTATGTTTTTCCCGCGGAACCCTAATGCTTTTTCTAAAATTAAAGTAGCCTAAGTTACGCCTTGGAACGTCAGCTATCTGTCAGTGAAAGTCCCATGGAAATCGGTTCAGCCGTTTAGAAGTTTACCTCAAACAAACAGACAGACAGACAGATAGACAAAAAAAATTAAAATTGCGTTTTCGTTATAGGTATCGTATATATACTTTCATACGCATTTGGTAAAAAAGTGTTATTTTGATATTACAAACAGACACTCCAATTTTATTTATTTGTATAGATATGTTATTTTGATGTATGATTAATAATACTGTAAAGTTTCATGGAAATGCATTCAGTACTTTTTGCTTGAAAGAGTAACACATGTCCATCTATCCATCCTCACAAGCTCACATTTATTATATTAATAGGATCAGTAGATATACATAAGCTTTACTTATATAGCTACCTAGTTTAAGTAATAATACATCATCACGCCTGTATTCCCCGAAGGGGTAGGCAGAGGTGCACTGCAGTGCGCCCACACTTCGCCGATGTATTTTTGGTCCCAATGTAATAGGGGCGAGCCTATTGCCATTATACCGGGCACACAGGTTTCCTCACGATGTTTTCCGTCACCGTTTCTTAGCAAGTGATAATCTCAGATGAAAATGAGATTCGCACATGGAACCCAGAGGTGCGAGCCGGGGATAGAACCTGCGCACTTTGATTGCAAAGCGTGCGTTCGACCACTCGGCTACCACTGCTACTAGTTTAAGTATAGGTATAAATAGAAAAATTAAAATATGTCTCTGATTTCAACAAAATCAGGATAACTACCTAGATATATAATATAATATAAGCAGTGGTAGCCTCGTGGGCAAGAACGCCCGCCTTGAACGTAAGGGGTGCAAGTTCAAATCCCGGGCCCGCACCTCTGAGGTAATTTTCATGTGCGAATGTCATTTTCAACAATGATTACCACTTGCTGAACGGTGAAGGAAAACATCGTGAGGAAACCTGCACGTCTAGGCGTGTGAAGTTCATCAACCCGCACTGGGCCAGCGTGGTGGACTATGGCCCAAATCTCCCTCGTATTGAGGGGGAATGTGCCCGGTATAATGGCAATAGGCTCGCCCCCTATTACATTGGGACCAAAATACATCGGCGAAGAGTGGGCGCACTACAGTGCACCTCTGCCTACCCCTTCGGGGAATACAGGCGTGATGATGTATTATTTATATATAATATACATTTTATATTTTCCAATAGGCAGATTTATCAAGAAAATGATGTCACACAATGGCTTTATAGCTTGTTACTAGCCATAGTTTTTTTTTATGTCCAAAGTCATATTAACCTAAATGGGTGAATTGTTACCTAGTCTTATATATCTTGTATGGAGGGTAAAAGTAAAGGAGTCTCATCTGTGTATTGAAAAAGTGTAAAAGTGGCATAACAGCAAAAATCCATAATAGCGCATACTGACTTATTCCAGGGGGCGTCGATATATGCCCATGCCGTATACCCTTTATCGACACCAGCGCCATTGTGGAAGGTTTTGGAACTTATTTAATGCATTTCGACGGAAACTTTTCCAATTTCTTTCCCATAGGAGATTGTCCTCCTTTACTTCTACCCTCCATAATAGCTTAATATATACAATATCTGACATATAGAAACGTCAAAGCCACACACAAAAATGGACGTGTGAAACTGTCAAATGTTAGAAATAGTTCCCTCTTTGATATAAAAACTCGTTGGTAAATATAAAGACTTATTATGTTGTTGGTAAGTGTGGTGTGGGTTTAAAAAATATACTTTTTAAACGTCTACAGTTCTCCATTCCACCAGAAGTGCATGGAAACCGATTTTGACAGGTTATTTCAGTTTTTTTTAATTTGTAACATGGACGGGAAACGAGAGGTATCAAGCCGCCAATTGAAACACGACTCGGGATTTCAAAGTTTTCAATACCTTTTTTTTTTTGCGAAATAAAAAAAAACTAATTAATTTTACACATATTCAAAATGACAATGGCTATATGGATTATTAAACGGTATCTGGGGTTCATCCGCCATCTTTATCACTGTCATCATCCATTTTTATTATTGTGTATTTATTGAATTTGCCCTTGCTATTAATTACTTGACACTGGCTGAAATACCCGCTAAACGCAGGTGAAGCCAGTAATTACGAGCCAGAACCCGCGCACACATCATCAACACGACGCCGCCGTCCGCGGCACGTGTTGATTGATCCTCCCGACACTATCACTGCTCTCCTCGACCCGGGCGTCGAGAGGGCCAGTAACACACAGACACCAGCCTCAAACAGACACCGACCTCGCCGGCGAGGTCGAGGAACCCCCTCTTCCGCTCGTAGGTGCATTTTTGCACCTAGGAGTGTAGTCACTTCCTCTCCCCTCACGGTAACTGCCCAAGCCGAGGTCGTGCCCTCTGTGGCGCCCTTGAGCTAGTTTCCACCACTTTTCCGCCCTTAAGGCCTTGGTTGGAGTCGCACTCTGCACTCGCCACTCCTCCGGTGAAGCTGTAAAGGCCACTTAACGGCCAACAGCATCGTCCTTTCAAAAAAAAAACCTAAGATGAGGTTTTTTTAAAATCCATTAAAATATCATCATTTCGTAAAAAAAAGAAGAAGAAATGGTATCTGTGCGTGAAATCGGCCTTTCGCTTTGTAGTAGCTAGTTTTAATTTAGTTTTTTCGCTTTTGGAAATGCAAAGCACACCATTCAGATTCTATCAATGCCATTCTCACGCTATTAATCCCTGGACACATTGGGGCGTCGACACGTGCACGTAAAAATATTTACCAATTCCAAAACGAACTCTCTCAATATAAATCGATTTTCGATATTTTACTTAAGCGAAAAAATGTTTAAGACGTGAGTGGAAATGTCGGAAGAGGGCGCCCGAGGAGGACCTTTCACGACCAGATTAATGGTCTCTTCCAGAAAGGTCAAGTCCGTAGCACCCTCAACCGACGAAAGTGCATGAAAAGATGTATGACTGTGGATGAAGCGAAAGAGGTATGTCGGGATCGTAGCGTGTGGCAGACGGTAGTCTCAGCCTACCCCCATGGGATACAGGCGTGAGTATATGTATGTATGTATATATGACATTTTTTAAACTTTACAGGGGAGTATACTTATTCGACGCAGAAAAAATCGCTGATTACAAATAAGCCTATATCGGGCAAAAGTGTCACTTAAAGGTCATAGTTCATTACAGCCACCCGGCACCAGACCAGCACCGCCTCGCCTCAAGTGGTCAGTGTTCTTTATATGGACTTCTATGGATACGCGCTCAGTACATCAACGCCGAGCTGGTGACGATACGGCGGCGTTGATGTAATGAGCGCGTATCCATAGAAGTCCATATAAAGAACACTGACCACTCGAGGCGAGGCGGTGCTGGTCGGGTGCCGGGTGGCTGTATCCCGAGGGATGCAGTAAGAGTATCTTTATATCGAGATATAAAGATTAAATTTCTGTGGTAAAACCCACGCCACGCGACTGCACTGCAAAATTCGTTGGCACCATCAATGACACTTCATTGAAGAATGATCTTTTTCTTTGAGTCAATACAGTTCGTTTTATTATTGGCAAACGTATTGACGCGCGCGCTTTAACGCTCTAGTGTGGGGCTTTAATAATAAAGTCAATGTCATATTGAAGTGATTAAATCACGAACAAACGGCTTCTTGCCCATTTAGCTGCACTTCTAATGGTTATGTGTCAACCTCTTTTTCTGGTCCATGCATTACAAGAATAACAGTACCATTTAGTTGATATTGTTATTTTTCATTTTGTCACGTATAGTTGTCCTCTCATACCGAACCCGGAACCGCTCGAGAAGACATGGCGAACCTTTGACGGTTCCTCCGCAAGGTTTGTTTCATTTTGTTGTACGGTTGTCGATGTAGACATCATCCCGAGACGTTCTGCAATAGTCGAAATTCATCGAAACGATTTCCCTGCCGATCTGAGATTTTTAAAGTTACAGTATTGAATGAAGCAGGTTGTTTTAGGTGTGTTTATTTCGGTCCCAAAATGTGGAGCAGTGATGATTTTAGATTTAAAATCTTTGTTATCTGATCTAAATATTTCTACAACTCATCTAAACACTTCTGTCGCTAACTTGTGTTTCATAATTATAAAAAAAACGACCAAGTGCGAGTCGGACTCGCGCACGAAGGGTTTCGTACGATTATCTATAAAAAAATCCCGTTTGTTGTATGGGAGCCCCCTTAAATATTTATGTTATTAATTTTTTTAGTATTTGTTGATAAAGCGGCAACAGAAATACATAATCTGTGAAAATTTAAACTTCCTAATTATCACGGTTCATGAGATATAGCCTGGTGACAGACGGACGGACGGACGGACAGCGAAGTCTTAGTAATAGGGTTAAAAAACTGGCATATAATGAAATAATTAATACTAGAAATAATTATTATGATTTTTTGCCTTTGGTGACAGCCGCCACTCTTTACCGAAATCGGAGAGTAAAGCGCCCTCCAGCCCTCGCGTAGTGGGCCGAGTCCAAAGTATTGTGGTTCCTCGAGAAAGGTTATATATTATTTATTTACCTACTTAAGTTTTTTTAGACTATATCTAAAACGTTTCTTCTGATCTAAATAGCTGCGCTAAGGAAGCTCGTTTGATCAGACAATATACATATATTATGATCCCAATATAAAGTGGAGATATTTTAAAATAAAATAAAAATATTTTCTTTTTAATTATTTTTTTCAAAGACGACCTCGAGGACCACCGTGCCGCGAAGAAAGGTTTTATTAAACAGAATATCTCGTTACATCTCACACCGTATTTACAATTAGTATACAAATCCATTGTAGTTGTACTAGTATCAGCTCAGGAGTCTGCAGGCGTTCACTCTTCGCAGCAAAAGGTATGTTGGAATTAACTACATTCTGAACTCTGCGGTGTGTCATTAGGGTCTTATATTTAATGTTCAACTTATGTTTGAAGGATCAGAAGTAGACGTCCACCACGTACGTCAGACGGCGGCGGCGGCGGGGGCAGGTTATTAGTTTTTTAGTTTTATTTAGTAATTTAGTTAATGCACAGAGTTCAGGAGTAGTATAAATCCAATGTACTAATCGTACAATATTTACTGTAAGTTTATAAAAGGAACTTTGAAAAGTATTATACAGGCTCCTGAACTTTATAGTAACTTAGTAGAGTGTAGATATTGTTTGTGTAATGCTCAGCATTGGTAGAGCAGACGGTTGTGACAAGACAAATGTGAGAAACATAGATAATGTCTCGTTCTCTTGTATGAAATGCGAAAGTGATAGACCGTCTTGTCATTATCTGGGTAGAGGTTCCTACATACCGTAATTTAAATTGAAAAAATCATCAGTTGTGTAAATTTTTTTGGCGCAAAACTAAGAGTATTGCTGTCCTACTTACAGCCGTAATGTCTGAGCAGGATAGCAATATTTTTAGCGTTGTCACATATAGTGGAGTGTATTTACCATATACTGGACACCATTGTTAAAATGTCTATTATTGGAGTAGGTACAGTTCGGAAGAAAATTGTTTTGATTTTTTATATTATTTAGATACTTATAGCATTAGCAATTTAAATGTATACTTATTTAGTAATTAGGCGTAAGTTATTGTGTATTTTAAATGTATTAATAGTTTTTTTTATTCTGTATTTTGGTTTTTGAAACTTATGCATTAAGTAAATTATAGTGTAAAGGAAAATATTACGATTACTATTAATTACTGTATCGGTTTTCCCATAACCGATAATTTAACTTAAACTATGATGCACTCGTGCAAATGTTACCCAAATTCTTTCCTTTTCCAGTTCGAACCTAAAATGGGCGCTTCTAGCGTTAGCCGGCGCCCTTGTCATCGGTTTCGTCATAAAAAAATACGCAACATAGAAGAAATATAATGAACAATACGACTATTATACCCGGGTAGGGATACATTTTAAGACAAACGTATGATGTGTCTGCAGTTAGAATCATTGCATATCCGTCTAATAAATTCACAAATGAACAAGACCATTCAAACAATGGTCAAACCACTCCAAACTCTGTAGCATGACCGTGTTGACATAAGTTTTATCTCATTCAACTGTCAGATTCGTCGAGAAAATGACGGCACACCGAGCCATGTCCAGTACAAAAGTGACGTGTGAATGTGACGTCATTTTCTCGACAAATCTGACAAGGAGATAAAACTTATGTCCACGCGGTCATGTTAAGGGGGCAAGTCTCGAAATGGTAGTTTAGATAATATTGTATTATATTTAACAAGTATACTGTCTACAAGGATATGCTTAGTGCTATCTGCTTAAACCCATAGTACAAGTGTGTTTTCTTAAATATTGTATAGTAAAATACATGTGTATGTTCGTTATACGATAAGTTATTGTGAAATAAAAATATTTATTGACAATTGCAAATGGAACTATTTTTATTGGGATATAAATAAATTATAAGATCATTTTAAAATTATGATATATATTATATATAATAAAGCATTCCTGTTACATTTAATTAGAACTTTAATTCATTTGAATATTATCGGTTATAAAACTGTTTGTTTATGTAACTTATTATGCAATAATACAAAAATTTGTAACTTTACAACACACTATTTAACAAAACGAATAATAAAAACAGTCGTCCTTCATTCTAGCGAATTTTGAATTGTCCTACTATATTTCATCCAGTGTATTACCATAGACAATTATTTTTTCTAATTTCCAAATTTCAAATACAGTTATATTCCGAAAAGAAACTGTCTAATATGCAATACTTTTCGCCAGTTTTATACCAGGTTACCGATAATGTGTATTAGTAATTAATTTATTCATAAATTTGTTTTGTGCTCTGTATTTAACTTAATGCTCACAGTTGTTTTGTGATATCACTGTACAAATTTTCTTTTTTTTTACACTTGTTATTATTTAAACTGACAATAAAGTAGTGATTTAAAAAAATAATAGTTTATTTTAACATGAAATCGTGTTACTCCTAGGACGCCGGAATCCGCGGGTACATTGTATATTTTTACTAAATGCATCTATCACAGAATTATTATTTAAATTATATCACAATACATATAATATTAATAAACTAATAATCAAATCTTATCACTTATTTAAATAATTTGCAAAATGAAAACACTTTTGGCTTTGATTGTACTCTCAGAACTGTTATAAAATGAAACTAAAATATTTAATTGAGGAATTCAAACTAATGTAACATCACGAACTAAATACAAAATTGACTATTACAATTAAACTTAATACTAAACTAATGTGACTGTTAGTTGCTTCGTTGTAACTACTGCTGCCTTCGGTCGTGAACCGGCCCATCTTGGCGATGTAGGATATCACGTGGTACACATAGTGCTGCTCGTGTACGTTGTGGAACAGATGGGCTTGAGGACCTGATACCAAATACCATAGTCAAAATATTACACAAAGTCTACACGCGGCTTAAAATTCTAGCGAACATTTATTCCTTATACCAAAACAAACTGTATTAGCTGATAGAAAGAGTTCATTCTTCAATGAAATGTCATCGATTGACGAGAGTGAATTTGGACGCGTGGCTTTGAAATTCAAACTTTATTTATATTGAAGTAGAGTGCGTTTTGGCAATGCATACCTACCCTGGTCTTGAGGTTCTAAAATTTCAGGGGAGTTACTATCTGTTTTGTATGTACGTACTATGATCCCAATTTCTCTCATATTGAGAGGAAGTGTGCCCGATATAACGACCATAGGCTCGCCCATTATATTGAGTGCATAAGTACTTCGGCTAAGTCTGTAGGTCACCACTGATTGTACTATCAGAGCATTCCAGAACATTGAGGTGTCGTCGACCCTCGCGCGTTATATTTTTTGCCACACCAAAACGAACTGTATTGACACGAAGAAGTTCATTCTTCATCTACATCAGCGGCCTCAGTACGCCTGCCAAGATAAGACATTTTCTCACGGATCGTGACGTCATTTTTGTGGCAAAATCGTTACGTCTTATTTGCTAGCATGGCGTAAATATAAAATGGGTTTGACAGTTAAATACAACGTGTTTGACGTATGGATAAGATGTTATATCTTAAGTGCTAGCATGGGTTACCAAAATGTACCATAGAGACACGAATTTGACAGGTCAACGTAAAGAAATTTCTCACGGTCAAAGGCCGGTGATGAGAAAATAATTAGGCTGTAAGAAGTACATAAATATAGCATGTTATACACTATTATAACAAATAATACTTATTTTACTCCATCCTTCGCCAATATCAAGCGGACTACATGCAAAATTCTTCCGAAAACGAACACGTAAATTTATTTTCGTGTTCGACAAACAACAACAAAAAAGTGTAGAGACATTTCTATCTGTTTTATTTTCTTCCGAAAATCCCCATAATCCTACTCCACGTGATTTAAAATCCATATTTTACAAAAAATCTGTAGGTTTGAGGTTAGATTTTGTTTGGCATCATACTTTGCGTGCTTTTTGCCGTTTTACAATGTAAAGTTCTTTAAATTGGCAAATAAAAATAGTATAGTGCCCAAGAAATAAATTTTAAGCATAATACCACCGACCAAATGATAATACGTAAAGCTTCCGGCATAATAAAAAAGAATCTATGCCCAAAGATATTTTTAATCTGTGCATAAATAATCTAATATATTCTATGATGTGTATGCAGCATCTTTTTTCTTTGTAAAGCTCCGTCTCGCTCTATTTGTCATTTCAATGAACGAATGAACGAAAGATCGTAAACTGTGAGAAAATTTTAGCAGGCTGTCTAATTTTAAACATCTTGGAAGCCATATTAGCAAATAAGATACGGGAACGCAAGTTGACAAGATGTTTTAGGGACTTGTGAGAAAACATCTTGGCAGGCGTACTGAAGCCGCAGGGCTGTCCAAACAACGGCCCGCGGCTTGTTTTCATGCGGCCAGCGACGCATGTTTTAATCAGAAAATAGTTTTTAACAGAAACTGGAATGGATTTTTTTTTAATCTTTGGCGATCGTTTCTCCAAACTAACAAATGTTGGCTTGAAAATGGGATCGATGATGGGCAGCATTTATTTATATGATAGTGGGTTTTCAACAATGAACTTTATAAAATCTAAGTATAGATCTTCACTCTCAGATAAGTCACTTCTTCATGCAATGCGTCTGGCAACAACGAATGTTGTCGTTGATATCGATATGATTGTTAAATATAAATTAACGAAGAACTAATAAACGTATAAAGAAATGATTACCCTTTTTTTTACTGGAAAACTGATAATATTTTTTCCTGCGGCCCTCCAGCTTTTGTAGTAAAATTAATTAGCCCGCGAAGGTATGTAGTTTGGACAGCCCTGATCTAAATGACACTGACAGCGCGAGCGAATTGTGACGCCTGGCTTTTACCGCAGAAATTTAATCTTTATGTATATTGCCACAGAGTTCGTTTTGGAATGAGCAAAAATTGTGATGCGCGTGCGCCAGTGTTGCAAAATTAACGGCAGGCTGCCTTCAATTACCACCGAAACAGATTAATCAACGCGCAGTTTTCTCTTTTCTGATTGTTATTAGTTTACGAAATCGAGGTCGAATACTAATAACAGTGCGCAAAAACCCGCCGTCATGGAAGTACGTATTATTACGACGGTTAATTCTTTTTAGGTTCACGTCCAGAGTCGTCTTAAACTTGGCTGGGGCCCTTGGGCACACAAGAATTTGGGCCCCTTTTGGAAAGTAAAAAAAGCGAATATTATAATAACTTTTTTTTACTAAATTGTTGTAAATGCTCTTGTAAAACCTTCTGATAAGATTACTGATTTGTGAAAAAAGAGTAATGTGTCCGACAAAAAAGTTTTGAGAATAAATGTGTGAAGCAGTGTTAGCCGAGTGGTCGAACGCACGCCTTGCAAATCAATGTGTGCAGGTTCGAACCCCGGCTCGCACCTCTGGGTTTTATGTGCGAATCTCATTTACATCCAAGATTACCACTTGCTATGCAACAGTGAAGGAAAACATCGTGAGAAAACCTGCACGTTTGAGGGAACTTGACTAGTTCTCGATGTGTGAAGTCTGCCAACCCGCACTGGGCCAGCGTGGTGGACAAAGGCCTGAATCCCCCTTGCATTGAGGGGAGGCCCGTGCCCAGCAGTGGGACGTTAAAAAGGGCTGTAGTTAGTTAGTGTGAGAGAAATTGTTGGTCCTTCGGGGCCCCCTGAGAATGGGGGCCCTGGGCACGGGCCCCGTGTGCCCTTATGGTGGAGACGGTATTGTTCACGTCCTTAGTTAGCCATGCTCCTTTAACCATTGGGTGATCTCCTTTTTCCAGACAACATCGTATGATCTAACTAAGTTAATAGTGTACTAAGAGTACCAAACAATGGACTGGGGCGACCTCGCCTACACTCAGAGCAAATTCCGAAATGGCCATTAACGAAATTTGCCGCTGACGTGAATCGAACCCGTAGCCACCCAGTTCTGAAAGCCGAGCGTCTTATACTCGAACCAAGCCCTCGTCGTTTATTGAAAAAATTTCGTTTGAGTAAAAGACACAATGTTCAAGACTCACCTTTAGCGTAAATAATGACATCCCCTCCTCCATGAGTGTTCTCCTGGTTGATAACAGCAGCCAACGGCTTGTAGTCAAAGCTCTCAGTGTCATCTTGACTGGGTTCTCTCCTCATGATCTTTGTCTTGTTATACTCGTCGGTCGTCGTATAGAACTGGAAGGCGTCTGGACCACCGGTACCGTAAGAGAGAATTGTGTAGTTCACTTTGTCGTAGTCTGATGCTTGAGATATTCCTGAAAGAAGAATTGTCAGTTTAATAGAAAAGGATGATCTTCGTGTATCGGGATCTTGTATATACAGGGTGTATTGGAAGACCGAAATAATATTTTAAGTACATTTACGGTAGCTGATTTTATGTAGATGCTTAGTGAAGGCAGACTACATAGTTTCTGAGTTACAGACATTTGAATATTTAGCACAGGTATCGCATTGTGGCCTTAGGGCACATCCATAAACCTATTTAACAGTGCAAACTACATCAACGAGAGACGACTACTAATATTCAGAAAACAGAACTTGAAAATTTCGCTTAGGACAAGAGATATTCGAAGTTTTCAAAATTCGAGGCAAAAGAATAATCATGAACTAATTTCGATCAAATTTGCATACCATTCGGTTGTGTACCAGATACTCGTGCAAACGGCCAAGTATTATTTCGGACTTCTGAAACAACCTGTACCTATAGTAAAGTTTCTCACGAACTCTTCTATCGCGAGTTAGGATAGTATAAGAAAGTTTTACTTGCAGAGTAGTCCCAAGACCAGCATGTGCAACAAGACTAGACTTATGTCACGGAATATGACAAAATTGTCTCTTCCTCAAGTCTAAGTCTTGGCATGCGTGGAAACCGTACTGTAAGTAATAACTACTAACCAAAAACACTCTTTCCTCTATGCGGATATCCATTGATCGATAGCGTATGCCCGTGGTCGCTGGTCACAACGATCAGGGTGTCTTTGTCATCAGTCATGGAGTCGGCAAGTTGGACAGCTGCCTCCATGGCGGCCGCCTCGTTGATGGCTCGTTTCGTCCAGCCGCGGTGGTGGGCCATATCGATGTTGCCACCTTCGACCTGGTAACGTTGGTGGTAGGTTAAATAGGTTGTATGCTCCTATTACCTTCATTGCAAACCATAATAATTGTGTGCAGTGGTAACCTCATTGGTTGAACGCCTTGAAACCAAGGGGTGTAAGTTCAAATCCTCTGAGATTGAGAATTTAATTTTGAATACTGATTACCAGTTGAGTGATGAATAAAAACATCGCGATAAAACCTGCACGTTTAAAGAAAGGTGTGTGAAGTTCACCAACTTGCACTGGGCCATGGTGGTGGACTATGGGCCGTATTTCCCTCGTATTAAAAGGGAATGTGCCAGGTATAATGGCAATAGGCTCGCCCCCTACAAAATTGGAACTGAAATACATGGTCGAAGAGTGGGTGTACAGCAGTGCACCTCCGACTATATCTTCGGAGAATACAGGCGTGATGGTGTATTTTCTTTTAATAATTATTGTTTCAATGAAGCTATTTCGTCTGGATTACAAAATTGAGTATTTAGCATTATATAACTTACCCAACCCGGCTTGGCTGATAAAGTAAAAAAGTCTGTGAAGACAAGATACAAATCCATTTTACCAAACCTATTAGAACAGGTGTAGTACTCAAGGTGTGCTGAAAATACAGAGAACAAGAACGCTTAACCTGTGTTGAAACCAGAATACCTACCATCAAAAAGAATCCATTTTTATTTTTGCTCAGTACTTTGATGGCCGCTTCCACCATGTCGGATATCGAAGGCATTCCCTGCGGGCCCTTGTCTCTGGCATGCTCATATGCAAGGTGACCGTTCGCAAATACACCTGGACAGAACAGAAACCCTTGGTAAAAATCATCATGTTAGCTGGATTAAAGCCTCTTCCAATTGATGCCACTAAGTTTTGTGGTTTGGCACGATTGCCAAACGACCAAACCTAGTGCCGATCAGTTGCAGCATTTGCAGCCATTCCGTATCTCATTAATCCAATAGAACTTCATCATTTTGTAAAAGTAGAAGAAGAATTTCGGTGGTGATTTCATTGCACTACACATTGCACTTACTAGCTGCTTTTCACGTATTGCGTATTTACCTAAAGACTAACTGTAGACAATTTATGAACTGTTTACAATTTATGAATTAGATAACAGAACACTTGTGCACATAGTCTAATGAGTACAATATATTTATGTACTTGAGTGTACAGCATTACTACCAACATTTTTGATCAAATACAATCTATTTAGATACGGTTTACAAAACTCATTCATGCTATGCTATCTATAGATACTTTGTAAAATAATGTTACGTAGGTTTATTTGCTCTTAATCTATTTACCAAGCATTCTTGTCCTAAAACTGTTTAAAAATTCCATGGTAAATAGATTACTTATCCTTATCCTAGGGTTTAATTTAAGAAAGTTTCCGAGCCAAATGAAAGCCGTCCTAAATTTAATGAAACAGGAATAACCCTGGGCGAAGAAGAGACAATTATTGTGGTCATATGAATCAGGTTTAGATTGGTTTGTAGGGGTTCTCTCTTGAATAAAACACGTCTTGAATGATTGACTCTGTATTTGCGACTGACGAACATAACATAATTTGGACTTGAACAATTGACTTACCAAACAAATAATCAGTGTTGTCCACATCAAAATCTTTAAGTTCCTGGTTATTGCTGACGATGCTGTACTTCAAGCCTCTATTCTTCTTATCCTTTATGTAGTAGTCAAACAGGTTTTTGCCGTCTTGACGGTAGCAGGACCACGTGTCGATGGGGTCTGACGGGGTCCCTGAGGAGTTGGAGACCAGCATTTGACGGCCCCCACCCATTATCACCTGCAATAATAGATTCACATTTATTTGTTCATTTAAAATACTTATTTCTATTGTTTTGTGATCAGTCTTGCCAATTATCAATGGATTAATTTTAGTTTTCTAACCAAAATTAGTTCTATTCAACCATCGCGTATTCGAGGGTCTGTATCAAACATACACAACGTAATGAAATTCGTTTTCACATCTACCATATTGCCTCTTGGTAAAAGGCTACGAGGCAGTTTATAATATGCAGTTTTGTTTCATATATCGGGGTTTCCCGTAGGATTGATTTCTATTTTAATCTCCTTTCTATCACTTGTATAATACTTTATTTATTTATTTATTGAGGTTCTTTAACATTGGATACATTGCACGTTATATATAAATCTAGGTTAATGTATTCTAAGTCTAAATGCCCCAACTATTACAAAAGAACACAGCATTCTTAATAATAAAAATTTACCCTAGGTACACCTTGGACAAAATTTAAAAAATCTTTATCCGTCTTTATCCATCTTTGTCTGATCTGTACCCATCCACTTACACCTAAGCTCATCACTCTTAGTTAGGATTCTCTTTCTCTTCTCATCTATCGAGAACTAGTCATGTTCCCTCAGACGTACAGGTTTCCTCACGATGTTTTCCTTCACCGTTTCATAGCAAGTGATAATCTCGGATGAAAATGAGATTCGCACATAACTCCCAGAGGTGCGAGCCGGGGTTTGAACCTGCACACTTTGATTGCAAGGCGTGCGTTCCACCACCAGGCTACCACTGCTACACCATTATTTTTTTTAATAAAAATAAATAACAGTCACAGCGAAGATGTGATTTGCTGTATTGTACCCAAACACCGTGGCAACGCGTACTATTTTGTGTCTAAAACAAAAACGTACATTAAGGTCCTTCCCAGGCCAGTCTTCCACTAGCTGTCGCGCGATGTCTTTGCATTCCTTAGCATCTGATGGCATATTCGCTTCACACTCCCACATGCGGTCAGAACTGTGTGCGTATAGCGGCCCAGGGGTCGCGTGGGTCACCCTGGTTGTCGTCACAAGACCTAGAAAAAAAACATATATACGGTCGAATTGAGAAACCTCCTTTTTGGAAGTCGGTTAAAAATAGACCTTTGGGTATAGGTAAGTAATACCTACTACGATTGCTTAAGATTTCATTCATTTAAAAGGTTGGACCTCAAGTCGGTTGACAATTGTATTGTAACTGTGTTGGGTTGTTATTTGGAGTATGGGGACAATCCTCGCATGATCGACATTATCTCTAAACCGATATATGTCGATAAGAAACGAGAAAATACGACCAGAGGGGCAATTATTGCATGATCGGCGTTATTTCTAATTTAACATAATGTCGAAAAAATACGCTGAATGGGTCGTAATTTTTCGTTATGTTGTTTTATGAATTAGAGATAACGTGAATCAAGCGAGAAGTGCTCCCAATTTGTCGTTTCGTTTCAATATATGTCGAATTAGAGATAATATCGACCATACGAGAATTGCCCTCTGATACTTGCAGCTCTTTAAGTTAAAACATTTATTTGGAAATTCTTGTCGCTTCGGGAACTTTATAGTTAAATTATTCATGGGTAATCAAGAAAGGCTCCCTGTAAATCAAGTAATTATAGTTAACACTAAATAGCAGTATGTATGGTACTGTTGAAAAGTGATCGGTTATAGACACATTATCAATATTCAACCTTAGATTAGTTAACCTTCATTAAGAACGTCATTTGGACACCTACCGGGCATTGCCACTATATTTATAGCCTGATAAGCTAAATTAAGACGACCCTAAGTCGTTATCACCAACTGTTATTCAATAACATGTAATGTTAAATAATAAACTTGATTTATCTACCGCATTGTAAGCCTAGGCGCGCACTAAGCAGCCAGGCTGCGGTAGCCAGACGAACATATGACGTTGTATGGGAGCCCGCGCACTAGGCAGCCACGATATCTCGGCTGCGGCAGCCAATAAAACGCGCCTGTTTGCACGGCAGTCCGCTGGCTGCGCGCAGCCATAACGTGTGTAGGTGAATGTATGTGGCTGCCCTCAGTCTTCGCGCACTAGTTGTAGCAGTCAGACGTATTTTGGGTTCAAACTTAAAAAAAAATGACTTTCGATACAGAGGATATTGAATAGTCGATGATTGGCTGCTATAACTGGCTGCGCAAATATTCTGGCTATGTATGGCTGCCTAGTGCGCGCTTAGCCTTATAAATACAAGAGGTCGGCGACTGTCCGAAATTCGACCATACTCTTTGAACGTTATTAATGTTTTATTGCCAAAGACTATACCACCTCCACAGACTTTAAACACAAACAAAAGAGTATAGGTACATCTTAAAATGGTCTTCTTCTGTTTTACTAAATGAGTGAAATGATGATATTTTGATGGAATAAGATGAGGAATGCCTGCACCTGCGATATGCGGTATTTATGGCAATGTCGAGTAATTATAGCAAGGACAAATTCAATAAATACACATTATAAATAAAAATGGATGATGACAGTGATAAAGATGGCGGATCCTATTAAAACGTTATATTTCATACACTTTGATTTTGATGCTTTGAGCGTAGGGCACTCGGCTAATTCCCGAGAAAGGTTAGCACGCATGTCAAGACGAGGCATCTGTCACGGATACGCTCGCTCGCTCTGTCTTAGTTCATACGAGAGAAAGAGACACCATCAACATATTCCGTGACATAAGTCTAGTCTTGGCGCTCATGCTACAACTGCTGGCTGTCATAGGACAGGCTTAGTTCGCGGTCGTACGATGAATATGTGCTGCCTGGCGATATTTATCTACAGAAAGGATTTTACCAGCTACCATTCCTATCATTTGATGTTCTTGAGAAAGTAGGTAATCATAAAACTTATAGTAAGTACTACAATCTACATAATGCAATACCTATTTACGTGATGTTATTTGATTGCAGTCTCTACAAACAAAGTTTATTTTATTAAATCATCTTGAACTACAAGGTGGCGACAGCTTTAAATGGTAATTCTGTGATTGTTTTTTTTTTTTTTGGCTTCGAAATGCAAACGTATGATTACTAGCTGAGCCCGCGGTTTCACCCGCGCTTATTCTTACTGTGTCGTAGCGTGATATTAAATAGCCTAAGTCGAATTGAGAAACATTCTTTTTTGAAGTCGGTTAAGTAGCCTGTGTCCTTTCTCAGGCTATAGACTATCTCTGTACCAAATTTCACTTAAATCGGTTCTGTAGTTTAGGCGTGATTGCGTAACACACAGACAGAGTTACTTCCGCATTTATAATATTAGTAAGGATTATTATTTTAAAGTCTGCCGATCTGCCACTGGAGCCAACCTCCTCTTTATTTCATGATTTTTTTAAAATTATTTCTATATATACACCATTCAATAATAAAATAAGAATTCTAAGTACTGCACATAAAATAAATTGTGATTCTTACCGGCGCTTTTGCCGGCGTTCAGCGCTAGAGCAGCCAAGGATTGTAGGCGAGCTCTAGGGTCCAAGGAGCTGACGCAGTCGCGATACTCGACAGTGGCATCCACGCCCACCGTCTCCTGGTTTGCCTTGGCGCCACACAGCAGCGCCGTCGCAGAGGCTGCTGAGTCCGGTACCATTTTATTAGCGGAGTATGTCTGAAAGGAACATAGCAGAGCTTATTTTCTGATTACAAACCACTATAAAAAAAATACTTCTGAAAATTTTACAACTTTTAAAGTCTTAACTACCAATCAGATTGTGGTTGATAAGAGAGAACGTTTGAGAACGAACATTTCCAACGAGACGTTAGTACGTTACTGGGACACGTGACTATTCGTATAAAAAGTTTCATAAATGAATCCTCCGATGCCTGTTACCGCTTCACCTCCTGCATTTCTTTAGTTCAGATTCCCTCAAGAAAACGAATCGTTGCCTTTAACGATAGCTATCCGTATTTATAGGATCCCAGCCAAATTGGTGCTCTTGAGTACTATTTTATATAAAATAAACAAAATAAAACAGATGCTGTAACTAATACCAGGAGCCAATGTTATAAATAGTTTAACCGAAATAGCGCTTGACAACATCCCATGCGTCCGACAATGGACTTCCAGAGCGAGATCTTTAACTGGATTGATTAATTATGAAAAAAGCGTGTTAACCAATACCAATAACCAATATATACTCGTATAATATGTATGTTATGATTCAAGAATTTTCGTTTTTACCTTCAAAAGTCCAACATGAGGGAATTTCTCATACGCGAGCCTATGCGTCTCCCCTCCCTTGTACAGTCTGGTGGCTGTCACGGTGTTGGGGTCCATGCCATCTCCAATGAAGAGGATCACGTTGCGAGCGGTGCCCATGTTCCACTTCACGTTGAGAGCTTCGTCCAACTCCTCAAGAGCGAGGTCCGTCCAGTACCGCTGGTCTGTTGGTGAAGGCCACACTTGGGATTCCTGCTGTTATACCATCTACCCCCATACCTTTAGGGTGGCGGTGGCGAAGACTCTAAGGCATGTGACTCTAAGAAGGATGTACTACTACTACTACTACTACAGCCCTTTTAACGTCTCACTGCTGGGCACGGGCCTCCCCTCAATGCGAGGGGGATTCGGGCCATAGTCCACCACACGCTGGCCCAGTGTGGGTTGGCAGACTTCACACATCTATCGAAAACTAGTCAAGTTCCCTTAGACGTGCAGGTTTCCTCACGATGTTTTCCATCACCGTTTCATAGCAAGTGATAATCTCGGATGTAAATTAGATTCGCACATAAATCCCAGAGGTGCGAGCCGGGGTTTGAACCTGCACACTTTGATTGCAAGGCGTGCGTTCGACCACTTGGCTACCGCTGCTTAAAAAGGATAAAGACATGCAACTCTAAGAAGAACAAAGTCATGAGACTCAAAGAAAGACTCCCTGTGGAAATGTAACCGCACTAGCGACTAGGACTACAGATAGAGGATAGATAAGAGCATAACGCCCCCGGCATGCTGGGGCGTCGACCTTCACGAGTTAAAATTTACGTCAATACCAAAAAGAACTTTGTGTGAATATGCTTAAAGATTTATGTCCTAAAAGCGACACCCACCCCTACGCTCGCGCGGTCAGTGTGATTTAGTTGAAGAATGAATTATTTCTAGGAGTCAATACAGTTTGATTTGGTATGGCAAAAATGTTGACATCCCAGTGTGGGCGGGCAGCTTGACAATAGCTACTAGGGCTATTCCACGGATTATATCGCACCAAGTCGCTCCTCTCTTCCGTAATGCATGCAAGTGAGAGCGAAAATATAAATAAATCTCTTTTTTGTCACAATTATCTGTGCTACTACTTCAGACGGTGGTGACAAAATTATCTGGTATGCTTTACAAAAGTGAAAGAGCGATATGGTGCGATAATCCGTGAGATAAGTCAAGTCTTGACGTGCATGCTAGCCGTGGAGTATAATTTCGTTGATGTTGTAATATTCCGGTGGGTAGCCACTTTGTTACATTAAACACCTAGCAGCTGCATTATGTCGGCCTTGTAGACGAGTAGGTACTTTATCTTAGCAATCGAGACTTGACAAATAGATCAAATAGAAACACCAATGAGATTTCTCTTGTTTTTGTAGCCTACCTAACCTGGGTGGCAATTCTCGCATCGATCAACATTATCTCTAATACGACAATTGTTTAAACAAAACGACCAATTTTTGACACATTTCAAATTATCGATAACGCGAGAAATGGCATTATTTCGTGAAACCCAAGGTACTAATTAATTTACTAACCTAACCTAAAATCTAATTGCACATGTTCCTAACAAATAATTTACTATAAAAATACTGTAAGTAGGGAAGTCCTAAAGAAGTAAAATTTCAATACCATGACATAACAATGACAATTCAATTACACGTCTCTATTTGTCATAAGGCACCTATTTATATTATATTTAAATTGCAATACCCGTAATATAACTGTTTCGTATGCACACAATTAACTGTTTTAGTACTTATGAATATATTATTAAGTCATAAAATACCACTAACCGGTCGGCAGAGTACATCGTGTAGCGACGATCAAACAAAACACAACCAATATGCTCCCGCGCATCTTTCACACTGGTCACTGAGCTGAGAGCGAACGAAATGAACTGATTGAATCAATCAAGCGAACATAAATGACTAATGTTTGTTTACCATCCTTCTTTTAAACAACTAAGCAGGTTTGATAAGAGTTATGTGAATGATTTAATATCATTTAGCCTTTGACTGCGAGCGACGCACTGTTTGCAATCGTGCTCACTGTTCACTGGTATCATCACGCCTCTATTCTATGTAGCAGTAGGCAGAGGTGCACTTGACTGTATTAAAAATTCATCGATTTTTTTACGAAAATATTTCTTTATTTTGGATTATTATGCAAGAGAAGGCGAGTTTATTCACATTATATCGGGCACGATCTAACTTAATCCCGAAATCAATGCAAATTATTAAATAAAACTTTACTACTATCACTTTACTTTTTAAAGAGTTATTCTGTCCTCTTATCACTTCTGTCCTCTTATCACCTTGCAACATTTTTTACAAGCTTTATATTAACTTGAAATGTACCTATGTATGTCCGGGTGGAATCTTGCAACCGAATTTTAAATCAATAATCTTTAACCGATTGAGCTGAAATTTGGTATACACGCTTATTCTGGATGACAATGCATGCTTAGCTAAGTGACGTCATTCTAATTCCAATATGGCGGATCATCCAAGATGGCGGTATAGTTATTTTTTCTGCACTTCCACAGTATGGGTATCAAATGAAAGGGCTGAAGAGAATACGAAAAATGAGGGCAAATAATTAAAAGCTTGTTTTTAAAAAGTTGTTTTTAACATTTTTAATATACTTTTAGTTTTTGTCAGGATCTGTCCAAGTTACTATGGAAACAACAATGCTTCGGGTAAGACCCCTTATCTATATGAATAACAGCATACTAGAAAATATCCTGAAATCCTCATTACACTCATAAAGCCGATTATGGTTGTCGTTTATGTGCACATATATAGGGCGATTGCACATAATAAGCGCCGGAGGATATCGACACATATTTCCTCCCCGTACCCCTTCCTTCCCCTGCCCCCTCCTTCCCCAGATCGTATCGATCCGGGAACGATTCATCTGCGCAAGGTCTGTACAGCCACCACGTTAAGGGGAAACTATTCACAGAACAACAATTATGATTTTATGTAATTATTTTTAAATTCTAGAATTTTAATGAAAATTGAACGTACGTCATTGTAGTTCTGTAGGGTTAGCAGTGTTAGCATGCACGCTAGGATATATCTTAAGCCACGAATAAGCGGTTACGGGGAGAGAAAAGATGTGTCTAGTCGGAATACCCCATATTTGTTTAGTCTTAGCCGTGGTAGCCGAGTGGTAGAACGCACGCCTTGCAAATAAATGTGTGCAGGTTCAAACCCCGGCTCGCATCTCTGGGATTTATGTGCGAATCTCATTTTCATCCAAGATTATCACTTGCTATGAAACGGTGAAGGAAAACATCCTCCGAGGGAACTTGACTAGTTCTCGTTAGATGTGTGAAGTCTGCCAACCCGCACTGGGCCAGCGTGACCCGTGCCCAGCAGTGCAACGTTAAAAGGGCTGTAGTAGTAGTAGTAGTAAGCTACATCCAGAAGGATCCATGCCGAAATGATGATCTAGCTAAAACTTGAGACCATTTATATTTTTTTGGGCTCGGGCTCAGTGGCGCATCTTGGGAGAGGCCTACGTCCAGCAGTGGACTGACACCGGCTGATTTTTTTACTTTACTGACACCGATTTTTTTAAATGTGTACCTATTTATTGAGTTTGTTTTTACAAGCTTCATATTAGCTTGTAACGTATGTATGTCCGGGTGGAATCTTGCGACTGAATTTGAAATCAGTTATCTTTAACCGATTGAGCTGAAATTTGCATATTTTATAGGAAACATTTTCTTTCATAGAATTACTTATAAAAAGTAGTCAAGCAAGACTAGTTAGTACACAGGTCAATCTCGCGACAAGCTTTTAAATCATTTAATAAATTGTGTAATACATGTACTAAATTGATTGGTTTGATTTAATTTAAAGTTTATTTTCTTCTTTTAAGGCCAATTAAATAAAAGCTTGTTTTTAAAAATATTTTACTATTCAATTAAGTTCTTGACACTGACGAAATACCTGCTGATTCATGTGAAGGCATACCTTGTTGTACCAAACCTAACCTAGTTATATTTAATTTAATATCGTAAAATAAGCGGAGTTTAATTATAACTCCAGAAGCATGCCCCTTAACAGCCGCGCTGACTGCTATCATCGGCGCATTTTCAAAGTAAATTTGTCCTTTGCACAGCAGCAAGCAAATCTATTAAAATGTTACCCACCCAAGGGAGTAACCGTCTCTGAAATAAGTACTACTGACGGATTTATAGAGTTGTGATTTTAATTATCTCTCAAACGTGATATAACTAGTTGCTTCCTCTTGCAAATATTAAAAAATCAGTAAGGTGTAAAGAATTTAGCTGACGTCAGCAAATTTTCATATCTCGTGTAATTTGATTTCTTATATTGCATGTTAAAGTGTTGGTATTATGTTATTGTATGTACTCATTAGTGTGATATGGCACATAATAATGATACGTATGGGTGTATATTTTTGTATTCAGGCAAGGATGGAGCTCCCAGTTTTGGATAAATTTTGCTTTATCTTCGATCTAAAAAAAGGATGTATTTGCATGGGCATCATAAACTCTGTAAGTAATTACTACGAGTCTGTAATGAGATACACGATTACTACCTACATTTAACACTAGGTACATATACTATAAGTCCCTACATAATTTTGGTACATTTCCATAAAATACTTAATCAAATATTGTATTGCAGAATCAGAATCAGAATATTTTTTATTCATATAAACCAATACAGGCACTTATGAATCGTCAATAAATAGTAAAAATAGTAGCTCTACCACCCATTCGGAATGCATTGCTATTATCAAAGATGTCTAGATCAATATTAGATACTCTAAGAATTAATTATAATGACATTCATGGACGTCAAAGTATAATTTAAGCAGAGTTGTGATATTATTTACCAACATTGTTGAAATTAGTTTGAAAATGCAAGCCATAATGGTCTGTTTCTTGATGATATTAGATTTTTTTCCTTTACCTATTTCAGATCTTAACATTCGTGTTAGCGGTGATTCTAACCACTCTCGCGTTGGACATCAAACGTGCTGCGGCGTTGCAGCTAATGAGAGATGAAGTGGAGTCTGGCATGTCAACTGTGGTGTACACCATCGTCATAGTGCTGGTGGTGATGCTCTTCATCAAGTTCCTGCTGGATCTGGTGTTCGTCTATACTGTGTATAAGGTAAATACTTACTATATACCTGTGGGGCTAGCACGCCCACCAAAACGAGACTCAGTTGCGTAAATAGCCCTTTCTGCGCCCTGTGCGAGCTTCTAATGTTGGTTAGCTAAGACAATATTTTTCACACACTATTTTCAGGAGAAAAGTGGCATAATGAGGAAGTACTGCATCTTCTGGGTGATTTTCTTGGTGACGTTCATGATTGGGACCCTCAAATCGCTGTTTCACATGGGCCCCTGGCACGTCATCGCACTTATCATATTTTCGAGTAAGTGGTTTTTTTTAATCATCACAATAGACATATCTTCTTCAAATTTTGTAACCTGATTCAATCCAATAGATTCAATTCAATCCTTGACGTCCACATAGGACATGACACGAACTTGATCTTTTATCTGGTTCATGTAGCATATTTGCGATCTCCCTCTTTCACGTTTCCACGTTCTCCCTATCCGTCTATCTTTCCTTCTAAGATGTTTTTGTGAAGGTTTCATGCCATGAGTTGGCCTATCGTCTTCCCTCTTCTGCTTCTTACTGTGTCTGTTTATTTTCTTCATTTTTACACTCTCTTAAATACATCCACATTTGCTATCATTTATGTCCAAGTGATCCACATCTCACACCCATAAAGCGGCAAGCATATGTCTTCTTCATTACTTTGTTTGAAATTGTTGATATGAAAACTTTTTTTAATTTTATATGCCTGTTTTGCCTGAGCGACTCTAGTTTTTTTTTTTATGCCCGGTGTAGACCTTGAATATTTGTACAATAGGGCTTTGTAAAAAATGCCACACATTCCTCAAGCAGTCCTAGGTCTTCAAAAGCTGATACGCTAATCTAAGCCTTATGTACCGCAATGTACCTACGTATAATCTTTATTCAAAGTCAAGTAATGAAATTTCATATTTCCGCTGCCCGAAAGACACTGAAATTACCAATAAATCGTTTGGCAGCTAATCCGCGACCTTTATCAAGGGTCAGGGCATCCTGACCCAGATACGTCGCTTGTGCAGGTTCTGTCAGGGCACGGATGCTTTGGCAGGTACCTGTTTAAGGTGGCCGGTAGGGAAGAGAACACAACCTGTCACAAGTGCGGGGCTGACGAGGACACTGCGCAGCATACGCTGGAGCAGTGCCCAGCCTGGACGGAGCAGCGCAGGGTACTCGTTGCTACTATAGGGAGGAACCTCTCGCTGCCGATCATCGTTTTCACAACGGCTGGCAGCGAGAGGTCATGGGGGGCCATGTCCTTGTTCTGCGAGCAAGTGATGCAAGCGAAAGAGACAGCAGAACGGGCACGGGAGACTGATCCGCTTGCCGCGGCAAATCGTCGCAGGAGAACCGGGCGGAGGCGGCGCGCAGCTGCCGACCTAATGCCGCCGTAGGGTGGGCCTGCAGGTGACAGGAACGGGGGTTACCTGTCACCCGCGCAGACAAGCTGGCCCTCAAGAAGGTAAATGGTACCTGATACCGTTTTCCCCGGAGAAGTGCGATTGGTTCCGCAAAAGCGGATAGCCGCCGTTAGGTTGCGGAAGTATGCTACCGCGTTCCCGCGACCTAACAACCAGCGCAGTGCTGGACACCAAGGGGTTTTAGTGAGTAGGAGTCTCACATCGCCAGCCTGCCTCCCCCGTGGCAGACTGGCATCCATGATGGATTTCCCCTGGTAAAAAAAAAAAAAAGATACGTCATCTCGTGCCCCCGTTGCTAGCGCGGCAGTAACGACGTGGCTGTCCGGAAAATTTTTTTTTTGCGTGCTTCCATAATTTGTATTTTTTTTTCACGGCTTTGGCGCCGATCTATTGAAGTTTTCATCAAACCTCCTTTTTTCAGTGGAAAACTTTTACTGCATCGTTGTGATCCGAAGCTATTTGGTATCGATCAACGAAGTCGGCGCATTGTAAATGCCGAAACGAAACATAAATCTCTTAGAAGTTATGTAAAACACTAGCAGTTTGTTCGGCCCACTATGCATGCTTCTTGTAAAGTTTACAATATATTCTGTTATATTTAACTCTTTCAAATTAAAACATCAAAAACCATCGTATTTTTAACAAATACAACCAGAACTGTATAGTATACCGAAGAAAACGCAGAGATAGATACCTTTTTTCGTGGAATATTATTTATCTATAGTCAGGGAAATTTAAAAATACGAGTACCTACAGGTTTTATTACCGAGTTTAACAAATCTAGTTACGCATGCAAATTGATGTCACACATAATAATACGGTTATACATATTAGATGTCTCTTGTATCCTGGAAGGGGAATTTATAAAATTTAGTTCCAAAACTGTCCAATTCTAGGTGGCATATCAACAATTCTACATTCCACCTATTAGGTGTTCTAGAAGAGGAAGGAAGGTGACAAATGAGCATCCTCATGACGAGCATTTTGTTCTCGACCATTGAGAAGCCAAGCACAAATGTGAGAGATTTTTCTGAAGTTTTAACAAGAGCTTACTGCATCGGTTTTCGTGCGTTAACTATCGAATTTAGCCTTAATTGGTGATACTTAATTTTTATTCTCATTGTAACCCCCTCATCTAAATTTCATAACACATCCCGTACTGGAATCAAGTATAATGCAGCTCACATTGTTAGGTCCAACTAATGTCAAATAGCATCCGTGGTGCCATCTTTATTTCTGTGGCAATTCAGCCAATACAGTTATTTTTGTCTCCCGCTTTGCAATGGAGGGAAGTGGATACATTTTTCTTCCAACTCCTCCTACATCTTTTTCGATTAAATTCGTGCGGGATCCAAGACAATTTCGCTTTTCCCCGGGACTCGCCGACGGTCAAACCTCGGTGTTTTCAATGGACACCGCTGTCGATCCTGGCTAACAGGAGTAACAGTGGCGGGCTTAGTCCCAAAAAAAAACACATCTCGTCTTGGCTACTCAAATGCTTATTACGAGCGAATGCTTGCTATGAGGATGGCATAAAATAGCCTCAGATATCAATAACCATTCAGAGAGCAAATGCTGCCACCATCTTAAGCCAGCTCTGTTAAAATAGCCAGCCACCTTACCTCGTGAACAGCTAAAGGTGACAGTTAATAGTAATCAATGTGTGTAGTTAGACGTGTTTCTGAATATTTAATTAGATAATGAATATGTAGATAGAATTATACATATCACGTTATATCAAATGATACGTGAAGTTTATGTATTTGTTTTCCGCGGACAAGTAAGGGAATCAGTAAACGAATACTTAGCAAAATATTTTTTTATAGATCATACAATCTTTAAAAAAAATACACAAAAGTCGAATAAGAACCTCCTCCTTTTTTAAAATATACCTTCTTAATCAAACTACATGTAACTGTTAGTTTCTAATTTAATCAAAAAATACTTATATACAAAATATTATAAAACAGTTGCCCAATTAGACGATTGAAAAGTGCAAAGGTATGTTTACTATGGCTGCTAATCATAGCCACGACATTAGTTTTCATAATAGCCTGGAATATTAATTTCTAAGTAGTATTATGTGCATTTTGTTCAAGCACAAATTTAAGAGGGACTATTTTTATTCTCCTATAATTAAAGAAAGGAAAGAGTAATATGGACCAAAGACTCATTAAGATTACTTCTTTTAACCGACTTCTTGTCCCATAGAAATGCGATGAGAAATTGTATTAATTATTTTAAAAAGTCATTGGATATTGCCATATAGTATATCTAATTTATAATTAAATTTTAATATGTAAACAGGGAAACATTGTATGGGAAATGACGTGCATCTGATTTGTATTTAAAATAATAATGTGTCTGGCAACGTATGGCTCCTTGAAACTTACAACACAAAATCAAGTTTATATTGACGGGTAACATGCGATCCAAATAAGAATAGGAATGTCAATAACCTCTATCTGTCAAATGTCACTTGAAAAGTATGGTTTTCAAAAAACTTATTTGCATATCAATAATAATAGTCTTACATCAAATTAAAAAAGAATACATCATCCCGCCTGTATTCCCCGAAGGGGTAGGCAGAGGTGCACTAGTGCACCCACACTTCGCCGATGTATTTTGGTCCCAATGTAATAGGGTGCGAGCCTATTGCCATTATACCGGGCACATTCCCCCTCAATACGAGGGAGATTTGGGCCATAGTCCACCACGCTGGCCCAGTGCGGGTTGGTGAACTTCACACGCCTTTCTACACGTGCAGGTTTCCTCACGATGTTTTCCTTCACCGTTCAGCAAGTGGTAATCATTGTTGAAAATGACATTCGCACATGAAAATTATCTCAGAGGTGCGGGCCTGGGATTTGAACTTGCACTCCTTACGTTCAAGGCGGGCGTTCTTGACCGCGAGGCTACCACTGCTATCAAATTTAAATAAAAAGGTTAAATTAGTAATAAATTGTTTAAATTATTTAAAGTCATAATTCGTTTTCGTTCATCACAATATGGCGCAAAGTCGACCCTATGCTCATTTGAATAGCATAGTAAAAGTGGCTCAAGCGCCATTGTGGGCTTAAGTTATATATAACGTTGGAATCAGTGAATTTTTGTTAGCTGGGTTTCGTTACCTGTTAGTTACCAAAATGGCGCTAGAATCAATTCGCCCTTTTAAGTGCCGATATGGTTTTGGTTCAATTATGTACCTATTTTTACACAGACGTTCGCTTTATTACAGACTTACGTTTCTCTGAGAATCTACTTATCTACATTCTAGAACCTATTTCAACAAAATTTTAAGTTGTTTCTTTGATAGGACTATCTTTCTGTTGGGCAATATCTCCCTAACGCCTTGAACATAAGGGCGTATTCACTTGACAACTTTGAAAGTATACTCTTATAACTATATACCTACATAAGTATTAAATGGCTATAGCAGAATTTACTAGAGCCATCGATGATATTTCGTTGAAAATGTGCATTTTCTATGAGTCAATACACTTGATTTTGGTATCTATTAGCAAAAAGTTGTGGCTTAAATTTACTAAGCTTGTCTTGCCAGTCACTTGTGACTTTACCAGCCTAGGATTGTAGACTAAAGTTTATTTTTCATGGAGCCAAACATGCCAAGACATATTCCCGGTTGTGAATGCTTAATACAATCTGTTACCGCAACATTATGTTAATCATTCATTTAAATTCGAATGTTTGTATTCCATTACGTAATATTATGGAAGGAAATAGTTATTTGTTGCAAACACATTAATTAATATTTACTGCTATGGCGAAACTCTGCAATTTTGTAATATGTACGATGACTCCGAAACACCAGCACTCAGTGTGTAAGAATAGGTAAGGTTGAACGGAAGTAAAGATTGTTTTGTATGAAAAAATAAAATAGTAAATTACAGGATTGCTGAGTTCGACCTACTGCGGTATGCAGACTACTATTTTACTTCGTTTAATTCGTGTTAATGTTACCATTTTATTTATTGCCCATTTCATATGAAATTGTGTCCTGCAAGGATATTACGTAACTATTATTGCTATCAATTTTTGTTCGAAACCAACAGCATGGCGGACTTCCAATACATTGTGACAGCTGTTTTGGCAGGTGATTAAAACATGTTAGCAAATTTAGTTACGTAATCACCCTACTGGAATAGCTGTGATTTCGCTAAATGTCATGTTTGTCATTAGAATAGGTTATGAAGGGAACATCGAAGTGACGGTTGAAAGTTTCTACTGCACTCTGCAGTGTTTTTATTATGATACTTGTAATCGTTACATATTTTATTTTTAAATCTAAAGTATTTTATATAAATGTCATATTTTATAACATGTATAAATCTACCGTTTTAATATTTTAAATATAAAATATATAAATTCTGAACTTTTCCAATATCCATATAGTTTACAAAACATAAATATTTAATCATGCATGTATAAAAAATAGGACGACCTCGCAGCGCTTTCGACGAAAGTGAAGCAACGCACCAATGTATGTGCGTGTGAATTAAGACATATCAACTAACGCTTACCGGCGGCGAACGACTAATCATAATATAAGTGTGTGTACAACTGAGACGACTTACTACTGGTGCTTCACTTATTATTCAGCGAGAACCGTCCGACCTTTTTTATATGTCCATGTATTTAACAACTAACATTGTGTTTGTTTTTCAAAGACTGATATTGATAACGAGCTGAAAGTGAAGATTTTCATACGACAGAAGAGATGCTTATTTCTAAAGTTTCTATGTGTATAGGATAAATAGGTGTATGTAGGTACCAATGTGGAGTAAATAACGACAATAATTCGTCCTTCGCTTTAATTATCTAATAGAGTTATGTATGTATTCTGTCCACTGCTACGGCCTTACCATCACATCTTTGAGGAGTATTATTTTAATAATACTTTTTCTCGAGTTTTTTTTTAATAAAACTAGAAATATTATGATAACGCTGGCTGCACTTCCTTGCTGAACAGCTAGAGCCACTCATTGAGCGAGCAAAAGTGAGTGAACCATGGAGTTACTTGCCCATTCTTCTCCATAGGAAATGCATTCCGAATGGGTGGGAGAGATACTATTATTTTTATTTATTGACGATTCTTAAGTGCCTGTATTGGATTACATGTGAAAAAAATCTAGTCTAGTTCGTAAGGAGGTGAAAGACGATTCAGTTGTCGATGTTGAATAGCAAAAAAAAAAATTACAGCACTAAAATATTGTGGTCTCGCTCCTACATTACCAACGTATGTGAGAAGACCACTTGCGAACCCATTTTCAGGTGATAAAGATGACTAAAGTTATTTTGCACCGTTTCGTTTTACAAAAGCGATACTGCGATACATGAGGTGGTAAGGACTGTTGGGATTTAAATGGATTTTACTATTATTTTTTTTTACATTACTTTAATAAAGTCAGATTACCACCTGAACATCTTTGTTACAGTCACATTGTAGAATACATGTGTACTAAAATCCTATTATAAATGCTTTGTAAATCGATTTACATTTATAATATGAATTTGTGGTAAAGTATTTTTAAGTTAGATAAACTATTGTTTTCACGGTAAATCCGCCTGTTCGATGATTACGGTCTCAAAGGGAACGGATAGATATATAGAGTATTCTTTTTTGTACCTACACCAATGAGAAAATAACAACATTCCTAGGTCTAAACACATGATCCTAATTCTCGTTAGATCGACATTATCTATAATTCAACATATATTGAAAAAAAAAACTACCAATTTGACGTTTGGTTTCGACATATCGAAATAGAGATAATGTAATTCATGGGAGAATTGTCCCGCAGTAGCTATGTACAATTGGGCAGTCTTAGTGCTAAAAGCAGTTTTTTGTATTGTTCATCCATTGCACATGTGTGCACTGGAAGAACGTTATGCAAGCCTTCATACGCCTGCCTACAAACTGACTGCTCGTGTGAACGCTTCCATACTGCTGCTACTGCACATCCATTCCCACTAAATCCGTAATCAATGAGCAGTCAGCTTTTAAGTGTTAATAAACCCTTAGATTGGTTAATAATGTGTATATTGAATATTTCCATACATTTTTATCACCGTTTTCTGACGATGTTAATTATTATTTAATTAGTTTCACAATACAATCCATTTGCGTCCCTTATATTTCAAAAATATAAGAATCCCTTCGATATTACAATGCTAATGCTAAACTAAACCTACTCAAGTACCTAAGTAGTACTAAGTACCTACTGCCGTCCGATTATTAAAAGGCCATTAATATGAGTAAATTTAGAGTTGTTTTCTTATATTTACGCGAATACTATACATTGAAATAAAACTATTTTACGGATTTTATCCCGTTTATTTACTATTTTATTTTCCCGACGTTTCGGTGCTACCACCAACTTGGGATCCAGTAATTAATGATTAAATCCAAAACCAAGCGTACCATTGCAAGACCTCAAGACACTGTGAGCACTTTCTGCGTGGATCGGACCGCAAACAACAACAACTAAATATGAGGGTACCCAGTTATTAACTATGACATCAGCAGGGTGATTTTAAAACACTCGGAATCGAATTCGGAAACGGAATCGGATCTTTCCGTCACGGATTCCAGCCATCGCTATTTTGATTTCCGTACCCGACGATTTTTGACATTTGTCGTCGGATAAACCCATCCGAATCCACGGAAAGTTTCCGACACCTTTTTCCTCGCGGAAAGCTTCCGAAATTGAACAAAAACATAAATAAAACACCAAATTTAAGTGTTATCTAAATACTTGCATAATATTTAAGGTAAGTCAGTATTATAGAGTGTTTAAAATAAACCTATTAACGTTGTTTTATGGCCCTTTACATTATTGTGAAAATTATTCCCTTCAACCTTCGATAGGATGGAATATTATCTTATAGGAGACAACATAGGGCAGCTGCTGTGCAGCGCCAGCAAACAATCGCGCTGCATTATTCACTTCGTGGTTGTGTTTTTATTTTCCGAAATACAGCGCCATGCGCCATCTATGACGTAGCTCTGAAAATTCGTGGTTTCAAAGGCGTGATGTTACCCTTCACTTTCACTTTGACGTATTAGTTAAAATTTTCGAGGTTCGTTATAATCAAAAATAATAAAGGAGAGTAAGTTTTAAATCGATAATTTAAATAAGTAATCAATTTCCATTTTTATAATTATGATAAGTGTGTTTATATAAGCCTTTTTGGCCCAAAAAAATCGTATTAATAACTGTTTTGTAATCGAATTTTATTTCTACCATTCCTACCATTTTTAAACGTTCTTTGTAAACGCACACAATCTTTCCGACGTCGGAACTTTCCGATTGGCCCTTCCGTCCGCTATTCAAAATCGCGTTTTGTCATGCCGTCGGAAACGGAATCGACAACTCGAAGTTTTCGATTCCGTTTCCGAATTCGATTCCGAGTGTTTTAAAATCACCCTACAGGACGTCTAACACCTCAGTCCCCCCGTGACCATGGTTGCTGTAAAGCAGCCGAAACGTCGGGAAAATAAAATAGTAAATAAACGCGATAAAATCCGTAGAATAGTTTTATATCAATTTCAAAATTTAGAGTTGTTTAAATAATTTGTTTTTATTATAGTAACTATAAATGTTATTTAACATTTTAGATGCGTGATGATTTATAGGGTTATATTGACTCATAGAAGTACTGACTTTGTGGGTGCTGCGCACTGGACGAACGTTCGCCATGAGCCAATATGGCCTCACAACGCAGCGATAGTGTTAAATAAGACTCGGATTGACTGACGAAGAAAATGTTTCACTTATACCCAACGAGATAGTAGTTGCCCGTAGTTGCCATATACTACAGGTAACTATGAGGTAACTATAATGGCTGTCCGATAAACGTCAACAAAAATTGCCGCAGAGTCATACGCAGGTGGGAGTCGATATGGATTCTCTAGTTACTCTATGGTTTTACCCCAAGGAATGTGAGTAAAGTACGCTTAAATAAGGTTTCTATCGGATGGCAGTAACTATATCAGTTTGATAAAAGGTCTTCTTATATTTTATACTAAATATTATCTTTACGACTATTTACCCAAATGTTCTATCTTGTACTTCCCCTTTACAATATTATATTAATAATATATTATACGTACATAGATAGATATTTGTTAGAGATGTTTTAATAATAAATGTATTTTGTAATAATGTGGGCCTATTCATGTTTAAAGTATTATAATGTAAAAACATATCTGAATAATTTTAAGCTGTTTTGTTTGTATTAGAGTTTTTCGGAGAATCTCACATATATATTTTAAGATTATTATAGTTGTGTGACTTCACACGAGCCTTACATTTCAGCTGCTCGTGTGAAGGCTTAACTATAGTATTATAACACGTGTGGCTTTTGCAACAGAAATTCAATCTATAGGTATATTGGCACAGAGTTCATTTTGATATTAGCAAATTGCTGCGCGTGTCTTCACGCCCCTGTGGCCCCAGGACTTGATCGAACATTAACGTACATTTGCAAAATAGGTATAGGTAGTATATAGGTAGTATAGGTATAGGTATTACCTATGTTGTAATAAAATATAGTAAAAGTCACTTTGAAAATTAAAAGTAAAAACCGGCCAAGTGCGAGTCGGGCTCGCGCGTGAAGGGTTCCGTAACATTATCTGTAAAAATGGCAAAACAATCACGTTCGTTGTATGGGAGCCCCCTTAAATATTCATATTATTCTGTTTTTTAGTATTTGTTGTTATAGCGGCAACAGATATACACCATCTATGAAAATTTCAACTCTCTAGCTATCACGGTTCATGAGATACAGCCTGGTGACAGACGGACGGACGGACGGACGGACAGCGAAGTCTTAGTAATAGGGTTCCCGTTTTACCCTTTGGGTACGGAAACCTAAAAACATTGCTTCAAGATGGATGGTGGTTACGGCTGGCCCTTATATGATGTAACGTGTTTGTTTTATGTACTTAGATGGGAGATAACAAACGTGAATAGGCCCGTGTGAAAGTTCGCATGTCTATTGATCAATTATATCGCTTTAAATGTTGTACGTACCAGTTATTTACAATGTGAATTGAAATTTAATTTTATAGACATTTTAACGTTATAAAAGGTATATATAAAATAATTAAAATACATAATATTTATGATGATTTTGTCTACGTGGAATGGTGGTTGACTCGGTCGTTGCTAGACTGATTCGAAAACACGTTCGCTGCTTAAGGAATTTTAGTGTACTTTAAGCTAGTGCGCCATGAGGTTATATTGACTCATACATGTAGAAACGTTGTGAGCGCTGCACACTGAATAAAAGTTCCCCATGAGCCAATAAGACCTCACGACGCAGCGAACGTGTTAAACGTGTTAAAAGCTAACCATCTTGTCACATGTCGAGGTAATTAGTTTAAGGATAATTATTTTGTCGTTTGTGATTGTTGTATAACGCTTTGTTAAACGCAACGGGTGTTCGAAATTAAATAAAAAAAGTTATAGCTAACCAATTATTGTTTAATTTTATTAGTTACCTACTTATAAGTAAGTACACAAATGTTGATATAACAATTAATAACACATTTTTATTTTAAGACTAGCTGTGCCCGCGACTCCGTTCGTTAACTTATAAATTATACCTTATTTCTAGACATTGAAGGCACGTATTTGCACTACCTTAGTAATATAAAAAAGATACGAATCAAACCTCGGCATATACTTGAAGCCGAGTTAAATATATAAATTATATCAGTATTAAAGTATGTACTTACAAAAAGCTGCAATATATGATTTGTAGTTTCGTAAAACTTTATTAAAGTATAGTACTTAGTCTCAATCTCAGTAGCTCGTAATGTGATACAGAATGCTTACGAAGAAGTGGGTAAACAGTATAAAACACAAAAATTTAACTTGGTTAGTAGAACTATACAGGGTGTATCAGAAGTACGAAATAATACTTTGGGTACATATACGGTAGCTCTTATGTGGATGCTTAGTGAAGACAGTTTATACCTAACTATCATAGTTTCCGAGATATATACCTTTGAATATTTGTCACGGGTATCGTATTCTGGTCTTTGGGTACATTTATAAGTCTATTAAGCAGTGTAAATTACACTGGTGAGGGGCTATTATTTACAAAACAGAACATACAAATTTGAAATAGGACTCGAGATATTACGAGTTATAGAATTTGACGACGAAAAAACAGTTGGAAAATCATGGTCGAATTTCGATTAAATTTTTATACCATTCAGTTGTATACTTGATACTGATGCAAACTTCAAAGTAGACTTCTGACTTCTGAAACATCCTGTATAACACTGTTCATATTAAAAGTAATATTATAAATTCATTCTACAATAAATAAATTAAACTCTTACCATTTATAGGACAGTTAGCACGTGCGCCAAGACAAGACATAGGTACCTTTGTCACGGATCTTGTCGCACCGCAACGTTCTCTCACGTACATTATTTAAACGAGAGAAAAAGACAAAAGTGGTACATTTGTCATATCACAGCCGCCTGTTGTGGTATGCAGCATGACCGTGTAGACATAATTTTTATCACTTCCATCTTGTCGAGCAAATGACGTCACATCGAGCGATTTTCTACAAGATCTCAATGACGTTACGTCATTTTGTCGACATATCTGACAGTTAGATAAGATAAAGTGCCTAAATATCACCAGACAACACAAACACATCTTATTCCAAACTAAACTAAGCTTAGCTTTTACTACGAATACCATACAATGGACTTGGGGCGATCCCAGTTACACCCAGGCTTAGCATGACTGCGAGCTTTTTGTACTGAACATGGCTCGGTGTGACGTCATTTTCTCGACGAATCTGACAGTTGAAAGAGATAAAACTTATGTCACGGTCATGCTAAGCCATCTGGTCATATTCTGAAATTTTCCACTATCGTAGGTAATGTCTATGCAGTCATGCTGAGCCTGCTGGTTCTATATAATGTACCTAATAAATAGCATTCTTTGGCAGTTTTTCAGATTGGTATTGCGCTGTCACCGTACGTCATCTTTTGGATCCTATACAGGCTGTTGATCATCGTCAAATAATACAGGGAGTACACTGTAATGAAATGCAGAAAAAAAATATTAAAAATTTGCCTTTGTCCATTATTTGAGGTCGGCGCAGTACGTCTGGTTTCTTCCATTCATCTCGCTTTTCCGTCATACTGACGACATCCACTCCGATATCATTTTTATAACTCTAGATTAACATTAAAAACAAAATATTTAACATAGTCAACAATTTCTCCTACGAGAGTACCCTAAGAGTACCTACGATAGAGAAAAAAAAACCACTCGATACACTCATCCATATTTTTCAATCAATTCGTCAAGGGACCTAAAGTATGATTAAAGATACTATAATTATAATAGCCCTTTAAACGTCGCTCTGCTGGGCACGGGCCTCCCCTCAATGCGAGGGGGATTCAGGCCATAGTCCACCACGATGGCCCGGTGTAATTTGGCAGACTTCACACATCTATCGGGAACTATCTCAGAAGTGCAGGTTTTTCTCACGACGTTTTCCTTCACCGTTTCTTACCAATGATGATGAAAATGACATTCGCACATGAAACCCGGTGGTGCGAGCCGGGGTTTGAACCTGCATACTTTGATTGCAAGGCGTGCGTTCGGCCACTCGGCTACCACTGCTCGCCACTGCTAGCCAGATAGCTATTTTAGATTACATTTGAATGTGATATTGTATACTCACTCGCTCCGGCTAGCAATAGGAACACCACAAGGGCGATATTCCCCGGTAGCTGGAGGAACTTCTCCATCCTGAAGAGGCAGGTGACCCCCGCCACTAGGAATAGGCACAGGATAAACACTGAGTTGAACACTAATGACAGCTGCAGGTTAGACGGCCTTTTCTGAAAACAAAAGAAAAAAAAATAGAAAAAGAAGCGATGCTCATTTATTTTTTTGTGACTGCCTCTTACGGAGGGTATATGAAACGAGTGACATCTATGTATTGAAAAAGATTCCGTCGAAATGCATGTAATAATAGTTCAAAAAAACTTCCGCAATAGCGCTGTTGTCGATAAATGACATATCGACGCCCACCAGGAATAAACCGGTAATCGGAAAAATCGCTGATTCCGAATCTGGCATAACAGCAAAAAGTCCATAATAGCGCATACCGACTTATTCCGGGAGGGCTTCGATTTATACCCATGTCGACACCAGCGCCATTGTGGAAGGTTTTTGAACTATTATTTAATGCATTTCGACGGACTCTTTTCCAATTTTTTCCCACAGGAGATTGCTCTCCTTTACTTCTACCTCCATCTTACAGCAATGTTCATAATATTGCTTTCAGTTTTTTACTCAGTGCAAAATCTGTCACAAATTGTCAGTCACAATTGAAAGAAAATAAAAGGTGGCGGTGAGGATTGATGTAGATCATCCGCCATCTTTATCACTGTCATTATCCATTTTTATTTATAATGTGTATTTATTGAATTTGTCCTTGCTATTAATTACTTGACATTGGCGAAATACTCGCGCTAGTCGCAGGTGAAGCCATTCCTCATCTTATTCCATTAAATTTCATCATTTCACTAATTTCGTAAAAAGGTAAGGATTGATGTAAAAATATATATTACATTCTTTACAGTCCTTGACTGCCAATTTTAAATATTGTGATAACTCTTGAGACAAACTAGAAACTAATTTATGTGTAGGTGTTGTTTTCTTAAATTAGTGTAGTAAATTAATGTACATAGTTATATACGCAATGTAATTGAGTAGGTACCGTATGTATATGTCTGTTTTCACTAACACGATCCGACTTTGTAACGATGGCTGAGTGTATTAATAAAGATGAGAAATAAACCCACCAGTATGACTCCGAACAGGGCCACGATGTTGCTGATCCCGGACAGCGTGGAGAACATCACCATGCTCATGGAGACCAGGTTGTCTTCCGGTTCCCGCTCGTGGTGGCGCAGCAGGCTCCGCGCCCCCACCGCGATGTTTGCCACGCACGCGATCTGGGGAACCCAAGAGTTTACATTATATTAACTCCTTACAGTACTACCGTGAGCACCAAGACAAGATGGATACCCCTGTTGTAGCATGAGCGCCAAGACTAGACTTATGTCAAAGAATATGTTGATTATATCTCTTTCTCTCGTATGAAATAAGAGAGCGACCGAGCCAATCCGTGACAGAGGTCTTGTCTTGATATGCGTGCTGACACCACTGCCGGATTATAGGACCTATTCAAAGATGAACAAAATCAAGGCGCAAGTGGTTAGTAGGTACTTACAGTGGACATCACGCAGAGTATGAAGCATCCTGTCTCCAAGGACAGGCAACCGCATCTCCTCAGCAGCGGAAGGGGCATATCGTCTCTGGAACATTAGTTACAATCTGGGTTCAGTCTTAAGTTGAGTTTAATAACTTAATTTGAACAATACAACGTGTTTCAGAAATCTGAAATAATTAGGTACTTTACCTAAACCAAAATCATTTTTTAGGGTTCCGTACCCAAAGGGTAAAACGGGAACCCTATTACTGATACTTCGCTGTCCGTCCGTCCGTCCGTCTGACACCAGGCTGTATCTCATGAACCGTGATAGCTAGAGAGTTGAAAATTTCACAGATGATGTATTTTTGTTGCCGCTATAACAACAAATACTAAAATACAGAACAAAATAAATATTTAAGGGGGCTCCCATACAACAACAAACGTGATTTTTTGGCCGTTTTTATAGATAATGGTACGGAACCCTTTGTGCGCGAGTCCGACTCGCACTTGGCCGGTTTTTTTTTATTCTTGTAGGCCAAAAAGCACTTACAAATAGTCAGATTCTACCACCGGTTCGGAATGCTGCTTCCACTGAGAAGAGCCGGTAAGAAACTCAATGGTTACTCTTTTCAAAATGATTATTGCGAGTACCTAATACATTCTCAGGTGCAGCAATGCCATGAGAGCAGACAGCACCTTTGACTTATACTCACGGCAGTCTCATATTAAATACAAACTAGCTGTGCCCGCGACTTCGCCCGCGTGAACTTTAGGGAGATTACCCGGAAATATGGGTATTATGTTTTTCCCGCGGAACCGTAATGCTTTTTCTAAAATTAAAGTAGCCTAAGTTACGCCTTGGAACGTCAGCTATCTGTCAGTGAAAGTCCCATTGAAATCGGTTCAGCCGTTTAGAAGTTTACCTCAAACAAACAGAAAGACAGACAAAAAATTTTAAAATTGCGTTTTCGTTATAGGTATCGTATATACTTTCATACGCATTTGGTAAAAAAGTGTTATTTTTATATTACAAACAGACACTCCAATTTTATTTATTTGTATAGATGTATGTATGTATGTATGTATAGATATATATAGTCTTTACGCTTTGGAAGCTAAGATAAGATTCGACAATGATTTTTCAACCTGTTTTTCGTTGTCTGTTTACTTGTTATATCTTGAATCATATCGAGGCCTGACAAGCTATTTAATATAAGGGACATTTTTTTCAACTTTTTAGGAGAGCATACTCATTCGACGCAGAAAAATGAGCTGATTCCAAATATGTATAGAAGTCAATATCGCCTAAAAGTGTCGCTTAAGACAAACAGCCTGGAGGCTATTTTAAAAATACATCATCATCATCACGCCTGTATTCCCCGAAGGGGAAGGCAGAGGTGCACTGTAGTGCACCCACACTTCGCCGATGTATTTTGGTCCCAATGTAATAGGGGGCGAGCCTATTGCCATTATACCGGGCACATTCCCGCTCAATACGAGGGAGATTTGGGCCATAGTCCACCACGCTGGCCCAGTGCGGGTTGGTGAACTTCACACGCCTTTCTACAGACGTGTAGGTTTCCACACGATGTTTTCCTTCACCGTTCAGCAAGTGGTAATCATTGTTGAAAATGACATTCGCACATGAAAATTATCTCAGAGGTGCGGGCCTGGGCTTTGAACTTGCACCCCTTACGTTCAAGGCGGGCATTCTTGCCCGCGAGGCTACCACTACAAATACAAATCGAGGGATTTTTTTATGATCCGTTTTGTCGATACTAGTAGCCCTTTTCCGGGTAATTTTCCTAAAGCCCACGCGGGCACAGCCGCGGGCACAGCTAGTTATAAATAAATATGGATGATGAAAGTGATAAAGATGGCGCATGAATCCGACCACATTCTATTTACATCTCATCGCGTGGGACAACTCACTGACTAACAAAAATACTCATAATACCAGACAACTTGATGTCAAATATAATAACCGATATGGCAACCAAAAATATACCTTCTCTATCCAACAATAAGGTTCCATATCAACTACGTCGTTGTCCCGAGGGGTTTTTTATTACAACATTATTTTTCCGTTAATGGTTTTATTGAGGGTCATTAGTTATATCCTTTACGCTCTTTGCTCACTAACCCAGTGGTCCACTCTCCATACATTAAAAGGTAATAATACCATATCATAGTACCTATATTGTATCGTACAATACATTGTCCATATTCATTAACTATTGGACCTCACATGACAGAAATATTTCATATAAATAATATGTTTTGCAAAGAATGTCATTTTCATTAATGATTACCACTTGCAAACATCGTGAGGAAACCCGCACACGTATAGAAAGGCGTCTGAAGTTCACCAACCCGCACTGGTCAGCGTGCCATGGCCCGAATCACCCTCGTATTGAGGGAGAATGTGCCCGGTATAACGGCAATATGCTCGCCCCTTATTACATTGGGACCAAAACACGTCGGCGAAGTGTGCGTGCACTGCATAGCGCTTCTGCTTATCACTTCCGGAATATAAGCGTGATGATTTATATATTTTTTGCTACGATTATGGTCATATTATGGAACGTAGTAGTGGAAGACATGCCTAGAATTTATTCTATGTACTTTAGTGCATTCTATGTAAAGCCCTGTAGACACAGGCGCTTTAAAACGTGCGAGATCAATTGTCAATACCAAGTAAACTTTATGTACTAGTGGAAAGGCACATTTTTCAACGAAATTTCATCGACGACGCAAGCGTATAAGGAGGCGTAGTCAAATGCCTTTTACCGTAGAAATTAAATCTTTATGTATATTTACAAAGGTTACATTTTTGAAAGCAAGCTGGTTCAAATCCCGGGCCTCTCAGGTTGATGTGCCAATGTTGAACGGATTATGACGCGCGATAACGTGGCTTCGATTCTTCATTATAAATTATAGCCTATATGTTATTCTAAAACTCATGGACATGTGCATTCTCCCCATCCTCACATACGGCGCACAGGTTTGGTCTTTGACAGCAGTCCAGAAGTCCGCGCTCGCAGTATGCCAGCGAGCAATGGAGCGCAGTATCCTCGGAGGCAAGATTTCTGATCGAATCCGGAATACTGTACTGCGCTCCAAGACACAAATTAGTGACGTAGGTCAAAAAGCTGCCAAGCTAAAATGGAAATGGGCTGGACACATCTGACGCATGTCAGAACAACAATGGGCAAAAATAACTACAGAGTGGATTCCCGGCAATGCAAGAAGACATCGCGGCAGGCCTAGAAGGAGATGGCGGGATGAACTAGACTCCCATCGAAAGGAGTAGCCTATTTTGGCTCAAAATAGAGATGAATGGAGGAAGGGTCGGGAGGTCTTTGCCCAGCAGTGGGACGTTATAGACTCATAATAATAATAATATGTTATTCTGATGTATAAACGATAAAACGAAAAAAAATCATCAAAATCCGTTCAGTAGTTTTTACTTGAAGGAGTAACAAACATCCATCCTCACTAACTTTCACGTTTATAATATAGGATATAGGTACAGAGTTTGGATTGGTATTAGCAAAATATTTGACGCGCCATGTTTAACGTTTTAGTGTGTGAAGGGCTTCTAGTACATACCTACGTAAGTATATAATGTAGTACGCACAGCTATGTAACGGTAGGTATAATAAAGAATATTATTATGCACGTGCCCGTAGTACCTAAGTTCTATTATGTAAGTAAGTACAAAGGAATAATGCAGATATTTGTCGAGTTCTCCATTATGTATTTTTATGAATACGGCGAGCTATTCATAAAATTTATACACGTCATTACTGTATGTAGGTAAATCGGTACCGACTACATAAAAGTTAGTACCTAATGAATTATGTACCTACATCATAACGTCCGTGTGCCCCGAAGTGGTAGGCAGAGCACTGCACTGCAGTCCACCCTCACTTTGTCGATGTATTTTAGTCCCAATGTAATAGGGGGCGAGCCTAGTGCCATTATACCGGGCAGATTCTCGTTCACTATGAGAGATTTGGGCCATGATCCACCACGCTGGACCAGTGCGGGTTGGTGAACTTCACACGTATTTTTATAGACATGCAGGTTTCTTTACGACGTTTGGTTTGATTATGAACTATGTAAAAATTTTACTAAATTTCAGTAAATTAAGAAATTCACAAAACTAGATTTGACATTTTAGTTGTCAAAACGCATGTTTTGAATGAACTATTTGCGTGATAACAACAAAATTGCTACAAAAAACTATGGTGTTTTTAGCTTGTCATCGGCCGTTTTTTCGATGGCTCATGGTACGAAATCGCAATAAAAAACTATCATATTAATAATTTTGTTTACGAGATTCCTGAAAAACTAATTTATGTCAAGGAACGCCCAACGCCCACTGTGCGTCATGACGCTAATGTATTTTATTTTTAATTTTTATTAAAAATGCCAAAAAAACTAGTCGAGTGACAGATCATGTCTATACTTGGACTTGAGTTTTTCCAGTTTTATTATAATAAGTATCCACTTACCGACGGACGGACTTAAAACTTAGCCTTTTTCTACATAGCTCTGAAATAAGATAACATATGTTCAGAATTTACATGACTGAACATACCTATTTTCATCTGAAATGCAAACCTGAAACTACTTCAGTAATACATTGACCCACTTACCGTTTCATTTAATATGAAGATTCATGTATCCACAGACGGAAATAACTCCAACGACAGTGACAAGAAAATTCGGGAAAAACGGTAAATATTTTCCACAACATTCACATCACCACAAACCAAAGGGAATTACCACTTATTTTTATTGAAATAATAGTTTATGGCGTATAATAAGTCAGTTTTAAATAAATAATCCGCAAAAACGAATGGTAAGTAATGAAACATCGTGTTTTACACAATATAATATGGTTCAATTTACACAAAACATGACTGTATTTACACTTCACATTCCGTTCGTTCATTCGTTCACTGATCTATTTACATACACTTTAATTATAACAAATTGCAATTTATGACGTCCACGCTTGTGTTTTAACAAGACAACTCGCCCGATTACTTTAAATCGTTGAACCACTCTTTACTAACTCATCGTTAACCTTAAAAAACATTTGTAGTTTTGTTATATTTACGCAATTAAATCGACGCCATGACACCTTTTGATTCTGATACGAACTTTGCCCGCTCAATTTGAAAATAGAATCGAGTTTTTTTTCCTCGACCGATGAGCGTGGCACGGGAGACTCACGGAGAGTGACTAGCGTAGCGTTTTAGCGCTTCTTACATCCGTACGTTAATGTACGGCCGTGGCCTTGCGCTGACGCCAGCCGGCCAGACGACGCTTGAAGCGCTTTATTTATTAACTACTTAATTGCACAGTTGATTGCATCCGATTCGTCAATGGCCATGGTTATTCCGGTTTATGATCATGATAAATGAAAAATACTTGTCCATACTACATGTTTTAAAAATCGAATCATAATTTGAATATTTTATAATAAGGCCCCGCGCGCGTCGAAATTTTTGCCTACACGAAAACGAACTTTGATTTATTATACATAAAGTTTGAATTTCTGCGGTAGAAGCGAAGCGAACACGCCTCAAAATTTTCCCGCGCTGCCAATGACATCTCGTTGAAGCATTAGCTTTTCCTACGAGTCAATACAGTTCCTTTTTAGTCACATTAAACCCAATAATTAAAGTAATTCACGAGACTTTTAGGATCCATCCACCATCTTTATCACATTCATCACCCATTTTTATTTATAATTTGTATTTATTGAGTTAACTATTGCTACTATTACTTGACACTGGCTGAAATACCCGCTAATCACAGATTTCATTTACTTCGTACAAAAAGAAGTCATGTATAGTCTTTACTGACAAATGCGGTGATTCGCTCCCGCCCAGAAATCATTAATTTTACCCTCGTGACGTAGATGGCACTCTGGCTTTTGTTTAAAAATAACAAATGTTTTTATGATACCTATCTAATAATGTCTGATTCCTATATTCCGGCAACGCACCGTTTGCTAACAGAGCGTATTTTTTTAAAATCTGATCACAGTGCTGAGGTTTAGCTCTACAAACTTTACCTCGTAAACATTTATTTTGTAAGGATATACATTTATTGTGTTCAGTCCTTTGTCTTCAAGTAGATACAAAAATACCCTGTGACGTACGAATTGGTGATTCATTGCTTTTGTGTGAAAAGCTTAATATTACCAGTATCTAATGGATGTATATTATGATATTTTTCCTTCTGTGTCTACTACGAACTGCTTACTTAGTTATTACGGTTGTGAGGTCATCGAGTGGTCTGAAAACAAAGAGAGCTGATCCCGAGCTATGAGCTTATGAATGTAATTTCAAAAACGTAATTATGCTACGAAATGAGATAATATATGGCTTTATCCGCAATTTAGCAGGGTCCCAAGTCCTCTAACACTATTGTTCAGCCCTATTACGACCACGGGCAGCAATGTTCTTCTTTTTTAGGGTTCCGTACCCAAAGGGTAAAACGGGAACCCTATTACTGAGACTTCGCTGTCCGTCCGTCCGTCCGTCCGTCCGTCTATCTGTCACCAGGCTGTATCTCATGAACCGTGATAGTTAGAGAGTTGAAATTTTCACAGACGATGTATTTCTGTTGCCGCTATAACAACAAATACTAAAAACAGAATAAAATAAAATATTTAAGGGGGCTTCCATACAACAAACGTGATTTTTAGATAATGGTACGAAACACTTCGTGCGCGAGTCCGACTCGCACTTGGCCGGTTTTTTTTACAAAATGAATGAATTTAATCATCATTTTGATGGAATAAAATGAGGCATGCCTGCACCTGCGATATGCAGTATTTATGGCAATGTCGAGTAATTATAGCAAGGACAAATTAAATAAATACACATTATAAATAAAAATGGATGATGGCAGTAATAAATGGCGGATGAATCCAGCAATGTTCTTTACATTACTTATAGTTTTTCGACAGTTAACTCAGTACAAAATCTGACAAATATTGACAGATATTATTGAAACAACAATACTTTAAGAGGTGAAGGTCTGAGGAGTTAAGATATTGTTTTTATACCTTCAAATATGAAGTTTTAACAACTCCATAACGATTACTTTAGTAGGCTTGGGCCCTGGTCTTTCAAGAAATAACAGTAACAGACAATAAATACATCAATACATCATCACGCCTGTATTCCCCGAAGGGGTAGGCAGAGGTGCACTGCAGTGCGCACACACTTCGCCAATGTAATAGAGGGCGAGCCTATTGCCATTATACCAGGCACATTCTCCCTCAATACGAGGGAGATTTTGGACGACAGTCCACCACGCTGGCCCAGTGCGGGTTGGTGAACTTCACAAGCCTTTCTATAGACGTGCAGGTTTCCTCACGATGTTTCCCTTCACCGTTCAGCAAGTGGTAACCATTATTGAAAATGACATTCGCACATGAAAATTATCTCAGAGGTGCGGGCCCGGGATTTGAACTTGCACCCCTTACGATCACGGCGGGCATTCTTGCCCACGAGGCTACCACTGAAATGGCTAAATGAATGACCTTTTATTTTTATTAAATGTTTTTATTGGCAAAGTAATATCATTATTTGTTATCGTAAGGGATATATGACATATAATTAATTACATGTACCCAATTACCTTATACATTATATATAGACATTGTAATCCATCTTCAAACCAATAATAGTGGTAATTTTCATTTGTTTAACACGAGCAAGCGAAATAACATGAAGTTTTTTGAAAACATACGCTCTGATAATAAACATAAAGATAGAATTTCTGCGGCAAAAGCAACGCGAACGCGGTACCAAATACGCTCGCGTCATCGATGCGATTTCATTGGAAAATTAACTTCTTTGCGGAGAAAATAGAGTTCATTTTAGTATTAGAAAAAAATCGACAAGCGCGTTTTGCCGCACCAGTGGGCGCACAGCTTGAAAGTGTAATACTAAAGTAAATGAATTCAAATTCCTATACAATTGATGGGGCCTATTAATGTTAAATAACGTATATTAAGATAGATAAAGATAAGATTTTGATAAAAAACACATATTTAGGAGTGACCTATAAATACAATACGTATTGTAGCAGCTAGCAGACTTTACGGCTTGCGAAGCCATTCTAGAAATGCAGATTTAACTAGAATTACAAAGATCACGGTCATGGCTACAACTTGAAAAGAATTTATAACAGAGAACATAGTTGATACAACCTCACTTTCCTCTATGAAATATGTTGAAAGATCGTTAGCATACACTTGAAGACTGCTTATGGTGACCAGTATGAACGCGATGATAATACTCTTGAAAGCATCGGCAATACTTCTAGGATCGGACTGTTCGTTGCGTTGAATAACTACATAGAATATCATGCTTAAGAAAACGATGTTGACCGTTAAAATTATGAATTTAATTATCTCATAAGTGTCGTAGAATCTATAGAACACACCAAGATATAAAGAGAGTGGGCACAGAAGCCCCACTATTGCAGTCAGGGTCCAAATCAATGTACATATTAGAGGGAAGTTCATTTTTTTCAAATCCAACACGACGATCACTTTGTTGTAAAGGTTCTTAGAGAAGACAAACATCCAGCATACTAGAGCGGCGTCGGTTTGTATGTAGAGCGTTAGTATTAGCTCTACGATTGCGAACTCTACATTCAAGAACAGGTATTCGAAGATGGTGTTCAGCAATCTTGCGAGTGTCATCTGTGAGATTATCTTCTGGTCCAGCTTCCTCACCTTCGGCAGGAGGATGAACATCACCAATTGTAGGATGAAGCACACTGTAGATATAGCGATCCCAATGATCCATACGATATGGAATCCTTCTATTGGAAGCCCTGGCCTGGTAAACATTGCGAAATGACTGCATATATCAAAGGTTTAACAATAACTGTTAATTATCCCTGTGAACAAAACCATTTATAGTTAGGATATTTACCGGTATAAGTACCAAATGAGTACTTATGTTCGATATTATGCAAGAAACCTAAGAAACCCCGCGATTCACTAACGGTCCGTATTTTTTTTTTAGTCTATAAAATATGTTCCAATAATAACAGTTTCGTTAGTAACGCTACCGATGTTAGTTACGCCTCGTTACTCATTCCTCAGTTAGCGTCTCGCTATTTTTACCTATGATTAATTGTTTTTATGGGACCGCAACATTAAGACCTATTCCCACAGAGGCGTCAAAACACGCGCGCCCAACTATTTCAAACTCTGTGAAAATATACATAAAGATAGAATTTCTGTGGTAAAATAAATATCCCGATGCGGTAAAATTTGCTCTCGCTGACAATCTAATTTCTTTAAAGAATGAACTGTTTCTAAGATAAAATACAGTTTGTTTTGATATTGGCAAACCTTTTGCACACGGCTTTTGATGATCCAGTGTCCGCGGAGCTTAATACGACACCTCGACAGGCTTGTCGATGGACGTTAGCATACAAAGTGGTCGATAAGTCGAGGTATCCATCGTTGACATGATGTCGAAAAATACGTAATTTTCGATATTATTATGAGCAATGTAGAATTCGTTTCCAAAAGTGTGTCACCCAAATTCGTGACCTCATTAACGTCATTCTCTTCACAATAAATCATCGTCTTCGACGTGGCCTGTGTATATTAAAATGGTATGTTGCCTACCCAGTTTTTTACAATAAATGAAAAATAAATAAAAATGTCACTTAAATTTTTTGACAGTTTAATTAGTACACAACCTGAATATAATGTTTCGGGTCAGTTTTGGTTCCAATGTGCTCTACAAAACCAGTTTAAGTTTACCATAATTTGATATCAGTTTGCGGTTTTAATCTGTGTTATGGTAACATTAATTAATGGGAAAGCAAATAAAGTCTTATGCTAAGAGGATACTTTTGTTTTAATTTTAAACTCATCAGCCGCAACCTTTTTTAGAATGGAATATGACTGGAGTATAAGAAATTGAATAATGTCTATCAGAGCCACTCGAGTAATTCAGATTTCGCTAGCATTATAAATATCATACTCGTGGATAATTTAAAAAAGAAAACGTATTGTCCAACAGTGTATTATCATTAAAAACAATAAAATTAACACATCGCTTACAAATACCCAAATACTGCACGCGCACACAAATATAAACGCAATTACTATATTCTCTACAATATCACCTGTGATTGCGTATAACGACTACGTAGAAAATCTCGCAATAAAAAAACTGTTACTACTACTACTACAGCCCTTTAATGTCCCACTGCTGGGCACGGGCCTCCCCTCTATGTGAGGGGGATTCAGGCCATAGTCCACCACGCTGGCCCAGTGCGGGTTGGCAGACTTCACACATCTATCGAGATCTAGACAAGTTCCCACAGACGTGCAGGTTTCCTCACGATGTTTTTCCTGTTACTGTTACTGTTAAACTGTTTCAAACTGTTAAACTTTATTACTAGTTCTGAAAAATCATCAAGTATAAAGTTCTTATATTAAAAATATTAAATCTCATCATGATGTAGCATGCATAAAATATTTATTAATCTTACTTTATTTATCTAAATGGAAATTTCCCTAATCTCAAAAACTACATATATAATATAAATATATTGTTTTAACAAATTTTCTTTGAAAGTGTTTTATAATCCTCTTGAGTACTTAATTAACCACCCCTTTGTCTTTGTTAGTGCAATTTTATTCAAAAAAATATATTCTTGTGTTAATAAAATAAAAACTCGTCCAGTCGAGCGTCCGCCGCCAGAACATTAGCCTGCAGTGTATAAGGCCCATCTGAAATGAAACACTTATAATTTTACAAAATAACACATTTCTTTAAGTATGAAGGTACTTGTTGTTACATTACTAGCTAAAATATAGTTAAATTATTATTTTAAAAACCATAACATTTTATAAATCGACCAATTTCACACGACTTCAAGGTTTTGGTGTAACGTTAGATCTAGTAACTGAGAATTATCAAAGTTGACTTGCAAGCGCATCTACAAACTATATAATTAATAAATAAATTGTTTTTTTTTTTTTTATGAGATAGGGAGGCAAACGAGCAGACGTTTCACCTGATGGTAAGTGATCAACGCCGCCCATGGATTGTGATTGTGCTATTGTTTATTTAAGTAAAATTCAAAATAATGACCATCCTTTTGGAAAAGAGTAATCATGGAGCTCCTTGCCCTTTCTTCTCCATAGGAAATGCATTACGAATGGGTGGTAGAGATAATATTGTTTGTTTGTTTATTAAAGTAAATCTTTAATGGTTTACATGAATAAAAAAAAACAGTCTTAATCAGACTGTTTTTTTTTATGATTCTGATTCTGAGGTTTATTACGTGTATAAGGGGAGTATCTCAAGGAATATCTCAGTGTCTTGACCTCACTCACCTACGTGAAACCACTTGTTTCTGGGGTATCCAGTTTCTTCGCGAGATGCTGCTATAGCCTCTCTGAGTGCAAAAGCTACGTTTATTGATAGGCATATTGGTGGTTCGGCAACGGCTGAAAGTAATGCACCCATATTTATAGACGACTTGAGGTTATCCATAACCTTTCATAAAAAATATGGCATCTCCCACTTAGGGCGATGCCTAACACACTTGAATATTTTTGTGCATAATTTGGGCTCAATTAGCTCTAGAAAGACAGTGGAGGAAGGAAGGTAGCTACAAATATTATTTTTTTTCAGTGAAAAGCTAACTGAAATAAGTAAATACCACCTTTGGCACCCAAAGTTCCTATTGGGTTATATGAGTTCCTTCTCAGTTGTATTCTAAAGTCCACCGGTATGTCCTTTGTTAACGGGACATGATAGTACCAGGTGCGGTCTGTAAGCAACTCTCCCGTTTTTTCATCGAAGATCAGCTCCTCGTGAGTCCAGTAGCCCACGCCCATCATGTAGGCGCCTTCAACCTTATAGCGTAATTGATATAGTGATTAAATTTCGATGGCAAGATTGTATATCTTGTATACAGTCTGTACTAATCCAGCTAAACATAAGATTAAACAAAATATATGTGACTTACTTGTCCAATGTCAAGCTCAGGATTCAAACTAGTGCCGACATCCTCAACAATATCAACTCTACGTATCTCGTGTTCTCCAGTCAATATGTCTAACTCCACTTCTGCTGCCGACGCCCCGCCAGCTCTGTAAGGCAGCTGATCATTGCTAGTAACCTGGTAACTAGCCTGTAGATTGATGCCTCTTATAAAAGCTGCTTGAACTAGAACATCCCATGTCGGATTGTTCAAAGCTTCTCTTACAACCGATAAACGATCTAGAATTATTTGACAGCACTTAATAGCTCCAAAACAAGCGCTCTGAGTTGTTCTACTTCCACCCGTTGAGAAATTATTAGGGTTTGAAGCGACGTCTACAGGTTTGCACCTTATTTTGTCCATAGAAATGTTAAGAGTGTAAGCGATAGCTTGGGCTACTTTAGTATTAATCCCCTGTCCTATTTCTATTCCTCCATGTTTGACAACTATCGTACCGTCACCATGATAAACTGATAATAGTACGTGGTAGTCTACTAATGTAGTCACAGGATAGTTCATGACAGATACTCGAAGTCCCCGTTTCTTCCACCTGTTCAGTTTATTGAAATTGTTAATTTCATCTTTACGTTTATAGTATTCGCTGTCTCGGAGTAGTGTTTGTAATATCTCTGCTACATCCGTGTATGTTGGCTCAAGATTACTGATTCTGACTTGCACTGGGTCTCTGTCTATTTCGTAAGATATCCTCTCCATAAGGTACTCCGTCATTGCTGTGGATTCTAGAGCTCCTGTTAATAATGCAATATTCACTATTAAGAAAGGAATTGATTATAAAGGGGCTATGAATACATTATTCCATAAAAGTAAGTTTAGTATTAAATATTTTTTTTACAGCTGTAAACTAGTAGTAGTACATAATTATTTTTGGTATTAATAATAATAGGGGGCAAACCTGTTTCTATTATATAGGACATAATCCCCTCAATGCCAGTGAAATTCAAGTAAGTACGAATTTATAATTTTAACGTGTCTTTCTATATGCTTGCAGGTTTCCCTGCAATGTTTACCTTCAGATGTTAGATCAGAAAATGTTAATCATTACTGAAAATTACATTCTTACGTAATGTCTGAAAATCACAGAACTCTTCAACAAGTTATTAAGTCTATTGAAATCAATTCTGTCCCTTCGTCTCTACACACCTGGTGCTCGAGCGTAAGTGTTGGAGGGAGTGTCCGTGAGTACATTGAACATTTTGTACTGCCACCTCTGGTTGTCGTAGCAATTCCTGATGCCGCTCAAAGTCAGGGCGCTCACGGGGTCACTAAGCACATAGCCATTATCTTGGTAGATGTGGTATTCTAAATATTGAATCTCTCCCGCATTGTTAACACCAACCTACGATTAAGATTCATATTTTATGCACATGCGTTAGGACAAGACTTAAATCTCAAAGTATGTCGCACAAGTCACTCTTTCATTTCATTCAATTTACATACTCGTATGCAGTTTGGACAAAATTTAAATGTAGTAGCACTTTATATCTCTTTGGTAAATCACTGTAATTTTAAGGACAGCGGAAGAAACAGTAATTAGTCTAATTTAGTAATTAGTCAGTAAAACATAGAGTTATTAAATGAATAAATTTCCAAATTTGATTGTTTGAAACGTCCCAAACTTGTAGGAATTGATCCTAAGGTGGTATCAGCGAATGTATCTTCCATTTGACATATAGTAAATTTTAAGTAAGTGGGTCAAATACGATTGCTAGAGATGTGTGTAACCGTCCTTCACAAAGATGAACCCCTTAGAGCTCACCTACTTCTTACCCCCACGTCTTAAAGTATTTTTGTTTCAATAGTAACTGCTAACTGACAAAAACTGAAAGCAATATTAAAAGCATGTCTACAAGACAGGTGATGGTAAGCGAGCTGGTCTATTGGATCTCTTACCTCAAAATCTCTTTGACATGGCAACCGTTTCCCTATCACCCTCATGTTCGCTTGGATGCTCATCACAAAGCGGCAAGGTCTGTGCATTAGGTGGGTGACGAGGGCACAGGCGGCCGCCACGTGGTTAGCGCGACTAATCTTCATGCCATACGCACCACCACACCGTGGAACAGTCAGATTTATTCTGAAAACAGAGATGTCCTAGTCACAATTTTGGTTTTGGTAAACTTTTGGGTACTTGTCGGAGGAAGTGAAAATAAAGTTACACATGCTTTTGCGAAAGGTTGTATTTATTTACTTGAGTGTAGACAATACTATAAGGTAAAAGTAAAACAAAGTAATAAGAGTACTTGTATCTAAAAAGACAAAGCACGCTGCTATTAATGCAGTACTATCAAAGATACGTAAAATTAGTATTTAGTGATGAAAAATAAGTCTGTTTTGCCTAAGTTAATTGACTCCATGTATCACAATAGGTAGCAAAGTACGTAAGCTTTTTGGACACTAATTTTTTCAACCTCACCTATTTTCTGGTATCTTCAATACTTCAGAAATACCAACATGACACGAGTCGGTCCATTGTGTACTGACAAACATATCTAGACCATCCTCGCTTGGTCTTGAAATGCTGGACAGTGTCTCCATCGTGAAGAAATACTGCCAGTAAATGTCATCACTACCTTTGATGACCCTCTCAACATTAAAACCTCTTTGTTTTGCTGGGTATATGAGAAAAAGGCTAATTCTACTCGGATCCCTTTCTCTTGCATCCTTGATTGTCAATATTGGTTTCTTTATATCTACGCGATAGTTAATTTTGACGAGCAAAGCCGCCTGATTCGCTAGTTTTTCAGTTTCAGCTACTATAACTCCAATTGCTTGGTCATAGTATTTGATATTCTTCTCGGCAAACACTTCTTCGGGGACCAGTTGGGAGTTAATTTTTTGTGATAAAAATGAATTTATTCCTGGTATGTCTTTCGCTGAAAAGAAGGCAAGTACGCCAGCTATTTTCTGGAAATATAAAATACCTTTTTACCTCAAGTTACAACTTGTCTACCATCATTTTCACCGTTATTCAAACAATTTAGATATTTTATTTATATATCTATTTGATGTTTCCACGGTAAAAGTATTAGCGTAGGCTACTTATCAGGGTTAATTTTAGATATGTCCCTGACGTAGTTCGCGTGTTACGTAGCAATTGGATCCCAGCTCTTTGGGTATTACTGTGATCGCCTCATCCCATTATGTTGTATATATAAATAGAGGTCAAGCTCGTAATATCACTTACCAAGGCCGGTGTAGGATCAATACTTTCAATGACACCAGTACATATATCAGAAGTGACGAATGCACAGAACACTTCCTTTGGCTGACTCGGCATATCATTTACATACTGCGCCTCTCCTGCACACTGCACCAGTGCATCTACCTTCGGCATTGGCTCAGTGACGGGCCATATTGTAGGGTTCGTATCGTAGACTTCACTAGCTTTAGACACAGGTCTCGTTTTTTTAATATCTGATCCCCCTGATCGATATCGGGGCTTTAGTTGTGGCCGAGGTATTAAATCTAACAAGCCCTTTAAATAAAAAAAAATATCTAATTATATCTGATTATTTTATTGAATATAGTTACGTAATTTATATACGAATATTAAATATTTAAACATAACAATCTGAATATTTTGAAAAATGTTAACATTTCAATCTTAACCTCACTGTTTGGTTTCAGTCTAATAACAGTCTTACTTCTGTAAATAACATTTTATTCTGGAATGCATCTTTTGACTTATGTAGTAAAAATCGTAGATTTGCTTGCATTGATCTAAAAAATGTATAACTTACTTTATATGTAGGTAAAGTGGCCTGCAGACTTACTTTATAAAACAGTCCAAGAGCCGTCTTCTTCCTATATTCTGGCTTCATCTCCCCAGCTATTTCCTCCACAACCAACTCTTCTTCTAAAACCTTAAGCGCTTGTTGCAAAACCTCATTCGTGAATAATTTCTTTTTCTCCAAAAACTTTTCGGTCTTGTGTGCATGCACAAAGTGTGCAGATAAGCCTGTTATTACAATTCTGGCTGAAGCGATAAGGTCTTTGTCGTGTGCATCAAACTCGTAGAGGAATGCTGCGTTGACTTGTGCATGGGCATTTTGGTGTCGAGGCATAACCTGAAAATAGATAATAGTTCTCAGTATCGTAATATTATTTTGTCTATATTATTTTCCACTATTGGCTAATGCCCTTAACAATTTCATAGATTTCCATTTGAAGATTTTTAGGGCCAAGTTTGTGTAGTAAAGAAGTCCATATCATCGGATTATGTTTCTGTACATTGAGTAAACTTTCTAAGACTGATATTTTGACTGCGATTGAGACTAAACAAATCACGAACCCCGTTTTATTTATACCTATATATTTGAGACGAACAACCTAGGTCAATAAGCACGATCACCGTTTATCTCCTTTGTATCGGATACTACGTTTTTCTTATTGCCACCGTTATAAAAACGATGTAATATTAATAATCCTTTGCATGGTGTAAAACTAGGTTTTAGAGGTATTAAGAAAAAACCAATACCTGCATAAAAATATGAAATTGTTATAATGGGTTACCTATGCTCCTTACAGATGTAAGCCTGTGTTATAAGTCCAGAGTATTTATTATTACTCAGTAAGTTTGGTAGCCGAGTGGTCTTACGCACGCCTTGCAATCAAAGTGTTTCAGGTTGAGGTTCTAACCCCAGCTAGCAACTCTGGGATTTATGTGCGAATCTCATTTTCATCCGAGATTATCACTTGCTATGAAACGGTGAAGGAAGAAATCGTGAGGAAACCTGCACGTCTGAGGGAACTTGACTAGTTCTCGATAGATGTGTGAAGTCTGCCAACCCGCGCCGGGCCAGCGTGGTGGACTATGCCCCGAATCCCCCTCGCATTAAGGGGAGGCCCGTTAAAAAGGGATGTAGTAGTAAGTTTAATTGGTAAAAAGGTAAAGCAGTGGTAAAGATAAATATCTTCTTACTTTAAATGACACAAATTGATAGCGATGTGAATAAGGAGGTATTTTCACTTTAGTAATCACCCGTCCCTTCATGTCTAATGCCAAGAATTGCTCTGGAGTCACCTCGACAGATGTGTCCTTGTGTACTGAAATTATACTTTATGATCACACGGATTAACTAAATGCTGGCTACATGAAGAATTATACTACTTATAAAATAATGTTACCGATGGTCAACGTAGCACACACTGTCTCCAATAACAGGAATACGTCCGAGGAGAATGTTGGTTGACGATGTTTTACCATCAGGTTGCCAGCGACCGTTCCTATCTGCGGATAAGGTACGAACAAACCTTCCATTTTTAATAACTCTTTCAATGTTATAGAATACTTAATCGACAATGGCCTAGTGGTTAGACAGGCCGCCCTGGTGACTGAGAGCTTCCGGATGTGATTCTCACCCTGGGCAATAAACCATCGACGTGAGCCTGCCCCTAGCACAAGCATTTAGATTAGTCAGAGAGGCTCACGGGACTACTAGTAATGTGATAACCTGACATTAGGTAGTAATTATTTTTTTCATGATTAAAAGGGTATTATTAATTTTTATATACTGTGGATAAAACTGAAAATCCTTAAAATATTTTGGTTAATTTAGGTGAAAAATGGCTGGGGATCGAATTTAAAAGTAATGTAACTTCTTACTATATTGGTACTTACATTTCTAACCGGTATATGAGCTACTAAATCCAGATGCTCATACAATTTGTTTATGTAATCAAATTCTTCGTGTTCCCTTGCCATGGCTTTGAATAAATCCATCAGATCTGTGAGCGTGGTTCCAGCACCAAACACTAGGTTCTGGTCTAGATAAAACTCTTTAAGATATTTTATTGGACTTATATCTATAAGTACTTTTGGAAATATGAGGATTGGTGCAGCTCCTAAAAGAATACCGATTTTAATTCCCTACAAGTTGTAATATTAGCTATTAATTATTTTAGCAAAGCAAGCTTAGCACAATGTAGATTAAGATATATTTCTTTCTGTATGAGAGCTGAGACACCTTTTTCTTTCTATCAGAAAAAAAGATCAACCATGGAGTTTCTTGCCCATTCTTCTCCATAGGAGATGCATTCCGAATGAGTGGTATTGATCCATAAGTGCCTGTATTGGTATATATGAATTAAAAAATCTGATTCTGTTAAAAAAAGATGTTAACAGTTATTTTATAACGTGTATATCCATGCTAGCTTTATGTTCATACACTACTACTATATGTGATTATAAGATATCTTTAAAGGTACTGTCTCACCTCTCCCTGTGTTACCATTTACCAACATGTAGGAATCATAACCCTCATGATCTAATACTTCAAACACTTGACTTAACTCTGTAACTCTGTACCAAACATGACCATCCTTGAGATCAATCTTCTTAAAATTAACAGGATCGGTTTCACTGTCGTTAATGAAACACCAAGTCTTATCGCAGGACTTATTACAGTCTCCTTTACAACGAATGCTCAAGTCTTCAATATCTTCGATTTTTGGCGGTGGTTTTGGAGCGTCTTTTGCGAAGCTTTTGAAGGCGTCTAGTATTGGCCTCGAGCCAGTGCATCTACACGTATTGCTTCCAAAAGAGTTTTCTATTTCATACTGTGTTAGATCGTAGTGATTTGATTCTAGCAAACTGTAAAAAATAATGGAGCATCATTTGGAGAACGTATGAAGCACAACATACAAAGCTACATTTCTATTTTTGCAATCAAAATCTAAACGTCTTTTAGTTCGTCCTCATTGGATTGTGCCTTTGGTGGTATTCAGCTTACAATGCTTTCCTTTAATCAATGGTTTATACATATGTAGTGTATTAAGTGAGATTATTTGTAAGACTCTTTCTTTTATCTAAAAGGTAACAATCTTTTTCTTTTGAAATGAGTAGTAATTATTGAGTTAATTGCCGGATTTTGTAAATAAAAGCTGCATTTAGTACCGTTCATGATTGTTAAAATTTGATTATACACAAATGCTTTATAGCCATATTTAAAGTAAATTAGTATATTCTAGCCCAACTTATAAGAGGAAATTTTACTTACGAGTACATACTCATAACGAAACCAGGGGAGCAATACCCGCACTGGGTGCCATTATACTCAGCCAGGGTCTTCTGCACCGGGTGGTAGCCCCTGGCCCTGTTGCCAATCCCCTCGATGGTAGTAATCTCCCAGTCCTGACATGATGTTATTGATACTAAGCACTGTGAATAAACATGGTTTCATAAGTGTATCTCGTCTGTATTTTCCAAAGGGATAGGTAGAGCAACATTACTGCCTCGATACATTATTGCTTTGAATGTAATTAGAGCCGACATATATTGCCATTGTGTCAATATACGTAAAGATTCAATTTCTGTGGTAAAGCCATGCGACATCGTATCAAATGGCCCTCGCGTCATCAATGACACTTCGTTGTAGAATGAGATTTTTCCATTCGACCTCAATGCAAGGGATATTTCGTAGTCCACCACGCTAGTCTAATGCGGGTTGGTTGACTTTACACGTTTTTCTATAGACATGCAGATTTCCTTACGATATTTATTATCACCGTTTACGTTCACTAATAGTACATAAACATTATTGTTTGTGTATTTTTACTATCCAATAGCAAAAATTAGAGTTGTAGTTTTGAAACTGCACGTCAATATATGGCTAACTACTCGATAATTATAGGTTTTACGGGAATCTTAGATAGAATATGACTAGTCTGATGGCTTCAAGGTGACAATGTCTAATGTCTACGCTATTCATATTTAAGCTACCATTCATCCGCCATCTTTATCATTGTCATCATGCATTTTTATTTATAATGTGTATTTATTGAATTTGTCCTTGCAATTAATTTTTTGACACTGGCTGAAATACCCGCTGAATGCAGGCGGAGCCATTCCTCATCTTACTCCATTAAATATCATTTCATTCATTTCGTAAAAACGAAGAAGAAGATAAGAGATGTTGTTTTCGAGATTCGAAAGGTGAAGTCATAGAAACTCCACAACGATAGTGTTTAGCCCCCCCCGCACACTGGAGCTTTAAAATGTTTGCGAATACCAAAACGAACTCTGTGCAAAGATAAATTTGTGTCGTTAAAGCCACAGCGCCAGCGCCACGATTCAAAATTCGTTCGCGCTGTCAGTGTCATTTTGTTGTAGAATGAACTTTTTTCTATAAGTCAATACAGTTTGTTTTAGCATGGCAAAAAAAAATAAGCGCGAGGGTTAACTTCCCAGTGTGCAGGTTGAGTTAGGGGACTTGGACCCAGGACTCCTGTAAGCTGAGAGCTCATGAGAGTTCTGTAAAGATCCTTACGGAGTTCACGGAGAAAGTCTTCGGATGCTGATTGTCGTGTCGAGTGACGGCGACGACGCATGCGCCGCAGCCGCCCTCCTTGCACATGTACTTTGTTCCGCGAAGGTTGAGGAAGTTACGGAGGTAGTCGTTCAGGGATGTGTCTGAGTCAACTTCGGATCCCACTGGCAAAGAGAATATTAATGTAACTACCTTATGTATATCGACGCTTGAAAGGCAATTCTTATCAAGCCTCAAAAAATCGTTAAAGGAGTTATATACCATTCGAACGGCCAGATTTTTCTGCGTCGATTGGTATATACAGGGTGGAATTATGTAATGCCACCTGAAGGGAAAGTACTCTTAATACTGTAGATAGAAAATAGTACTCAAAGAAAACATTTATTTATTTTTGAAAAGAAACAAAACTGCAATCAAAGATTTTCAAAAATTCGCTTGCCCCACCCGGGAATCGAACCGACTAAAATCTGTAAAATTTACACCCTGTACTTTTATTGCATCGATCGTTAGGGTCAATTATAAGGATGAAATCTCTATAACAAACTTGGTAAATTAAATGAAAGGAGAACCATGAAATCTTAAATTATTAAAAAAAAAACCGGCCTAGTGCGACTCCGACTCGCACACTAAGGGTTCCGCACCATTATCTATAAAAACGGCAAACAATCACGTTTGTTGTATGGGAGCCCCCTTAAATATTTATTTTATTCTGTTTTGTAGTATTTGTTGTTATAGCGGCAACAGAAATACATCATCTGTGAAAATTTCGACTCTCTAACTATCACGGTTCATGAGATAACAGCCTGGTGACAGACAGACGGATGGACGGACGGACAGCGAAGTCTTAGTAATAGGGTTCCCGTTTTACCCTTTGGGTACGGAACCCTAAAAATTAGTAAGGATTGCCTTTCAACCGTCGATATTATAAATATCGCCAAACAACACATACTCATCGTATTCTTCCAAACTAAGCAAAGCTTGTACTATGGATGCCATACAATGGACTGCGGGCGATTCCAGTTACACTTAGACCAGAGCTAATTTCGTAATGGCCGTTTTTGAAATTTGGCGCTAACGGGAATCGAACTTGCACGCACTCGATGTGGTGAGACGAGCGGCCTATGCTCAAACCACTGGAATTGAAGGAATAGTGTCCTTTTTTACCACCTTGTGGGTAGATAACTAATCATCCATTCTTTTGCCCTACCTTATCCCATTATTTGAGGTCGGTATGTCCTTTCCTTCCATTCATCTCGCTTTTCCGTCATACTGACATCCACTCCGATCTCACTTTTTACACACTCCATCCATCTTTTGTTTCGATTCCTCTCACTCTGTATCCACCCACACTCATACTCACATTTATTCACATGCAGTTCATCTCTTCTCATGATACGAGTAGGTAACTATGCAGATATTTAAAGTTTGAGTAGTATTTTAGTATGAACTCAAAAGCATAATTTTTAGGGTTCCGTACTCAAAGGGTAAAACGGGAACCCTATTACTAAGACTTCACTGTCCGTCCGTCCGTCCGTCCGTCTGTCACCAGGCTGTATATCATGAACCGTGATAGTGAGAGAGTTGAAATTTTCACAGATGATGTATTTCTGTTGCCGCTATAACAAAAAATACTAAAAAACAGAATAAAATAAATATCTAAGGGGGCTCCCATACAACAAATGTCATTATTTTGGCCGTGTTTATAGATAATGGTACGGAACCCTTCGTGCGCGATTCCGACTCGCACTTGGCCGGTTTTAACGATTATTATTTTATGAACTCACCCGAACATTTTTCACCGTTCACGTAAAACGTTATTCTATCCATGACGTGTACTCTACTACTAAAAGAAACCTAACATCCCTCGCATGTTCAAGTTAAAATTATAAAATTGATAATTAATTGCATTCACGGAGTTATAATCAATAATAGAATGCAATTTAAAAGTTTCCAAGTCTATTTTAATTGGATGATAATTGTTGAAGCATTCTGAACACTTATGTTTAATTAGTGAGTAGTTATTGCCCGCGGCTTCACTCTGTCTGCTTCGTTGTGCACCCACATTTTGCTCTTCATCCAAATTGATACCTCGGAGGTAACTTAATGGTAATTTACAGTAATTAAATTATAAAGATTGTCAACATTCTTTCTATTTTACGTATTGCATGACTTGATAAAACTTAATGCATTAAGATGAGAAATGATTTTATCTGTGATCAGTGGGTCTTTCTCTAATGTCAAGTAATTAATATACATATATACATTCAATAAATACCAACAAAATACACTTTTTAGGTAGGAAAAAGTAGAGTCTAGGAAGAATATTTTTTAACTCTTTACCCGACTGCCTTAGAGGGAGTTTTGTTTCATTTTTAGGGTTCCGCACCCAAAGGGTAAAACGGGAACCCTATTACTAAGACTTCGCTGTCCGTCCGTCCGTCCGTCCGTCCGTCTGTCACCAGGCTGTATCTCATGAACCGTGATAGTTAGAGAGTTGAAATTTTCACAGATGATGTATTTCTGTTGCCGCTATAACAACAAATACTAAAACACAGAATAAAATAAACATTTAAGGGGGCTCCCATACAACAAACGTGTTTTTATGCCGTTTTTATAGATAATGGTACGAAACCCTTCGTGCGCGAGTCCGGCTCGCACTTGGCCGGTTTTTCATTGTATACATTATATTTACATATAACTATATAAACTAGGCACCTAGGTAGCCACTTACGTAGATAAAATACATAATATAGTCATTTCCGAGAACGATTAGCAGTCACGCATTGTTGATTGTACTGAGTGTTTGAACATCCTCTCACGAACTTCTTTGATGTATTTTAATCGCCAGATAACACCTATTCATCGTAGAGCCCTAACTAAAATACACTTGTACTATAAATAGGTGGGAATGAACTTTGAAATTATTTTTCTTATATTCATGCCATCTAGTGTACAACTATAGAACTATTTGCTACACCTGCAATTGAGTGCAAATAGTTCCATAGTTTTACACTAGATAGCATTTAGGACTGCTAAACGTAATAGGTTAACTTTGTTACAACTAGATGGCGTGTAAAAACGCGTAAGCGACCATTTCTTAGGGCGCACAGTGGGCCGCTCGCAAGATCGACAATATCTCTAATACGACATATTATGTCGAAAATCAATGAGCAAATTATTTATAAATTTATTTTTTTAATTCACAATACTTACCTACTTCAAATACAAATATGTATACCTACATATTTCGAAGTCGCAGGCCCAGCTAGTAAATAGATAAGGTTCAGCAACTGCACAACCACTACAATTTTAATCATCGCGCAGCCGGCTTGGCCGTGTGTATAAAACCTGAAAATTATTGTGTAAAGTAAAAATATTTTTAATTACTGTGTTAATCGTACCGCGTCCTAATTGGTTTACTTTGTTATGCCAAACTTGGCTAATTAGTCAAGATTTATAAACTTTTAATTGAAACCGTGTCGGAAAGATCTTTGGGGACTGTTACATTTTAAAATGTCTTTTAAAAGCTTTTGTAAATAGTGTTTTTTGTTTATCAAGATACTATTAAAATATTTCGCCCATAAAATTTCCTGAAATAAAAAAAATGAAGGAACTACTAATAATCTTAAATACCGACCAAGTGCGACCAAGTTAGACTCTTACACGAAGGGTTCCGTACCATTGTCTATACAAAACGCCCCCTTAAATATTTATTTTATTCCGTTTTTTAGTATTTGTTGTTATAGCAGCAACAAAAATACATCATTTGTGAAAAATTCAACTGTCTAACTATCACGGTTCATGAGTTACAGCCTGTTGACAGACAGTCACACATGCAGACGGACGGACAGCGATGTCTTAGTAATAGGGTCCCATTTTACCCTTTGGGTACGGAACCCTAAAAATATCGCCAGACGAAACACACTTACGCCCACATACAGGGCCGTCAAGACGCGCACGTGATTTATTTTGTCAATATTAAAACAAGCTCTATGGCAATATAAATAAAGATTGAATTTCTGTGATAAAAGCCACGCGTCAGAATTCGCATGCGCTCTTTCGATTTAGTATTGACAAAAACTTTTAATAAGCAGTGGTAGCCGAGTGGTCGAACGCACGCCTTGCAATCAAAGTGTGCAGGTTCTAACCCCGGCTCGCATATCTGGGTTTATGTGCGAATCTCATTTTCATCCGAGATTACCACTTGCTATGAAACGGTGAAGGAAAACATCGTGAGGAAGCTGAACGTCTATAGAAAGGCGTGTGAAGTTCACCAACCCGCACTGGGTCAGCGTGGTGGACTAAAACCCCAAAAAATCTCTCTCGTATCGAGGGAGAATGTGCCCGGTATAATGGCAATAGGCTCGCCCCCTATTACATTAGGACCAAAAATACATCGGCGAAGTGTGGGCGCACTGCAGTGCACCTCTGCCTACCCCTTCAGGGAATATAGGCGTGATGATGTATTATTAAAAACTTGATAAAATTATGGAAGGCAGACAATTTTATCTTTAGGAACGCAAATCCAAACGTTAGACAAACTTTATGTTACCGCTTGTAAAAACAGTTAAGCATATAAAAAGTAGGTACTCCTCAGTTTGATAAGTTTTTACTACGTAGATACCATTAACGTAGAGTGAAACATAAACAACACGAAACACAGGTAATTCTGAAAAAAAAATCCTATATTAAACTAGATAGAAAAAATGATATTTTTTATTATGTTGTAAGTACTTACTTAAACTTACTTGTAAAAGCAAGAAATAAAAGGCATTTTTTTATTTTATTATTGGAAGTAAAAAAAAAAAAGTTTTTAAAAACAAGATTTCATATCATTGCCCCAAGTTTTCGTGTTCTCCTCAGCAAGCCCTTTCATTTGATACCCATATTGTGGTAGTGCAGAAAAAATAACGATTCCGCCATCTTGGATGATCCGCCATATTGGAATTAAAATGACGTCACATAGCTGAGCATGTATTGCGTGTATACCAAAGTTCAGCTCAACCGGTTAAAGATAACTGATTTAAATTTCAGTTGCAAGATTCTACCCGGACATAGGTACATACATTGCAAGTTAATATAAAGCTTGTTTATTTTTATTTTATTATTGGAAGATACGTCAAAAGAAGAACTACTATCTCCTATCGTTGCAGTAATTAGTGAGTTTTTATACATGTAAGGTCATTGACATACCAATTACAATATCTTTTGTCGGTCGTCCGACAAGTTGTTTGGGAGAAACATACATACAGGATGTTTCAGAAGTCCGAAATAATACTTCGACGTTTGTAACAGTATCGGGTATAAAACTGAATGGTACAAATTTTCAATCAAAACTTTTTAGCGTCGCCGATTTCTTTAACGTGTAATATTTCGAGTGCTATGTTAAATTTCATGTTCTGATTTGTGAGTATTGCTACCCCTCATAAGTGTAGTTTACACTGCTGAATAGTGTTATGGATGTACCCAAAGGCCAGAACACGACACTTGTGATAAATATTCAAAGGTCTATAACTCAGAAACTATGATAGATATACCCAAAGTATTATTTCGGACATCTGATACACTCTGTATATCATACTTACATACATACAAAAAATGTATATTTGTTTAAAAGCTTTAACACACAATATCATATCGATGGGTGAAAGTCTATTTGACTCAAGCGACAATTTTTTAACTTTACAGGCGAGCATACTTAAGGTCACAGCACACATATCAACTTGGAAAGGGATCGTCACCGCCTTTCGCCTCGCCGTCAACCAGGCGTCAACCTAACGTATGCACGTAACCAAAGCGTAACAGCAGCTCCGGCTAGGCGACACCGCGCTTACGGCTCGCCGACCGCTGGCTCACCTGGTCGGCAGGCTGGTCGCGGGAGGGGACAGGGGCTAGGGTGGACGAAGAGACGTGAGCTCTGGTACGGAGAGCCGTAAGCGCGGGAACTGCAAGTTGACCACGCACCGCATCGCGGTTCGGAGCCTGTTCCGATTCCGATTACGTTACGATTCCGATTAGTGTGCGTTGCAGTATGGAGTTTCATACAAACAATACTGAACGGCTCGAGGCGATACGATGACGATCCCTATCCGAGTTGATATGTGTACTGTGACCCTTATTCGACGCAGAAAAAATCGCTGATTCCAAAAGTCAATATCGCCCAAAAGTGTCGCTTAGGACAAATAGGCATTCCCTCGATATTTTATGAATGTATTGCAGTTCCAAAAATATCACTTTAATATGTGTCACATTAATAACAGTACAAACCTGCAAACATATTTTGTTGTAAACTGTAAGTACTAAGAATATTATAATCAGTAATTAAGAGGATCGGGATAAAATATTTTAGTTTATTTCTGATCCCACTTGAGTATAACGTATTCATGTGTAATGGAACGCAACCCTTCTATAATCTGTGGCGGCGCGGTTTCCCGCCATTATATTATATTGTCTGTCATCCGTAAAACTTTTATAAGTAACAATACAGTTCTCCGATGTACTAAGTTGCCTAAAACTCTTCATATTGTATGTGAAGTGGGGTATCAGACCAGAACACATCAAAATTCGGCAATAAAATAAATTAAACGGATAGCAAAGACTATATATTACCTAATTATTGTTTTCAGGGTTCCGTACCCAAAGGGTAAAACGGGAACCCTATTACTAAGACTTCGCCGTCCGTCCGTCCGTCTGTCCGTCACCAGGCTGTATCTCATGAACCGTGATAGTTAGAGAGTTGAAATTTTCACAGATGATGTATTTCTATTGCCGCTATAACAAAAAATATTAAAAATCAGAATAAGATAAATATTTAAGGGGGCTCCCATACAACAAACGTGATTTTTTTTCGTTTTTATATATAATGGTACGGAACTCTTATTGCGCGAGTTCGACTCGCACTTGGCCGGTTTTATTGATAATGGTACGGAACCCTTAATGCGCGAGTTGGACTCGCACTTGGCCGGTTTTTTACTTGTAAATAAGAAATTAGGTGCCAACTATACCTAAGCATTAGTTTGCGTGTTTTGTTAATTACTAAAATACTTTAGTACGATTAAATAATTTGCAGTAAACAGTCATGAAGAGAATTAAATTCAAAGTTAATGGTGTTCAGCATTCAGGTAAATAATTATTTGTACTTTATATTACTCAAAATATAAATATAAAAAATACATAAATAAAAAAAAAGTGTTGGTGTAGTCAGTGTACTTAGATTTTTTAAATAATACCTACTACTGCTACCTTATTATAACAAGTTGAAATAGTTAAACAAATCCCAATATTTTTATTAATATATGTCTGCTGTGACCCTTATTCGACGCAGAAAAAATCACTGATTCCAAATATGTATTTAAGTAGATTAGAAGTAGATTAGATAGTAGTAGATTAATTAATATATACCTAATAATCTTTACTTGTTTAGGACACTGCTTTATAAATACAAATATAATTTATCCTTCACCCTCAAGTTTTACGAAATTACAACAATTTAAAATAGCATAAACAAACTTTTTTGTACTACAGCTAAAGCCTTTACACACTAGAGCGTTGACCCTCACGCGTAATTTTTTTGCCATATCAAAAGTTCGTTCTTCAAGTTAATGATACTGACAGCGTGAGCGAGTATTGACGTGAGGGCGTGACATTTACCACAGAAAATCAATCTTTATGTATATTGACACAAAGATCGTTTTTTGAATTAGTGTGCCGGGGGCTTACTACTACAGCCCTTTTAACGTCTCACTGCTGGGCACGAGCCTCACCTCAATGCGAAGGGGATTCGGGCTATAGTCCACCACGCTGGCCCAGTGCGGGTTGGCAGACTTAACACATCTATCGAGAACTAGACAAGTTCCCACAGACGTGCAGGTTTCCTCACGATGTTTTCCTTCACCGTTTCATAGCAAGTGATAATCTCGGATAAAAATGAGATTCGCACATAAATCCCACAGGTGCGAGCCGGGGTTTGAACCTGCACACTTTGATTTGCAAGGCGTGCGTTCAACCACTCGGCTACCACTGCCGGGAGCTTAATTCGATCTTAATCCAAATGTTGTGTCATCCTCCAGTTGGCTGCGAGGTATCATCAGATGTGATGATGTTGGATTATCTTCGGAATGATCTAGAATTGCGCGGGACCAAGTACATGTGTCGCGAAGGTGGCTGTGGCGCATGCATGGTCGTCGCCCGCCAGCCAGATGGACCAACTTGTTCCGTCAATTCGGTGAGATAATCCATATTTTATTACTGCCATTCCAGCCTCAGATGAATGAAGCCTTTAAATAGATGCAGTCTTAGAGTTGGCAAAGCGTACACGGCCTTCTGTCTAAAGTGTAGCCTTTTAATAGTGAACGTTATGTAGTAATGTTCATGCGCTAATTGTAGAATATTACTTTTTTAAAGTATAGTTTTAGACAATGTTCATAAGCTCTTCGTAAATAAATCGCGGAATGGCAAATTCCGAAAAGACCATTTCAATAACGATTCGATTGACACCTTATTTATCAAAATCGGATGAAAAGTTTAGGCGCTACGAAGGAACATACGTAAACACATACATACATAGACTGCTAAAATCCCTTCCTTTTGGTTTCGCCGTAGTGGGGTAAAAATGAAATATCATATTGTTTAAGTGTCTTGTATCAATCACTTCGTGTCACGGTTGGGACATCACCACCATTGAAGGTGTGGGCAACAGGGCGGATGGGTATCACAAACTGCAGAAGACCTTGGCTGATAACAACGGCTCCCAGTGTGGGTACTGCAGTCCTGGCTGGGTCATGTCCATGTATGGGTAAGTCACTCTATCCTCTAACAACCGTAACCTTGAAACCGTCGACGCGTGCTTCAAACTTTTTGATTATACCAAAACAAACTGTATTGACTCATAGATAAAGTTCATTCTTCAACGAAACGCCATTGACGCGAGGCAGCAAAGTTTATACCACAGAAATTCATTCTTTATGTATACTGACACAGAGTTCGTTTTGGTATTGGGAAAGTTTGTAACACGAGACTTTTGACGCTCCAGGGTGCAAGGCTTTATTCTGATTTCTGTCTAGTTTTATCCTAGCACATCCACAGATGTGCTTTAAAGGATAGAATTTCCTATCTACACATTCACGTGAGTTAACCTTTTACCATGGCTTTTTAGGGCTGATAGCGGAGTCGTCCCGATACAATTTTGATAACAGCTGAAATTTTGATTATCTGGAGAAACTTCTTAGTAACGGCTGAAACCAATATTCTTTTACCAACGAGTCCAACGACCCGGTTATCCAAAAAAGCTAACTATCACTTATTTCTATAAAAAAATATTGGTTTCGGCGAATATAAGCATGATTTTGTTACATACAACAAGATTTTTCTTGCAGTCTAATCCAACGCAAACCAGACCTAACGATGTTGGAAATTGAGAGAGCGCTAGGCGGCAACATATGCCGATGCACAGGGTACCGACCAATCTTGCAGGCATTCAGAAAATTTGCAAAAGACGCCCCCGCAACTGATAAAATTGATGACATTGAAGACTTAAAGATTTGCAGTAAAACTTGTAAAATAGGGGATGACGTCGCTTGCAATGATGATGATTGGTGTTTCCTGGATAATCCTTATGATGAACTAATAGAAATACAGTTGAAAGATGGTAAATACTGGTACAGGGTGAAATCGTTTAAGGACATTTTTGAAATACTGGAGCGTAAAGGAGAGGATTGTTACATGTTAGTAGCTGGGAACACTGCCAAAGGTAAGCTATCCGATGACACAGGCAATCTAAAAATACAAGTAAATAAAAATAATGTCTGTTTGTAATTTCAAAATATCCGCTTTTTACTAAATGCATACAGAAGCAACGAACAGTTTTAGAATTTTTTGTCTGTCTTTCTACGTGTTCTATTAGTACACTATTAGTTCCGGGTAATCTCCGCAACGAATGAACCGTTTTGATGGGACTTTCACTGGAAGATAGCTGGTGTTATAAGGAAGGGTACTTTTTTAAATATTCCTAAATGCCACGCGGGCGATGTTGCAGCCATAGCTGGTACAAAATAAACTGAGAATTAAATTAACTTATATGTTTCAGGCGTGTACCCCATAGATGAGTACCCTCGTATTCTAATAGACATACATGGTGTTTCTGAACTGAAAGGTTATAGGATCGATCAAAATCTGGTTATTGGTGCCGGCGCAACACTCACTGACCTTTTGGACATTATGAAAAGCATGAGTCGGCAGGACAACTTTGCGTATTTGGAAAAATTCTATGACCATATACAAAAAGTAGCTCATGTTTCTGTGAGGAATGTAAGTAAAGGGAATATAGTATAGTCATTTGCTGTGGTTCATGTTTGATCGTGGTAATGCACTGCCGAGAAAGAATGACGATATTACAATCCCCATATCGCATACTATTTATGTACATACAAGTTAGAGGTTCGTGGTATGCATTACGGTTAAGCCCTTCGCACACAGGTGTGTCAAACACGGGCGTAAGATTTTTTGCCAATAGTGAAACGACCGCGCATAATAGAGATCTTAAATGCGCTGTCAGTAGTTGCCAGCTCGCGTTTTTTTAAATAAATAATACATTTATATGTGAATTCAGTTTTCCAGTCGACGGAAGTAGGTGGTTTTAAAAAAAATAAGCTTTTATTTACAACTGAGTAGATAACCGCTATGTAGTTGCAATTTGCATATTTTATCGCCGTCTAGAGCCTCTTCAAACTAGCGTTTTATATGAGCGTATTTACTCGTTTTTAGAAGCGCATGAAGGCTTATAAGCATCGGGTCGAGCGTACACGCCGGAATAATCCCTCATAAACACGAACACCATTGTGAAAAGAGTAACCACGGAGTTTCTTGCCCATTCTTCTCCATGGGAAATGCATTTCGAATTTGTGGTAGAGATATTATAATTTTTTTTTGTCTATTGACGATGCATAAGTACCTGTGTTGGAGTATATTTATTTAAAATGTCTGATTCTGATTCTGTGGTGCGAAATGAACCGCACGTTTCAGCGCGTTTGCCGAAACGACCGAATAAAACATAAAGGCTGGTCTGTAAGAGTCCTTATGACGGAAAATGTTAAAACTGTGTCTAGAACTCTAATATTTTCACGTAATACAAGTCGTGTCTTATCAGGAACCTGTCAATGAAATTCTCATAATGGATTCCTTACGTTTTCAGTTGGGCACACTTGCAGGAAACCTTATGATTAAGCATCAGCACCATGAATTTTCCTCGGATTTATATTTACTTTTTGCAACCATTGGAGCTCAACTGACTATTGGTAAGTGCACGGTAACCTAAAAAAAAAACCTTCTTCATATACGTTAAGAATTTCTTTATTTCTCTAAGATTACAATCAATCACTTACGAGAAATAGTACATAAATGGCACACTTGCCTAGTAAATCTTTGTCTAGTTGGCCGGTACAATATACAGGGTGTATCAGAAGTCCGAAATAATACTTGGACGCTAGCATCGGTATCGTGTATACAACTGAATGGTATAAAAATTTTATTGAAAATCGACAATGTTTTTCCAACTTTTTTTTCCTCGTCAATTTCTATGACCTGTAATATCTCGAGTCCTATGTAAAATTTGCATGTTCTGTTTTGTGAATATTGGTAGCCGCCTCTCATTAGTGTAGTTTACACTGCTGAATAGGGTTATGGATGTACCCAAAGGCCAGAACACGATACCTGTGACAAATATTCAAGGGTCTGTAACTCAGAAACTATGATAGTTAGGTATAAACTGTCTTCACTAATCATCCACATATGAGCTGCCGTATATGTACCCAAAGTATTATTTCGGACTTCTGAAACACCCTGTAAAATGAAATTATCAAAAACTAACAAAACATGTGGGTAGTTTCAATAGTAAATATCGAATTGGCTTGCTATTGCGATGGTATGCACGAATTCTTGAAAGTTTCAGTCTATTGACAACGGCATTTGCTACGAACACTTTGTTAAGTAAAGTTCGACTGTTAAGTTTGCAGATGGATTGAAATTTGTCTTCTTCAGACTTTACAGAAACACTAATACATTTGGAAAATATGAGATAAGAAAGTAACTGCTCTTTACCGTCCTTCTACTACTTCTACCACTTTTTCAGTATTCTTACATAATTTCTAATCTGTTTAACTTTTGCTCAACTTTTCACACCTTCATTGTCTCTAAGAACGTTCTAATTATAAAACTAAACTTGTCGTTTCTCATGTGTTTATTGTATTAACTACATCTGCTCAGGCTTCATAATTTTAATGTTATCTAATTCTACGGTTGTTTGGAAGAAATTTCATCCCACGTTAAGTCTACCCATTGTACCACATTCTGTTATCCTTCTAATAGCTCAACTTTGGTAAATTTGTTACTTTTAATGCTACTAGAAAGGTTTAATGGGAAGAAGACAGTGACCATGCAACAGTTTCTGAAGGTGAATATGAGAGGTGCAATCATAACAAACGTAATGTTGCCACCGCTGTCAAGTCAACACAAGCTTGTGACATTCAAGGTAAGAATGATTTCGAATGTATCAGCCATCTTGGGTACCTTCATGACCCATTTTTGTTTATTAAATGTATTTATTATATTCACTTCTCTATTATTTACCTAACATTGGCAGATTTCATTCATTTCGTACATGGAGGGTAGAAGTAAAGAAATGCATATGTGTATAGTAAAAGTGTCCGTCGAAATGCATTAAATAATAGTTCAAAAACATTCCACAATGGCGCTGGTGTAGCCCCGGAAATACATCGGAAAAATCGCTGATTACGAATCTAGCATAACAGCAAAAAGTCTTTATTAGCGCATACCGACTTATTCCAGGGGAATGTCGATATATACCAATTCCGACACCAGCGCCCTTGTGGAAGGTTTTTGAACTATTCTTTCATGCATTTCAACGGAGACGTTTTAATTTTTTTTCTCATAGGAGATTTTTTTTTATAATTCAATTTCAATTTATTTAATAAATAACTTATGTAATACAATACAATATACGCCGGGTAACTAATAGTGGAATAAATAAATAAATATCGCCAGACAACCAAATACTTATTGTATGATCCCAAACTAAGCAAAGCTTGTACTATGGATATCATACAATGATTTGGGGCTGACGTCACAAATACTGCTATAATAAATACCTTAGAGACTAGCATACATAATTATAGTTACACGGAATTACTTATTTGACACGTAGAGTCGGTGACGTGTCGCTCTTGGTGCTCGGTAACCGGCCTCTCTAATCTGTATTGTAATTCGGCCAGACTTGACTTCAGGGATGTTATGTCCTTCGGCAGTCTGGCAACGACGACGTGGTCGAGGGTGACGGGGTGCAACTTATGCAGCTGCTTCGCCACAAAAACGGGCACGTCGTCTTTATCGGTCTCCTTTAATATGGACAGGATTTCTTGGAGGCTCCTCTCATCCCTTCTACGGGACGGCATCCGGTCGGCCTCGCCGAGCAGCTGGTACAGCAGCACCTTGGCGCTACGGACCTCCTCTTCTTTGAAGTTTGATGCACAAATGTGCACAATACTAACTTCATACATGGTGGCTATAGCATTCTGGATGAAAGCCAACAGCCTGTTCGCTATGAGTTTGTCAGAACTCATAGTGATGACGTGCAGCGGCTGATGCCGTGCAATTCGCGAATTATTAATTCTGACTAATGCAGTGCTGCGCGTCCGTCTTCCAGCGTACGCACTCCTTTACTTCTACCCTCCATAATTTTGTAAGACAATAAGAATAGTTTCATTGACACTACTTATTGATTTCATGTTATTCCATTAAAATATCATCATTGCACCCATTTGGTAAAAAAAAGAATAAGATTTTAATTGCTTTCAGATTATGAAACGTAGTAAAAATGCTCACGCTATAGTGAACGCTGGATTTTTATATAAATTATCTGACAACAATACAGTGGATAATGCAACTATAGTCTTCGGTAACCTGTCACCTTCATTCAATGTGGCTGTAAATACGGCAGCTTACCTGAAAGCGAAAAGGCTGTTTACAAATGAAACCTTGTCATCAGCTTTGAAAGTTTTGGAGAAAGAGATGGTAGTTGTTGAAATACCTCCCGAACCATCTGCAAAGTTCAGAAAACAGTTAGCTTTGGCATTATTTTACAAGGTAAGCGTTTATCTTATTAAATAAGGCTCGTTATTACATAAATCCATTTTACATCAATAGGTGCAAGAACCTACTACTTAAGTTGTAGCGTGTGTGCCAAGACGACTAATCTTACGGAATATGTTGATTTTGTCTCTTTTTCACATATAAAATAAGACAGAGCAAAACCGGCAAGCAAAACCGTTACAGAGGTCTAGTCGTGAAATGCGTGCTTACTTGGAACAAATAGAAAAACGGGTCCGAACTCCCTGGTTCGACAGTGTTTGTTATAATAAAATACTACACCATGGCATGTTGTTGTTCCAGAGTCTGCTAATACTTTGTCCAGAGGACATACTTGATCGACGCTACCGTTTGGGCGCCATCAAATTGCCAGAAACACGCCACTTGTCGAAAGCCCAGCAAATATATGACACTGATCCCTCTTTATATCCTTTGAATGAACCGATGCCGAAGGTGGAAGCTTTGGTAATATATTTAAAATCAAACAGCACCGGGTGGGTGCGCGTTCAATTCCCATCAGCGGCAAATTTTAGAAATGTCCTTTTTGGAATTTGCCCAGGTCTGGATGTAAAAGGGATTAACTTCAGTACACTGTATGGTGCCGTTAGCTTTGTTAAAATTGCAATTACGTGATAAGTATGTGCTGTCAGACTATATTTATTTATTTATTATGTTCAGATTCAATGTGCCGGAGAGGCATTTTACACTGAGGATTTACCAGCTCTACCTCGTGAAGTATTCGCTGCTTTTGTTCTTACTACTGTTGGCTCAGGGGATATTATCTCTATCGATGCAACCATGGCCTTGGTAAGCACATTAACCACTATTAATTGAAGTTCAATGTTTGTGTTAGGCACTTAAGGGAGTTTACAACACACAATAAGAGTGTTTTTTTACAACAGAGTCAACCAGGAGTAATATCTTTTTACACTGCAAGCGATATACCCGGTCTCAATTCCTTCACGCCGGCTGAAAACTTTATGAACACTATAGACGAAGAAGTCTTATGTGCTGGAACTGTGAAATATTTCAATCAGCCTCTAGGTGTTATTGTGGCCAAAACTGAAGTACTAGCCAACAGAGCTGCCAAATTAGTCGAAGTGAAATACAGGAATGTTAAAACACCAGTTATCGATATAAAAGACGCTATAAAAGATCCGAAAAGAGTTGCCTTGTTCGCCAAAAGTGATGCAACAGATAAAGGAGATGATGTTTATATGGTGATCAAAAGCGGTAGTACTAACTACAGCCAGTACCATTTCACTATGGAGAACTTAGTAAGTGTGATACATCCCAACGAAGAGGGGCTTAAGGTGTATGCTGCTTCACATTGGATGGACTGCGTTCATTTAATGTTATCGCGAGCGTTAAAAATGGAACAGAACCGGTAAGTGCAGTAATTATTTTATGGTAATTTAATTTGATTAGTGGATAATATAAATATATTTACTTTTGAACTTTGTCATTGTCAGTTAATTTTCTAAGCAAAGATTGGTTAAACTGACTTCAGGCTCAGCATGACAGTTATCTCTTTCAACCATAAAATTTGTCGCGCAACTGACATCTCATACAGATAAAGATAGTCGATAGTCTAATAGAAAAAGTTCGGTGTGACGTCATTTGTTCTACAAGTCTGACAGTTCGAAGATATAAAACTTGTGACACGGCCATGCTGAGTGAGCGTGATGGATGTAAGATGGAGGCACGGGCACAGCTAGGATTCGAATAATATTTTACTTTGGCATGCCGGATGCCTTTCATGCAAAAGCAACCATGCAATAGCTCCCAAACAGTGGTAAACGACAAAGCAACAGGCCCAAAAAGAGATGGCGGGATGAGTTGGTATTCCATTTACGAGCCAGTGAAAAAAGGGAGGAGAGACGTTTGCCCTGCAGTAGTCAAGGCTAGAAACGAAATGAAATAAATTAATAAAGTCACGTACTTACATTTTAACTTATTTTACCAGTATAGACGTTTACACCCGGCGCTTGGGTGGCTCCTATGGAATCAAACTCACTCGTGTCGTCCAAGCAACAGTAGCTTGTGGCTTAGTGGTCCAGAAACTGAACAGACCTTGCCGGTTCATACAGTCCTTGGTGAGCACCATGCGGGCCGTGGGGAAGAAGTTACCTTGCACTGCAACCTATGAGGTAGCTGTCAACTTCATTGAAGGCTTTCATCTGTTTGCGATAGCTTAACAAGGTGCCCGAATTAGTCATACTACTGATAATACCTGAATTTTATTTTCTATCTTCAATACATAAAACTTAAGGCCTTAATAAAAAGATTTTGTTCAGATCCTCGTATAATGGGAATGTTAATATTATTGATGAAGGCAGAAGAGAATGGAAGTTTGCCTGACCACGTCTAAATCGTAAAAACCCGAGTTTTCAACTTAGCTTACCCGAGCTGCATAATTTGGGGATTTTAGGATTTTAATTCTGACGCTTGGAACTGTGCAATAGAATAAAACAAAATACAGAAACTAACCCCGAATCTTATAGTTTGCGTACTTAATTGTAAATTATTTTTTTTCTTTGTGAGGGTTGATTAATCAATATTATTAGTAATCGTTTTAGTTTAAAGCTTGTTTGTTAAATCAAAATGATTTCAGGTGGCAGTCAATAGTAAAGGTATCATCCAGCACATGGATTATGAGATATACGAAGACAACGGCTATGACGTCAACGAAAAGCTGGCAATTATAACGTCACACTCTTTTAACAGCTGCTACGACAAGACCAGGTGGAATTTCAAATGTTACAATGCAACCACTGATACTGCTAAAAATACTTGGCTGAGAGCACCGGGCAAGTATTACGGGATTACTTTTTAATTTGATCGATGACTTTAGATGTCCTTTAGGACTCCTAGGAAGACAAGAAAAAGTTAAATTAAAAATATTTTACAGGAAGCTCAGACTGTGTGGCACTAGTAGAACTACTCATGGACCAATTAGCATATGAACTTGAATTAGATCCAATAGATGTACGATTACTTAATCTGGATAAAACTAAATACAATGATGTTAAAAGCATGGTTGATACTCTTAAAATAGAGGCACAATACGATGAGAGAAGGGTTAAAGTGAATCAATTTAATACTGAAAATCGTTGGAAGAAACGAGGGTTACGAACAGCCTTACTAAATTGGAACACAGAAGCATATGGTGGGTTTGACGTTAACATGTCCGTCTATCATGGAGATGGGACTGTAGCCATCACTCACGCTGGAGTGGAAATAGGCCAGGGAATAAATACCAAAGCTGCACAAATTTGTGCATACTTTCTTAAAATACCTATAAATAAGGTTCAAATTAAAGCTAACGACACTATGACGGCTCCGAACAGTATTTTTAGCGCTGGAAGTTTAACTTCACAGAACATAGGACTTGGAACTCAGAGATGCTGTGAAGAATTGCTGAGCAGATTGTTACCTATAAGACAGCAAATGGTTAACCCAACTTGGGAGGAACTTATAACTAAAGCATATGACTCTAATGTCGATTTACAAACTCACAGTTTTGTATCAACTACTAATGCAGCCAAATATCCGTATATAGTTTTTGGTGTGACGATAGCGGAAGTTGAAATAGACGTGTTGACAGGTGAATCACAGATATTGAGGGTTGATCTCATGGAGGATGTGGGGATGAGTGTCAGTCCTGAGCTTGATATTGGTCAAGTAAATATCAATTTACTACCATATTCAGTACATATTTAAATATTGTGTATCTGTTTATTATTATTATTTATAACTAACTGACCTCGCGACTCTGTAGGCGCGAAATTTTAGGGATTAATATTATATTTATAGATATATCTAATATTTAGCGTACATAATCCCAACAGGTTGTATGTAAGTAAATAAATGGAAGAAGTAGAGAGAAAGAAGTCGTCCTCAAGTTTAAAGAGTAGAAAAAACATTCAGAGATTTTTTATTCTATTCTGAATGCTTTCTTAAGATTATTTATTTGAAACTGTTTGGTAAAGATGGAGTCGGTGGTGTAATTTCAACTGTAATTTTAGGTGGAAGGTGCATTTATGATGGGTGTTGGTTACTGGACATCAGAACAGCTGGTCTACGATCCAAAGACCGGTGAATTGCTGACAAACCGAACCTGGACCTATAAAGTTCCAGTAGTCGAGGATATACCGCAAGACTTTAGAGTCTACCTTAGGAAGAACAGCTATAGTTATCCCGGTATTTTAGGTTCAAAAGGTAAATAGATCAAATTTGTGTGAGTGGCTTTCCAATCCGATGGTGCCAATACGAACTGTATAGACTCACGGAAAAGCTCATTCTTTAACGAAATGTCATTGACAACACGAGTGAATTTGGCAGCGCGGTCGCAAAAATTCACTCTTTATATTGACACAGAGTTCGTTATGGTATTGGGAGAAAAAAATGCAGATCATGTTTTAACGGTTCAATGGTTGGTTGCGGGTTCGATTCCCGTTAACGGCAAGTGTCGGAAATGGTCATTTCGGAGTTTGCCCAATTGTGATCTCCCAGTCCATTATAAGTTACCCATAGTGCGTTGCTTAGTTATGGACCACTCGATCAATAGGTCGTGCCTGTAGTGACATTTATTTATCAATTAACGTTTTTCTGGTTACCCAGCTGTTGGTGAGCCTCCACTGTGTATGTCGGTGGTAATAGCTCTTGCTCTCCGAGAAGCGATCACGGCAGCTAGACTGGAATCCGGAATACCTATGAAAGAATGGTATAAGATTGGTAAGTTACCGGTTTTCATTCAAACCTTTTTAGTAGTAGTTATCATCATATCTTTTTTCGCCACAGTATGGAAACGGTCTCACACTTGGTCCACACTTGGTCTATTTAATTCCACCAGAAGCAGTGGAAGCCCAGTTGGTAAAACATACGACTTTGAAGGTGCAGGAATCGAATCCACAACCACACGGTGTAGTGAGCCGACTGGACTACGCTCAGATCACTAATACGTCATCAGGCCTTGTAGTGTTTTGAAAGCAACACACCTAATTTTATTGTTACCTCATTGGGACGTGTATGTCCTATATCAACAGAGAATCATTCGTTTGATTACGTTCAAATAAAAGTAATAATGAATTCTCCAATTAGACTTAAACTATAAAAAAACTAAAACCGACTTCAAAAATTTTGGTGCATTAAAAAGCTAGAAATAACCTCATAATTTATTACATATGGAGTACCTATGTGCCAATCTACTTTGACGCGACACTACGGCATGAGTGAGATGCACTTGAATTGACACTTACTCCAAATGTAATAAAGAATGTAAATTATTTCTAGCTTTATAGTGCACTTTGGTTTTTGTTTTTTTACAAGTCACAAGCTTTGCAAGTCACTTGCAATGTATGTCCGGGTGGAATCTTGCAACTGAATTTAAAATCAGTTACCTTTAACCGATTGAGCTGAAATTTAGTATACACGCTTATTTTGAGTGACAATGCATGCTTAGCTATGTGACGTCATTCTAATTCCAATATGGCGGATCATCAAAGATGGTGGAATATGTATTTTTTCTGCACTACCACAGTATTGGAATCAAATGAAAGGGCTTGGTGAAGAGAACACGAAAACTAAGGGCAATTAAACAAAAGCTTGTTTTTAAAAAGTTTTTTTTACCATTATTTATTTCAAGGTTTTGGTGTAAATAACGCATTGAAATAACAGTTATTTTCTTTACAGAGGGACCTACTACTGTTGAAGCAGTTGCACTGTATTCAGCAACTAAGACAGAAGATTTTAAATTCAATAACAAGTAAACAATATATGCTTACGGATACCATCGGACACGGACTGACAAGTGTCCTAAAGAGCCGGCTTAAGTAAGCCCTGCGCAGACTGGGGCGTCAAAACTAATATTTGCCAATATCAAACCTACTTGTATTTACTCCTATTACTCAAATTAATGAGGAGTGTCTCTTCAAAGGGAGAAAAAAAAAATATAAATAAAAATAACGTCTAATTAAGTCATCTTGGATTTTATGTAAATATTTTTTTCTGCCAAATATTGACGAAAGGTCGACTCGAATCTCTTTCTGATTGATATACTTTGTATGTAATGGAAATTCCTCTCTTTGAACAAAGCAATCATTTATAATATTTAATTTTAGCATTCCGTACCTAAAAAGGAAAAAAGAACGCATATAGGATCACTTTGCTGTCCGTCTGTATGTCAAGACCCTTTTTCGCAGGAACGCGTGAAGGAATCAAGTTGAAATTTATAAGAAAGACTCAAGTTTGTGGTCTCTAGAAGCTGTAATAAAATCAAACTTCTAAGTTTACGCAATCAAAAGATACAGCGATTTATGTTGCGTATTTAGTGGTCGAGTGGCCGAGTGGTCGGACGCACGCCTTACAAATCAAAGTGTGCAGGTTCAAACCCCGGCTCGCACCTCTGGGTTTATGTGCGAATCTCATTTTATCACTTGCTATGAAACGGTGAAGGAAAACATCGTGAGGAAACCTGCACGTCTGAGGGAACTTGACTAGTTTTCGATAGATGTGTGAAGTCTGCCAACCCGCACTGGGCCAGCGTGGTGGACTATGGCCTGAATCCCCCTCGCATTGAGGGGAGGCCCGTGCCCAGCAGTGGGACGTTAAAAGGGCTGTAGTAGTAGTAGTAGTAGTAATTAGTACATTTTTCGTTTATCCGACATCCGACATTGTATTACTTGTAGTATACGGCAACTACACAGGGCAACTGCAATGGCGGATGTCAGATAAACGTCAAAAAAATTGCCGCAGGGTGAGGTCGATAGGGTATCTTCGGTAAAAATCTCGATGAAACCAACACAGATTAAAAATTGAAAAAATAAACTATTGAATTTGGAAATATCACTCTTCGAACGTCTGTTCAAAGATATTTCCAAACTCCAACTCCTCAAATATTGATTTAAGATAATTGGTGTGTCATTGTTTCTACAGTGAGATTAACAACAGTAGCATTACGTTTGCAATTAATTTCAATACACGCGCTCTGTGTTGCTTTTGATAATGAAGTGGTTGTCGTTTTGTTCGGAACGGACTTGGGGTCTGTTTAAAACTAATGGGTACTAACAACCCATAAGATATAGGTCTTCTAACTTATTCTAAACATATTATCGACGACATAGAGCGGAAATGTATCTCAAAATATCAGATTTTACACCAGGATCGAAAAAGATCTCAAAAAATCATAATACCATAATAAAACTATGAAACATTAAATGCTGTATTATTATTATTTTTCGTCGTGGGCAGACAAGACATGGACCATTCGACGCGGCTTTTTTTCTGATAAATTTTATATTTTTATATATTGTAGCCTCGTGGGCAAGAACGCCCGCCTTGAACGTAAGGGGTGCAAGTTCAAATCCCAAGCCCGCGCCTCTGAGATATTTTTCATGAGCGAATTTCATTTTCAACAATGATTACCACTTGCTGAACGGTGAAGGAAAACATCGTGAGGAAACC